>CM062293.1:267351910-267951910 GCA_031216915.1 Pictodentalium vernedei
AACTCTAAAATATTCCGTGATTTTAACCTGCTTTGGTGATATTTTGTAACAGGCTCTTTTTGGGGTCTTAGTAGGGCTCCTAAATGTGGTCCGATTCGGGCGGTTGATGTGTCAATCTTCTTTTTTCCTCCTGGGCCACCCATCAACACCAAAATATCCCGTGATTTTAATCTGCTTTGGTAATATTTTGTAACTGGACCTTTTTGGGGGCCTTAGTAGGCCCCTAAAAGTGTTCCGATTGAGGCGGTTGAGGCGTCAATCTTCTTTATTCCTCGGGGCCACCCATTAACAACAAAATACCCCGTGATTTTAACCTGCTTTGGTGATATTTTGTAACTGGCCCTTTATGGGGCCTTAGTAGGGCCCCTAAATGTGGTCCAACTGGAGCGGTTGAGGTGTCAATCTTCTTTATTCCTTGGGGCCACCCAGCAACACCAACATATCCCGTGATTTTAACCTGCTTTGGTTATATTTTGTAACTGGCCCTTTTTGAGGCCTTAGTAGGGCCCCTAAATGTGGTCCGATTGAGGCGGTTGAGGCGTCAATCTTCTTCATTCGTCGGGGCCACCCAGCAACAACAAAATATCCTGTGATTTTAACCTGCTTTGCTGATATTTTGTAATTGGCCCTTTTGGGGGCCATAGTAAGGCCCCTAAATGTGGTCCGATTGAGGCGGTTGAGTCGTCAATTTTCTTTATTCCTCGGGGGCCACCGATCAACACCAAAATGTCCTGGGATTTTAACCTGCTTTGGTGATATTTTGTAATTGGCCCTTTTGGGGGCTTTAGTAGGGCCCCTAAATGTGATCCGATTGGAGAGGTTGAGGTGTCAATCTTCTTTATTCCTCGGGGACCACCCATCAACACCAAAATATCCCGTGATTTTAACTTGCTTTGGTGATATTTTGTAACTGACCCTTTTTGGGGCCTTAGTAGGGCCCCTAAATGTGGTCCGATTAGGGCAGTTGAGGTGTCAATCTTCTTTATTCCTTGGGGGCCACCCATCAACACCAAAATATCCGGTAATTTTAACCTGCTTTGGTGATATTTTGTAACTGACCCTTTTTGAGGCTTTAGTAGGGCCCCTAAATGTTGTCTGATTGGAGCTGTTGAGGAGTCAATCTTATTCATTCCTCGGGGCCACCCATTAACACCAAAATATCCCGTGATTTTAACCTGCTTTGGTTATATTTTGTAACTGACCCTTTTTGGGGACTTAGTAGGACCCCTAAATGTGGCCCAATTGGGGTGGTTGAGGTGTCAATCTTCTTTATTCCTCGGGGGCCACCCATCAACCCCAAAATATCCCGTGATTTTAACCTGGTTTGGTGATATTTTGTAACTGGCCCTTTTTGGGGCCTTAGTAGGGCCCCTAAATGTGGTCCGATTTGGGCGGTTGAGGCGTCAATCTTCTTAATTCCTCGGGGGGCACCCATCAGCACCAAAATATCCCGTGATTGTGACCTACTTTTGTGATATTTTGCAACTGGCCCTTTTTGAGGCCTTAGTAGAGCCCCTAAATGTGGTCCGATTGGGGCGGTTGAGGCGTCAATCTTGTTCATTCCTCGGGGCCACCCATCAACACCAAAATATCCCGTGATTTTAACCTGCCTTGGTGATATTTTGTAACTGGCCCTTTTTGGGGTATTAGTAGGGCCCCTAAATGTGGTCCGATTGGAGCGGTTGGGGTGTCAATCTTCTTTATTCCTCGGGGCCACCCATCAACACCAAAATATCCCGTGATTTGAACCTGCTTTGGTGATATTTTGTAACTGGCCCTTTTTGGGGCCTTAATAGGGCCCCTAAATGTTGTCCGATTGGGGCGGTTGAGGTGTCAATCTTCTTTATTCCTCGAGGCCCCCCCCCCCCCCCCCCCCCCCCCCCCCCCCCCCCCCCCCCCATCAACACCAAAATAGTCCTTGATTTTTTCGAGTTTTGAATGTCGAATAGAAAACGGGAATAAGTAACTAAATTCACAGTACTAGGTATCATGCTTAAAATTCCCCTTTTCGTCGTATTAGGGCTATAAGGAAATAGTTCGATGAGGTATATTTCATACGATGAAACATTCTATCGTTTACGAACCCATTCTAATAGGTATCTCACTTACATTTTATAGGATCTGACCTTGCCCGTGGAATCCCATTTTCTTCGAATGAGGGCAATGAGTAACTACGTGGCACCAGAGAAACAATATGGCTCCACGGCAAATAAATGGACGGCGGAAAAACATCACTCTAACACGCGCCATTAAGATTTATAAGATGACAGGAGCAGTATATTTCTAGGGTTTTTGTCCTCCCGTCTTTGGTCACGATTCTTCGACAGTACTATACTTGGGAAAAGTGGGCTGCTCATTTCCTCGCTGAAACGACGAGTCAGCATTGCTTCAGTCACTTTTGGACGCTTTCGACAAAAGTCTGTGCCCCTTTCTGCATAGTGACAGCCCATCCATAAGGTGGAGTAAGTCCAGGGGATCCCCAAACGTTTAAAAAAACATTTGTTTTTACTAAAATACATTTTTCTCAAATATTTGGGAGCCCCGGAGTCCAAGTAAGCTTTGAATGGTAAGGGAGCATTGTTTTTGACGATACTACATCCATTAGCTCTGGTAACATACTTCCATATTTGCAGTACTTGCTTGCGGGGCCATCTTCCGAGTGTGGGGGACAAAGTTTGAGTGGAGAGCCCCTACTTCAAGAGCTTATGACTGTTGATGGCCATTGAGCTGATCTTTTTGGTTAGTAAGAACACTTTTTTTTATTTGTTCTCCTTAAAGGTGAGTACATTACCTATTTTGATGCTTATAAAATTCAAGTGTTATCCCTATTTTGTGGTCCTAAAATAGCCCTTATTTTTCTGAAATATGACTCTAAAACAGCGCTTATTTTTCACAAAAAGTTGCTTGAAAGCCTGTATACACAAAAACGTAAAATTGGTAACCATGACGCTGTTTACGTCATATCTCCAGTCAGGGATGTGGCTAGAGGGTTTCAGCTGGGGGTGGGGGGGGGGGGGGGCACCTGTGTAAATTCCAACTGTGAGTGGTTTCGATAGGTGGTTGCACTGCAGCGCTGGGTGATATCTTTTAATCTATATATATATATACAATGAATTATACCATATAATGCAGATGAAATCAGTGAGAATCAATCTCTTTTTCAAATTTCCTGCTTAAGGTACAGAATACAGAACTCGACACTTCTGTTATGCATTTTTTTAGGATGAAAGACTCTGAGGATGAAAGACTCTGACGCCGATGGGGTTCGATCCCAAAAGCATCATTTATAATGTGTCTGGGTCAGAAAATTACCGGATTGATGTCAGGGTCGAAATTTTGAGGCCATGTCAATTTTAGAGTAGGAAATTTGAAACTCAAGTTTCCAGTTAGAAATAAAAGATCAAAATTTCTCATCATTAGTTGGAATTTTAATATTTTTCCATGAACAATGTTAATTTATTGAATTTCCAACTATTTGATTTTTGACCACGGAATTTCCAACTATTGGAAAAAATACTCCTAGCTGGGGGGGGGGGGGGGGGGGGGCACCCCCCTGTCGCCACATCCCTGTCTCCAGTATCTGACGTCTGATTTTCAAAACGTTTTCAGCTTTGTATTTGGGACTACGACCACTAAAATGTCCAAAGATTTCGATTTATGCAATGACGCCTGCGATATGAATTTAGAGCTATGTTTTGTAGTTTTGGCGTGGGCTGTCATCAAAGATCAAAGTATGGGGGTCCTACTGGAACGTGTAGATAAGATACATTACGACGCCGCTCGTATTATTTCAGGTGCAACATGTTCTACTCCGGAAGAACGTTTACTACTGGAATTTGGATGGCATTCACTTGAAGAGAGACGGCTCATCCACAAGATGTGCTTATTCCACAAGATTGCAAAAGCCCAGGCACCCGACTACCTGCAGGATCCCATACATCCACGATTTTGTGATATATCGACTTATAACTTACGTAATGCGTCCGATATTGCCCCATATCATCTAAGGACTGAGCTGACGAAACGCTCGTTCTTTCCCTCAGCTGCTGGTCAATGGAAAAACTTAAGCGATGACGTCAAGGCAATAAGTTTAACGCAAGCCTTTAAAGCGCGCATTTCCCCGCCGAAAACGAGAGACCTCCATCTTATTTCAATTTCGGCAAACGCAAACTGGATATCCTGCACTGTAGATTACGTAATGGTTGTAGTGATCTTAACTTTGATAAATATTCTAACCATATCAGTGACTCACCGTACTGTAGATGTGGAAACTTTGAAGAAGATGCTAGTCACTTTTTTTCTGACTTGAAGTCTCCACGAGGTTTCAAGACTACAATTAATGCCAGTTCTAGTTAAATACAACATAACTCATGTCGACCAACTACTTTTTGGAATAACATTGTTGTCAAACAAAGAAAATGAAAAGACATTCAAAGCTGTGCAAAAATATATTCGAGACACCCAACGTTTCTCTTTACACATTAGGCTGAATGGTCACTCAAAGAAGAATGTACAAATTTCGATTATCACAATTGTCCACTGATGTTTTTCTTCTTTCTTGAGACATGGAACCCATGCCCTCCTGCTTGAAAAAGACTTCTAATTCAACACAGCCTTACATCATCATGAATCATTTTTGTCTAAAGACAAGTATCTCAAAACTTGGTTTTAGAAACTCATCCGTGATGAAAAAGTGTATCTCCTCGCGGCAGGCAGGGAGATTACTCATGGGTTGTCGTAATCCATCTTTTCCCGCTTCCTCTCTCCCTCTCTTTCTCTTTCTTTCTCCCCGCTGTTCTTCTTTCACTTTTTTTCTCTCACTTTTCATTTCTGTTATTTTTGTAAAACAACAATTCTACTTGTTATTAAATATTTTTGTTTGCCATGTAGTTTATGTATTTCAAATTTGTAGGGGAGGAGTGTGAACTAAGTGTTTAGCACTTGTCCTCCAATCCAATTTGCACTAAATGTAGCAAATAAAATATGTTTAAACTGAAGATTATGGTGTGTATCCCCAACGTTGTTTTTGTTATATCTCCGATGTCTGACGTGTGATTTTCAAAATAATTTTCGACTATGGGACATAGGACATTCTAGCACTCAGGCGGACGATATGTTGTGTGATTTTGTATAAAGCGTGATGTGGCTGAAATGTACCAGGGCGGATCCAAGAATTTGGAATTGGGGGCGGGGTGGGGGCGCCAACTGACCATATGATGCGAAACATCTTCCGAGCCGCGAAGGCGGCGAGTAGGAGGCGTGCGCGAGAGGGGGTGTCTCCCTCTCGCTTGAGGTGGTCCGGGCGGCCTCCCCCGGGAAAATTTCACAAAAATTGCACCAGAAACACGCGTTTTCCTCAACTCTGAGCTCTCATTCGGATAGTAAATTGCTGCCAGAAAATTAGTAATTATATACACAAATGTACATACATGTTGAGTTGACTAACCATATAGTTCGACCGACATCCTTTCTGCCCTCCGGTGGGGTTATTAAATACACCGAGTGTGCGAGCAATTCTTTTTCAATACGCCTAAGTGGTAAGGCGAATTGAAACGGAATTGCTTGCACACTCAGTGTATTTAATAACCCCAACGATATTCTTATAGTCATGCCAGTGTTGTCAGAATATGAGCCGCCATAACTGCGTAAATTCAGACTTTGCTCAATGCTGTATTATGACATGGCTCTGGCAAAAGTAGGGGGGGGGGGCACGCTGGAGGCAGAGCCCTTCCTTCGGTTGGTGTGTAAAGTTAAAATTTATGTCATAGGCTTTTCATATATAGTAGAGTGGGTAATCATGGTATAAAATATATAACGCTGTTCTTAAAACAGTAGAACAATGAAGGATTCCTTCTTACACCCCAATAAGCCTTTTTTCGAGGTCAAGGTCACAGGTCGCGGGGTGTAAACAAAGCGATTTCCATGTTCGTCGCGTTGAGTTCTCTGTCAGCCAAGACAACTAGTTTTGTGAAATATCAGTTTAAATTCGTAGAACCTATGTCATCATCGAATTAACTGCAGTGGCAACCATAGGCGACTTTAAACGATGGGATACCGCAGGTTTAAAGACTGTTGTTACGGAGGCGAGGGCTTGTTTTGAGTGGCAACAAGGAAACACTCGTTGCACTGAGTTTCTCGGCTTGGGAAATCCCCGAAAGTTGTCGAAACAGTGCCCACGACCACAGAGTTATGTAAACGCCGTGCATTCAAACACCATTTAAGTCGATGGGAACTGAATTCGAAATAATGAACGTCCTCATACAATATTGCCATTGTCTTAAACAAATTGTACACTTGGCTAAATGTTTTTTGAATTCGCACTAATGAACGAAATAGGGTCCGAAGCACTTCACCCGCTCTCTTCTCCCATTGCTTACGACGTATTTTCTTGAAATGTTTACACCTCGCGACCTGTGAACATGCGTAGATTAAAAGCCAAGATGGCAGTTTCCAAAAAGACTTATTGGGAAAAAACACATCTAGAGATTGATCAAAGGAGATAACTTAGTATGGCAAGGCTTCTTGTAAAATGCGGCTAGGAACCAAACTAACGGAATCTATTTTTATTACACGTCTGTTCTTTGAAATTCACATCTACAACAACACTAAACTATGCGGAAAATGAAAATCTGTTCCGTAAACATGTGCGGAACGGAAATCGTTGACGGACTATTTTTAAATAGAAGCGAAATTTCATTGGAATTTTCTACAAATCGTGCCTCGCAATTACAATTTGAATTCCTAGCAATCGCTAAAAAACGTCCCTGAAGTTCCAACGTGTTCTATATGCCAGCAGGCACAAAGGACACAGTGGAACACCGGTGACGAAATAGTAACATGGGTTCCCCTAGCAAATTTGGTTGGTGTTCTTTTTGTTGATAGTTTTCAAATGAATTGCTGAATGCCCTTCTAATTATTGTTTTTATAGGCGTATAATAAACACAGAACGACATTGCGGCCTCTCGTTCTATCCATCCGCGCTGGCACACGTGCCATATCGATTAACCCATTAACACAAGCGTGTTGTTTTGTGTATTTACAGAATGTTTTCTAGGATCCGACTATGCGTATAGAACCTCTTTTTTCGATATGAAGGCCACCTTGAGGTACGACTTCTGTCGGTTATTCTCTCACCACTTCACGGCAACACAATTACGAGTATGACAAGATCAAAGAGATAATGCTTGGTGGATCCCAGAAGAGGAGAGTGTTGCCACCACATGATTAAGCTGGCCACCAGACAATGCATTGTTGATATCTACGTATATTTTATGTGTAATGGGCTCGAAAGGGAACTTTGAATCTTCCAGTAATGAGTGCTATCATCCATGTGAGTGGGGTGTGTGTTTTTCAGGCATACAGACAATCTGGCTATGCCATCCCCAACAGTATACATTATTTTTGTATGTCTCATCATTCAAAATAGAAAGCTGCACCATGATATATTTATGTAATATGAATGTTTGAATGACTTAATTTGTATGTTTCACATTCAAAGTTTGGTGTTGATTAAATATCTGTCTATCTATCTTCTCCAATATGTAGGCTACGCCAATATGTCCACTGATCTTTCATTACCAAGATGGAGGCCTTGGGCCAGACCTTAATGAATGATTTTCACACAGCCTCGTGACCTCGTATTGAAAACAACATCCACATACTGATCAGGAAAGAAAGCTTTGTAAGTTGAAAGTTTTGTACAACTCCTTATATGCAGATAAGGAAGCCCCGAAGAGTCCTATATTATGTATATAATGACTTTAGTCGACGATTGTTATATTTTGGTGAATTATACACTTCGGATTCAACAACGGCCTCCATTCTATATGCTGTTGATTTATCAACAAAACAGGAAAAGGAAATAGCATACAATTGGGCCACATTTAAACTCACACACCAATACGACGGAACAGAAACTGCCATACCCGGATACCAGTCTATTACAATATAGTATAAGGCTTGGGGGGGGGGGGGGTAGAAGAACCAACGCCAAAGGAAGACCAAAATGGGCCACTCACCGCCATACTATACAACCATACACCCGAACATAAGCCAAGAAAACTGCATCGCAAGGCATTATGGGCGACTCATAGGATGGTATAGTATAAGACTCCAGACAGTCTAAGTCGGAAAACCTAATAAGAGATTGCTCTAAAGGCATACACCAACCGGTGCCGAGTCGGAGGATTAATATTATCCGGACGGGTAACATTTCTGTATGGGAAAAGGGTAAAAACTCACAAGCGGGCGTGCTAACAAATGTATGTGTCTTCAAGAGCATACCGTCTGGGCATCCATGCAAGATTTCATTGAGATCTGAATAGTAGCTGATCGATCAGATATTTCTTAGAGTAAGTAAAACGGGCATTCGTCACCAATTTAAAGGCTTACACCTATACAGGCATTGCGACACTAATAGTTAACAGCGTCAGGCTAGCCAATGCAGAGAAACATTTACACATACTGGGAAATTACCGAATACGACACTAAACATAAACAAATTATTATTTTTTATTTTTTTTATACCGTAAATATCTTCAACGGAGGTATTACTCAATTTTCAACGTCATACATATTATCATTCAATTAATAACAAATATATAAAAAATAACGTACACAGTAAATCGGTTTGAGTAAACACAAACAGCAACACAACAAAAACATCTGTCCAATGATTATTTTGCAAGAGCATCGAGCCATCCAAGTACATAATATGAGGTAACAAAAAAATTGACAGTTTATGTTACGACAGCCGAAAGGTTGAGTGTGTGGACTCTAAGAAACATAGTTGTTTGACTTGCGAATTTGTCTGTTCATGTGATTCGCGTCTACGAAGGAAACGAGACAGCATGACTGAGTAACGAAAGTTTGAATAACGAAAGTTTCTTTTTTTGGAATGTGTAAAACCAGGCCTCAAGTACCGCTGAATGTACAGTGTTGTAATTAGCCATCTTCGTGAAACCGAAGGCCCACTAATACCTACCGGTGTATTGTGAAATTACTGAATACAATATAGCATAAGGAAGTTATTTTTGGGCTGGTGTAAAACACCTTTGCGACGGGGCTATTTCCTCGATTTGAAATCTCAAACAATATTATTCAACATAAGAAATAAGCAATAAGGTGAAGAGTAAATGTTTGATAAACCCAAACAGAAACAGCATCTTCTGTCCAGATATTATTTAGCCGAGGCATTAAGCGCCCCAAACTGCAAGCTGACAAACATAGTCACTGAAGTCGGAGATATTATTCATGAACCATCTCATTAATGACAAACGGTATAGTGGTGTTAACAAACAGATCCAAATCTCCATCAGAGGCCGAGCGAAACATATTAACATTTAAAGCGTTCAATTGTTTGTATGAACCAATTTCATAAAACACGAGTGACTTCTCTATTTAGGTACAGACCACCATCCCCACACAAGTAAAAGCTGCCCGGAGCATGTAGATGAGAAAGGCCTGAAAGAGTGGGTGAATGAAAATAATATGTCGTATTTTGCAAAGAGATTTCATTTGAGTTCAAAGCTTTGTTGGTTCCCACTGTTTGGTAGACAAAGGGATCGACCGGTCTTTTCGTTTTCGGTGATGGTATTCCAGCCGTCACTGGGCCGTGACACTCCGATTGATTCTCTTCTGCCACCAATGCAGCTACTTAAAAAGGCTCTAAATATACTGTTTGGGCGCAGATGCTTTGAACTTCAGCCAAGTTATAAGGGTGGTAAAGATTGTATTCAGATCAGTGGCAACAATTACAAACTTTTACAACTCTTATGATCCAATGAGAGCATTGCACTTGTTAGGAAATATGAGATGACACCCAGTCTATGGATATGGATCCTCAGCTAATATTAAAACGCGTTCTTAAATAATGTACCACTCAGAACAGAGATGAAGAATTCCAAATTTCTTGCCTCCGTCATAAACGCAAATCATAATTCAGGCCACTCATAGAAACAATTCTTCCACTGTTTGTTGGAAAATCCTAAAATGCTATTTTCAAGACAGCGAACCAAAATTGCTGCGTAAAAAAATAGTTTGCTATGAATGACATCCTTTTAAGAAGAATTTTTCGTAAGATAAAGGAATATCATCCATCGATAAGTATTCTATTGATTAAACATACTGGTCACCTCCGAACCCGAAAAAGTTTGACTCCATGGAGTCCGTCGTGTTTAATCAGTATATGAGTGACATTTACAGAAATCGGATAATAAGGATCACGCGTTTACCTTCAAATTAACCCTCTACCCAACGTAACTGCAAAAACTGGCCAGCGCCATTCTCAAAAATCGAAAATTAATTTTCATTATTTTTTCATTTTTTGTCTCAAAAACATAGGTTATGATCCCTCGTTGGAACGAGCTCGTCCCAACGAGGGGTCATAACCTATGTTTTTGAGACAAAAAATGAAAAAAATCAGTTATTCAAATTTTTTTTTTTTTTTTTTTGCAATGCAAGTGTCGTCTGCTTTTCATGTTAGGTAAAGGGTTAAGAGAAAAAAAATAGCCGTTAACTTAATTTATTACCACTTCACAGGGCGTTCTCTAGTAGATTAAAACGATTTTATCTTTATGGTAAAAGTGTACAATGCGCAGTCTCAAACCGGAAGTTATGTGTTAAGCTGGTTAACGGCCCGCCTCCAGATAAATATTTCGAAAACGTCTCGGTTCCTATTGAAGTTTCAAACGCGCGTATAAATGTAATGAATATCACATATTTGTGAATTTTCATCATTTGGTCATGAATTAATAGATTTGGAAGAGCTCAGGTGGCATACAAAAATATTTAAATTAAGCTATCATGTGATTGATCACGTGACGTTTTGTTTATCTAGAAACAGACGACACATGTATTTTGGTTAAATGTCATTGTGAAAACTCGAGATGTCACAATCAAGTGAACTTGATGAAGAATCTTTGGTTTTAACCATTTTAGAAGTGATAATAATAGTAATAACAAGATTTTGTTGGGCGTCCCTATTTATTAACGGCCCTCCAGGAATGATTAACAGCCCTCGGGCCGTAAACAGCCCTCGGCTTCATCTCGGGCTGTTAATGGACCCTCTGGCTGTTACTTATTCCTGTCGGGCCGTTAATAAACCGTAACGCCCACCAAAATTATGTTATTGGTATATTATTATTTTTTAAATTACTGCCCTGGCCTCTGTTTGTTCATTCAAAGAGTTGAACTCTGACGGTTGAAAGTGCCGCTGGGTTGCTTAATGAGTTATTATCTCGCACACACGACTTGTTATCTCGTTCGCATACCTTATATTACTCTACTCATGTCCCTTACAGGCTTCGAAGAACCCGGTATCTGCACCAGTCGAACAGGATTATAGCGATTCGAATGACCGGTGCGAAATATTTTGCTTCACTTTCACGACAAAACCTATGATAAAGACTCCACAAAATAATAATAGAGGAAATATATAAAATGTTGGAAAGTCTTTCTTGCCGTGAAGAAGAGAGTGATCTGTCTCTAAGATTTCTAATACAGATTTGTTTTAATTTGTATGAATGTAAAATGAAAATCGGACCAAAAAATCGATAAAAACTCAAACTTCCAACACTTGTTTCAAGGGGTAAAATGGCGGAGGAGTTTGTAGCTTCTTCCTCTTCTAATATTTGATATATGCATCACGGTTTTAACCTCTGTGTGTGCACCACGTTTTCCACTCGCGACATAACATGCCCAAGTATAATCAGTGGCAGCGGAAGCTCGATGAAAGTGGAGAGGCACAATTTTTCAAGACTGCCGTGAATAGGTCCAGCGGGGAAAATGTTACAATCGTATGCTGCCAAATGTACAATTATTGACGGAAGCCCTGGAGGGACATATTTTGTTACTAGTTATTACTTACTTGTTATTACAAATAACAAATAAATAATAACAAGTAAGTAATAACAAATAAGTAATAAAAATTGCAGCCTGCCCATAGTAGGGAGAGTGATCGGGCACTTATTCCTTATTTGTTATTACAAATAACAAATAACAAATAAGTAATAACAAATAAGTATTAACAAGTAAGTAATGACAATAAGTAATAACAAGTAAGTAATAACAAATAAGTAATAACAAATAAGTAATAACAAATAACAAATAAGTAATAACAAATAACAATTAAGTAATAACAATTAAGTAATAACAAATAACAAATCAGTAATAACAAATAACAAATAAGTAATAACAAATATCAAATAACAAGTAAGTAATAACAAATAAGTAATAACAAACAAGAAATAACAAATAAGTAATAACAAATAACAAATAAGTAATAACAGGTAAGTAATAACAAATAAGTAATAACAAATAAGTAATAACAAATAACAAGTAAGTAATAACAAATAAGTCATAACAAATAAATAATAACAAATAACAAGTAAGTAATAACAAATAAGTAATAACAAATAAGTAATAGCAAATAATAATATTACTTATTTGTTATTTGTTATTACTTATTTGTTATTACTTACTTGTTATTTGTTATTACTTATTTGTTATTACTTACTTGTTATTTGTTATTACTTATTTGTTATTACTTATTTGTTGTTACTTACTCGTTATTACTTATTTGTTATTTGTTATTACTTATTTCTTATTACTTATTTGTTATTACTTATTTGTTATTTCTTATTACTTATTTCTTATTACTGATTTGTTATTACTTACTTGTTATTACTTATTTGTTATTTGCTATTACTTTTCTGTTATTACTTACCTGTTATTTGTTATCTGTTATTACTTATTTGTTATTACTTACTTGTTATTTGTTATTACTTATTTGTTATTACTTATTTGTTATTTGTTATTACTTACTTGTTATTTGTTATTTGTAATAACAAGTAAGTAATAACTAGTAACAAAAAATGTCCCCCCAGGGCTTCCGTAATTATTCGCTAATCTCTCGTTTTGATGAGCATGCCGGGGTGTGTCTTTTTATTCTACGTCAATTATCTTCCAACCCGAAGTCTAGCCTTCGGGTTGGAAGATGATTGAAGTAGAAGAGACGCACGGAAGCGACCAAAGGGGCGATTCTTCAGCCAAATGCAACTAAATATGTTCGATTTTACAAACAACATATTACAGGAATGTCTGTATATTGAAACGTTTGCGTGCGTCAGTTTTAAAACTCATTGTGTAACCGTCTAACATGTCTGTGGAAAAAGTGGAGTTGCATCCTCCCCCGGTCCTGCCGCCTCTGAACAGTATAATTCATTTCTTCGCCGTGAATTGTGCGCGACAAACTGACTAATCTTTATAATTTAATCCTAACAAACCAAAGTGCAAAAGTCTCCGAAATCGTTTTTTAAATTCGTACTTTCCAGTCTGCAAGACCACGAATCATCATCTGGCAGGTGTTCATTGGGACCATGATATGATGAGGAATTTTGTGAGCTTTTCGCACTAAAATCTTTATGTTCATTTTTTTCCGAGAGAGTGGACATATATCGTTTATTGGTGTTCTGTTTGTCTTTAATGCCTAGGTCACCAATATTCTCTTCATTCGCAAGTTCTGCTATCAACTCGAAAACAAATTTGTTCCGGCATGATTGTGCGTCGATTTTTCGTTCTGTAGTTGTGAGGGGAAATGCCGAACGATCCTCACAATCACCACTAAATGTGCACCCACAGATTTTATTTACACACTGGTGAACGCCACACAAGTGGGTTGCGTTACTCTGACTATCACAAGTTTCTTTCCCGTTGCTGCTAAACGCAGGCAACAGTGTGGTTGCAGTTTGTATCCTTTGTAATAAGGTATTATTTTCTTTAGCGTTTCCAGTATTATGTGGTTCTATCTCTTGAAAATCAGATGGTGGTCCTTTAATGGAATATGCATTACTTGGGAATGAAATCTCTGTAAATGATGAACATGAATTATTCAGCAACGTTGTCCGTGCCGAATAAGTTGGGGGATTTACGTTTAAATGAGATTTAATCTTTTCCTGATTTCCATGAAAGACGGGCTGCTTTTTCAATCGTTCAGTCCCACTTTCCGAACACCGACCTGGAATCCGGTGTCCTGATATATCGAGTCCTTCCAATTTATTTTCATTTATCCGCAAGTTCAACAGTCCCCCATTGCTTGATTTATGATACTTTATCGAATCGTTAAATGTTTTACAAGGCAAAATATTATGTGAATGTTGCATGCTTTGATAGTTTTCACCAGGATATATTTCAAATTTGCCGCCTCGATCAGCTTGTCGGTCCTGGGGGCAAACACAGGTGGTGTTGATGCTCGTCATGCTAGAGGAAAATGAACAATGGCAAGGGGATTTCCTCTGCTTCTTCGTCTCTCCAATACCCAGTTCCAGATTGTGTGTCTGTGTCTCGTCTTTCAAAGCAACTGTTTTATTTACAAGCCGATATAGCTTCTCTTTTTGTTCACGGGTAACAATTTTATCTTTCAAGAGTCGTCTTACAGTTTCCTTGTAAAAAGAATCATTAGCCCAATAGTTCAGGCCTTTTATTGAATTTAAACCAAATGGGATCTGGTACGTAATTGAACTTCTTGGTTCGTTATAAACTGGTATAACTGTCCACCTCTTTTTTGGATCATCTAGAGTCCGGATGATAAACTCTTCTCTTTCTTCCCTTTTCGACTCATCACTCACATATTTTTCTGTTATAAACATAAATACAAACGACGAACTTTCTAATACAAGATCTAATTTGGATAGTTTTCCTGTTTGGTCATTAATGTCGTCGTAAAGAACAGCCTTTATCTTTTTGTCGTCAAATATATCATTTATTAAATGATCGCGAAATTTACGAGCGCTTCTCCTGTCGTCCTCGTGACAGGTAATGACAACATCGTAAAATGATTGTGCATATTGTATATCAGCGAATATTTGGTCATCTGCTAGATTGTGTCTGTTTAAAATCTCCATAGCTGTAGAATGCCATTGGGCATTTCCTTTGTTAGCCATTTTAGAAATATGAATCTACAAAACAGAATAGTTATATAAATGGGATATTCTACTTTTTTTCAATTACTAAAAAACTCAGAGGCTTAACTGGGAGAGTGTTAAATTATTGTTGCCCTTAAAATTTCTTTGTGCACCTTTGCCTTGTTACAATTTATGGGAGAGTGCCAGCAGGCATTCACCCATAAACTGTAATAAGGTAAATCCTAACGAGTAAATCAATATCACCTCAAAGATAATATGAAGCACATTCACAGAATACGAAACTTTTAAACTGGGCTACCGGTACTTCAGAATAAAGCCCATATATGGGCTTTCAGCAACCTACCACTTAAAAGTCGGCCGAAATGTTCAACTGGATCAAATTATGTAGAAGGAAAAAATTAAAGTGGGTAAGATGAGAAAGTAAAAGAAAGAGAAATAAGGACGTTAGCGTCCAGGGGTCACAAATACGGAAGCAAAAAGGGGAGTGTCATCATATCCAAGAGAGTAGTTCGCAATTACTATCAGATTGCAATGCCTATCTGAAAAATCTGCTCTGAACAAGGATGCGTGTTTCTAAATCCCACCTACCCCCCACCAGCACACATCCTATGTTATGCGTAAAAGTATGTTGAAAACGACTGAAGAGCTTACCTCTCAAAAGCCCTCCTAGGTTGGTTAGAATTTGGGGTTTAAATTGGGAGAAATACACGCTAAAAACTAAAGTGTTAAAAACTACACTTGAAATGCTGTATTTAACACTTACTAAGTGCTGAACTAGCACTTTGTTCAAGTGTAGATATCCCAGAACTTGACAGGTCTTACAATAATACCACTTGACAAGTGTAATGTCGCGACACTTAAAAGGAAACAACGCAGATGACGCGGATCAGGCTCGAACTCTCGAGCCTGATCCGCGTCATCTGCGTTGTGTCCTTTTAATTGTGTACCCACCAAGCGCAAATCAAATTATGAACGATTCTGGAAGAACCACCAATACTAGACACATGGGAAATGCCATCCATTCAAGTTTCAGATGTCTGACGACTGTAATGTCTAAGTGCTTAAAGCATTGCACTTTGAGTGTTAAAATCAAACCCTAAGAGTTAGAATAGGTTTAACACCTTGAAAGTGTCAGTTTTAACACTTTAGTTTTTAGTGTGTATTCGGTTTTATAGGAAGACATCAGCTGTGTGGAGACATAGAGTGAAATGGCAGTCAACAAGGACAGGATTGGGGCGGGCGTTTTTTTACAAGATAGGGCTGTGTATTTTAGGCACTCACGAACGGATGAAATCATTAATGAAAACAGAAAATCTGTTTTAAAAGAAAATTTGTTATGCTACCAAATATCAAAGATTCTGCCAGGGAGATCTGAAGAAGATTTTTTAAGAACATTCCTTATATTGCATCACGTTAAAATTCGGGCCCCCTTCATATCAAAAGATTCTGATTGGTGGATCTGAAGAAGCAAAGAAATAAATTTCCTCATATTGCACTAAGGTATATTCAAGTCTGGAAATAAGCAGGCTGTCATCTGTAGAATGGGGTGCCCAGAGGGCGAATGTGGTGATTCTACCTTGCATTACCAAATTTACCCTCTGTGAACCTCAATACGAATCAATGTTTCAGGCCTAAACAGAAAGAGTTACCCAGAGGATAAATTGACGAATTCTAGCCCACTGTATGGGATACCATCAGCAAATTCACCCTCTGGGTACCTCATTCTGCATACGGCAGATTGCTTATTTCCAGGCTTGGTTATATTTCGGCTTCGCATAAGAAGCTCAAAATGAATCAAGACACTTGATTTAAACAATTTAAATAAATACTAATTTATACGTAAAATTACACAAAAACTCTCCCGGCATTACAATTTCAAAGCAGGATATATTTACTCGGCAGCACAGGAATGTTGCTAGTAGAATGCCCGTTGAAAGAGATGTGTTTTCATGCTTCGTTTAAATGAAGTCAGAGCCTGCTGGAAGAGCGTTCCACAAGAGTTGGGGCAGACCTAGAAAATGCCTTAACGCCTGCAATCTTCGGCTGTACCAGCGAAATTTTGTTACTCGACTTTAAATCTCTTAAAGTTCTTGAGTCTCTCACCCCCAACCGCAAGGATACTGAATACCAAATATCAAAACATTCTGACCGGTGGATCTGAATAAAAAAGAAGTTTAAGGAATATTTCTCATATTGCATTTAGTTAAAACTCTGACTGCCATGGTGAGGACAAATATGAACCCAAACACTTGATTTGAACAAAATGTGAATTCGACGCCCTTAAGGATGCTAAATACCAAATATCGAAATGTTCTGAATGGTGGAACTGGAGATGACTTCAAAGAATTACCCTTATATTGCTCAAAGTTAAAATTTGGGTCCCCATATGGGTCCCAAATATGAAACAAAAGACTTGACTTTGATTTTTACTTCAACCCATGACGAATTCGCCCCAAAGTAATGGGTACTGCTGGATACGTCACGTGAATCAAATTTGAGGGGTGGGGTGGGGTGGGGGTGGGGGGGGGGGGGGTTAAAACGAAGATGAGTGCTATCGTTTTCGAAAAGTGGGTTGTGTACCTTGTTAATATTTATATATCACTATGGGGGCACGTCAGCATCGGTTCAAAATGCTATCAAATATCATTTTTCTTTCGATTTCACAGCTTGTGTCGAGTACCTGTTCCATGACCTACCACAAGAAGTCGTTACAGACGATTATTTAAGAATATATAATATTACTGGATATGCATAACTGGTTACCCCCATTACAGATATTATAATATAACAATGTTATGTCATAGTATTTACAATGGGTATCCTCGTTTGTAATGAGCCACCGACTTCACGACCAAGGGCACCGGAAGCATCCAGTGCAAGGCGGACAGGGGTATAAAATGGGCACTCGACTCTGGGGTATGAGTTAAGACCGGGAGTTTACAACGTACCACAAATTGCCACGTGACACTTCATAGTATTGACATATCGTCCATTGAGTGCAACGAGGCGCCATCTGCAATGCCTTTGCATTGCAGATGGCACCCTATTGCACTTAAGGGACGGTATAATGCTTTAGAACTCATCCCGTCGGTTGCAGATTCTTTATTTGACGAGTACCGACAAGCCTCCTCCATTATAACTGAATTCCACCCCACCCCCGCCATTGCCATTGGTACACGTAAAATGCGTTAGAAACGAATACTCTAGAGTTTCTCGGTTCTGTAAAGTAAAGCCTTTTCCATTGGTGCACTTCTGGCGAAAAAGGCCACACGCTTCCTCTTGCTCCCAGCTCGATAGACTCAAGACAAGGGGGTGCAGCTACCTTCCGCACCACCACCTCCACTCACTTGCGCATAATCTCTACCGGCGAAAAGCTACCTACGTGAGAGGAAGAGTCTGTGAGGAGTAGCGCTCAGGGGTATGACGGATATCCGCGAAACATTTCTTAACCCTTTACCCATCGTAACGGCGAAAACCGTTCAGCGCTATTCGCAAAAATCCCTAATTAATTTTCATTATTTTTTCATTTTTTGTCTCAAAAACATAGGTTATGACCCTTCATTGGAACGAGCTCGTCGAGCTCGTTCCAATGAGGGGTCATTACCTATGCTTTTGAGACAAAAAATTTTAAAAAAAATAGTTATTCAATATTTTTGTTTGCAAGTGTTGTCTGCTTTTCATGTTAGGTAAAGGGTTAACCAAATATTTCCAAATTTTTACTTCAAAGTCAGTATTTCCTCGAACCCCTGTGTGAAATAAATTAAATTGTTCAGAGAGCAGACGTATCCACGGGCATATCAAATCTTGTCTGTTGATAACTGGCGGCTTCCATTCCAATTCAATTAGCTACTCCTGGTCCAGGCACATACCACCGAATTTACTACAACTGCATCGGCACTGTAGTTTGGTAGTCTACTTCTACCTTTGTTTCAGTTGACACTAACTCTCTTTTCAATAATGTCAAAATATGAACCAAATATTCTGCATTTGTTTCAGTTGACATTAACCTTCTATACTGTGATGTCAAAATAAGGAAATTCCAAGCAGCAAATATTCCCCCAATGCAACTAGGAATTTTACCAACCAATGGCCCAATACATTCTTGTTTGAGCTCTGCCAAACAAGAAGAATGAATTGGCTATTTTCCTGGTTGAATTATAGGGAAATATTCGTGCTGAAATTTTGATATTTTGACTTCAGTACGTGTCTGAAGTAGTCTGGTCATATGGCCCCCCAAAGTGACGTAACCCAACACCCCTTGGTACATGAGTATTCGTGAAAATGACCAAAAGGCGAAATAGATCTGTTTTCATAGACTGACGGTATAACGTAATGGCCCTCTACGTAAACTGTCATTTATCGCTCATCTGCAAAGAAGCAGCGTTCTTTCAATTCGAAAAATCTAATTTTTCTCCGATTCCGGCTCCTTCTTGGTGCATTTCCCTTTACCTTTTAATGCCCCAGTCCGCTTCTGGTACATGTGCAGAGGGTTAAGCTGAAAATCCTAGCAATATATTATAGATATGTGCGTACATATTGTTACACAGAAAAAAATTAAATGGTTCTTACCAAGGAAAGAATATTATTTGTTGTAGATTTGTCTTTTTCGTGTAGCAGCCAGTTCCGATGAACAAATGAAGCTGTACTTGAAGTTACCAGTGGACAGAATTCGTAAAGTCTCCAGTATTAAGTTAAGGGCAATATTTAATATGTCTGCACACACACACACACACACACATATATATATACGTACATCTCGATAAGCGGGTAGAAAATAGGACCCGGACTTCCCGGCCTTCCCGGCCTTTCCTTCATTTAATCCCGGAAAATAAAAACGTCATAACAAGACCCAACTAAACAACGGTTTCTCGAGATGTGGATTTTTACACAGCTATTTTTAGAAAGCTGTGTCAAGCATAGATATCGGATAGAACATCTATAGGGAAAACATTCCACTACCTGGTTTGAACTGAGAAGCTGGTTTACCGTTATGGATTCGATATTAACACCAGCTGAGAATTTTGTGGGGAATGTAGGTGCCGAATTGGGAACTAGCACTAGGAAGATCTGGAATTCCGCGTGACGTTTGCAGAGGACTGGTTTACTGGAAATCTGTGAAAGTACGTGGCAGAACATTTGACGGGATATAAAATGTACTTGGCGCGAATTCCCGGATTAGGCCTGTAGAGCCTTTTTTGCGTTCGTTCGCGGAAAATTAACTGTGTTTTCGTACGGAAACAGGACAAGTGGCGAATAAAATGGTCCAAATAAAAACATATTTCAGTTCAAATGACGACGAAAGAAAATAGGTTGGGGAGGAGAGACATTGCTGGGTATTCACACAGTTTCCCAGTGAAAGCATGCCTGCTGCACAAGAGCCTTTTGCATTCCCGTCTGCTGATCTATCTTTTGACTTCCTGACGAACTAACAAGTTATTAAAGTAGGGACCAAGCATGGTCCGAGACAGTATTTTAATTTTTTCGTTTGGTACGTCCTTTCAAAAATTAAAATACGGTCTTTCAGGCAATGTTTGGATTATGAAGAATGTTGGACAGAAAAGCCGTACCAAACCAAAAAAATAAAAAATAAAATACGGTCTATCAGCCCATGTTTGGACCGACCAGGCCGATGGAAGTGTACAGATTTTGTTTCACGCTGTTGTTGAGGCGGAAACTTTTAGGAAGTGGAAAGTCCAACTAAAATTGTTGCGTTTTCCAGAAGACAGTTCTACATTACGTGCTCATTATGTCATCAATGGTTTCGTTGAGTATTTTCTTGAGTGCAGAGAGCAAAAGCAGTGGCGGCGCTGGGTGGAGTGGGGTCCAAGGTGCTACTCTTGTGGTCTACTACTCAGCCGGGGAAACTGCCTCTTTTATATGGGCCAGTCGGGGAAATCCTCGAGCTACCACTGAGCTAAGGATGTTCAAATTGTTCAGCACATCTTTTAAAAATAAATATTAAACCTTGCGTTAAAATATGAGAGACTGTGCCACAAATTTCGAAAACCGTCTTTATGTGGTTACTTATTCATCTCCAAATCTTACAAATTGGATAAATCATTCCATTTCAACTTTAAGGCAAAGATCAAGTGATGTACATACATAGTAAATGATTTATACACGTATAGACGGACTGGTGGCCCGAAACGGCTCAAACAGTGTGAAAAAAATAGGCTGGTCTTTGAAGGCGAAAGGAGGGATCTAACCGGAAAAAATAGAAGCAAGCTAAATTTGGTATCGTTGGAAAGAGGAGTATTCCTCGGATAACATATCCAAAATCCACCCTTGGGAATATTTTTAAAGCACTTTGCAATTGGGTGGTGTGTTATGTAAGTAGTATAGCTCACAGGCTTCAATCCAATGCGGGACCTCTTTTTGGATCTCAGTTAACGTCATGGCATGGTATTGTGGGTGTCACACAAGTTGTAACATTATTACCATGGTGATATGTCGTGTCAGTGCGATTGAGCAGCGCGTGTTGTCAGTCGTCCCTTTGGTATGACGAAGGCCGCTGTCTTGATTTCTATGTAGCATGTGATTGTTGTGACCCCGAAATGGCTAGGATGAAGTGGGGAGTTTTAGGAGGGTATGTTCGATTGAATACGAGTATATCCAATTACTGGAAACGATCCAACAACTACCATAAATTACCCAAATGGATCTTTCTAGACTGCTATCTTGAGTATAGCACACAGTGCTATAGGGACGTTAACCAAATAGGTGGAGAGGATATCCCGAACTAAGAGTAGAAGCGGTGTTTTTTACTAGTTTTAACTTTTTTTATCTTACTTTTGGCCCCAATTCGATCTAGCCCTAGCTATCTCGAATTCTATCTTAGACTCCTATATTAGTAGATTCAGTCAGGTCATTCTATTCTCCTCAGCCCACGTCTATCTATATAGTCCTTTGGCCAAGTTGACGCGAGTGTAATCTTTGCCTACTAACTGCCTCTCCAGCACAGCACACGTGGAATAAAGACCGCGATGTGCTGATGAGATAGGTCGCAAGGTGCCTCAAAAGCACACAGCACATGTGCATATTTGGGGAATGAATACTGGTGGTTTTGGGTCTAGTGTTTGGAGACTTGGACAGGAGGGGACTAGTGTGGACTGATAGGGACGGTTGTTGACTAGCTCCTAGCTTCTAGGCCATTCCATGGCTCCTAGCCACAAGGTAGTCGATGGTTTCATGCCTTCTGTGCTGATGACACCGTTAACTATCCCTAGCTGTACAAATGCCTTCTACCGGTCAGTATTCTTCGATAATATCCTCGAAATACTACGACATCACGATAATTACATGTCACAAGAATCCCCCAATACCCTGAAAGGGTTTCATGAATCCATGTTATCCCTCATTGAGGTCTAACCTCATGCTCCCACCCGATACGTATCGCCCAATAGTTCACCAACATGTTATACGTATCCTCAAATACGCAGATGAGTCGAAGAGCCGCACAAATAAGGCTTGATTCGAGTCTTAGCTGTTCCCAGTTTTAAGCGACCATGAAAGCCAACCGTAGATTTCAAAGGGACAATGTACGTGTTGCTTATGGAAGACAGGTAGTAGCAGCTAGAAGTGTTATATTAAGGATGTGGCGAGTGCCTGTTCTAAAGGTATAGGCATCAGCAGTTGTAGAATCGGCCACCATGGTGATGGGACTAGATCACGGTAGTACTGTCACTCTGATGGTGGGAGTAGATCACTGTAGTGATAGCCAAATGTAGTGGTGTAGAAGCATTAGTAGATGTGGCTACTTACGGTTTTTGTAGATAACAGAAGGGTATTTCAGCAAAGTCGACAAAAATAGCCAAACAGAGATAACTATTCTCCGAAAGATACCCCTATACTATGCTCAGACAGCTGTCCTACAGTTTTGAGGCACATTGCGACCTATCAAATACACTCTAAAATCAGTTGGGTTAAAAATCAACCCAAATCAAGTGGGTTGAGTGAATATGAACCCAACTGGGTTCATATTCACTTAATTGGGTTCATATTCACTCAACCCAGTTGATTTGGGTTGATTTTTAACCCAACTGATTTTAGAGTGTAAGCAAGTTTCGGACTTTCAAGTATATCTTCATGTCTTGTATGTGTTGTGTTTTCACATTTAACTATCACATAAGCACATCCTGGGTGCGATCAACAAGAGTGTCACTCCTGCTTAATGGACTCCGGCATACACTTGATCAAGGAACTGTATAAACCGATCCATATTCATATGAAAGGCGCAATCTGACTGGGTATACTAACGCTTCATCTGAGCTGGACTAAGGCAGACATCTAGACAGTTCAGAGATAGCTAGCGAGCTTGTAGTAATGCTACAAGTCGGTAGTCATGGTGGAAGACTCTAGCACATTACAGATTGTGTTGCCATAAGCGATAGTGTAGTATGGACATTGCATTGGTAAAAAGCATTAGTACAACTACTATGAGGAGATAATGAGAGGGACAGTTGACAGTGGCAGTAGTCTAGAAGCCGTTGGTCCATCAGAAATTTAGTAGCTAGGAGCCATGGGGTGATCTAAGGCCTCAGAGGTAGTCCCTAATAGTCAATCCAAGTCCCCACAAGCCTCAAACACTAGTCCACTGACATCAGTGTTCAGTCCCCAAATATCCGTATGTGCTCATGTGCTATATGTTTTCTAGGCACATTGCAACCTATCTAATAGACACACCTCTGTCTTTCAAGCATCTGGCTATGTGCCACATGTGCTGTGCTGGATAGACAGTCAGTAGGCAGAGGTCACAAAGACGTCAACTTGGCCGAGGGGCTGTATAGGCAGATTCAGGCTTAGTGGAATGAAGCGATCGGTCCGAATCTATTATTACTCAGTCGGCACCAGCTAGTGGCCAGAACAGGACAGAAAAGCTAAAAGTCGTGACAAAGCATTAATTATACTCCAGGTTTGGGTTAATTTTCCTTGCCGCGGTACATTTCTGGACAAGCAAACGAACCGATGGACATACTCTACATGTTAACGACCCTATAGCACTACGTTCTACTCACGATAGCAGTCTCAAAAAGACCATTTGGGTAATTTATGGTAGTTGTTAGGTCGGTTTCTGGTAATTAGATATACTCACAATCTTTCGAACCTACCACCCCAACACACCTCTGTTTCACTATAGCCCTTCCAGCTTAATAGTAACAACGCACCATCATAGAAACCAAGATGACGGTCTTCATTACAGAATGGGCGTCGAAAATACGTATTACACTTACAACACACTGCGCTTGCGTACTGTAATCACGCATCACTGTGTTAATAACGTCACGACATGTCTGCCCAGGTGGCCTACCATTACAACACAAGTGACACCCATAATTCACTGCGACATGAGAGCCTTCATGAGATCCACAGAATTGGATTGAAACATGCAAGCTGCACTCTATACGTCACACACCACCCAAATTC
Organism: Pictodentalium vernedei; assembly: GCA_031216915.1. Lineage (NCBI taxonomy): Eukaryota > Metazoa > Mollusca > Scaphopoda > Dentaliida > Dentaliidae > Pictodentalium > Pictodentalium vernedei. The sequence goes on from CM062293.1 coordinate 267,376,255, forward strand.
AAAGCGCTGTAAAAATGTTTAAGCAACATTTCATAGGATTTTGGATATGTTGTTTCCGGGGTCATTCCACATTGAATGATACCAACAGTAGTTGATTACTGATTATTTTCCGATTAGAAACCTTCAACGACCAGACTATTGACATTATCTCTGATGGAGTATGCACGTCCACACAGTAGCAGTGCTTCACCTTGTGAAGTTGGGATGGGGCATGGTATGGAATACTATGGATGGTGGCATGAGCCCAACGGCGGACAAGCATAAATTGCCACACGGGGTCAACCTTAGATGCTGCCCTATTCCCATGCATCGTTAAGTATTTTTGGCGCTTTTGGATTACATAGCTCAATTGACATATTATGCCACCCCAAGAGATGCCGCTTGCCGCCCCTCTATTGAGCGCAACTGTGTGAGCCAGAAAATATTCTTGACTGAGTTTTGTACGGCATCTAAATTCCAAATTATAATTTGTAGTTTGCACGAGTCAATGAAACCCATGATCAGGTTTCGGGCAATTTATCCTACTTCACCACCGTAATCCAAACGGACGCCGCATGGTTGGAAGGGCGCAGGGATTAAGGGCGCAGGGATTTTAACAACATGGACGAAAGCTCAGAATGTTCTATTAGGATATATAGTTCCAAGGCCCATAGATCACGTTGGCAAGGCTAATTCAGCGAATCATTGTCTCGCTAAATTTCTCTTCATAGATTCTATATCAAGAAATCAAAGTAATACGTACAAAGATGATATTCTGAGGGTCGGAGTAAAAGAACTCGTTGAACTTTGCAAAAGCCGGCAATTAACAGTGCTTGTAACTTAGCCCTAGATGCCCAAGACTATAAATACCAATGAATAAAAAATAATGAAAGTGTCCATGACACTTTGTCAAACACCTTATCCGCATGGGAAGGTGACATGGGGTTGTTTAGCCTCCCCATTAAAAATGTTGGGGGACGAGCCAACAAGGAGGGTCGGAATCCGGGTCCTGGCCAAACTCGGCTCGCAGAGCTGAGTTGGGCCACACTATAATTTTCTTCAATGCCAAGTAAACTCGAAATATAGGTTCGTTCTTCGTTAGGTGTGATTCCTAATCACTTCAGGCTGCAGAAAGGAGACAATGATTAAAGTAACAACGATTCTTTCATTTACATTTAAACTAAACTGATTTCCATATTCAACACATTTAACAATTTGATCAACACGGCAGGAGATTTATCACATGGGTTAAATAGTTTTTCCTCAATTTCAGTTTATCTATATCCCTGTACTGGCGCTATAGTACACCTTGAAAATGTCACTGTCGCGGGCTCGTAACAGGAGCTTCATACACTGAGTCAACTTTTGCGTATGTGTGCATCTGCAGTTCTAACTTCCGGGGGGTCCCGACTAGCAAGTTAATTACCTTGTGGTAACATAGTTCTGATTTAGACTCGGTTCATCCACTCGGTCGGCTAGTTTAGCAAGTCTACGTCACATACCTTATACATGTGTCCGTTGGTAGAACTCTCCTTGAATGTTCCTGTCATTTTGGAATTCACACAGTTCATGGCGGAACTCACAACTTCAAAATGCGCTTTCGAGCTTGCGCGAATTGTCACTGGTCGACTTTGAGTCGATATTCACAACACTCTGATACTAAACCCGGTTACTACACGATCAACCTCTGTATTCCAAAGGGTTAGTACCACAATACAATAGCCTACACTTTGAGACAGGTGCGAGTCGATCCTCGCCAAACGACATCTAAATTAAGCCTTCACCTTGGTTCGTAATCTATTCTATAAATATGGGCCTGTAGCGCTCCTACGTCCACCTAATCTGACAATAGCGGAATACAACTGAGCTTCGTGGATTTCCCAGCAATCCCACTCGCACGAGACTCTATTATGACGTCTCAAAATCGGCTGAAACCTAAGTCTCCCTGAACTAGCTTATTCTCCACACTTATACCTTGTATTGGGATGTCCAAACATGGCACGCGACATTTCTGAAGATAAAATCTGCGTGCCCAATGCATAGGCTATCAAGAGTATCGCGAGAAATAATATACTTGATAGCCGTGATGAGTGAAATAAATTTATCAACTGCCAGTCACTGCTAGATTAATTGACTGACGATAAGATGGAGACATTTTATTCTGACCAGTAATATACCAAAGAAGTATAACCGTGGGGAATAACTGTCGGTGTCTGTTGTGTAACTCTGGAGTTCAACTGATGACTCGGAGACAAATTAAAGATGATAACAATTTAATATTGAATCTGGTATTCCAAATGTCTAACAGCGACAAACATATCCGAACAATATCGCCGTAATAATAGCTCGTGGGATTTCTCAGTAAAATGAAGCAGAGTAACGTTTGGAAATCCGAACTATAACTGAATTCTTACTTGTGATCAAGGCTGTATATACAATATAATAAATGCGTCATGTCATAACAAGTTTACTTGATATAAAGATTATAGTAAGCTTTCACTTGGTCTTAATTATATGCCTTATTAACTTAGTGAATAGAGCTTGAATAAACAATGGAGGAAAACAATGAATAGAAGCAACTTGTTAACAACTTCTATAAGAGAGGCTTGCTGTCACACGACGAATGAAGAAATATGCCAAGTTTGAAACAATTGAAATTAAATTGGACAAAATGCGAATAGTAGATTTTGAATGCAATATAATAACAGTAAATTTGTGTTTTTGATTCGAAAGTTTATCATGGTCTGTACACACTCCGGTGATAGAAGTAGCCCACTGTGAATCGCCCAAGGCTAATTATCTAATTAAAACATGTGTGCTTACAACACAGAAAGAAGAAAAACATACATATATCTGAACTTGAAAGTCGGGGGAGGGGGCCTCCTCCCTTTTAGACTGGCTTTGCCATGACACACTGCGGCCCAACTTGTCCAAGAAGGGACTGAACTATATAGAAAGATACAGTAATGCCAAGTCATTGACTCAGGTTTCTACAGAAAAGACATCACAGCAAAGCTACGTATGAAATCTGAAAAAATCGAGTGAGGGATGGGGCCTGCTGGGTGTACAAACGGAACTGTTGACAATTTATATATCAAATCCAGGATGGCCGGTGACAGCCATCTTTTTCAACGGAATGCAGAAAAATTTGATAACTCCCATCTGGACATCATACCAAAGTTGCATATAAAATTTGAAAAAAGATCGTCTCAGATGTGCGGCCTGTAGGGTCTGCTTATGGGATTGTTGACAATTTATATGCCAAATCCAAGATGTCCGTTGACGACCATGTTTTTGAACGACAGTTGACAGCTATGTTTTTCAACGACATTCAGAAAAATTTGATAGCTCCCAAGCCTCCCATCTTGACATCACACCAAAACTACATATGAAATTTGAAAAAGAACGCGTGAGAGAAGCAGCCTATAGGGTGTGTAATGGAGTTGTTGACAATTTATATGCCAAATATAAGATGGCCGCTGGCGTCCATATTTTTCTACGCAATTCGGAAAAATTCGACTGCTCCCATCTAGACATTGCCCCAAAGCTACATAATGAATTTACGGCTGATCAGGTGAGAGCCACGGCCTGTAGGGTGTGCTAAATGAATTGTTGGACAATTTATATCCAAATCCAAGATGGCTGCTGACAGCCATGTTTTTGAACAAAATTTAGAAAAAAAATGACAGCTCCCATCTAGACATCCAAATATACCAAAGGTATATATGAAATTCAAGATCAGTTGAGAGATGCGGCTGTAGAATGTGCTTATGGAATTGTTGACAATTTATATCCAAATCCAAGATGGTTGGTTGCTGGTAGCCATGTTTTTCAATAAAATTCAGAAATATTTGAGAGCTTCCATTTAGATCTCACGCCAAAGCTACATACGAAATTTGAAAAAGATCGGGTGGGCGGTGCAGTCTGTACGATGTGCTAATGGGCTTGTTGACAATTTATATGCCAAATCTAAGATGGCCGTTTGCAGCCATGTTTTTCAACATAAACTGGACAAATTCGATAGCCCCCATCTAGACATTCCTCCAAAGCCACGTATGAAATTTGGGACTGATCTGGTGAGAGCCACGGCCTGTAGGCTGAGCTAAATGAATTGTTAGACAATTTGTATCCTAAATCCAAGATGGTCACTGGCGGTCATGTTCTTCAACGAAGTTCAGAAACTTTTGATAGCTCCCGTCCAGACATCACATCAAATCTGCATATGAAATTTGGAAAAGATTGGGTGAGAGAAGCAGCCGTTAGGTATGCTAATGGAATTGTTGACAATTTATATGCCAAACCCCAGATGACAGCTGGCGGCCATATTTTCCAACGAAATTCAGAAAATTTCAATAGCTCCTGTCCAGACAGAACACCAAAGTTATTTATAAAATTTGAAAAAAGATTGGGTGAGAGATGCGGCTTGTGGGATGTGCTATGGAATTATTGACAATTTATATCCAAATCCAAGATGGCTGCTGGCAGCCACGTTTTACACCTAAATTCAGTTCAGAAATATTTGAGAGCTTCCATCTAGACCTCACACCTAAACTACATATGCAATTTGAAAAAGATCGGGTGAGAGATGCGGCCTGTAAGGTGTGCTAGTGGAATTGTTGAGAATTTAATTGTCAATTTTAATATGGCCACAACCCATCCCAATAGCTCATACCTGACGTTGTCAAGTTGAGTTAATGAAAGTGGCAATGACACTGTAGCTCAGCTTGTCAAGACAAAGACATGTACATGTATAGTATGTGACACAGCAATGACAAACATCTAGGTAATGACCTGATAACAAAGGTACATATAAAGTATTGTAACGGTCTGTACATAAATACTGACCGTTGCCTGTAACAAATGTATAGGTAAAGTATTGTAAAGGTGTGTGACAGTCAGATGCTAAACTAGAAAAAAATCTTTGAGTCCCAGAGTGGGTCTGACTGAACCCCAAAATATTTGTTCTCATAGCACAGTGATAACAAAGGCACCCCAAAACACACTCATTCCTGTCCCAAGGTGAAAACAAAGGTACCCAAGAAGTTTCGTGAAGATCAGTTCACAAATTTGAGCTGTGTAGAAGTTGTGACAAAAAACTGATTGGACCTAATTTCGGTACAAAATGGCTACTGGCAGCCATCTTGAATTTTGGACCGCACCCAGAAACACTTGTTCTCGTCCCAAGGTGATAACAAAGGTACCCAAGAAGTTTTGTGAAGATCGGTTCATAAATACAGCCTCTAGCCCGAGCCGTATTGACATGTGCACTTACAGTGTATAAGTAGCACTGAATAAATCAAAGTTCATCTAATTTGCATAATTTCTGCACGAGAAAAAAACCTGTACTATATGTGATGTATTCCATGTTACTAAACATTCATACAAAAATTTATTCAAATCAGAACTTTCATACAGAAGTTCTATACAAAAGACTGATTGCACTAATTTTGGTACAAAATGGCTGCTGGTGGCCATCTTGAATTTCGGACCACACCCAAAAATACTCGTTCTCATCCCACGGTGATAACAAAGGTACCAAGAAGTTTCGTAAAGATCGGTTCATAAATACGCCCTCTAGCCTGAGCCGTATAGAAGTTGTGTACAAAAAACTGATTAGACCTAATTTCGGTACAAAATGGCCACTGGCAGCCATCTTGAATTTTGGACCGCACCCAGAAACACTCGTTCTCGTCCCAAGTTGATAACAAAGGTACCCAAGAGGTTTTGTGAAGATCGGTTCATAAATACAGACTCTACCCCGAGCCGTATTGACATGTGTACTTACTGTGTGTAAGTAGCACTGAAAAAATCAAAAGTTCATCTAATTTGCATAATTTCTGCACGAGAAAAAAACCCGTATTATATGTGATGTATCCCATGGTACTAAACATTCACACAAAAAATTATTCAAATCAGCGCTTTCATATGGAAGTTCTGTGCAAAAATCTGATTGCACCAAAATTTGTACAAAATGGCTGCCATCGGCCATCTTGAATTTCGGACCGGACCCCAAAACACCCGTTCTCGTCCCACGGAGATAACAAAGGTACCCAAGGAGTTTCGTAAAGATCGGTTCATAAATATGGCCTCTAGCCCGAGCCGTATTGGCATTTGCACTTACAGTGCTGAAATTAACACCAAAAAACATCGAAGTTAGTCTAATTTGCATAATTTACGCACGAGAAAAAACCCCGTATTATATGTGATGTATCCCATGGTACTAATCATTCATACAAAAAATTATTCAAATCAGAGCTTTCATATGGAAGTTCTGTACAAAAAACAGATTTATGCATCGTCGGTACAAAATAGTGGCTGGCAGCCATCTTGAATTTCGGACCGCACCCAAAAACACTCGTTCTCGTCCCACGGTCATAGCAAAGGTACCCAAGAAGTTTCGTAAAGATCGGTTCATAAATACGGCCTCTAGTCCGAGCCGTATCCAATTGTTGACGGACAGACGGACAGACGGACCATGGCATAAGCTCAAATTTGGCTTCGCCAAAGTTGAGCTAAAAATGAAAGTGTCAAGGAGACTACAGCTCAACTTGTCGAAGAAGGGACTGAACTAAACTGAATGATCCAATAATGCCAAACCATTCTCCAAGTTTCTACAGAAAAGACACCACACCAAACCCACATTTGAAATCTGAACAAATCGGGTTATGGATGCGACCTGTTGGGTGTACTAATGAAATTGTGAACAATTTATATGTCAAATCCAAGATTGCAGGTGGCGGCCATGTTTTTCAACGAAATGCAGACAAATTAGATAACTCCCATTTAGACAGAATACCAAAGTTACATATAAAATTTACAAAAGATCGGGTGAAAGGCGAGGCCTGTAAGGTGTGCTAATGGGATTATTGACAATTTATATGCTAAATCCAAGATGGCCACAAATTCAGAAACATTTAATAGCTCCCATCTAGACATCACACCAAAGCTGCATATGAAATTCAAAAAAGATTAGATGAGAGAAGCAGCTCATAGGGTGAACTAATGAAATTGTTGACAATTTATATGCCAAATCCATGATGGTTGATGGCACACATATTTTTCAACGAAAATCAGAAAAATTCAATAGCTCTATCCAGACACCACACCAAATTTGAAAAAAGATTGGGTGAGAGATGCGGCCTCAGGATGTGAAAATGGGATTGTTGAAATTTATATCCAAATATAAGATGACTGCTGGCGGCCATGTTTTTCAACAAAATTCAGGAATATTTTATAACTCCCATCTAGACATCACACCAAAGCTACATATGAAATTTGAAACTCGGGTGAGAGATGTAGCCTATAGGCTGTGCTAAAGAATTATTGACAATTTATATGCCAAATCCAAAATGGCTATGTTTTTCAATGAAATTCGGAAAAATTCGATAGCTCCCATCTAGACATTGCGCCAAAGCCACATATGAAATTTGGGACTGATCGGGTTAGAGCTGTGGCCAGTAGGGTGTGCTAAAGGAAGTGTTGGACAATTTATATCCAAATCCAAGATGGACACTGGCGGCCATATTTTTCGACGAAATGCGGAACAATTCGATAGCTCCCATATAGGCATTGCCCCAAAGCCATATATAAAATGTGGAACTGATCGGGTGAGAGCTGCGACCTGTAGGGTGTGCTGAAGCAATTGTGGATGGACAGAGGAATGTACGGATGTACGACGGATTGCAGCCCGTCCCAATAGCCCATACCTGTGGTTGTCAAGTTGAGCTAATAACCAAAAGCTGGGAGTAGGAAGTCGGTAAGAAATTGTGTCGACCAGAGATGACGTTCAGGAGGTGGCGGACTCAATTGTAAGAAGTCCAAAAGATACTGCGAGGGAAATCCGTGGGAGAATCAGAGTGACAACAAATAAATTGGGATATAGAGTAAATAAGAAGCTCAAACACGCAATAAAAGAAAGAAAGAAAAAATGTGCTGCGTTTAGGTGTAGAAAACTCAAAGGGGTAAACGATACAGCCACTAAAAGTGCCAAAAAGTATATGAGGTGGCAAGAACAAAGGTTGATATAATCAAGGACAAAAATAGGGAAGTTCGGAATAGTAATCTCATAAAAGCAATAAGAATGAAAGTTTCAGTGACACTGTAGCTTAACTTGACTGTGCGTTGTGCTTGATGAAAAGGATAATGTTCAATATTTATGAACGGATTATGAAATAAGACAAGAACTGTGATAATTGGGAATATGTTAATTTCTGTTCCTTGTATGTTATGTTTTCAATGAAAGTGTCAATGGCACTGTAGCTCAACTTGTCAAGACAAAGACATGTACATGTATAGTATGTGACACAGCAATGACAAACATCTAGGTAATGACCTGATAACAAAGGTACATATAAAGTATTGTAACGGTCTGTACATAAATACAGACCGTTGCCTGTAACAAATGTATAGGTAAAGTGTTGTAAAGGTGGGTGACAGTCAGATGCTAAACTAGAAAAAAATCTTTGAGTCCCAGAGTGGGTCTGACTGAACCCCAAAATATTTGTTCTCATAGCACAGTGATAACAAAGGCACCCGAAAATACACTCGTTCCTGTCCCAAGGTGAAAACAAAGGTACCCAAGAAGTTTTGTGAAGATCAGTTCATAAATACGAGCTGTATAGAAGTTGTGGCAAAAAACTGATTGGATCTAATTTCGGTACAAAATGGCCACTGGCAGCCATCTTGAATTTTGGACCGTACCCAGAAACACTCGTTCTCGTTCCAAGGTGATAACAAAGGTACCCAAGAAGTTTCGTGAAGATCGGTTGATAAATACAGCCTCTACCCTGAGCCGTATTGACATGTGTGCTTACATTGTGTAAGTAGCACTGAATAAATCAAAGTTCATCAAATTTGCATAATTTCTGCACGAAAAAAACCCCTTACAATATGTGATGTATTCCATGTTACTAAACATTCATACAAAAATTATTCAAATCAGAACTTTCATACAGAAGTTCTGTACAAAAGACCGATTGCACTAATTTTGGTACAAAATGGCTTTTGGTGGCCATCTTGAATTTCGGACCACACCCCAAAACACTCGCTCTCATCCCACGGTGATAAAAAAGGTACCCAAAAAGTTTCGTAAAGATTGGTTCATAAATATGGCCTCTAGTCTGAGCTGTATAGGAGTTGTGTACAAAAAACTGATTAGACCTAATTTCGGTACAAAATGGCCACTGGCAGCCATCTTGAATTTTAGACCGCACCCAGAAACACTCATTATCGTCCCAAGGTGATAACAAAGGTACCCAAGACATTTCGTGAAGATCAGTTCATAAATACAGACTCTAGTCTGAGCCGTATTGACATGTGTACTTACTGTGTGTAAGTCGCACTGAAAAAATCAAAGTTCATCTAATTTGCATAATTTCTGCACGAGAAAAAAACCCGCATTATATGTGATGTATCCCATGGTACTAAACATTCACACAAAAAATTATTCAAATCAGCGCTTTCATATGGAAGTTCTGTGCAAAAATCTGATTGCACCTAATTTTGTACAAAATGGCTGCCATCGGCCATCTTGAATTTCGGACCGGACCCCAAAACATTCGTTCTCGTCCCACGGTGATACCAAAGGTACCCAAGAAGTTTCGTAAAGATCGGTTCATAAATACGGCCTCTAGCCCGAGCCGTATTGGCATTTGCACTTACAGTGCTGAAAGTAACACCAAAAAACATCAAAATTAGTCTAATTTGCACAATTTACACACGAGAAAAAAACCCGTATTATATGTGATGTATCCCGTGGTACTAAACATTCATACAAAAAATTATTCAGATCAGAGCTTTCATATGGAAGTTCTGTACAAAAAACAGATTTCTGCATCGTCGGTACAAAATGGTGGCTGGCAGCCATCTTGAATTTCGGACCGCACCCCAAAACACTCGTTCTCGTCCCACGGTCATAACAAAGGTACCCAAGAAGTTTCGTAAAGATCGGTTCATAAATACGGCCTCTAGCCCGAGCCGTATCCAATTATTGGCGTACGGACAGACGGGCGACGGATGAAGGGCCATGACAAAAGCTCAAATTTGGCTTCGCCAAAGTTGAGCTAATAAAAATAATTTGAGGTGTAGACTGAACTGAAGAATTGAGGGGTGGGTTAATGTGGCCCTCACAATTAATGTATGTGGCCATCACAGTTAATGTATGTCAACCAAAGTTACCAAGTTACAGAGAAATTATTCCAAAACGAGTTATCTGATCAAGTTACAATGAAATCCCTTCCTAAATACGACCTGTAGACTGTACTAAAGGTTTTCGGGCTTCGGGCCTGTGTAGCCATCACGGTTGACCGATCGCAAACAAAAGGGAACGTCCTCATCTAGACATTATACTGAGTCATCCTACCAAGTTACAATGAAATCCCTTCATAAATACGATCTGTAATCTGTGCTAAAGGTTTTGGGGTGGGGCAGACGCCATGATTGAACGATCGCGACCAAAAGGGGACGTTCTCATCTAGACATTATCTGGAGTCATCCTACCAAGTTACAATGAAATCCGTTCATAAATACGACCTGTAGACTGTGTTAAATGTTTTCGGGCTTCGGGCCCCTGCAGCCGTCAAAGTTGACCGATCGCGACCAAAAGGTGACGTTCTCATCTGGACATCATATGGAATCATCCTACCAAGTTACAATGGAATCCATCCATAAATACGACCTGTAGACTGTGCTAAAGGTTTTCGTTTTTTGGGCTCGGGCAGTCGTGACGGTTGACAGATCGCGACCAAACGGGGAAGTTCTTATCTTGACATCATACGGAGTCATCTTGCCAAGTTACCATGAAATCCCTTCATAATTACGATCTATAGACTGTGCTAAAGGTTTTCGGATTTTGGACTCGGGTAGCCATCACGGTTGACCGATCTCGACCAAAAGGGGATGTTCTCATCTAGACATGACCTCAAACCTGCATATGAAATTTTGCGACGATCGGACAAAAACTACGGAGTGCAGCCTGTGCTAGAGGGAAATATGAATAGACTCACAGACTTCCTCACGCGTGATGGCAATAGCTTATCTTGACTTTGTCAAGTTAAGCTAAAAACAGAGGTGGGGGTGGGGGGTTCAAGTTGCAATATATTCTGGAAATGGATAAATAAAACCAGCAAAGGCAATACCACACAGAGTATTAAGGTGGATGGGAAAAGTACTGATGACCGAGAAAGTATAGCAGAAGAAATGATCAAGCATTGGGAGGGGTAAATGACAGAAGACGGGGGAGGGGAGGCATCCCTCCAAAATGTATGATGGAGCGTGCAGAAAATTTATCTGACTTAGTATGCGGGGAAATTGGGGTGGGGGTTGTACGAAATGCAATCATCAAGTTAAAGAATGGCGAAGCATCAGGCACTGATGAAATTCCCAAGTTTTTTAAACAGAGGAGGGAATGCATTATACGAACATCTTATCGCACTAATTAACATGGTCATCACTAAGCAAGAGGTCCTGACATAGTGGAAGGAAAGCAGTGTGACATTAATTCACAAGAAAGGAGATAGGGAAGTTTTAGATACAAAGGGATTCTGTTAGCAGCAATATTGGGAAAGATATTCTGCAAGGTTCTGTATGGAAGGCTTGTATAAATTGCCGAAGAGGATCCCTGGAGGAAATTCCGATTGTGTTCCGTAAAACGAGACAAGTCACCGACCACTTGTTCACACGATCACATCTGATAGAATCAACAATGAAAGTCTGTAAGAAGAAGATGTTTATGGCCTTTCTTGATGTGAAAAAGGCATATATGACAGAGTATGGAGGGAAGGATTGTGGCAAAAACTTGAGGGCCCTGGATTCGTGTGTGTGTGTGTGGGGGGGGGGGGGGGGGGGGGGGTAATCGTGAAAGCACTGTACAAAGATTGTCGAGTGTAATTAACCTAGGAAACATCACAACGAAGAGGGTCCCAATGAAAATGGTCCTTAAGCAGGGGTGCATCTTGTCACCGATTCTTTTTGCATTGTACATAAAAGATTTTGGAGATGAGTCGGTTGCAAGCGCAGATGGGGTAAACGTCGGAGAAACTTTTCTTTGCTGATCACATGGTTTCATTAGCCGTGAGTAAAGCGGGACTACAAAAACTTTTAACCATATAGGGGAGTACGGGGATGAATGGCGACTTGAACTTAACGAAAACAAAAGCAAGGTAAAACCTGTGGGCCGTAAGGTAAATCAATCGCGAAGGTGGAAGGTGGGTAAATTCTCCATCTGTGAAGAGGAAAGCAGGGATATAACAGTGGGAGAAAACGGGGAATATGAATACTTGGGGTGAATCTATGTGTTATAGGCAGAGGCAAAAACCGAAAGCATACAGTTAAACTCAAGACAAAGGGGAAAATAATACTTAATCATTTAAAACTTCTGCGAAGAAATAACTTTAACAAGGTGTTCGTCGGAAAAAATATTTGGGAGAGGGTGGGTTTACCAAGTATCAAATATGGAACAGATGTGATCCCTCTAAACCAAATGGTAGTCCAGAACTTGGAGATTCTACAAAATGATGCGGGTCGGTGGATAACCGGATCAGGTAACGCAGCCGCCCTGGAGGCGGTCTCAGAGGCGAACTCGGGTGGATGCCGGTTAAAGATATAGAATAGATATGGCAAAATTATGCTACCTGAATTCTTAAGTAAACCTCCCAAACAGCAGATGGTGTAAAACGACGTTTAAAGATGCATGGAACAACATTCAGACAGGATAGGTAAAGCAGGCGAGGGAGCTAATGGCGAACTACTCTATTATAGAGACTGAAGATCTTGGAGGGGGACCACAGAAGGGGGGAGCTTTATAAGGGAAAGGGTGCTTGAGGATTGTAATGGAAACTGGAGAGCTGGAATTAGGACAGAGTTCTTTAGACGGGTTATATAAAAAAGGATGCGCCAGTACCCGGATGGAGGGAGACATTGTTGTTCTAAGTGAGATCCAAGTCACTGGAGTTGAGGGAGAGAATCTGGAAAGGCGAGGAAAGAGTGTGCAAAATGTTTAACTAAGGTGCAATGGAGACCCTGGAGCACTTCATTTTAGAATGCCACAAATATTTGCCTAGTAGAACAAGACTCCTTTGGAAATTAATTAAAAAAATGGGATGAAAATATGAAGGATAAGTGGATGAAGAATGACAAGTGAAAGAGTCCATGTTCTAGATTGGGAGATCGAGAAGGCGCCAGAGGGGGTAATTATGAAACAGTTTTTGACTGAATGCTGGGATATTAGAAGAGAGAGTAGGGGAGGAATACCTCATCGGGGCACTTGGTGAATGTAGGCATCCTCGTTAGAGGACCGTGACAAATCAGCGGAAGGCCGTTTCATTATTATTAAGAAGCATTTTGTTTCAATCATGATATAGTCCTAGATGTTTTTTCAAGGGTATTTTTTGTTATTTGTTTGCTTTTTTTTAAAAGATACCTGTTACCAGAAACGAGAGCCTTAGCTTTAGCAACGTTTTGTTGTTTTACCACAATTTGTTAGTGAGTGACTGTTGGCAATCTACACAAAATGATAACAAACCATTTTATACAAAAAATTTTTTTCAATTACTGGGAAAAAAGCAAAAAAGTAGTGTAAAGCCACTAAAGTGTGGTGTCATCACACTGAGACAGATTTAAGACAAACACTTCCCCGCCCCACATGAGGAAACTACAGCATTTCATTTGGTCTATTTAATTTAAACTACTCCCCAAGGCACCACATACTAAACTTGGAATCTGTCTCATGCAGTTCAGGACATACTAGGACTTAGTTTTTTTAGGAGGGTACCCAAGGGGTGTGGGGGGGGGGGGGGGTGGGGGGGGTGCAGGGAAATTTTGCATATTCAAATAAGTGCATATGTTACCATGTGATAATGCTTATCACCTCTTCAAATTGGCTGGCCCGTTCTGAAAGACTGAAACTCTGGGGTGTGGTCAAAAGTTTGGGCTCCCCCAGAATGAGTCCAAATAGTGCCTGAAAAAACTTTCCAAGAACAAACTTGAAAGTACACCACTAAAGGAAGCTGAATGTCGAATTTCAAATCATTTCAGTTAACAGTATGAGAAAAATACGGTTCTGTATTTTTCTCATTACCAACAGTGTTAAATGCTGGGCCCCATTGGAGGCCTTTTTGAGCAACCAATTACAATTGTTATGGCCAGCTCAATTCTACTAGTCCTAAGGATGCTTCATACCAAAACACAAGTGTATGATCTCCGCACTTTTGAAAATGTGGGGCATTCAAATATTTTTCTTCTCTTGCTTCTGGAGTTCCCATGAGTGGAAAGAAATTTTGGGGTAAATTCTCATCTGTATTATTTGTGGTCAGAATTCATTAAAATAAACAAATAGTAAATTCTCCATTGGGTTATATTTTAAATTTCAAACTTCTCTGGCGCCCCCTCCCCCTTTCTCTCCCAAAAATCAGTCCAGCCTAGTGCCTGGAACAAACTTGACTTTAGGGGTCATAGTATATGCTGTATGCCAAATATCAAAAGGATTCTACGTGGTGGGTCTGAAGATCATATTGTAACAAAGTTCAAATTTGGACTTCTACAGGGAGCCCAAATACCTACCCACGGACTTGATTTGAACAAACTGGAATCTGCCCCCCCCCCCCCCCCCCAAGGATCTTGTATACAAAACATAAAAAAAAAACAAATTTGAATCTGATCCTCCCACCCCTCACCCCCACCCCCCCCCCCCCCCCCCCCCCCCCTCCCCGCTGCTCCAAGGATCCTGTGTATCAACTATCCACAGATTCTGATTGGTGGACTTGAAGAAGATTTTTAACGATTATTCCTCATATTGCACAAAGTTGAAATTTAGAACCTCTTTGGGGGGCCAAATATTAATCCAGGGACTTGGTGTGAACAAACTTGAATGTGACACCCCTAAGAATGTTGCAGTCCAAATATCAAGATTCTGATTGGTGGTCTGGAGAAGATTTTTAAAAATTATTCTTCGTATTGCAAAGAATCCAGATTTCAGCCTCCCACAGAGGGTCAAAATATTAATGCAGGGACTTAATTTGAACAAACTTGATTTTGGCCCGCCTCAGGATGCTGTATTCCAAATATTGAAGAATTATGATTGGTGCTTCTAGATTTTTGAAGAATATTGCACTAAGTTCGAGTTCAGACTTCCAAAATTGGCCCAAATATGAACCCAAGGACTTGATTTCAACAAACTTGAATGCTCCCCCAACCCCTTCCAAATATGTCCAAGTACGTTGCATGCCAAATATCAAAAGATGTGGTTTGGTTTTGAAAGAATATTCCTCATATTGCACCAAAGCAGAATCATGGTTCCCATAGGGACCCAAATATTAAATCAGGCACTTGATTTGAACAAACTTGAATCTGACTCCCAAAGATGTTGTAAACCAAGTATATCAGAAAATTCTGATTGGTAGTTTTGGTGAATTTATTTCTTTATTAGGGTTTAACAACACAAGCTAGGATGACCTTGTGCCAGAGTTTTGCAGGTGGAGGAAGCCAGAAAACCAAGACAAGCACCGAGTAACTGTCAAATTCCCCAACATACTAACTGTACACATGTAGGATTGATATTGGTTGAAGGCAAGTGTACAATCAACATGCATTAGCACACAGCACCACCATGCCCCCCCCCCCCCCCCCCCCCCATGTTGGCACTCAGAATTAAGTACCTTGCCCAAGGACACAATGCAGTAAGTTACCCCTGGTCAGTATCAAACCTTGGACTTCTCGGTTTGAGACATCGCACTCCCAGTTCTAATGAAGACTTTTTAATTTATTGAAAAATTTTTATGGATCCAAACAGGTTTATGAGAAGTCGATAATATAAAGTTCACGTTGGACAGACAGACGACAGACAAAAAGTGATCACTTAAGCTTCTTCTGACTTTCAGTCAGGTTAGCTAACAAGAGGCCCCAGGGGGCCTGAGGGCGCTCACCTGACATGGTAGCCTAAATATCAACCCAGAGAATTGATTTCCACAAGTTGCATCTGCTCCTCCTAAGAAAAGCTGAAACCAAATATCCAAATATTCTGACCAGTGGATCTAAAAAAAGATTTTTAAAGAATATTCCTCATACTGAACTAAGTCATAATTCGGGCTCCCACAGGGAGCCCATATATGAACCCCGGGACTTGGATTTAACAAACCTGAATCTCACACCCCTAAGGATTCTGCACACCAAATATCAAAACATTCCGACTGCTGGATCTGAAGAAGATTTTTAAAGAAAATTCCTCATTTTGAACCAAGTTACAATTCGAGCTCCCACAATCAGTCCAAATATGGATCTAGGGACATGGCTTGAACAAACTTGAATCTTACCCCCCTAAGGATGCTGCATAAAAAATATCAAAAGCATTCATCTGCTGGATCTGAAGATTTTTAAAGAAAATTCCTCATTTTGAACTAAGTTGTCATTCAGGCTCCCATAGTGAGCCCAAATATGAACCAAGGGACTTGGCTTGAACAAACTTGAATCTCAGCCCCCTAAGGTTGCTCCATGCCAAATATCAAAACATTCCAACTGCTGAATCTGAAGAAGATTTTTAAAGAAAAATTCCTCATATTGACTAAGTTATAATTTGGGCTCCCACAGGGAGCCCAAATATGGACCAATGGACTTGGCTTTAACACACTTGAATCCCCCCCTCACCCCCAAGGATGCTACTCACCACATATCAAACCATTCCGACAGCTGGATCTGAAGAAGAAGATTTTTTAAGAAAATTCCTCATTTTGAACAAAGTTACAATTCAAGCTCCCACAGTGAGCCCAAATATGGACCTAGGGACATGGCTTGAACAAACTTGAATCTCACCCCCCTAAGGATGCTGCATACCAAATATCACAAGATTCTGCCTGCTGGATCTTGAGAAGAAGATTTTCAAAGAAATTTGCCTGAAATGCACTAAGTTCGAATTTGGGCTTCTATAGTGAGCCCAAATATGAATCCAAGTGGCCGATTTGAACAAACTGGAATCAGATCCACCCCACAATGTTGCCTACCAAATATCAAAAGATTCTGCCTGCAGGATCTGGAGAAGAAGATTTTTGAAGAAATTTGCCTGAAATGCACGAAGTTCAAATTCGAGCTTCTATAGTGAGCCCAAATATGAATCTAGGGAGCCGATTTGAATAAAATAGAATCAGATCCAGCCCACAATGTTGCATATCAAATATCAAAAGATTCTGCCTGCTGGATCTGGAGAAGAAGATTTTTTAAGAAATTTGCCTGAAAAGCACTAAGTTCAAATTTGGGCTCCTATACTGAGCCCAAATATAAACCCAGGGAGCCGATTTGAACAAACTTGAATCAGATCCACCCCACAATGTTGCATACCCAATATCAAAAGATTCTGCCTGCTGGATCTTGAGAAGATTTTCAAAGAAATTTGCCTGAAATGCACTAAGTTCAAATTTGGGCTCCTATACTGAGCCCAAATATAAACCCAAGGGGCCGATTTGAACAAACTTGAATCAGATCCACCCCACAATGTTGCATACCAAATATCAAAAGATTCTGCCTGCTGGATCTGGAGAAGAAGATTTTCAAAGAAATTTGCCCGAAATGCAGTAATTTGGGCTCCTATACTGAGCCCAAATATAAACCCAGGGGGCCGATTTGAACAAACTTGAATCAGATCCACCCCACAATGTTGCATACCAAATATCAAAAGATTCTGCCTGCAGGATCTGGAGAAGATTTTTTTTGAAGAAATTTGCCTGAAATGCACTAAGTTCAAATTCAAGCTTCTATAGTGAGCCCAAATATGAATCTAGGGAGCCAATTTGAACAAAATAGAATCAGATCCAGCCCACAATGTTGCATACCAAATATCAAAAGATTCTGCCTGCTGGATCTGGAGAAGAAGATTTTTTAAGAAATTTGCCTGAAAAGCACTAAGTTCAAATTTGGGCTCCTATACTGAGCCCAAATATAAACCCAGGGAGCCGATTTGAACAAACTTGAATCAGAGCCCAAATATGGACCTAGGGACATGGCTTGAACAAACTTGAATCTCACCCCCCTAAGGATGCTGCATACCAAATATCACAAGATTCTGCCTGCTGGATCTTGAGAAGAAGATTTTCGAAGAAATTTGCCTGAAATGCACTAAGTTCGAATTTGGGCTTCTATAGTGAGCCCAAATATAAACCAAGGGAGCCGATTTGAACAAACTTGAATCAGATCCACCCCACAATGTTGCATACCCAATATCAAAAGATTCTGCCTGCTGGATCTTGAGAAGATTTTCAAAGAAATTTGCCTGAAATGCACTAAGTTCAAATTTGGGCTCCTATACTGAGCCCAAATATAAACCCAGGGGGCCGATTTGAACAAACTTGAATCAGATCCACCCCACAATGTTGCATACCAAATATCAAAAGATTCTGCCTGCCGGATCTGGAGAAGATTTTTTAATGTTTTTCCCATTGCCTACAGTGTTAAAAAGTGCTGACTCAGCACTTTTTCAATGTCCCGAAACTGTCCCCTATGATAAAACCGATGGCAATTTTTTTTTACCAATTCTTTCTGTTGGTCCTAAGGAAGCTTCACACCAAATAAAAATTCTCGGTGCCGTGGAGTTTTGGAGATATGGGCGTTTTAATTTTTTTCTATTTTTAGCTCCTGCAGTTCCCATGGGGCTACGGGGAAAAAAAAAATCAGCATAAATTAGGTAATTATGACCCAATAAGCCCTCACATAAAATTTGGTTCAAATCAGCCTCTCGGTTTGGAAAATAGAAATTTTGGGCAGGGCCAAAAATTTTGCCTCTCCCATGACGACGCCAAGTATAGCCCCACAAACTTCTCTTGAACAAATCTGAGTCTACACCTCAAAAGGAAGCTGCACACCAAATATCAAGTCTCTGCTACTGCTGGTTCATGAGAAGAAGATTTTTTAAGATTTCAGCACACTTTTTGGGTGTGGCCCTGCACACGGGCGGGGCAACTTGATTTGAACAAAATCAAATTGCGATGTCATAAACTATTATCTCAAATATCAATTAAATTGTTTCAGCGGTTTGGGAGGAGAAGACGCAAACACCATGTTCACGGACGGCGGACGACGGACGGTGAGTGATCACTATAGCTCTCCTGACTGAAAGTCAGGTGAGCTAATAAATACCACAAGTTGCCTGGGGTGCCATGTTTATCAAAATTAGCCTCGACAATCGGCAATATCGTGGTAGAACCCATGCTAGATTGCCGCATGTTTAACAACTACATTGCCTATTGCCGTGCCTAATTCCTGGGGAAGCCATGTTTACCAAAATTAGCTGTGAGGATCCGGGTCTTTTGGGTCTTTTAAAAAGTCATTTGACCACATGTTTTTGAACATAAGAGAAGTCGTCCCAAACAAAGTCGATCCCCGAGAGAAGTCAGCACAAAACAAATTGGCCCACAAGACGCATGTATGAGGTTTCCAGGCTGGTTGAGCATATACTGCAATCGAAACTGGCGAGCAGGAGTTAGCGTGAAAAGATCACTGCAGGGGTTACAATATAAAGAACTTTGAAAAGTACCTAGATGGCACCTTTGGGGGTCACTACTGTTCAAACTGAGATCAAGATCACTGGAGCTTAGGGGGGAAATTGGGAGAGATGGGGAAAAGGGATGCCAAATGTGGCACTCTGGAGTAGTGAAGACCCTGGGACATTTTCTCTTGGAATGCCCATAGTATATACCTCATAGATTAAAATTTACTGGAAGAATAATAAAGAAATGGGGTGGAGAAACAAAGGATAGATGGCTGAGGGGGGGGGGGGGGGGCACGAGGGACAGGGTAGGAGTGCTGATCTGATTGAAGAAGTTGAAAAAGGGGAAGTGAGGGACACTATTAAACACTTTATATCTGAATGCTGGGAGGAGAGGAGGGGGTGAGGGGCAGAGGGAATGATGGCCTTCTCTTATGAGAACAGCCACAAATCAGTGGATGGCCAAAGAGTTATTATTATTAAGAGAAGTCGGCCCCATACAAAGTCATCCCACGAGAGAAGTCGGCCCAAAACAAAGACAACCCGAAAAAGAAGTTGGCCCAAGGGAGAGGTTGGCCCCAAACAAAGTTGGCCCATGGGAGGAGTCGAAAAATGACATGGGTGGGTCCCGAAAGCATGCAATGTTGCGTAGACTTTTAAAAGTGCAGTTTCTACATGGCTTTTTATTATGCTATAGTCTCACCATTTATGGATTGATCAGTATACAATTTGACATCCAGGCGTAATTTGACAAGGATATTGACATGGCTTGGGTCCCAACTGCATTCAATGTTGTGTTAATCCCTTTACCAGTGCAGTTTCGAAAGTGTCAATGACACTGTAGCTTATCTTGATCTTATGGTATATTTCTAAGAGTAATGTTATAATTACTTAACTTACGTAACATTTAAGTAAATTGCGCCATAATTATTGACTTTTTTTTGGTAATTCCATTAAAATTGGAGTGAAAAATATATGTCTGAAGCAGCAATGCTACATTGGTTGACTCTTAGTTTTCGACCCCATTCAAGGCTAATCTACCAGTGAAACTACCCATCTCAGACCAAGTTGGTCAAAATTGGAAGAAAAATGACACAGCTGCAGCAGCCATGCTACCATTGGCTGATTTGAAGCCAACCATTATGAAAAGTACTGATAAAACTAAACCTGCATATGAAATTTCGTTGAAATTGGGAGAAAAAAAATCATGGCTGAAGCAGCCATGCTACCATTGGCGGATTTGAAGTCAAACTTTAGGAAAAGTAGTCATGGTTGAAACAAAAAAAAAAACAACTTGCATATCAAATTTCATCAAGTGGGCAAAATATATACACATTTAAAATGTACTTGCTGATCTAAACACTCGCAGTCATAACAGTGTCCTACATGCCTGAAATATCATATTACATTCACCACACAAAGACAATTTCTTTCAGCGTATTATTGTCTTTTTCATCCAAATGTGGTATAACAAAAATAAGATAAAACAACTTCACCCCTCAATTCACCCACCCTGGGGGCAGCCACGATCAAAATAGGAAGGTCTCATCTACTCATCAATCTAAGACAACCTGCCAAATTTCAAGAAATTTGCGTAAGATAACAATTTTTAAAATCAACCCACACTGCGGCTGCTGCAGCAGCCACTGTGTGCAGCCAACTGAGACCAAAATAGGACGTTCTCATCTGGACATCAACCCGAATATGCAGATGAAATTTCGTGATGATCAGATGAGAACTACGGCCTGTAGGCTGCGCCATACAAAATTCACGATGGCTGCTGCAGCAGCCAATGTAAGCAGCCAGTCATAACCAAAATATGACGATCTCATCTAGACACCAACGCGAACATGCATCTCAAATTTGGTGATGATAGATAAGAACTATGGCCTATAGCCTGTGCCGAACAAATTGTGGACAGACAGACTCACAGACTTCCGCATGCCCCATGACAATAGCATAGCTTGACTTTGTCAAGAAAAGCTAAAAATTGAACTAATAAAAAACAACACAAAGTCTTTTCAAGATACTGTACTTTTAGATTGTCATTACCGCAAAGTAGTCATGTATAATTTAAACAAGGGATTCTGCCTTGTTATCAGTTTTTCAACATAAAATTGTTTACCCTACTTAGTAACCCAAAGTGTTCATATGTTAGATACCCATATTGGGTACTCAATAATTTATCTATTTATTTATTGGAATTTAAGGTCACTTTCAGCATCTAAGGCTACATCTTACAGAGGCGTAATTATAATATCAAGTTTGGTCAATCGTTTATGCCTATCACTGCCCACTTTACAGGGCTTTCAATGCAGGAATTGGTTACTACTGGGCCCAATTTTATCAATAAAGCAGAACTTGAACAAACTTCAATTTGCCACTTCTAAGAAAATCAAAAATCAAATATCAAAAGATTCTGACAGGAGTAACAGAAAAAAAAGATTTTTTAAGAATATTTCTCATACTGAACTAAGTTATACATGGGCTCCCATAGGGAGCCCAAAAATAAAAGCTTCTGAAGCAGTGTTTTGGGAGAAGAAGATTCTTCAACGTTATTCCCATTAGCTACACTGTTAAAAAATGATGACTCGGCACTTTTAGTCCTAGAAAAGAACCTTATGATAAAATTTTTACCATTTTTTTCTTCCGGTCCTAAGGAAGCTTCACACCATATAAAAATTCTCAGTGCCATGTAGTTCTGGAGATATGGGCATTTAAAAAGAAAAAAATTTTTTAGCTCCTGCAGTTCCCGTGGGGGACAGGAAAACAATTTTCGGCATAAATTAGGTACTTATGACCCAATAAGCCCTCATATCAAATTTGGTTCAAATCGACTTTTTGGTTTGGAAAATAAAAATTTTGGTATAATTTGGGCTCCCACAGTGAGCCCAAATATGAACCCAGGTACTTGGCTTTACCAAACTTCACTCTCAGCCCCTAAGAATGCTGTACATCAAATATCAAAACATTTTGACTGGTGGATCTGGAAAAAAAATTTTTTTTAAAGAATATTCCTCATATTGAACTAAGTTATAATTTGGGCTCCCACAGGGAGACCAAATATGAGCCGAAGGACTTGACTTGAACAAACTTGAATCTCACCTCCCTAAGCATACTGTATACCAAATATCAAAAGATTCTGACCGGTGGATGCGAAGAAGAAGATTTTAAAAGAATATACCTCGTATTGCACTAAGTTACAATTTGGGTTCCCAAAGGGAGTCCAAATATGAACTCAGGGACTTGGCTTGAACAAACATCAATCTCACCCCCCTAAGGATGATGCATAGCAAATATCAAAAGATTCTGAT
Organism: Pictodentalium vernedei; assembly: GCA_031216915.1. Lineage (NCBI taxonomy): Eukaryota > Metazoa > Mollusca > Scaphopoda > Dentaliida > Dentaliidae > Pictodentalium > Pictodentalium vernedei. Next base: position 267,399,010 of record CM062293.1, read on the forward strand.
TTGTGGATCCGAAGAAGAAGATTTTTAAAATATATCCCTCATATTGCACTAATTTGAACATTTGGGTTCCCATAGGGAACCCAAATATGGACCGAGGAATTTGATTTCTACAAATATGTGAATCAATGTTCCAAAGATGTTATATGTAAAATATGAAAGCTTTTAGAGCAGTGGTTTGGAAGAAAACAATTCTTTATTTTTTTCCCATTGCCTACTGTGTTAAAAAATACTGACTCAGCACTTTTTCAGAGTCCCGAAAAAGTACCCTATGATAAAACCGATAGCAATTTTTTTTTACCAATCCTTTCTGTTGGTCCCAAGAAAGCTTCACACCAAATAAAAATTCTCACTGCCGTGCAGTTTTTGAGATATAGGCGTTTTAATTTTTTTCTATTTTTAGCTCCTGTGGTTCCCACGGGGCTACAGGAAAAAAAATTTCTGCATAAATTAGGTACTTATGACCCAATAAGCCCTCACATAAAATTTGGTTCAAATTGGCCTCTCGGTTTAAAAAATAGAAATTTGGGGTGGGGCCAAAATTTTTGCTCCTCCCATAACATCGCCAAGTATAGACCTACAAACTTCTCTTGAACAAACTTGAGTCTACACCTCAAAAGGAAGCTGCATACCAAATATCAAGTCTCTGCTATTGCTGGTTCTTGAGAAGAAGATTTTTTAAGAATTGGAGCATTTTTGCCCCACCCCTCTGCTCAATATGAGCCGAAACCTAATTTGCCCAAAAATCAAAATGCCGCTATATAACCCCTACTCACATGAAATTTCATTAACATGCGGCCAGTGGTTTGGAAGAAAAAGACCCAAACACCACCTTCACGCCGGACGACAGACGACGGACGCCGGACGCCGGACGAAAAGTGATCAGAAAAGCTCACCCTGACTTTCAGTCAGGTGAGCTAAAAATACTGGAACGGGCCGAGTGGATTAATGCATAGAATGTGTGGATGACGGGTTGAAAATTTGTTTGTGATTGGGCATTTTTATCTGATGAATGGAAAATACAGCATTTTAGTAGTTTCAATTTCTGGATGTATTGCCCAGAAAGGAATTATCAACAAACATGCAATAAATTTTAACATTTTATTTTCAACAGCTTAAGTTACAGATTCAAAGACCATATTTATATGTATGTATATATATATATATTATATATATGAATTTATATATTTCATTCCAGTCCAAGTCAATCAACAGTGACACAAGTGACCACATATATTCGTATTTTACATCTGAAATGACTTCCGTACCTCCAATGAACTTCAATATCTTTGTATGCTTTGATACAAGAATCAAGATAAAACTTTTTGTTATACTGCTGTTGAAATGCTGCTATATGCACTCAGGAATTAACCCTTTGAACCCTAGTGGTATCTTCCATATCAGTTCAATGGCAGCAACAGAAAGAGTCCATATTTTTTATTTGGGGGTAGACCAATTAATATTTTCAACATGCAGCCTTCTGGTTGCACATTGAAAATATTGATTGGTCTACACCACACCTTCACTCAAAAGTGAATCAACTTAATGAAATTATGAAGTTATGAAGGATCATGTTACAGGGCCGGAAAAGCAGCCTGTGGGGTTCAAAGAGTTAAAATTCCACTGATGGAGTGTGAAAGGGTGTTTTTACCTCTCCCTGAAGTTTTGTAAAGACCTATTTCATTGGGAAGTTGGCAAGCATCACAACATCTGTAACCACAACATTGGGCATGCAAATCATTGAGTTACTGATTGAATGCTGGAAGCCAACATTTGGGCACAACCGAAAGCCCTGGACTCAAAGGATTCAAAGAAACTAACTCAAACACCTTGAATAACTAATGTTCAGTCAAGTTCAATCACTGTGACCTTGATCTTTAGTACAATGAACTCAAATATGTTGGGTTTTTTTTCTCTTATCTTAGCCAACCACACATCAAGTTTGGTTCAGATTGACCAAGTGGATAAAAAGTAATTTTAACCCCCAATTCATATTGAAATTGTCAGCATTGAATTCAAAGTTTCAGACTACAAGGAATGCAGATACAACAAATGCTCAAAACTGTATTAAATGTGCTACTATTTTATTTTTTGCATTAAGAAAAAAAGATGAGGTGTGATATTGCCTGGAAACCAATAACAAACAAAAGTTCTATTTATATTAACCCCTTGTGGTATCTTCCTCGTTAGTTCAATGGCAGCAAGTGGAAGAATCCATATTCATTATTGGGGGTAGACCAATTAATATTTTCAACAGGCAGCCTTGTGGATGCATGTCGAAAATATTTATTGGTCTACCCCACATATGCACTGAAATTATGATGTATCATGTTCCTGGAAGGAAAAACGGACTCTTGTGTTCAAAGGATTAACACTTACAGGGTCTTCAACCGGCTTATGGCAAACTACTCCGAAATCCATAGTTTTCTTTTTTCACATGCAAATATATTCCGCAAGTTTGGTTTATAGCTGTGTCGAGAACTAAAATTATTCAGAAATCCAAAAGTGTTATTTTTAGTATCAGCAGAGGAGAAACCTGAAAACAGATCTCCTTCCACGAGGGTATTGACACTGAATGTTTGACAGACCTGCGTTCTGCAGAACAAAAGTTATTGCAGGGAAACCATTTTTTTAACAAAGTTCTATTTATAATATCCTGTGACCTTTCACCTTACAGTTATATGGCAACCAACAGAAAATATCACTTACTTTTCTGCTGCTAATGACAACTGTTCATGACAGTGATTCTTGGAAAGCTCTCCAAAACTCAATCTTATGGACCAGGCTTATAAATAAATGAAAAAGTGAGAGCAAAATTTCAGTGATTCAAGGACTTTAAGGCCTTTACAGTTTCATTTTCAAATTAAGGACACCCCACGATTTTCAAGAACCTAAGGGAAACCGGTAATATCAAGTCTTCTGATGGTTTATAATTCTTTGAAAAGCAAAATTAATGAATATATTTACAGAAGGTGTGAAGGTTTTCCTACAAGCTGCTGAAATGTCATCTATAATGGAATGTAATGAAATGTTACAAACAGTAAATCAATGACAAAATTATTCTGAAAAGAACTGACTGGATTTTTTACAAAAGAAAATGACGCCTCACATACATACTGAAGAAACCCTGTGCAAACTTCAAATAGAAAACTATTAACTTATTGATACTTCAGCATCTAAGGCTAATATGAAGGGAAACTAAGCAATCTTTTCGAACACTAATGAAAATATTTACCATGTGAATGTTTGAGCTTGGCTTACAGGAATTTTTGAATACATATGTACCATCAACATACCGTATCCCTTGATACATCACATCATTATGCTCCCAATATAGCAAATAGGTTTTTAATATGGTTTGTACAAACTTCAGAGAAAGAAAATTCAAGCAATTTTCTGGAACATTTGTCTAATTTATTTACTCATCTCTGGTATTTGTAATATTTATTTATTGGTATTTTAAGATCATACATTTCTGCACAATGGCTAATCGTGACTGCTACATGAATATAATGTTAAGTCCAGCCAATTCTTAACACACCTGTTGCTCATTTTGGAGGTCTTTCACTCCAGGCATTGGTTACCAGATCCTATTTTACCCGAAAACCCGAGATTGTTTACCATAATAAACAAGCACTGTTTCACTTTCAGGTGCTCCCACTGGGACAGATATTTGTAAAGATACTCTTTAAATGATTGAGGGCTAGATTATTTTTGGTGATCTGAATTTGTTATTCAAAATTTGTTCTATTACAAATTATTGGAGAGTGCCCCACAGGTACTCTCCAGTAATTTGTAAATGAACAAATTTATATAATTAGAACATCATATGCGTTTGACTGAACATGAAACATGAGCAAGGAAAAAATGTTGGCTTTTAATCTGGTACCCTCATTTCTTTTGAAAGCCCCAATAGTGGCTTCTAGCACTCACCCAGTTAACAATTCTTTGGACCGTCTGATATATGTTTTGAAAACAAATAATACCTTAACCTCACTCTAATCCCTGGGGAAGCTCTTGAAGAGCTTCCTCAGGGATTAGTGTTAGTCGTTGGTTTTTTTTTTCACTGGATAAAAACCATGCAAAGACCAAAATTTTTACACAAATACATTTTTATCGAAAATGAGCCAAGTAATTACTCAATTTTTCAAGGACTTTCCATAATTTGTTCCCATTAAGTCTAATGTTCAAGCTTTCTCAAGGACTGGAATTTCATTTTTAATATTCGAGCAGTATTCAGTACTTTCAAGGGCCTGCACAAACCCAGTTTACCTGTAAGAGTGCCAGTACAAATTAGGTTGCCTCAGTGGTTTTGCATTGGGCTCATCACCAGCCTGCTAAAAAATCTTGAATTCTACAATCTGCACTGGGCATCAACTAATGAAATAACAGATGACATACCATGCTTGACATTCTTTCAAGTCCCAAAACAGCACCATTTGGGATTTTGAGAAATATGCCCCCTGCCCCGCCAACATGAGAGGGACACCACCTTGATAGCTTTCCTAAAATCATGACTTCAATCTTCGTGATATGCCTACAGCATAAAAATGATTGGATCCCCCCCCCCCCCCCTCCCCACTATGGTTACCTGGCTACATGTCCGGGTTGCCTTATGTACTCCAATAAATTGGGATGTGGCAAATCCCCACAAACAAAAAACTTTTGCTTCCAAGAAGATATGTAGCCTTTCAACTGAGGTGGCAGCACAACTCAACACCGAGTTGAAGGCTGGATTCACACTTGCAATCTTATGCTATTTGTTCGTTTATTGGTGTTGAAGGTCACTTTATGCATCTATGGTTACATTATGACTGCAGCACATGTATGAAGCTGTGTTTAGACAATCATTTATACCTGTGCCGTTCACCAAAGAGGACTTCTACCCCTCAAGGTGGATACCAGGCACTCTTTTACCAATAAAACGAACTTGATTGCCATAGTAAACAATGCTCCAACTTACAGGGTCTCCATGGAAAATCTGACATGCTAACCAATCAGTTACAACCAAGCCTGCAAATAAGCAGCATATCCTGGAGCTAATCCTATAAAACCTTTTTAATTGTATTTTATAATATTTTATTTTCCCTCTATGACTATACAATGATTTAAGGAAATAATCATTAGCATTTTAAGATGTTACAATATTCCAGCAGGCCAACTGTCACGTCCTCACAAATGCTAATGATTCATTTCCATCATTCATCTTCACAAACAGAAAATACAATTCAGGAAAATACAGCAGTGAATGTTTGATAGAAGTGGTCGCTGGTCAATGCAACACATAACTGACAGGCACCAGTTCACTTGTGCTCGACACAGTAACAGTACATTTTCTAGACACTGAATACATGTTTATATGAACATACATTTCAAAAGAACACTTGTTGAACATGCTTCATTTTAAAAGGTCTCACCACACTCCACAAATGGAAGTATCTCTTGTTGCGAGCTTTCCAATAACTGATAACAAGACAAGATTTTGATCAAACCAACCAAAAGAATGAACACATGTGTGCACTCTTTGTCAGCTAGAGGTGTTTTTTCCTGCCCATTGAAAAAATACTGTTACCCAGTGGATATAATCTTGGCTCTTGTTGACAAAAAAACCCTCTTATAAACAGGAGGAGTCTCAAAAATTACTTCTCAATGCCAGATTCATTTGAATTGTTCATCAAACCAAGCCATGGCTGCTGTGCAGCAGCCATGATTTGATTTATCAGAAATTCAAGAAAATACTCCGCAGATTAAGCTCTAACGTAATATGCTTCAGAATTCATCCTTGGAACTTTGGAAGAAAAAGTAACAAGCTGAATGTGATGGACCATTATGAACTATTCTTTTCTTCCCATAGTGACAGATCGACCTGAAAATGGATCTATTGCTCAATTTGTTTGTTTTATTGGGGTTTGATGACATTTTCAACATCCAGGGTCACATCACAAATAAGTGTTTGTTTCAAAGACAGTTTTAAGTGCGGTGGAAGCCAGAGAGAACCAGCAGTGAGCAACTGTCAAGACTCAAACTTACAAACTCTGCACAAGGGGAGATAGCAGCAATTGAAGACAAGAGCACCATCGGACATGTAGTATGCCTTAGTATACAGCACCACTGTGCCCCACCATGGGCAGTCAGGATTACGTGTCTTGCCGGAGGACATAACACAGTTACAGCTGGTCAGGATGGAACATATACTGCTCAATATTGTAATACTGCTTCAGAGACCTGCACAGAAATGTATGTTGTTCATTATGGTGACCACACTCCTTACCAATGGCAGGTACCATCTTTAGGAAGACGGGCACAAAATTGGCATTTATTACCATGACAGGCCCAATACAGTGTGAAATAAAGTTTGGCTGATCTTTAATATTTACACTACCCACTTGCAAGGTCTTGCAAGCCATGCACTGGTTCCTGGATCCAATCATGCCAGTAATGCATTTCTATGACAGTAAATTAGGACTGCTCCACATCCTGGAGTGGCACAAGGAAAAGGATGTTCCTCAGAAACGGATTAAAACTACATCTGTATTTGCCCAGTTTTAACACTGTAAAACCATGTAAAATTACAGAAAATGAATTGGCAGATGTTACAACACATATCTACATCAAATCTACTTTCTTCCTTGCTCTGATATATGAAGAAATGTTCAACCTATTATTGTCTGGTTATCAGAAAAAAAAAGTAGTCTTCTTTTCATTAGATAAACTGAATAATTAAAAAGCACGCTCTTTGGAACGAAAAATGTAAACTGATTGAATTAACATGTTTTCTTGTAATTTATACACATTTTTATAGAAAGGGCGACACCACCAATTAAGCAAATCCATTGAAAATCTACTGAATCAGACACTGTTGAGCATGTTATTTACATTATGTAGATGTATAGCTTAACCCTTTACCTAACATGGTTATACAGGGTTCCTGCAGGCAAGGACTGATAAAATTCAAAGCTATTCAAGGCCGTTTCTCGACATACTTCATCATCTTTTAAGTTCCTACAACAGGCCAATTCACAGATTTTCAAGGCCTGCCTTCACTAGTCCTAACTGGAACCCTCTGGCCCTTAACCGCTCCTCCCACTTCCTTGAAGGGAAGTGGGAGGAGGGGGTAATGACTGGAGGGCCCTCGTCAGGATTACGCCTTCACAAACTCTTGCATATACAACTATATGATGATTACATGCTTTGACATTATTATCTCACAATTATTCAAGGCTTTTCAAGACTTCCTGGCACATTTTCCAGGATTTCAAAGCCTTGAATGACCCTTACTCAAATTCAAAGCCATTCTTTAATCCAAGGCTCCGCAGAAACCCTGCTAGAAGACACACTCACAAAAAAATGTATTCAAAGACTACAAATTTTCATTTTTTATCTAAACAACATAGATGATGACCCCCTCATTGGAACCAGTATGAGTTTGTTCCAATTTGGAGTCATAAGCTATGTTTCTGAAGCATAAATTGGAAACAATGAAATTTGAATGTTGACTTCTGAGAATAGCGCTGGTAAGATATAGATGTTACTTTAGGTGAAAGGTTAAAATGATCTGCCACAAACAGACATCATAAACTGGTTCACTGCAGTAATTAATCATTTACCTTGATATCGGACAGGAAAAGAATTTACAGTTCCAAAATATATAATGAGTCAAGCCTCATAGCATTGAAGCATTTAGTCCTATAATGATTTGTGTGATATATATTCCTAGATACCCCAAACCAAACTTTTCCAAGAATGATTAGAGGATGAGGACATTCATTTCATTCTTGTTGAATATAAAATATTGGAAATAAGCATAAATACACAGAACGACACATGCTTGTGAATGAGTTAATCGATATGCCATGAGACAGAAGGATAAAACAAGAGGCTGCAGGTGCCATATCGATTAACCTATTCACACACGTGTGACGTTCTGTGTTTATTTCACGCCTTCATGTCTATAACAAAATAAGTATTAGAAGGACACTCAGTATTTGACAACTATCAACAAAAAGAACACATTTTATCACCAACCAAATTAGCAAGGGGAACCTGTGTTACTGTTTCGTCCCCTGAGTTCCATTGTGTTCTATGTGCCTACCGGCACACAGAACACATTGGAACTCGGGGGATGATTTTCTGCTATCACTAGCGATTCAAATTGTAATTGCATTGCACGATTTGTACAAAATTCCAGGGAAATTTCGCTTCTATTTAAAAGTTGTCAGTCAACGATTTCCGTTTCGCACATATGTGCAGAACAGATTTTCATTTTCCGCACAGTTTAGTGTTGCTGAAGATGAGGATTACATACATGAAATAAATTTGCCTGAGCAAACCATACATTTTTATTGTGTTATAAAAATCCACTAATATCATTAAAAAACCTTAAACAAATCAATTATATCATTTCTGAAAAAATATATGCAAATATGGAAGTCAGTGGAAATTTGACATCCATAATTGTATGATTTTTTTACCATTTAAATAAATTAAATTTGAAAATTTGAGAAAAACAATATTTTAATCACTTGCTGTTTACTGTATGTGTTGGAACCAACTGATTTATTTGTCACATAAAATGATCAGATGCATACAGATTATTGCAAGTGAAGTTGATCCGGAGTGTTGGACTCCATCCACTGAGTTGAAAACCAGGCCAATCAGACCAAACAAGATGCCTTGGGCACTGATGTGGTCGAGTTGACAAGATGGAATATGACAACCCAGATTAAGTGGCTCTTGTAATAAATTGCTCATTATATGACAGCAGTTCTTCAAAAATTGAATGCAAAACCTGAAATATCAACAAAAAGAAAGAGTTGATTTCTGTCTAGAGTGTTCAGTGCCAAGTCACTTGACTTTTTATTTTGCGATTGTAAAATTCTCGATTTGAAAATCTCTGAACCTCAGTGACATCACAAGAGACTTGTTTGAGACAAGTATGAGACCAATTTGTTAAATTTAATACTTGTGATCTAGCGAGCCATGATTGATGGGCCGATTTGTTAATGTTGAGATTTGTGACCTGAAAAGCCATAACTGATGGGCAAACTGCTTCAGTATTGAGGGTAGTTATTGAATAAAAGTACTTTAAAGGCTTTGAAAATTATTTTCAAAAGGAATTCCTGGAACAACAGAAAGCAAAATGAATAACAAGGTATTTATTTAATTTATAACACAAATCTACATTGTGAACCAGTTGAGATACATGAAAACAGTACATTTTGAAGCACAATCAAAGATAATAACATTTCAATGATTTTAAATTGCAATTTATCATTCATTACAAGAAAAATGATCACTTGTTATCTTACACATTTACAGTCTCAATGATTAATAATCCATGGATGAATTTCCCTTTTTAAAATGTCTGAGTGTTTTCTCTTCTCTAAAATGTACTGTGCAAAAAAAAACATGAAAAAAAAAACTTAAACAAAATTCAGCATTTTCTTAATAACTCCACCCACTATACAGACCTTACAGACTCACATCAAAATTTTCTTATTTTTACAACAAATTTCTACACAAAAATGGAACATGACAAATGATACACTCCACAGACCCTTTACAAAGAGTTTATTTGAAACTCTCATTTAACAAAAATCCCAGCTTTGGAATTTTCTTGTCACACATCCACAGATCTCTGACACAAGTTACAGTGGCCTACAAATTTATTAAAATGTGGAAAAAGAAAAATCAATGAATGATCAAATCAGTTAAATTCAACCTAAAATTTAGCAGAAGAGGTCTCACTTTGTTCATTTCAATATTTGTTTCAATTTATCATCACAGCCCGTTTTCATATATTTATAAGAATTTTATGACTGAGTATCTGTAACTATATCCACACAACAAAATATAGAATTAATTACAGGTAATCATTTTTGTTACCTATTTCAACTGGTTCAATGTCGGAAACCTATATCTGGCTTTCATCAGGGGCATAATAAACATATTGTGTTTAATGTGAAAAAAATGATGCCTGTTCCAAAGTCACAAGCGTTATTTTGTTTCTGAAGGTGATAATCAATCTATCATAATACCTTCAACAAAAGACAGTATCTTTTTTATTATAATGACTGAACAAAAAGGAATGATTCATACACTAGTTAGAAATATTAACAAAAAACTTCAATTTAATCACAACAGAAATAACAGTCTGATGCGAGACTGAACTTTGAAAATAACTGGAGGCAGCATGTGTAAATTCTTCTGCATTGAGTAATTTTCACAGCTAGTGGATGATAATACAAAACATTAATACCAGTTGTGATAAATTAACATAGGTCGTCAAAGACAGGTGTAATTGAAGAGTGTAATCGTGAAAATTGCCAAATGGTAATTGACAAATCAGAAGTCTAGAGGAAAACCTACAGAATCATAAAATATATTAACATGTGGAACACTGATTTCGAAATTTCCCAATTTGAATCTGCATCTTTTTCCCATGATGCAACTAGGAATTGAACCAATTCAATCTTGCTTGACAGAGCTCATCATTAAATTCCTTGTTGCATTATAGAAAAAAAATTGCACTTGTCCTCCGTGTGTACTTCATATTCAGCAAGAAGCACAACATTATGTTAATATAGATGCTTTGTTACATTTTTTTTGCAATAAACTTTAATAAAAACATCCAGTGATGAACATATTTTAACTACCAAAAATAATCTAGCACTCTACCAGTTAAAAAAAGGTTACAGGGCTTTGACCAATGGCATTATTGTTATCAGTTGAGAAGAACTGCACATGTGTCAAGGCAAAGTCTGTTCAGTTATCCAAGGTTTTCAACTATAAGGTTCAGTTAATAATTCAGTTATTAATTCACTTCCTTCTGAGAAAGAAAAAAATAACTCAGAATTCAGACTTTTACAAAAATGTTTAATTCCAGAAGTAAAATGGTTAGGTTAATTATTAATAATGGCCTTATATGTGATGGCCTATATCTACAAATGACCATTTTACCCAACATGCAACTGTCTTTGAGCAACTCAAAAATGGAAGGCTTCCTTTCTTAGTTACCTGCCTCAAACTAAGGCAGACAATGATACCCTCCACTTAGTAACCTAACAAAAGGATCTATAACTAATCCTGTTTCATACATTTTCTTTACAAATCTAAAACTGACTGACGGATTAGGCCTGCATGGGATAACCAGGTAGAGACAGAGAAAACACTGAAAACCGGATTTGACAAGATGACAATTTTGAACAGAAGTTTCAGATCTTAACTAGGGTTAGAGATAAAAGAAAAGCTATCACATAGCATACTGTGACTGCTATAATTTGTGATAAACAGTTCAGAAGTAAGCTGAGGCTGAACTTGATGGAACTGTGCAACTGATCTCTGTACAACTGGATTATTTTAATGCTCATTGGTGACAAACAGAATAGTATTTCAACTTCTACCATCTTGAGGTGAACATTTGTTCCTATTAATAGACAATGATCAAACAAAAATGTTTTCATCATAAGTGGTGTTCCATTTCCCGATGCCTTGCAACTGCCGATGACTTTTTAACCCCTAGCACACTGGAAAAGCACCAGAATTTTCTCCATTTGATCTGTTTTTCTCTTTTTTAACTATGACTTTAACCAATTACATCTTGTTTGACAGAACTCACTGAGCTCTGTCGAACAAGTTATATTTGGTTGAATATCAAATTGTATTATGAGAAATATTTTCTGCTGAAAACTTTGCCATTTTGACATCAGAGTGTACTGGATTAAAGAATCAAATTTGATATCTTCAGAAACAAATATGTTTATGATATACACATTTTTAAGACGATGCAAACTCAAATTCACACCATAATTTAGTTATTAACAAAAAAAAAATGCTGTCACTGGACAGTTAATGCAGTTACTATTTTTTATGGCAGAGTTTTCATAAACACCATGACATTGATGATATGAAAGCTATCATACTGTGACCGCAGTCAAAGTGTAACAGCTTTCACATCATCAACTGTCACCGATGGGCACTGAGTGACTTGATGCCATCTAGTGGGGTCTCAGATTGAACTGCTGTTTCAGCATCCCAGTTGTACAGAGATCAATGATGTGTGCTCAATAAATCCTATTGCAAGGAGACTGCATGCCCATATATGTTCACAATATTCAGTATTTGTTTGATGTGCCATACTGCTGAGCCATTCCACGAGCAGCTCCAGAGGCAGCATTAGCTGCTGCTCCTTGTACAGCTTCATTCTTCATGACCCCAGTAGCAAATTCTTGCTGAGCTTTTTGGAAGCTCGCTCCAGTGCTCCTATATATCCTATGCACCTGAAATAATGAAAATTAAAAAAAAATAATTAATTTACAAGCCTTCTTGATCAATGTTCATTTTCAAACAGTCACATATATTTATGATACTTTTCGCGAGTGAGCTCTTTGCCTGCCAAGTCTTTAACAAAAACAGTGGTGGCAGAACTGAAATGAAAACAGGTGAGAGCCACTAATTATTTTTTTCAATTTCTGCCTCAAAAATATAGCTTATGACTCCACATCAGAATGAGCTCATTCTCATGAGGAGCCATATGCTATGTTTTCGAGGCCAAAAAATAAACTTTTTTTTAAATATTCCAGAATTTTGAAGGTAAAGAGTTAAAAATAATAATACATATATGTTGATTAAAACATCTGTGGGTAAATTTTTATTCATCAACTAAAAAGGTACTCCTGCCACCCTGCATTTCCACTGCCACTGAACCAAAAGTTTTCCTTCAATTGAGCATTTCTCACACCATGATAGTGATAATGATTATTTATCTATTTATTGGAGTTTAAGTCACATATTTCTGCACAATATCTAATTGTGACTGCAACATGAATACAAGAGATGCACACTGGAGATGCAGGCCTCGATTTGTGGCTACTTGCTTCATGCACTGTCTGTTGAAAATCAGAAATGCCATCAAGTTGAGCTCAAAACTCGTAAAAATTGACGAGCTAAAAATTAGTAAAAATTGACTAATTAAGGCCCATAACTCTGTAATGAGAAATTGTACTGGGCCAGTTTTCGAACTTGCCTGAGATATTATTGCAAATGACTTACTTGTATGGCAAAAATTAGTCAAATTGGAGAACATTTGTTCAAGTTATAGTTCTAATGAGCTCAAAATTCGTAAAAATTGACTAATTACAGCCCATAATTCTGTAACGAAAAATCTGACCAGGCCAGTTTTTGATCTCGCTTGAGTTATTATTGCATAAGATCTGTACACCAAATATTAGTCAAATCAGAGAATGTTTGTTCAAGTTACTGCGCTAATGAGTTCAAAGTTCATAAAAATTGACAAATTAAGGCCCATAACTCTGTAACGAAAAAATTAGGCCAAGCCAGTTTTCTAACTCGCTTGAGATCTTATTGCAAAGAACCTATATGGAAAATATTAGTTGAATTAAAGAAAGTTTGTTCAATTTATTGCGCAAACGAGCTCAAAATTTGTAAAAAATGATGAATTAAGGGCCAAAACTTTTAACGAAAAATTGGGCAGGGCCAGTTTTCGAATCCGTTCGAGATATTATTGCAAAAGACCTGTACAGCAAATATTAGTCAAATCGAAGAACGTTTGTTCAAGCTATTGCGCTAACTAGCTCAAAATTTGTAAAAATTGACTAATTATGGGCCATAACTCTGTAAAGAAAATCGGGCCGGGCCAGTTTTCGAACTTGTTTGAAATATTATTGAAAAAGACTTGTATGGCAAATATTAGTCAAAACAGAGAACGTTTGTTGAAGTTATTGTGTTAACAGTGCGAGGATGCCTGGGCACCTGCCGGGACGCACACCAACAGTCGCCAAACCATGGGTCTCAGTTGTTAACACAACTCTACCAATAAAGTCAAGTTCGGCCAATCATTTATACCCATGTTGTTCACTTTAACCCTTTACCTAACATGAAAGGCAGACAACATTTGCAAACAAAAGTTTTGAATAACTAAGGTTTTACATTTTTTGCATCAAAACATAGCCTATGACCCCTCACTGGAACGAGCTTAATAAGACAAAAAAATGAAAAAAATAATGAATATTGAATGGTGATTATTGTGGACAGTTATTTCTTTATTTATTGGTGCTTTATGCCACATCAGGAGTTCAGCATATATCATGGCGATAAATTTGTGAACAATGCTGGCTAACACATTTGGTAAAGGGTTAAAGGATTTCCAACCATGGCATTGGTTGCCGGGTCCTATTTTACCATTAAAACAGAGCTTGTTTACCATAGTAAACAAGCACTGCTTCACCTCCCGGTGTTCCCACAGAGGTAATGATAATGATAAAAGTATTTGCAGTATTTTGATTACAAACAATTGATACAAACATAGCAATAAGATATATACTGCATGGAAATGGCATAGTCTGGCAGGCTGTCTTCCTGCTATTCCCAGACAGACGCTTTCTTTAGTGTGGGAAAAATTCAAATCCCTAGATTCTTTATCATTTTTCTTTCTCTCCTGATGAAAATCACTGTTGTGTGTGTGCTTTACAAAGAAGTGTATGGCTAAAGGATTGTTTACCAAATATCAAAATATTCTGAAAGGTGGCTCTTGAAAAGATTTTAAAGAATCCTCATCTTTTCTACAAAGTAAAATTTTGGCTCCCATATGGAGCCCAAGGATTATCCCAGGGACTTTATTTGAACAAACTTGAAATTGAGGATGTTGTATACCAAATACAAAAAGATTCTGACTAGTGTATATGAACAAGCATATTTTTCAAGAATTTTTAAAGACTATTCCTCATATTGTAGCAAGTTAAAGTTCAGACTTCCATGGGGTGCTCAAATATTAACACTGGGACTTAAATTGAACAAATTTGAATCCCCCCTAAGGATGTTGTAAATCAAATATCAAACGATTCTGGTGGTTCTGGAGTAAATTTTTAAAGAATATTCCCCATATTGCATGAAGCTAAATTTCAGGCTCCAATAGGGAGCCCCAAATATTAAACCAAGGACTTCATCTGAACAAACTAAGATCTGACCTCCCTAATGGTGCTCTATACCAAATATTAAACAAGATTCTGACTGGTGGATCTGAAGAAGATTTTTAAGGATGATTCCTCAAATTGCACTAAGTTACGCCAAAATATTAACCGAGGGACTTAATTTCAGAAAACCTGAATCTGACCCCAGTAACAATGTTGTATACCAAATATCGAAAGATACTGATTTTTTTCGATACCCCATATGCAACATTATGACAGAACCAATGGCAATTTTGTTTCACCATTCATTTTCTCCTGGTCCTAAGGATGCTTCATACTCAATAAGTTCAGTTCAGTTTGGATAATATGGGCATTTGAATATATTTCTGTTTTTAGCTGCTGGGGTTCCCTCACGGAGGGCAGATAATTTTGCTGTTGTTGCATGATTCAAGTACTTATCACTCAACAATAAATTTGGTTCAAATTGGCTCATTGGTTCAGAAAATAGAAATTCTCGGCCGAGTGAAATATCTTGCCAACTCCCATTACTAAGACAAAAATTGCTCTACAAACTTCGTTTGAACCAGCTTTATCCTACACATCAAAAAAGGAAGCTCAGTACCATATATCAAGTCACTGTACTCATCAGTTCATGAATAAATCTTATGAATAAATACTTTAGAACAGTGAATTTAGTACAGTATTAATATTATAGATGCCCAGGTCTGCTGAAATGTTTCATTAACAGCAGACAAACCAGTTTAACTTGACCTACCAATAGATAAATATATATCGATATATTTATTTATTTATTGGTGTTTAAGGTCACATACTTATGCACAATGGCCAATCGTGACCATGACAGTTTTACGGGTGGAGGAAGAGTACCCAGAGAGAACCACCGAGCAACGACAAGCAACTGTCAGCTCCTCAACATTCTAACTCTGTTCAAGCCCGCTCAAGCAGGGTTACAGCGGTTGAAGACATGTGCACCATCGACGTGCAGTACGCCTTAGTACACGGCGTCATCGTGCCCCCATGTAGGCAACTAGGATAAAGTGCCTTGCCCAAGGACACAACGTGGGTCGTCCCGGATGGGGATTGAACTCGGGACCTTTAGCATAGAAGTCCAACAGTCTACCATTGAGCCACCAAGCTCCCATATATATCGATAGGAGCTAACCAGTGCCTGAGCTCTGAAGAGCTTGTTGGGCTTATTTAATCACATTTGGAAGGAGCTCATTAAGCTCATTCAAATGAGGCATCATACTCTATGTGTTTTGAGACAAAAACTTGTAAATTTATAATTTCTATATTTATTATATCTACTACTGGGCCAGACCTGCATACACTCTAATTGAATAAATGAGACCAAACACTTACTTTTGAATCCTCCAAACATCCCAAAATTAATCCAATTGACAATAAATAAAAGAGTCCTGTATGGTACACCATACATGACGATTGCACATACATCCAGGAAGTCCATAAATTCCTGCCAATAACCATTCTTTTGTAATGCCTGCTAAGTGTTAATAGTTGAATGCAGGGAGGTGTAAGTTAACAACTCACAGGAGGGCACTACCTGCCTGGGCTATAGCAGGTATTATAAATACAGAAATTATTATAAATTTCCAACACCATAACTGCAGCGATCGTTATTCGCACCTCTGACATGATTGTCATTCGCACCTCTGACTTCACAGAGTGAACATCATCCGATTAATCACCATGGTTAATTTGGATATTCCTATTAAATTACAAAAAGCTTTGCTAG
The DNA here is from genome assembly GCA_031216915.1 of Pictodentalium vernedei. Classification (NCBI taxonomy): domain Eukaryota; kingdom Metazoa; phylum Mollusca; class Scaphopoda; order Dentaliida; family Dentaliidae; genus Pictodentalium; species Pictodentalium vernedei. The sequence goes on from CM062293.1 coordinate 267,415,711, forward strand.
CTCTGGGCATCTCTTGCCCTCTCAATTGGACTCTCCAGACGAGAGGCAAGAGCATCCGTCTGATGGTAGAGTTTGACACAGGCAAAGACACCACCACACCTCCTTCGGGAAGAGGTAGTACCTTTAGTGAGAGGAATCCTCTCACACAGGTCCTCACCCGAAGGAGTCTGGACCTGGCCCTGAGAAGAGTATGATGAAAAAGAAGAAGAGCCTATCAACCAGGCACTGAAATTATATTATTATTATTATTATTTATTGGTGTTGAAGGTCACATATTTCTGCACAATGGCTAACCATGGCCGTGACAGTTTTACGGGTGGAGGAAGCCTGAGTACCCGGAGAGAACCACCGAGCAACGGCGAGCAACTGTCAGCTCCCCAACATACCAACTCCACACAAGCAGGGTTAGCATTGTTTGAAGACAGGTGCACCATCGACGTGCAGTACGCCTTAGTACACAGCGTCACCATGCCCCCATGTGGACAATGGGGGTGAAGTGACCAGGCACTGAAATGCCTGGCGACTGGATGATTTCCTGAAGAGGAAGAAGGAAGAGAAGGCGGAGAAAAAGACCGAAGAAACAACTACCATTTCTCCACCTCCAACTCCTGTATCTCCCATCCACACCTCAGTTGCTTCTCCTCAGGGAGGGAGGGGATGCAACCTGAAGGATGAAGACGTTATCAGTGTGGCAGAGACAGAAATGGAAACCTACTCTCTGAAGCCTCCTACTCCAAGCTCTCCCCTCTCTCCGGAACTGGAGCAGGATCCAAAATTCACAGATCTCATGACAGTGCTCGAAAGCTTGAGGCAAGAGGTTAGAGAAACCATCAGAGAGTCAAAAGAAAGCAACAACAATGCGACAACACTTCATCCAGAGAACTCTTGAGGCAGCTAAGACTCGACCTTTCAGCCAAGCCAGTCCTCCTCCAAGCAGAATATCAACAGGCCAACAACCACTACAGTCTCACCATTGCAGCCATCTCCACCCAAGAAGAAAAACAAGTGACACAAACGCCACTAAATAGCTAAATTTATTTATTTATTGGTGTTTAAGGTCACATATTTTTGCACAATGGCTAATCATGACAACATGAGTATCAACTCAAGACCAGGAGTGAGCGTTAACAAGTCATATTGCCCATTTTAGAGAGGGTTTGCACCTCCCAAGCATTGGTGACTGGGTCCTATTTTACCAGTAAAACAGGATGTTCACCACAGTGAACGGACAGTGCTTCACTTCCCGCGGGGAACTAAATAGCCAAAGAGGGTTGAAAGGGGCTTGCCCTAAACCATCTCTGCATGTCTTTGGCTCGCAAAAACCATTGGTTCAGAATTTCCAACATTTACCAACCCTTTACCACTGGCTCAGACATGCAGAATAAGTAAAAGGAGGAGGGACCATACAGGAAAAGGATAATTTTTAAAGCACACTTGCATAATTAACTACAGGAACTTATGATCTCTAAGAGAGAATTAAATGAAATGGTCTAAATCTTGCAATAATAACTGACCAGCTATTGATTGAAAAGACTTAAAACCGATAATGGAATCCTAATCTGGAGTTACCTTGATAACCTTTTAACTAGCCGGCCTGGTCTAAAAAGGATCCAGTTATATTAAGTTTGCCCAAATAACATCGTCCAGATATAATAAATAATAAATAAGACAAATTAATAATAAGATTACTAATAAAAAGATATGGAATGAGCTCATAAGTAAGAACTATAAAAAAAATATACCAATACCAAAACACTGGCATTGACTGTGGTACACAACACAAGCTCATAATACTTTCTAATCTAGCGAAAGTAAACTGCAAAACCAGTAAACAAGTTCACCCTCCCCTCTCCTGTTTTTGATCCCATATTTGGGTTCACAAAACAGAGAAGAAATAACCTATAATGAATGACTAAAGTAAACAAGAATGGTACAGATTAGATAATTATAACACATTTATTGGTCAGAGACAGTGGACCTATAATCTTCAGGTCAACTGCACCGGATCTAGCTATATTAATGTAGAAGGTTGCATTTGGTATGAAAGCTTTATAATAGCAGATTGGAAAAGTAGGCCGATGAAATCATCAGATGTGTATCCATACGTGCAATTAGTAGAAAGCTGTATGACGGAGGGCCACCCCGGATGCCGAGATTATGTACACCATACATGGTATGGGTACATAAAGAAATGGATTGGAGGAGTGCCTAATTTGATGGATAAAGGGTCAATATCTCCGGATCAAATTATTAGAGTTACATAAAAAACTATTCAGCACAGCACATCAGTAACCTGAACACATATATAAAGTAACCTGATAATCGGATTAATATTTTTTGAGTTATCGCATGCCGAAGAAATGGATTGGAGGAGCTCTCAATTTGAAGGATAAAGGGTTAATATCAGAGGATCAAATTATCAGATGTACACCAAAAACTATACAGCACGGCACCTGAACACATATGAAGTAACATGACAATCAGACTGATATTTTTTGAGTTATCTCATGCCAAAGGGATTGGAGGAATTTTCAATTTGAAGAATAAAGGGTTAATATCTCAGGATCAAAATAACAGATTTACACAAAAAACTATACAGCTCGGCACATCAGTAACCTGAACAAAAATATAAAGTAACTTGACAAACCAAGCAATATTTTTCAAGTTATCGAATGCCAAAGGGATGGAGGAATTTTCAATTTGAAGGATAAAGGGTTAATATCTCAGGATCAAACTAGAGTTACTGTGAGCAAGCTCACAAAGTGATACCCCCCGCGCCTGAAATGTATAAGTTAGATTATCTCCCCTTGGAAATGTCAGAATGGAATTTTATTGCTTCATGCACATCTTCATATGGAGTTCTGCCATTGTGTAAAGTTTCATGAAAATTCTTCAAATGGTTTAGGAGGAGTTGCACTTACAAGGATGGACAGACGGTATAAGTTGGATTATCTCCCCTTGGAAATGTCAGAACGGAATTATATTGCTTCATGCACATCCCCATATGGAGTTCTTCCATTGTGTAAAGTTTTATGAAAATTCTTCAAATGGTTTAGGAGGAGTTGCGCTTATGATGGATGGACAGACGGACAGACGGACAGACAGGGTGATGCCTATATACCCCCCAAACGTTGTTTGCGGGGGGTATAATCATCAGATTTACACAAAAAACTATACAGCTTGGCACATTAGTAACCTGAACACAAATATAAAGTAACTTGAAAATCCAAGCAATATTTTTCAAGTTATCGAATGGCAAAGGGATTGGAAGAATTTTCAATTTGAAGGATAAAGGGTTAATATCTCAGGATCAAAACAACAGATTTACACCAAAAACTATACAGCTCGGAACACCAGTAACCTGAAGATATAAAGTAACATGACAATTGAACTGATATTTTTTGAGTTATCTCATGCCAAAGGGATTGGAAGAATTCTCAATTTGAAGGATAAAGAGTTAATATCTCAGGATCAAATTATCAGATTTACACCAAAAACTATACAACTTGGCACATCAGGAACCTGAACACAAATATACGGACAAAGGATGGACGAACGACTGATGACCACCCCGGATGCCGGCATTATGTGTACCATACATAGTATGGGTACACATAAAAAGCCCCAACAGCAATGAAAAGCTCTGCCCTTATGAGCTCAACTCTCATAGATGAATGAATGAATAAAGAGGGAGACTCCAAAATATAGGTGATTGCAAAAGGTCGCCTGAGACATGAGAACACCCCCCCCCCCCCCCACCTCCTTCCCCAATACAAAACTTGAAAGGGGAATAACAATCAGGGTACAATAAGACAGTAATGTTACTATTATTGTGGTAATAATATGACAACTGACTAAAACAAAATGTATTACGTTCCAATAAGAGTAAAATCCTCTGACTGGATGAGAGCTGGCATAATTTTTTTTATGTTTATGCCTCCAGCAGCAAATGTTACCATCCGACCTCACCACGCGAAATATTTGAAAAAACCTCGTCCGTTTCCTATTTGTTTCATCAACGGAGTGACTAGCAAGCCGCTTCATTATTTTAAATTTTTCACATGTGCAGCACATGGTGTTCTGAATGAAGCGTTAAAAGTATCTGGTTTATTGCTTATTTATCCGTTGGTGGGGTACCTGCGAGGTTTATTTACTAAACCTGTGATCGTTAAAAGTTGCCTTTAACAAGGCAACTTTTTAACGATCACAAGTTTAGTAAATAAGCCTCTCGTGTTTCATGATGTAGGTTTTGGGCTAAGGGTAGTGTCTTTTGGAACAGACGTTATTGTTATGAGTCGATGGTAACATGGTATGAGGTTTGCGGCTAGGTGCATACTTTCAAACCTGAACATAAGCTCCAAGCTGCAAAAACCTCAGACCATGTTACCGTCAATTCATCCCAATAATGATAATTTATATTGTGAGAGATGAGAGGGGGGGGGGCATATACATAAGGAGTACTTTGTCAAGAATTTGTGAACCTGGGGCAAAATGAAAATAATTTGGCAATGCAGTACCTTCTTCCAAAAGCCTAATAAGCCCTACAATTAAAGTTTGAAATACTAAAAATCAACCAAATAAGCAACCTTAATTATGTCAGAATCAGCATTGCAGTAACTGTAGTAATTGTGCACATGCAAGCTGATAACGGTACCTTAAAGATAACATCCAGATAGATAAAAAAAAAAAAAAAAAATCCAATTGTTGAATTCACCCAGAAGACAAAGGAGGTGTAACCAATGATTTTGTTAACGCCTGGAAGGTACAGCAAGTCTTTCAAGAATTTTGTTTTCAAGTGTTGTCCGCCTTTCATGTTAGGTATAGCGTTTACTGAATACTCCTCCCAACTGAATAATTCTCACTGGTAAAATGGCTATTCAATTAACAGGGTTCAACAGTACATCACTATGGGATGTCCAGTAGTTTGTGAGAATCTTTACAAGAATCAGATTCTGGATTTTTGTCAAGTTTCAAGTCCTGCTTTCCAACAAACGATATGGGAAATTGAGTTGAGAAGAAAAAAAAATCTTGTGATTATTCCACAACATTTTTCTGCTCCAATGACCCAGTTACAAGCTCAATATCAAATGTTCTTTTTCCAACATCATGATTCATTGACTGGTACAAAGTTCATACACACCTGAGATGATAAATTCAGGACTTTCAAGGACTTTTCTTGGGATTTTTCATACACTTTGGAGGACTTGACTAAATATTTCAATCATATGAAAGTTTGTACATGTATACATACCAGTTAACAATACTTACACATTCCAAACCAACATCAACAACACCAAACAATGATTCCTTGGTTGGGTATATTCTTCACAAGGGGAGAAATGTGATTTACGTAACAGATGCACACAAATACCACACAAATTATTGTAAGTACATATCTTGACCAAAATGTGCCAAATAATCATCTCAATATATTTTTCAAGGACTTCCTTGATGTTTTTCAAGTAATCTAATATTTACAAGCACTTTCATGCGTCTGGAGTTTCAGTTTCAAAATTCAAGAAATTTTAAGCACGTTCAAGGATCTCAATGAATCCAGTGATATAGGAATAACATTTTTCAACAAGACTAGTAGTGACCGCCCTGCCATGGATGCCCCAAACTATGGCCAAATGGCCAACAAAACTGGAATGAAAAGTTTTGTGTTGAATTTGGTGCTCAAAATAGTCCATGGGGGTTTCGAATTTTATAAAATACATCTGAACATAGCAGCCAAAAGCTGCATTGACCTTATTTCCACAGGGTCAGTACAGCCACTAATACGTTGGAATTTTCTCAACAGAACCATACACATATGGATGTCACTTGAATTGGCATACAGTACAAGTCAAAATAAAGTTGGACCTTCACTTTCCTGTCACTCAAGCATGGTGGGGCTGACCTTTGTCACTCAGTTAAGTTTTCACAATCCTGTTACCTTGACCTTTCTGTCACTCGAGAATGGTGTTGCTGACCTTTGTCCCTCAGGCTTGGTGTTGCCAGTAATGTTACGTTGCTACACCTCCATAGAAAAAAAATATTTGAAGTTGCAATCTTTTTCAGCAGGTCTCGATGAGAAACCAAATTCAGTGAGAGAATTAAGTTTTCAGGCATGGTGATGCCCGTATGTTATGTTGCTCCACCTTCATACCAAACAATTATTTAAAGTTGCAGTGTCTTTCAGTAGTTCTGGAAGAAAAACCCAATTCTGTGTGAAAATTACGTTTTCACACTCCTGTGACTCTGACCTTCTCACTCAAGCATGGTGTTGCCCATATGTTATTTTGCCTGTATATGTTACGTTGAGACACCTTCATACCCCAAATTTATTCAAAGTTGCACTGTCAGTAGTTCAGGATGAAAAACACGATTCTGTGAGTGAATTAGGTTTTCACATTCATGTGACCTTCAGCTTTGTCACTCGAGCATGATGTTGCTATGCAACAGACCTTCCATTGGTCTTTACCTTTGTGAAAAGTCTCATGGAAATCCAGCCAAGCATTATAGAATTATGGCTCCAGACAAATTTAAATTTTATAGTAAATTTCATTTCTTATTATACCTACCACAATTGTTTACTACAGGCTTGCACTACAGTGGAAGTCCCTAACTTGGAAAATATTCTCTCTATTTTGATCTTTCCCAAGTGATTTGGGAAAGAAAAGTGGTGCAAAAGCACCAAGAAAAAATAAGTCAAAACTAGTGCTACTGGCGAACACCCAGTAGGGGACGCTCTTCTCCTAGTACAAATCCACAGCTTCTGGTACCAGTGCGCAGTCATGTAACTAATGAATCATTCTTTTGAATCCGCCAACACTGGGGTAATGTGATCAGCGGGGAGGAAGCATTCTTACCCGAATAAGAAGACGGGAGGGCCTCCATGTAAACAATTGTGGTAGGTATAATAAGAAAGGAAATTTACTATAAAATTTAAATTTCTTATCAACCTACCCTACAATTGTTTACTAGAGGCTGAATAGACAATAGGAGGATGGAATTACATAACCAACCCCCACATAACCCGACTGCACTGGAACTGTGGGCAGAAGGAGAGTTTCCCTAGCCTCTCAAACCATAGCATCACAAACATTAGTAAAAGACAATGAGAGGAGAGGTCTATGGCTCTGTGTTACACACAGACAGAAAGGACAGTAAAACAGCACAGGGCTGGAACTGACCTTGAAGCCTTATGGCTAGGGTAGACAACAGCCTGAGCAGAAGAAAGAGGGCCCAAAGAAAAAAGGTCCTCAAACTGCTCCTGCAACTGACGCAAGAGGAAGCATTTCTCCAGTAGGCTGTCTGCATAACGTCCGACAACTTGACAGAGTTAGCATAAGCCCAGGAGGTAGACAAGGCATGCACCTTCTGAGCAGAAATACGATTGGTAATACAATCGACAGTCGCTAGACGCGCGTAGGCTACACAAATAGCAAGACAAATCCATCGAGAAATTGATTGAGGAGAGATCTTCTGTTGACCAAGAATAAGAGACAGACAGAATCGTTTCCTGCCTTTCCTAATGAACTGCATCCGGTTGAGATAAATGCGAAGTGCACGAACCGGAGAGAGCAGAGGGCGATTACCCTCAGCAGAAGGAAGAGCCCTGATACAGATAGGAGGTGAAGCTGCTTCTGGTATCTGAATTTTGGACAAAAAGAAGCAAGCAGTGGTAAAAGTAACACTGTTGGCGGAGCTCCTGAAAAAGGCAGGATCAACCAAGAGCATGTGAAGCTCACTAACCCATCTGGCTGAGGCAGAAGCCATCAGAAAAGCCATCTTGTATGTGAGAAAATGCATATCCACCTGGGATAAAGGTTTGAATGGTGCACCCCCACCCCACCCCCACCCCCGAAGCAAAGCAGCACCCAAGAAAGATTCCATCTTGGGGTAAGCTGCAAAATCCTAGGCCTTTTCAAAGAAAAGTGCCGAATAAGCTTGGAGATGAATGGATTAGTGCCGATGCGACGCTTTCCCACATAAGAAAAGGTCCCCGAAACCATGGACCTGTACCCTTTGATGGTAACAGGCTGGAGACCCCAAAAATCAAACAAATATACCAGAAACCTCGCAATCTGTGTTATCGAAGGATTGGCATAATCAACAGAGTGATCAGCACACCATCGACAGAAGACCCTCCACTTAGCCGCATAGGCTAAACCAGTGGAGTAACGCCTTGAAGAAGAAATGCACTCCACTGCTCGTCTCGAAAAACCTCTACGGAGGAGACAGGACCTGACAAAAGATATGCGTGAAGGCACAACGTAGTTGGGTCGACATGAAACCTCCTCGGCTGATCTTGGCCAAGAAGGTTGTGACGTAGAGGGAGACGTGCCGGAACCACCGCCAACAGAGAGCGGAGCTGATTGATCCACACCCGTTGAAGTGACAGGGGAGTGATCAGAATGATTCGGCAACTGCAGGTTCTGATCTTGGCCAGACCCTGAGGCAAAATCGGAACTGGTGGGAAGGCGTAGCTGACTAGACTGTTCCAGTCGAGTGACAGAGCGTCCATGGCAAAAGGCAAAGAGTCTGGACACAGGGACACGAAAGAGTTCACCAGATGGTTCCGAGTCGCAAAGAGATCGATGTGGGGTCGACCCCAGAGATCGAAATACAACTGGAACACTGCCCTGTGAAGCATCCACTCGGTGGAAATGAGTCTGCCCCGTCGGACTAGGACGTTCAAAAGATCAGGAATGTGACGAACCACCACTCCGGTGTTGACATCCTGAGCTAGCAGTAGAAGATCCTGAGCCAAATCGTACATGGGAACCGAGTGGTTGCTGCTCTGGTTCCAAATGTAAATGACCACTGTCGAATTGTCGGACAACACAAGGAACTGACGATTCGAAAGGTGGGGGATCCACTGCCGGAAACTCAAAAGAAGAGCAAGGAGCTCCTTCTGGAAGATGTGAAGAGCTACTTGATCCTGGGCCCATACCCTGTGAAGGAAAAGACCTAGCGGATCCAACGTCGCACCCCATCCGAGATCGCTGGCATCTGCCGTCAGAAGATGATCGGACATGGGCTAGTCCAACGGAACTCCCTACATAATCCACTGAACATCCGTCGAGGGGAGAAGGTAACGATGAAGAGAGTCTGGTAACTGAAGCACCCGATCTAGAGGATCGACATTTGGCCTCCAATGACTGAGCAGAAAGTGTTGGAGAGGTCTGACATGCAGCCGACCTAGAGGAATGAGATCCGTCACCGAAACGCAGAGACCGATCAGGCAGAGAATACTCCGCGCTGTCGCAGACGTGAACTGGGACAGAGTCAGGGCGAAAGCTGAGAGAATCACAGCCCTCGCCCGGGGAACCGCCACCGTATTCAGCTGAGTATGGAAGTCCATCCTCAGATGACAAAACTACTGAGAAGGGCCCAGGTCTGACTTCTCCTTGTTGAACCCTAGCGACGTGAGCAGGCTCAACAGTGTGTTGACATCCGACTCCAGAAGGGCAGCATTGGAGTGCCCCTGGAAGATATTGTCAGATATGCCGAAGTAATCACCCTGGACTGAGTGCGATGGAAGGCTATCACATGCGACATCAGTGGGGTGAAGGCCCAAGGAGCCAGGTTGAGGCCAAAAGGCATGGCCTTGAACTGTAAACTCGCCCCAGAAAAGCGAACCTGAGTTAATTTCGCGATGTCCGATGAATCGGAATGTGAAAGTAAGCATCTCGCAGGTCGATTCTGGAAGTGAAATCTTCCTAGTGAATGGAGCGGCAAACCGACCTGAAAGTCTCCATGCTGAACTTGGGAGCAATGATAGAGTGGTTCAGGATACTCAGATCGATAACCGGTCGGAGTTGGCCGTCCTGCAGCACCAAGAACAGGCGGGAATAAAATCCCACGGAATGAATGTTCTTGACGACCTGAGCACCCCCTTTGACAGGAGATAGTCTATCTCCATGATCAAAAGTTCCTGACGTGAAACGTCTGAAGGAACTTGTGTTGGAAGAGGCACTCTCAACAGAGTGGGGTGCCTCCGGAAGGATATTGAACATCTAACACCCAAGGATCAGATGTGATTGTGGCCCAATGGTCTGCGAACTCTGATATCCTTCCTCCAACCTGGGACAAATCGAGGTGAGGACCTTCATTTCGAGCCCCGGCAAGGCCCGCGAGAGGAGAAACCATCTCCTCTACTAGATGAAGGATCGTGAGTCCTCCCTCTGATCTGCTGACGCTTACCCTTACCACGTGAGTAAGAAGTAGAAGCGGCAGCAGGAGGATCAGCCCTTGGCTTCGCAGAGGAAGCACAAGGGTGATTGTTAGGCTTAGAATGGACCCTGCCTCCAACAGAAGGCTGATCAAGCTGGCGAAGCAGCAGCTGATCTTTGGAATGATGCAGGACGTCATCCCTGCCTGTCGCCACAGAACCATGGAATAGTCGTGGACCCGCCAAAGAAGCGGATCGAAGAGCAGAGCGCTGCCCCTCAGGAATGGAACAGCTTATGTCCAATACAGCGCCTGGCGAACTAATTCCAAGTTAGCCATGTTACAGGTATGCGTGTGAGTAAGATGCATGAGTGCCTTGGAAATCACACGCAACGGAGCCTGTACGTCATCAAACTTATCTGGAGGCAGATAAGCAGCCAAAGCAGAGACGATCTGATCTGAGAGAGAAAGCATGCCCAGCATCTCTCTTGATAAGCCCAACAGGGACACCAGAGTCGCCATAGGAATAACAGCCGACTTGGGCTTGGAAAGCCTGAGAGAGGAGGAGTCCTGGTCCAAGACCATCAAAGTCTGGCAGACTGACAGATTGCAGAATCGTAGGAACGATAACGCACTTGAGGCAAAAGAGTATGAGCCCTGGTGAAGAATGCAGTCTTCATAGCCTTAGAACTCAGCTTAAGAGTCCAAAGTTGCAAACGCTTCAACCACCTGTACCGACTGGCACAGTCGAAGGTGCCCAGAAGTGGGTTGCCCCACAGGCTGTATGCGCGCAACCAATGATTGCAGCCTGGCTGACACCGTCGGCTGGTCTGACGGTTTGAGATCCAGAAGGAACTAAACACAAAGTCAAGAGCTGCCCCCAAGTCAGAAGACTGTTGGCTCTCGACGTCAGGTATGTCTGACCCATCATCTAAGTCGGAAGACACATAGCCCATCACAGGCAAACCAGCCGATCCCTTCCATGGAGTAGGCACACCAGGAGGATCAGAAAGCGGCCTGCTTCCAATCCCGGGAGGTGGGGCCATGGGGGGCGGCTGGAAACCACAAGGAGCCTCGCTGGAGGCAACGGTAAGAATGTTGGAAAGAACCTGAGTATGCAAGGAGAGGGCGTCCCTAAGTTTACAGTCCGTGTCAGCTGGTTCAGCATGGGAACGAACGGGCAAAGTGGCTCCACTCCTGACCCTTTTAACCAGCGAAGGGTCATCATCGTCTAGTACACCCGATGCGGGGCGACGGGTGGCAGCCAAAACATCTGAATGCAGATGCTGATAGAGGTATGAATAACCTGAGGCACCGAAGTGCGGGAAATCAGGAGAGTCGCCGCGGACCTCTGAGGGACAGAAGGTTCTGGCTGCACAAAAAGTGTTGGTCCCGCAAAACTGGCCGTAGGACCAGAGTGCGTGAACGGAAATGCAACAGAGTCCATGATGACCCCACCAGGAACATCTGAAGCCAATGAAAAAGATGCTGGGCTTGACAGCTAAGCGACTACAGCAGAAGGTTCGGCCGGCAGACCCTTCCGACTTCGCCAAGTTGAAGTCAGGGAAGGCTGAGACCGATATCCCACGTCCACACTACCAGACATCTCTGAAGACCCCTGCAGGGATAAGCCGAGGCCGGCTGAAACGGTGACCGATTAAGATGGAGACGGAACAGCAGTAGCAGTAGATACGTCGGCAGCTGCTGAAACCAGTGGAAAAGTGGAGAGAGCAACCGAGCTCGGATCCAAAGGAGGAGTCACAACCCTAGTGACAGCCTCAGATGTCGACTGGAGAGGAACCACAGTCCCGGAACCTGGCATCTCTTCACCGGACAACTCAACAGCTCCCGCAGAATCCACCACAGGAAAAGACTGCACATCCCCCACAGATGGGGTATAACTCTCACCAGACGTGGTCGTGTCAGGAGGCCCGAACGACAGCATTGCCCTTTCCCGCAGGTGTGGGCAGAACGGCCACGAGAATGCACCACATGGATCACAGAAGCCCAAAAAGTGGATGACTAAGACCCACAGAGCCCACATGGTCGATCTGAAGAACACCCATTACAAGCTGAACAAGAAGCATGAGAACTGTCCACATGCTTGGGCAAAAGGCATTGCCCACAAGGAGCAGTCCTGGGCAAACTGAGGTGAGAGCAGTAGAAGAAAAGGTGAACTCAACAGATGTAGAAAGTAGAAGAACACCCCCAACTACGAGAGAAAGGTGGCAGAAATTAAACGACTGGCTGGATCACAACTGAACCCAGACAGCCGACAGGGACCCAAAAACAGAAAGTCCGCCCTCAACAGAGAGGAGAAATCCTGTCCATACAGCCACCCACTGACATCTAACTCCAATATTAATAATAATATTCAAAAAGATAACAAATTTATCAACCAAAACATTTTATGTCCAAACCGCACGGTACGCAAAAGTCGCGGCCGAACGCAGAGAATATATAAAATACAATGAAAATGCGGTTGAAAGTAATAACGAGAATATATAAAACACAGTCCTGTTATTATACGATCCTCAGATCCATAATTCTAGTAACAGGTAACCATTATCAATGAGTTGAATTATCACTGTTTCTTAATGCAAACGGAAGCATGGGTGTGCGCCGGTAGCACTCGTTTTGGTTTATTTTTTCTTGGTGCTTTTGCACCACTTTTCTTTCCCAAATCACTTGGGAAAGATCAAAATAGAGAGTATATTTTCCGAGTTAGGGACTTCCACTGTAGTGCAAGACTGTAGTAAACAAGAGGCCCTAGGGGGCCTGAGGGTGCTCACCTGACATGGTAGCCTAAATATCAACCCAGAGAATTGATTTCAACAAGTTGCATCTGCTCCTCCTAAGAAAAGCTTATACCAAATATCCAAAGATTCTGACCAGTGGATTTTAAAAAAAAGTTTTTTAAAGACTATTCCTCATGTTGAACTAAGTTGTAATTCAGGCTCCCACAGGGAGCCCATATATGAACCCAGGGACTTGGTTTTAACAAACTTGAATCTCACCCCCTAAGGATGCTGCACACCAAATATCAAAACATTCTGACTGCTGGATCTGAAGAAGATTTTTAAATAAAAATTCCTCATATTGACTAAGTTATAATTCGGGCTCCCACAGGGAGCCCAAATATGGATCCAGGGACTTGGCTTTAACAAACTTGATTGAATCCCCCCCCCCAAGGATGCTACACACCACATATCAAAACATTCTGACTGATGGATCTGACGAAGAAGATTTTTTAAGAATATTCCTCTTTTCGAACTAAAGTTACAATTCAAGCTCCCACAGTGAGCCCAAATATGGACCTAGGGACATGGCTTGAACAAACTTGAATCTCACCCCCTAAGGATGCTGCATACCAAATATCAAAACATTCCGACTACTGGATTTGAAGAAGAAGATTTTTAAAGAAAATTCCTCATTTTGAACTAAGTTATCATTCAGGCTCCCACAGTGAGCCCAAATATGGACCTAGGGACATGGCTTGAACACACTTGACACTCACCCCCCTAAGGATGCTGCATACCAAATATCAAAACATTCCGACTGCTGGATCTGAAGAAGAAGATTTTTAAAGAAATTTCCTCATTTTGAACTAAGTTATAATTCGGGCTACCGCAGTGAGCCCAAATATGAACCCAGGGACTTGGCTTGAACAAAATTGAATCTCAGCCCCCTAAGCATGGTGCATACCCAATATCAAAAGATTCTGCCTGCTGGATCTTAAGAAGAAGATTTTCAAAGAAATTTGCCTGAAATGCACTAAGTTCAAATTTGGACTCCTATACTGAGCCCAAATATAAACCCAGGAGGCCGAGTTGAACAAACTTGAATCAGATCCACCCCCACAATGTTGCAACCCAAATATCAAAAGATTCTGCCTGCTGGATCTGGAGAAGAAGATTTTTTTAAGAAATTTGCCTTAAGTGCACCAAGTTCGAATTCAGGCTTCTATAGTGAGCCCAAATATGAATCCAGGGGGCCGATTTGAACAAACTTGAATCAGATCCACCACTCAATGTTGCATACCAAATATCAAAAGATTCTGCCTGCTGGATTTGGAGAAGAAGATTTTTAAAGAAATTTGCCTGAAATGCGCTAAGTTCCAATTCGAGCTTCTATAGTGAGCCCAAATATGAATCCAGGGGGCTGATTTGAACAAACTTGAATCAGATCCATCCCACAATGTTGCATACCAAATATCAAAAGATTCTGCCTGCTGGATCTGGAGATTTTTTAAGAAATTTGCCTGAAATGCACTAAGTTCGAAATCGGGCTCCTATACTGAGCCCAAATATGAACCTGGGGGGCCAATTTGAACAAACTTGAATCAGATCCACCCTACAATGTTGCACACCAAATATCAAAAGATTCTGCCTGCTGGATCTGGAGAAGAAGATTTTTTAATGTTCTTCCCATTGCCTACAGTGTTAAAAAGTGCTGACTCAGCACTTTTTCAAAGTCCCAAAACTGTACCCTATGATAAAACCGATGGCAATTTTTTTTTACCAATCCTTTCTGTTGGTCCTAAGGAAGCTTCACACCAAATAAAAATTCTCGGTGCAGTGAAGTTTTGGAAATATAGGCGTTTTAATTTTTTTCTATTTTTAATTCCAGTGGTTCCCACGGGGCTGCGGGAAAAAATTTTTTGGCTTAAATCAAGTACTTATAATCCAATAATACCTCAGATTAAATTTGGTTCAAATCGGCCTCTGGGTTCAGAAAATAGAAATTTTGGGCAGGGCAAAAATTCTTGTCCCTCTCAGAACAAAGGTAAATATTGCCCATCAAACTTCTCTTGAACAAACTTGAGTCTACACCTCAAATGGAAGCTGCATACCAAATATCAAGTCTCAGCTATGGCTGGTTCAAGAGAAGATTTTTAAAAAATTTTGTGCATTTTGGCCCCACACCTGTCCACAATATGAGCAGAAATCCAATTTGAAGAAAAACCCAAATGCCCCTATATAACCACTACTTACATGAAATTTAATTCAAATGTGGCCAGTGGTTTAGGCGAAAGAGGCTCAACAACCACCTTCACGCAGGATGACGGACGACAGATGACGGACGAGACGACGGACGAAGAGTGATAAGAAAAGCTCACCCTGACTTTCAGTCAGGTGAGCTAACAATTGTAGGGTAGGTTGATAAGAAATATAGTCTGTGAAAGAATTAAGTTTTCACATTTCTGTCACTCTGACCTTTGTCACTCGAGCATGGGTTGCTGTGCAACAGACCTTCCATTGGTCTTTACCTTTATGTGAAGTTTTGTGGAAATCCACCCATGCATTATATAATTATGGCTACGGATGGACAAACAGTCGGTGAGAGAATTAAGTTTTCCCATTCCTGTGACCTTTGTCACTTGAGCAAAGTGTTGCTGTGCAAAAGACCTTCCATTGGTCTTTACCTTTGTGTAAAGTTTCTTGGAAATCCACCAAAGCATTATAGAGTTATGGCTCCGTATGGACAAATAAAGTTGGATAGACAGATGGATGGATGGGCGGACAGATGGATGGACAATTCAGATTTAAAATGCCTCCCTGTAGGAGGCATAAAAACAAACTAAACTCATATAAATTGCAGCTTTGGAGAGAATTGCGATTTTTTTAAGAAATGAAGAATACCTACTGTTTTTGAGTAGTTACCTGAATTATCTCATCATGACTCCAAGGACATATACACTTTCATGAGCAGCTAAAAACTTGATTTCATGGGAGTCACAATTAAGATAATTCTGGTACTCACAGAAACATTTACAATTTACAGTAATTTTATTTTTTTACCTACCTACAACAATTATTTACTATTGGCTTTCAATCGGTGAAAAGGCCCACTCGAAAACACTCTCTCTCTTCCTACTCGAAAAAACTGTGGAATCAAAAATTCCTTTCCATGTGCACATCTACACTTCACACTAATTCAAATTTTAATGAAAATCCACAAAGGAATGTACGAGTTAAGCAGACAAAGATTTGTAACAGACATTTAGCAATAACAATAAAAATGGCCAAAACTCTGGAACTGCAGAGTCAAAAAGTTAAAAAATTTATAGTAATTTATATATTTTTTATACTTACCAATGACCCAGACTTCGCTGGTGCTAACTCTTAAAAATATAGGGCCAAACACAAATTTTGACCCCAATCCCCAAAATTTGCATCTAAAACCAAAGAAAACATGTCCTGAATGGCCCTCCACACTTCACCTCTACTGCGCATGCGCAGTGTCAAGGACGTCCCGAAATTGGCGCCATTAATCATTCTTGTAACCAGTGCCTGGTAAGCGCTATGCACTCAGCGGGGAGGTATGAGTTCCCAACTCCTGGGAGGGCCATCCCTGTCTGGGTCATTGTTAAGTATAAAAAATATATAAATTACTATAAATTTTTTAACATTTTTATACTGTACCAATGACCCAGACTTAGCTGAATGGTAAAAAGGCTGGAGGGCCTAGGACATAGAGCAAGTTGAAATACGCTCAATTATATAAAATAGAGTCATCCCCTCTAGGGGAAAAGGAGTATTAGGCCTTACATGTATCTTTCTTATTTATGATAAATTAGAAAGACACAACACCTTCCAAAATTGAGCATCATAACATCCATGTACTCTATTAATATCCAGTATAATCCTTATACTAATAATTTTTAAAGTAAGCCAATAAATAAAGTCTAGAGAATACAGACTCTTTATACTCCTTAAAAGTGTCTGAAGATTGTATAATAACGCCCGTTTGACACGTGATATATTCAAAAGCAAAACTTTAAAAACTATGACCTGAATGAATTTTTAAAACACAAACTTCTCACTTAAAAGTCATCCCAGTAACTGCTCGGAATTACTAACTCCAGAGGAGGAATCCCCTTGTTTTCATAATAAAACAGGTGACCCAAGGGAACACCCCCCCCCCCTTTTTTTCTTGCCCTGGGTCAAATAGCCCAGAGCGAAGAGGGCAGCAGGACGGAGTCACTGCCGGAACAGAAAGCCTACCTAGCTATAGTAGCAACTGTTAAGTGAATGACATTCTGAGCAGTAGATAATAGACCTAACAATGGAGGCCTCCAAAAATGGACACAATATTCTGAGATAAAAATTCATGAATGTGGATGGCTGAGCGCAATGAGCAGCCTTCAAAAATCTATAATAGCGACACTATTAGTGTAAGCCCAAGATGAAGAAAGAGCTCTTACTTCATGAGCCGAAATCTCAAGCACAAACTGCTGGGTCAATGATATACCATAAGCAGTACCGATAGTTAATTGAATCCATTAGCAATAGAATGGAGCGTAATGTCCTTCTATTAGGCATCAAAGACAGAAGAAGCTAACGTCCGTACTAATAAACTGATATCTGTTTATAAATACATAAACTCTAACCGGACAGAGTAAAGGCCTATGCCCGTACGAAGACGGAAGGACCTTAATAACAATTGGTTCCGGATATTATTAGGAGCCTGACTCTTAACCAAAAATCCAACCTAAGTAGTAAAGGAAGTAGTGTTTCCGTCACTACAAAAGTGAGAATCGTCCACCGATAGTGCATGAAGCTCACTGACTCCTCAGTAAAAGAGAAGACTAACAGAATTACTGTCTTAAAAGGTCAGAATTTGAAAACTACTGTTTCCAGAGGCTCAAATGATTACTTAGCTAAATAAGAACCGAAGCTAAATTCCGTATAGGAATTTAATCTAATGATTCTAGGTCTATTTATCGAAAAGTTTCTAACTGACTTAGATAAAGAGACATAAGACTCAATTGTAAACTATCATAGAGTGCATAGGTATGAGATAACATAGACCTATAACCTTAATAGTAACAGGCTGCAGTAGATCTTGTCAAACAAGTATACTAGAAAGTTGCAATGTCTAGTATGAAGGGATCAAAAATATCAATATAATGATCCCTACACCAACGACGGACAAGCCTCCACTTTAGCCGCATAGTATAGCGAAGAAGAGGTTCTCCTACAGTAAGAAATCGCGTCCAAAGCTCGTCCTGTACAATGCTTGCCATGAAACAAGGACCACACAATGGAATACGTAAAGGTTGAGACCTTGCGGGTTGTGATGAAGTTGACACGATTTCCCCAGCGAAAGAAGATCCTCTCATGGAGGAAGTTTTCACGGTAAGTCCCACAGTAGACACCTGATTAAATTTACCCACAGTCTCTGTGAAGACAGAGATGCTATCAACAGAATTGTATTATGGATGTTTATCTTAGCAATACTTGCTGAATCAACAGCACTGGAGGATACGCATATCCTATCATTCCGTCCTATTAGATCAATAGAGCGTTAACAACATACGCTCAGGGATCCGGACATGCAAACACATACGTCTGCAAATGAATAGTGAGTTGTGTCGCAAATAAATTATCATTGGGCGTTCCCATTGATAGCAAATCTGATTGAATACTTGTTTGTTGAGAGTCCATTCTGACGGCAACAAGCGACCCTTACGTGAAAGGGAGTCTGCTAATACAATCAGACGACCCGGAATATGACGGACCAAAGCAGAACTTGGTGTACTATAACAAACAGAAGGATTCTTTCCGTTAAATTGAATAACGGAATCGAATGAGTGCCTCCCTGGTTGGAATTGGAATTGACATAGACAGCGAAAAAGATAATTCACAGTCTTCAACCCCGCCGTCTGGACGCATATGAACTCTCAGTATGCCCTATTCTGCCAAAATAAATTATTTCCTAGAATTGATAAAAGGCAGAAGAGCATTGCGGACAAGAAACTAGACTATCATGCTTGGTAGCAAGCTTATATATAGCGTCGTTAAATAATTTGAATGTTCTAATGACATTATTGGACTGTGTCGGTAAGTCAGGGACAATGTCCCTGAACCGATCCAAAACTCTGTGTCCAATGACGCTATTAGTCTCTTATCCAGCATCGCAGCAATGTAGTCTGACGGAACAACCTGTGGAAGATACTGACGGAAGAAATGTATGGCAGCTTCCGTTGTTCCGAAAGGGAAAACTCGAAATCGTCCGAATCCCTTTCGCCATCCTGTCGGACCCTATAAAGTGTTCGGTCGTCCGAACCTGATGCAACAGCAGAGTGCACCGACCCAGCGCCGTCGGGTAATTCCTGATCCGACCGAGAATCTGTCAATTGCTGGGATGCTGCGATAAACTGTGCTAACTTGGATAGCATGTCCGTCACTGAGGCCTGTGGAGAAGCGGTCTTACGATGCATTGCCGCTGGAAGCTCCGTGTTCGTTACCCCGTGCATACTTCTATTATGCGAACGAACGGAGTGTATAGGCCTCGTGTCCCTTGGCTACCGGATGGCGTGACCTGTTCGCCGTGGAATCACTGAATGACGAAGCTGGCCGGATACTCAAGGTCACGTAGCCAATGTGCAGTCGTGTGCACTGCTGTGAGGATGAGGAAGCATTATCGACAGTCTCTCGGACTGTCAATATAACGGAGCATCCCAAGCGGCGGACATATGCTCCGAATGCGAAATATCTGTATCACAACATCCGGTCCCATATGTTGTTGTACAAGAGAGGGACCTCTCTCGCTCGCAGCCCGGACGGACCTGGACGAGCTAGGAACCGGACTAACAGGCTTCCTCCGATCTGTCCTCTAATCCGTCGTCACTGGGTGTGTACTAAAGTTATTATAGTGCTCGCATCACCCAAATCTCCTTCCTAGACCGCAACGGACGGACCCGGCTGCCGAACCATTCGATGAATGGACGCTACACCGGGTGAGCTAGCGAATGTCAACTCCGTCGATCCCACTAGGGACCTCTTAGGCGATTGACATATTCCATGAGCACTTATTGCCGCTAGCTCTTTATTAACTATGACGACAGAGGCACACTTTTGAAAGACATCTCCGTAACTTTGCAAACAAGAAACCAGACATGCTTGTTAATAGCAAGCAAATAATAATATATATAGCGTTGTTCAATAATTCGAAAGTTGTGTGACATTATTGGACTATGTTGGAACTGAGGGACGATGTCCCTGAACCGAACCAAAAATTTCTGTGTCCACCGACGCTATCAGTTTCTTATCCGGCATCGCAGCATTCTGGTCCGACGAAAGAACCTCTAGAAGATAAAGTCAGATGACATAAACAACAGCTTATGTTGTTCCGAAAGGGAAAGCTCGAAATCCTCCGAATCCCTTTCGGCATCCCGTTGGACCGGATGAAATTTTCGGACGTCCATGCCTGCTTCCGCGGAGCGTCCCGACCCAGCGTCGTCGGATAATACATGAAGCGACAGATTCTGTCGTTGCTGGGATGCTGCGATAAGCTGTGCTATTTGGGATAGCACGCCCGTCACCGAGGCCTGTGCAGTAGCGGTCTTACGATGCATTGCCGCCGGAAGCTCCGTGTACGTTGACTCCCGCACACTTTCTTATGCGAATGTCCGGAGTCTGCAGGCCTCGTGTCCCTGGCTACCGGATGGTGTGACCTGGTCGCCGATGATTCTCTGATTGGCGAAGCTGACTGGATATCCGAGGTCACGTAGCCAAGAGCGGTCGTGTGTGCTACCATGAGAATGAGGAAGCCTTATTGACAGTCACTCCGGACTGACTATATATCGGAGCGTCCCGAGCGGCGGACGTATGCTCCGAATGCGAAACATTTGTACCACATCTGGGGCCAGATGTTGCTGTACGAGAGAGGGGCCTCTCTCGCTCGCAGTCCGGATGGACCTGGACGAGCTAGGAACCGGACTAAAAGGCTTCCTCCGTTCTCCCTCTAATCTGCCGTCACTGGGTGTGCATTTGGTTGATTTATAGTGCTCGCATCACCCCAAAACTCCTTCTAGACCGCAACGGACGAACCCGGCTGCCGAACCATTCGATGAATGGACGCTACACCGGGCGAGCTAGCAGACGTCAACGGCCGTCGAACCTACTAGGGTCCTCTTAGGCAATTGACATATTTACATGAGCACTTTTCCGCTAGCTCTTCATTAATTGTGACGACGTAGGCACACTTTTGGAAGACATCACGGATGTATCACCCTATTCTTGATCGTCTGAAATAGAGATTGATAAAGTAGAGTGACCCTGCGGGGAAAGGACCAGAATGGCCAATTCCCCACTAACATAACGTGACATGCGCTTCCCATGTTGTCATTGAAAATAACACAAACAGAACAGGAGTTAGTGCGAGTACACTGACTACATGTACAATGATTATGAAAGTCAGAGGAAGATTTCCTCTTATTACAATTGAACAATATCCTTTCATTGTGAAAAGAAAACAAAGTCCTAGTACTCGCACCAACCCCGGACAATCAAAATACATAATAATATGATCCATTAATATAGAAAAAATAATTGCAATCAAAAAATTTTGAAAAAATATTTTTTCAGAACAGCCCAAGTTTCTGAAAAGTAACGTTGAGCCCCAATGGATCCCAAGCCTAAGTGTGGACAAAAATTCTAAAAATATTTTAAACAATTTAAGCAACACTTACGAACAATAATAATGTATCTAGTTATGATTAAATTAACATCCAGATATTATTTTCAAGTAATCCCCCCTCACACGGAGGGCTGTTGTAAATGTAAACAATAAGTGTAAAAACACTAAAATAAGACTCCAGGCACCCTGGCCCGAAATCAGTTACCAATAATACACTATCTGATGCAAAACAGAGACTTCCAGGGAAGAAACTGCAGAACATCAGATGGTAGATGCAGAACACTACGCCTAACCACCCATAGGTGAAGACGTAAACATGGGGAAAAGAACAGAATTCATTCTGTTATCCAGCTAAAATTCCCAAAAAATTTTAGTAATAAAATTACAGAAAATAAGCCAAAAGCATGGGAGAATAGCAAGAGGGGACTTAAAGGAAAGGGAGAGAGGAAAACACTGAACAAGCAGTGTAATTTGATAACAAGAATGACCACAACAGGCTGTTGCCTCGAAAATAGGTAACTTAACATAATTTCATTAAAAAATTTTAAGTTACAGCCCTGATAATTTTCTGTCACTCATTTTTCCTCTCCTCCTTCTATATCCTCCTTAGAATCACCATTTCTCTAATATTTATGTGTCTGGCATCATTTAAACTGAGATTTACAAGCACAAAGATCAGTCAGATGTTAATTGATGAAGGGCCAAACAAAGAATAATTAATGGCGCCAATTTCGGGACATCCTTGACACTGCGCATGCGCAGTAGAGGTGAAGTGTGGAGGGCCATTCAGGACATGTTTTCTTTGGTTTTAGATGCAAATTTTGGGGATTGGGGGGCAAAATTTGTGTTCGGCCCTATATTTTTAAGAGTTAGCACCAGCTAAGTCTGGGTCATTGGTACAGTATAAAAATATTCCTTTCCATATGAACATCTACAGTTCATACTCACACTTTACACCAACATTTGTAAAAATCTGACAAGAAATGTACTAGTTGAACAGATAAACGTATGTGATTGACATCTGATGATAACAAGAGGCCCCAAGGGGCCTTAATCGCTCACCGGCCAAAGTGGTTCAATGAAGTATTTGGGGTCACATTCAGTTAGACATGGTTCACCAACACTACAAAGGAATGAAGACACGAAGGGCACATTTTATGGAAAAACACTAAGGAACGGATCTGAACAAACTTGAACCTAACATGCCCCCTGCTACCCCCACCCCACCCCTGCCCATAGAGCCAAAATATTAACCCAGGTCCCGATTTGAACAAACTTGAATCTGACCCACCTAGAGATGTTGTATACCAAATATGAAAGGATTCTGATTGGTGGATCTGAAGATTTTAAAAGAAATTATTCCCTCATATTGCACTTAGTAAAATTCAGGCTCCCATAGGTAGCCCAAATTAATAACCTGGGACCAGGTTTGAACAAACTTGAGTCTTTCCCTCCAAGAGATGTTGTATACCAAATATGAAAGGATTCTGACTGGTGGATCTGAAGAAGATTTTGAAAGAAATTTCCTTATATTGTATTAAGTTAAAATTTTGGCTCCCATATAGAGCCCAAATATCAACCCAGGGACTAGGATTGAACAAACTTGAATCTATCCCTCCAAGAGATGTTGTATACCAAATATGAAAGCATTCTGACTACAGGGTCTAAAGAAAAAGATTTTAAAAACAAGTCGGAACAAGACCCAACATTTTCAGGCTATAAAATTTTTTTTCTGTCTCAAAATTGAACACAACGCATAAAAATCCCCCCCAAAAGTCTGAATTTTGGTCCAAAATTTCTGAGTCTGAACCTGACCAAAAATTTTCAGGCTAAAAATTGTTTTTCCATCTCAAAATTGAACAAAACACATAAAAATAATAAAAAAAAAATAATGAATTTTGGTCAAAAATTTCGGAATCTGAACCGGTCCCAAAATTTTTTGGGGGGGGTTTATTATTTTGGTCAAAAATTTCTAAGTACGAACCAGACCCAAAATTTTCAACCCAGGGACCCGATTTGAACAAACTTGAATCTGACCCCTCCTAAAAATGATGTATACCATATGTTAAAGGATTCTGACCTGTGCCCTAGATGAAGCGATTGTGCCCACACAATACACAGGATTTTCTTTCTATTTTCAGTTCTTACACTTTTACGTCCCAAAATTGAGATAAACGTATAAAAACAGATTTTTTTTTATTTTTGTTTGGAAAGTTTCGAAGTCCCAAACAAAATATTTTCAGCCTAAAATTTTTTTTTCTTCTAAAAATTGACCAAAATGCATAAAAAAAGTTAAAAAATTTATAGTAATTTATATATTTTTTATACTTACCAATGACCCAGACTTAGCTGGTGCTAACTCTTAAAAATATAGGGCCAAACACAAATTTTGCCCCCCAATCCCCAAAATTTGCATCTAAAACCAAAGAAAACATGTCCTGAATGGCCCTCCACACTTCACCTCTACTGCGCAAGCGCAGTGTCAAGGACGTCCCGAAATTGGCGCCATTAATCATTCTTGTAACCAGTGCCTGGTAAGCTATGTACTCAGAGGGGAGGTATGAGTTCCCAACTCCTGGGAGGGCCATCCCCGTCTGGGTCATTGGTAAGTATAAAAAATATATAAATTACTATAAATTTTTTAACATTTTTATACTGTACCAATGACCCAGACTTAGCTGAATAGTAAAAAGGCTGGGGGGCCTAGGACATAGAGCAAGTTGAAATATGCTCAATTATATAAAATAGAGTCATCCCCTCTAGGGGAAAAGGAGTATTAGGCCTTACATGTATCTTTCTTATTTATGATAAATTAGAAAGACACAACACCTTCCAAAATTGAGCATCATAACATCCATGTACTCTATCCAGTATAATCCTTATACTAATAATTTTTAAAGTAAGCCAATAAATAAAGTCTAGAGAATAGAGACTCTTTATACTCCTTAAAAGTGTCTGAGGATTGTATAATAACGCCCGTTTGACACGTGTTATATTCAAAAGCTATACTTTAAAAACTATGACCTGAATGAATTTTTAAAACATAAACTTCTCACTTAAATGCCATCCCAGTAACAGCTCAGAATTACTAACTCCGGAGGAGGTATCCCCTTGTTTTCATAATAAAACAGGTGACCCAAGGGAACACCCCCCCCCCCACCCCCCTTTTTCTTGCCCTGGGTCAAATAGCCCAGAGCGAAGAGGGCAGTAGGACGGAGTCACTGCCGGAACAGAAAGCCTACCTAGCTATAGTAGCAACTGTTAAGTGAATGACATTCTGAGCAGTAGATAATAGACCTAACAATGGAGGCCTCCAAAAATGGAGATAAAAATTCATGAATGTGGATGGCTGAGCGCAATGAGCAGCCTTCAAAAATCTATAATAGCGACACTATTAGTGTAAGCCCAAGATGTAGAAAGAGCTCTTACTTCATGAGCCGAAATCTCAAGCACAAACTGCTGAGTCAATGATATACCATAAGCAGTACCGATAGTTAAATGAATCCATTAGCAACAGAATGGAGCGTAATGTCCTTCTATTAGGCATCAAAGACAGAAGAAGCTTACGTCCGTACTAATAAACTGATATCTGTTTATAAATACGTAAACTCTAACCGGACAGAGTAAAGGCCTATGCCCATACGAAGACGGAAGGACCTTAATAACGATAGGTACCGGATATTATTAGGAGCCTGACTCTTAACCAAAAATCCAACCTAAGTAGTAAAGGAAGTATTGTTTCCGTCACTACAAAAGTGAGAATCGTCCACCAATAGTGCATGAAGCTCACTGACTCCTCAGTAAAAGAGAAGACTAACAGAATTACTGTCTTAAAAGGTCAGAATTTGAAAACTACTGTTTCCAGAGGCTCAAATGATTACTTAGCTAAATAAGAACCGAAGCTAAATTCTGTATAGGAATTTAATCTAATGATTCTAGGTCTATTTATCGAAAAGTTTCTAACTGACTTAGATAAAGAGACATAAGACTCAATTGTAAACTATCATAGATTGCATAGGTATGAGATAACATAGACCTATAACCTTAATAGTAACAGGCTGCAGTAGATCTTGTCAAACAAGTATACTAGAAAGTTGCAATGTCTAGTATGAAGGGATCAAAAATATCAACATAATGATCCCTACACCAACGACGGAAGAGCCTCCACTTTAGCCGCATAGTATAGCGAAGAAGAGGTTCTCCTACAGTAAGAAATCGCGTCCAAAGCTCGTCCTGTACAATGCTTGCCATGCAAGAAGGACCACACAACGGAATACGTGAAGGTTGAGACTTTGCGGTTTGTGATGAAGTTGACACGATTTCCCCAGCGAAAGAAGATCCTCTCATGGAGGAAGTTTTCGCTGAAAGTCCCACAGTAGACACCTGAGTAAATTTATCCACGGTCTCTGTGAAGACAGAGATGCTATCAACAGAATTGTATTATGGATGTTTATCTTAGCAATACTTGCTGAATCAACAGCGCTGGAGGATACGCATATCCTATCATTCCGTCCTATTAGATCAATAGAGCGTTAACAACATAAGCTCAGGGATCCGGACATGCAAACACATACGTCTGCAAATGAATAGTGAGTTGTGTCGCAAATAAATTATCATTGGGCGTTCCCATTGATAGCAAAACTGATTGAATACTTGTTTGTTGAGAGTCCATTTTGACGGCAATAAGCGACCCTTACGTGAAAGGGAGTCTGCTAATACAATCAGACGACCCGGAATATGACGGACCGAAGCAGAACTTGGTGTACTAAAACTAACAGAAGGATTCTTTCCGTTAAATTGAATAACGGAATCGAATGAGTGCCTCCCTGGTTCCAGAGATACGCAACTACTGTCGTATTATCGGACAGGATTTGGACATGCGTTTCTGAATAATGTTCATCCAATGACATAGCGCAAGCCTAAAGAACATTATTCCCTGGAAGATAAGTGCTTGCCTAGAAACTGCGGAACCCAAAGACACTGGCACTTCGAATCCGTTGGGATCAATATTGTACCCCAACCTGTTTGACTGGCATCCGTCATAATCATAAAACTCGGATCTGGCAACTGCAGTGGCACTCTCTGAGTCAACCACCGAATGTTGCCCCAGTCTGAATCTCTTGCTACACTTGATAGACAAGAGAACGTGTATATCGAGCAATTCACAGATTGCTGAAGAGTTGCCGTCGAAGAGAAGCTTCTCCGAGACCGAAGCGACTCTGAGAGAGTTCTTCACCTTACTATCCAAGCGCGTGGATGTAGCTAGGGTTGCGTCACGTCTAACCAACTCCAGGTTGCCACTGAAGGGCGGAGTTATACGTGGAAAAACTACTGCCCTTGAACGAAATCACATTGAGGATCATATCCTGGAATTCTTTCTCTTGAAGACGTAATGATAACGCCTCAGTAAGGTGGTCTACATATGATAAAGCGTCTAAGTTAAGTCTATTAGACATCATTGTAGTTTCCAACATCGTGGTTGGAATTGACATAGACGGCGAAAAAGATAATTCCCAGTCTTCAACCCCGCCGTCTAGACACATATGAACTCTCGGAATGCCCTGTTCTGCCAAAATAAATTATTTCCTAGAATTGATAAAAGGCAGAAGAGCATTGCGGACAAGAAACTAGACTATCATGCTTGGTAGCAAGCTTATATATAGCGTTGTTAAATAATTCGAATGTTCTAATGACATTATTGGACTGTGTCGGTAAGTCAGGGACAATGTCCCTGAACCGATCCAAAACTCTGTGTCCAATGACGCTATTAGTCTCTTATCCAGCATCGCAGCAATGTAGTCCGACGGAACAACCTGTGGAAGATAATGCCGGAAGAAATGTATGGCAGCTTCCGTTGTTCCGAAAGGGAAAACTCGAAATCGTCCGAATCCCTTTCGCCATCCTGTCGGACCCTATAAAGTGTTTGGTCGTCCGAACCTGATGCAACAGCGGAGCGCACCGACCCAGCGCCATCGGATAATTCCTGATCCGACCGAGAATCTGTCGATTGCTGGGATGCTGCGATAAACTATGCTAACTTGGATAGCACGTCCGTCACTGAGGCCTGTGGAGAAGCGGTCTTACGATGCATTGCCGCTGGAAGCTCCGTGTTCGTTATCCCGTGCATACTACTATTATGCGAACGAACGGAGTGTATAGGCCTCGTGTCCCTTGACTACCGGATGGCGTGACCTGTTCGCCGTGGAATCACTGAATGACGAAGCTGGCCGGATACTCGAGGTCACGTAGCCAATGTGCGGTCGTGTGCGCTGCTGTGAGGATGAGGAAGCATTATCGACAGTCTCTCGGACTGTCAATATAACGGAGCGTCCCAAGCTGCGGACATATGCTCCGAATGCGAAATATCTGTACCACAACATCCGGTCCCATATGTTGTTGTACGAGAGAGGGACCTCTCTCGCTCGCAGCCCGGATGGACCTGGACGAGCTAGGAACCGGACTAACAGGCTTCCTCCGATTTGTCCTCTAATCTGTCGTCACTGGGTGTGTACTAAAGTTATTATAGTGCTCACATCACCCAAATCTCCTTCCTAGACCGCAACGGACGAACCGGCTGCCGAACCATTCGATGAATGGACGCTACACCGGGTGAGCTAGCGAATGTCAACTCCGTTGATCCCACTAGGGACCTCTTAGGCGATTGACATATTCCATGAGCACTATTATTTATTTATTTATTGGTGTTTAAGGTCACATATTTATGCACAATGGCTAATCATGACGACGACAGTTTTACGGGTGGAGGAAGCCGGAGTACCCGGAGAGAACCACCGAGCAACAGCGAGCAACTGTCAGCTCCCCAACATACTAACTCCACACAAGCAGGGTTAGCATTGGTTGAAGACAAGTGCACCATCGACATGCAGTACGCCTTAGTACACAGCGTCACCGTGCCCCCATGTGGGTAATGGGGGTGAAGTGTCTTGCCCAGGGACACAACGCGGTTGCCGCAGGTGGGATTCGAACCGAGAACCTCTCGGCTTGCTACCTGCACCTCTAACTACTGAGCCACCGCGCCCCCATGAGCACTTATTGCCGCTATCTCTTTATTAACTATGACGACAGAGGCACACTTTTGAAAGACATCTCCGTAACTTTGCGAACAAGAAACCAGACATGCTTGTTAATAGCAAGCAAATAATAATATATATAGCGTCGTTCAATAATTCGAAAGTTCTGTGACATTATTGGACTATGTCGGAACTGAGGGACGATGTCCCTGAACCGAACCAAAAATTTCTGTGTCCACCGACGCTATCAGTTTCTTATTCGGCATCGCAGCATTCTGGTCCGACGAAAGAACCTCTAGAAGATAAAGTCAGATGACATAAACAACAGCTTATGTTATTCCGAAAGGGAAAGCTCGAAATCCTCCGAATCCCTTTCGGCATCCCGTTGGACCGGATGAAATTTTCGGACGTCCGTGCCTGCTTCTGCGGAGCGTCCCGACCCAGCGTCGTCGGATAATACATGATGCGACAGATTCTGTCGTTGCTGGGATGCTGCGATAAGCTGTGTTATTTGGGATAGCACGCCCGTCTCCGAGGCCTGTGCAGTAGCGGTCTTACGATGCATTGCCGCCGGAAGCTCCGTGTACGTTGACTCCCGCACACTTTCTTATGCGAACGTCCGGAGTCTGCAAGCCTCGTGTCCCTGGCTACCGGATGGTGTGACCTGGTCGCCGATGATTCTCTGATTGGCGAAGCTGACTGGATATCCAAGGTCACGTAGCCAAGAGCGGTCGTGTGCGCTACCATGAGAATGAGGAAGCCTTATTGACAGTCTCTCTGGACTGACTATATATCGGAGCGTCCCGAGCGGCGGACGTATGCTCCGAATACGAAACATTTTGTACCACAACATCTGAGGCCAGATGTTGCTGTATGAGAGAGGGGCCTCTCTCGCTCGCAGTCCGGATGGACCTGGACGAGCTAGGAACCGGACTAAAAGGCTTCCTCCGTTCTCCCTCTAATCCGCCGTCACTGGGTGTGCATTAGGTTGATTTATAGTGCTCGCATCACCCCAAAACTCCTTCTAGACCGCAACGGACGAACCCGGCTGCCGAACCTTTCGATGAATGGACGCTACACCGACGAGCTAGCGGACGTCAACCGCCGTCGAACCTACTAGGGTCCTCTTAGGCAATTGACGTATTTACATGAGCACTTTTCCGCTAGCTCTTCATTAATTGTGACGACGGAGGCACACTTTTGGAAGACATCACGGATACATCACCCTATTCTTGATCATCTGAAATAGAGATTGATAAAGTAGAGTGACCCTGCGGGGAAAGGACCGGAATGGCCAATTCCCCACTAACATAACGTGACATGCGCTTCCCATGTTGTCATCGAAATTAACACATACAGAACAGGAGTTAGTCCGAGGACACTGACTACATATACAATGATTATGAAAGTCAGAGGAAGATTTCCTCTTATTACAATTGAACAATATCCTTTCATTGTCAAAAGAAAACAAAGTCCTAGTACTCACACCAACCCCTGACAATCAAAATACATAATAATATGATCCATTAATATAGAAAAAATAATTGCAATCAAAAAATTTTGAAAAAATATTTTTTCAGAACAGCCCAAGTTTCTGAAAAGTAACGTTGAGCCCCAATGGATCCAAGCCTAAGTGTGGACAAAAATTCTAAAAATATTTTAAACAATTTATGCAACACTTACGAACAATAATAATGTATCTAGTTATGATTAAATTAACATCCAGATATTATTTTCAAGAAATCCCCCCTCACACAGAGGTGAACAATAAGTGTAAAAACACTAGAACAAGACTCCAGGCACCCTGGCCCGAAATCAGTTACCAATAATACACTATCTGATGCAAAACAGAGACTTCCAGGGAAGAAACTGCAGAACATCAGATGGTAGATGCAGAACACTACGCCTTACCACCCATAGGTGAAGACGTAAACATGGGGAAAAGAACAGAATTCATTCTGTTATCCAGCTAAAACTCCCAAGAAATTTTAGTAATAAAATTACAGAAAATATGCCAAAAGCATGGGAGAATAGCAAGAGGGGACTTAAAGGAAAGGGAGAGAGGAAAACACTGAACAAGCAGTGTAATTTGATTAACAAGAATGACCACAACAGGCTGTTGCCTCGAAAATAGGTAACTTAACATAATTTCATTAAAAAATTTTAAGTTACAGCCCTGATAATTTTCTGTCACTCATTTTTCCTCTCCTCCTTCTATATCCTCCTTAGAATCACCATTTCTCTAATATTTATGTGTCTGGCATCATTTAAACTGAGATTTACAAGCACAAAGATCAGTCAGATGTTAACTGATGAAGGGCCAAACAAAGAATGATTAATGGCGCCAATTTCGGGACGTCCTTGACACTGCGCATGCGCAGTAGAGGTGAAGTGTGGAGGGCCATTCAGGACATGTTTTCTTTGGTTTTAGATGCAAATTTTGGGGATTGGGGGGCAAAATTTGTGTTTGGCCCTATATTTTTAAGAGTTAGCACCAGCTAAGTCTGGGTCATTGGTACAGTATAAAAATATTAATTTCCGGATTTTGGTCCAAAATTTTCTAAGTCCCACACGGCCCCCAAATTTTCAGTGTAAAAAAAATATTTTTTTTGTCTTAAAATTGACCGAAATGCATAAAAAAAACAAAAAAAAATGTTTCGGGATTTTGGTCCAAAATTTTCCAAACTAAAAGTTAAAATTTAGGCTCCCATAGGGTGGCCAAATATTAATGTAGGGACCCAATTTGAATAAACTTGAATCTGACCGATCCCCCCCCCCCCCCCCCCCCCTCCCGAGATGTTGTATACCAAATATGAAAGCATTCGGACAGGTGGATACGAACAAGAACATTTTAAAAGACATTTCCTCATATTGCTCTAAGTTAAAATTTGTACTACAAGCCCAAATATTAACCTATGGACCCAATTTGAACAAATTTCAATCTGACTGCCCTAGAGATCTTGTATACCAAATATGAAAGCATTCTGACTGGTGGATCGGAAGAATATTTTCAAAGAAATTTCCCCATACAAAAACATTGTAAAAGATAGTTCTGGAGAAGACTTTTAAAGAAATTTCCTCCCTCCTGTAGCTGTCCTGATTAGCCAAACTAAGATATTTTGGCTGGAATTTCTGTCAATGTGTTCAATGCTGCATGAATTGACACTGTGAGGCAACAAAGTGTGCTGTGAGCAGTCAACCCTTTACCTAATGTTAACAGCTTTTCATTTTTTTGTCTCAAAAACCAAGCTTATGGCACCTTATTGGAATGAGCTTGATCCAATGAGGGATCATAAGCTATGTTTTTGGGACAAAAATTTAAATCAGAGGTCCCAGGAGGCCTGAGGTATTTACCTGAGAAAGTTATGTAAAGAAAGATTTGTGGTCATATTTAGCATCTATGACTGTTCAATGTTGATTAAAATTTTGGGTTGAAATTCAATGGTTGTTTTTTGTTGTTGACAAATTGGGGCTTTCTGTTTGGGAGTCCTTACACGCTCACAGACAAATGTAATCATTAATGAAACAGAACATTTGATTGAAATAAAATTTGTTTTCTCACCAAATATCATATTACACAACAGGGAGCTGAAATATGAACCAATGAACTTAACATAATTGAATCTGCCCCCTCAAGGATGGTGCATACCAAATGTGAAAAGTTTCTGCTTGGTATATCTGAAGAAAATTTCTAAGGCATTTTCCTCATATAGCACCGAGTTGAAATTTGGATTCCTAAAAGGAGCTCAAATTTGAAACTTGGGATAAACTTAAATCTGACATCACAAGAAAGCTGCATACCAACTACAAGGAGATTCTAACTGGTGGATCTAAAGAAGATGTTAAAGAATATATATTCCTTATATTACCCTGCATTGAAATTTGGGCTCCTCCAGAATCTGGATATGAACCCACGGACTTAATCTGAACAAACTTGAATCTGAACCCCTACAGATGCTACCCAGTATATATCAAATATCAAAAGATTGTGACCAGGGACCTGAAGAAGATTTTTAAAGAATATTCTTGGAATTGCATTATTTTGAACTTTGGGCTCAAATATGAACTGATAGACTTGATTTGAACATACTTAATTCTCACCCTGCTAAGGATGTTGTATACTAAATACAAGATGATTCTGGCTAGTGTATAAAGATTTTGCTAATGTTGCACTAAGTCAAAATTCAGTCTCCCATAAGGAGCCCAAATATAAACCCTGGGTCTTAATTTGAACAGACTTGAATCTGACCCCAAAAGGATGTGTACTAAGGCATACTGCATGTCAATGATGCACTTGTCTTCAACCAAGGCTAGCCCTGCTTGTGTGGAGTTAGTACGTGGTGGAGTCCAACAGTTGTTTGCCATTGCTCGGTGGTTCTTCCCAGTTACTCTGGCTTCCTCTCCCTGTAAAACTGTCCATCACAAGATGACCCCGACGGTTGAAAGTGTTGTTAAACCCCAATAAACAAATAAATAAATAACTAAGTTAAAATTTAAAATACTATGAACCCAGGTATTTGGTTTCAACAAATTGGAATCTGACCCCACCTAAAAGTGCTGAATACCATATATGAGAAGTTTCTGCCTAGTGGATCAGGGTGGATCTGAAGATTTTCAAATAATTTTTCTCATATTGCAGTAAGTTAAAATTCAGGTTCCCAGTTAAAATTAGGGCTTTGGGAACTATGGCCATTTTAATTTTTTTCTATATTTAGCTCCTGGGGTTCCCACAGGGTGCAGAAAATATTTTTCAGGCATAAATCAAGTTCATATTCCATAATACTACTGCATACCAAGTTCGGTTCAAATTGGCCCACTGATTCAGGAAATAAGAATTTGGGGCAGGGCCAACAAGGCTAAAAAAAAATTGCCCTCCCCAGCACAGGCCCAAATATTGCTCCACAAAGTTTCTTCGAACAAACTTGAATCTTGAGCATATAAGGAAGCTGCACACCATATTTCAAAATACTGTGACTGCTGGTTTATAATATTTTTGAAGAATTCAAGTTTTTCAGGGACTGCTCGCAGCCCAGCTACTTCTATTGAACAAATTTCTAAGATTATCCCCCAATGATAATTATGCCAAGTTTGTTTGGTCTGGTCCAGTGGTTCCGAAGAAGACTGATATGCAAATTTATTGGATGTTGGATGACAGATGCCAAATGATGGAAAAAGTTCACCCTGTCTTTCAGTCAGGTGAGCAAAAAATAAAAAAAATAGAATAATAAAAAAAAATGCCCGCCCTCATGCATTTTTCTGTAAAATGTCCTGAGAAACAGATGATCTACTTTATGTGGCTCAACAGAGTTATGCACTTTGTGATGTCCTCTGTGGGCATGGTAACTTCATTTGAAGACAACTGAACTGACATATCAGAAACATGCATACCAAATTTGATTCAATTCAGTCCCGTAGTTTCTGAGAAGTCAAAAAAGTAAATTTAGTGACGGATGATTATGATGATGATGATGATGATGATGATGATGAACGACAAGCGATGAGCTAAACTCCCTCAGGTAAGCTGAAAATAATAAAATTTTAATGGCAATTTTAATGAATAGCACTGGCCAGTGAAGCCATTACATTAGGTAAGGGGATAAAGAACAATGGTTCTGCAGTGTGTGCTTTCAAGAACAGTATTTCAGAAAGTGTAAGGAATAACTTCAAGACTATACCCTGATCATCGTGATAAGAGCTGCTGTGGCTACAACACTGAATAAACAGCCAATAATAAGCAAAAAAGCTCCAAGTCCAGCTTTCCCAGGTTTACCAACATAATTTGTACCTACAAGCCAGCCTCTAGATAAACAAAATGTACAAATTTGAAAACATGAATATTAATGCCAGATGATCATATAAATTATTTATTTATTGGTGGATGTTTAAGGTCACTTTTAGTATCTATGGCTACATCCTGACAACAATATAAATATAAAGTCATGTTTAACCAATCGTTCATATATATCTGTTGCTCAGTTTAGAAGAATTTAACCCCAGGAATTAGTCACAGGGTCCTATTATTACCTGTAAAACATGTTGACCACAGTAAATATGCACTACACGACCTCTGGGTTTCCCTTGCTTACTTCAAAACTTTAAATAATAGAACAAAACAGCCAGAGCTCAAAATTTCATGTTTGCAGTAGTCTACTGAATAACTAATTGAATGAATACCATTTGGAGAACAAAGGACAATCAGGAGCACAGTGACTGAGCAGTTAAAGCATTGAACTTCCGACCAAAATGTCCACGGTTTGATCCTGACAAGTGGTAACTGCATTATGTCCTTGGGCAAGGCACTTGATCTTGATTGTCCATGCAGTGACACGATGGCGAGGTATACTAACTAAGGAGTTCTGCACCTCAATGGAGCATTTGACTTCAATCAATGCTAACCCTACTTGAGCTTGTGTGAAGTTAGCACTTGGGGGAGCCTTGACTAGGGCTGGCATGATTATGAAATTTCATGATTGACTTTTGAAGAAGAATAACTGCCTAACCCTTTACCTAACGACTAGGCCATATCTGCCTGCGTAGTTTACAAATTAAGCAGGAAAAAAAAATACATTTTTCAAAAAATTTCAACAAAACTACATCATGTGATCCCTAATTGGAACGAGCTCAACGAGCTCATTCCAATGAGGGGTCACATGATGTGGTTTTATTGAATTTTTTTTAAACATTTTAAAAATCAATAATTAAAACAATAGATTTTGAGATCATCTGCGTTGGGTAAAGGGTTAAATTCGAATTTAATTGTACTCTGTGACCTCTAAAAAACAACTATATAGAAATTAATATTTTTGGGCATTAGTCCCTCAGGACGGACATTCCTTAGGCATGCAGGCATGTTGTATGCCTACTGCACTCCAAGAAAAATTCAGACTCTTAACCATTTCAGGCCCAAACCTGAGCCTAGGCTCAGCTTTGGACCTGAGGTGGTCAAAAGTCTAATAATAGCTGCATTGAGATTTAAGAAAGCCACTGCACTCCTTGGCAAACTGAGAAGTGCAATTATTTGTTCTCCCATACTTTCTATAATGCCAGACCTGGTATTATGTGTTGTATCTTTATAATTCTTTCCTATGTCAATTACAATGTATTCTGATATTCTATAGCCTCTGACACTTCTTACAATCACAATGGGGAGGAGAGTAATAGCTAATGAAAGTGTCAATAACACTGTAGCTTAACTTGACTGTGTGTAGTATTTGATGAAAAGGATAATGTTCAATGTTTATGAAAGGATTATGAAATAAAACAAGAATTGTGATAATTGAGAATATGTTAATTTCTGTTCCATATATGCTATGTTTTCAATAAGAATAATTTGAGGTGTAGACTGTACTAAAGAATTGAGGCTTGGGTTAATGCAGCACTTACAGTTAATGTATGCAGACCTTCATTTTAATAGTACGCGATCGCTCTCACGTGCCATCGCTCGTGCAATTACAATTTGAGACAAACGATCAATCATGAGCGTGGAAAAATGACCCAAATGAAAACTTCAAGAGTCCAGACGGTGCTTTGATTTTCACTTGTGTTGTCAGGATTTTGAACTGCATTTCCTTGTACCTTGCTAAATATTCCACTGTATATTATGCTTAAAAGTTGGAAATTTAGTGGTAAGAAATTGTAATGTTTGTATCATTAAATTTAAACCAATTTGCACTTTATTTCAGTGCTTTATATTATTATTTCGTAATTGCATCTCCTTTTTACTTATTGAGCCCTTAGAGACATTTTCCCAAATCAGCACACCACCAAAGAAACTGCATGCCTTGGCGTCATATTGGGCGCACAATGTGTAGCTCACCAGGATTTTTTTTTAAATGAAGGTCTGTGTATGTCAAACAAAGCTACCAAGTTACAGTAAAATCATTCCAAAACGAGTCATCCTACCAAGTTACAATGAAATCCCTTCATAAATATAACTCATAGACTTTGCTAAAGGAATCTAGGTCACGTCATGGGGCGGCGGTCATGGTCAATTTTTTTTATACAGACAGTAAATTAATTTAGGGAGTTTTCCTGTATCATTAATGCTTTAGGATATTCTGAACATGTTTTATATTCAGCTACTCTCAAATAGTATTTGTTGAAATGGATTTTTGTTACAATTTTTGAAAAACTTCCTCTCCTCATAGCATCAACACCTGATATACAAGATGATCAAGTATCTTGAATTAATATGAAATCATAACCCGTTAGTGCAAACCCTCACAAAGCTTTGGTTGTTTGAACTACAACACAAACCTACAGGTCTAGACTTTTTGTACACACTGATTGACATGCTGCAACACTTGCTTTCCATAGTCAGCACTATTTACATCAGCATTTCTTGTCGACATTGCTTTCCCAGTGAATTTCAATGGCCAATTACTGCATATTATGCTCGGTAAATATGGCCGGTTCACAGGTTAATGGGTTAATATCCAACTTTGAATAAAAAAAAAACAAATGATAAACAAAACTTCAAAACCACTTGAAAAATCTAACTAACTGGCCATAAATGAATTTTATTAAAGATCTTTAATTACAAATATTACAGTGTGACAGTGAGGGCCATAAAGAGAACCCACTTGTCTACCAATTTTTTTTATTCACTCTGATGGTTAGAAGTCCTATTAAACAGCAGCACTCAAAAGCAAATTGAGTGGTTTCAGACTCACAGCATGTTCTTCAATTTACTCAATAACGAATATCTTCACCAATTTATCGAGAGCCTATTTATTTGTGAGTGTCTATAGGCTCCGTCCAATAAATAGTAACAAAACAATTTTGTGAAAACAACCGACAAAAGTTTGATTTATTAATTTATTTATTGGTGTTTAACGACACTTTCAACAGCCAGGATCACCTCGTGTCAGACAGTGTTACGGTGGAGTAAGCTGTAGTACCCGGAGAGAATCACAACAAAGCAACAGCGAGCAACTGTCAAGACTCCCAAACAAGCAGGGTTAGCATTGGTTGAAGACAAG
This sequence comes from Pictodentalium vernedei, assembly GCA_031216915.1. Lineage (NCBI taxonomy): Eukaryota > Metazoa > Mollusca > Scaphopoda > Dentaliida > Dentaliidae > Pictodentalium > Pictodentalium vernedei. The sequence continues at coordinate 267,453,308 of CM062293.1, forward strand.
TGCACCATTGACTGCAGTACGCCTTAGTACACAATGCCATCATGCCCTCACGTGGGCAATTGGGATTAAGTGTCTTGCCCAAGGACACAATGCGGTTGTCGGAGGTGGGATTCGAACCAAGGACCTGCATCTCTACCTACTGAGCAAAAGTTTGATAACTGTGTTTTTAATACATACTCATGTATTAAAATGCCCCTGAAATTAAATTCTGCCTGAAAAATGTAAAGTCTATTTCTGGCTGTGATGATTTATCTTTTTTTTTTTCTGGCTGTGATGATTTATCTTTTGGCAACAGAACAGAAAGCCCAACATGTAGTCATTGGGGGCCCTGTTGTCAAAAAATTACTCGGAAAGTGATCTCTAGTAAGGTCTTTGCAGCCTCTGTAGGCAGCCAAGAGTTGACTAGAAATTACTATTGTCACCAGCTCTCCAGGCTGCAGTGCAGTAAAAAGTCTGGAAAACTGTCTGGGAACTCAACAGTTAAATTTGCTTTCATACCACTGATCAAGTCTTTTGTTCATTTTCATACCTGGAGCTACTTCTAAGGCCAATGACCTTGAAGTAAGATCATATATTGTTCTACACAAATTTTTGAAATGCCTTATCAGTGAAAGCTAGTTGTTTAACAGACATCAAAACTGTACAAAACTCAACTGAAACTTAACAGGTTGAGTGATAAAAGCCACTATCAGGTCTTTTAAACAAGAGGCCCCAGGGGGCCTGAAGGCGCTCACCTGACATGGTAGCCTAAATATCAACCCAGAGAATCGATTTCAACAAGTTGCATCTGCTCCTCATAAGAAAAGCTTATACCAAATATCCAAAAATTCTGACCAGTGGATCTAAAAAATGAAAGTATCAATGACACTGTAGCTTAACTTGTGTGTTGTGTTTGATGAAGGATAATGTTCAATGTTTATGAAAGGATTATGAAATAAGACAAGAATTGTGATAATTGGGAATATGTTCATTTCTGTTCCCTGTATGCTATGTTTTTGATAAAAATAATATGAGGTGTACACTGTACTAAAGAGCTGTGGGGTGGGTTAATATGACCTCACAGTTAATGTATGTGGCCCTCACAGTTAACGCATATCAATGAAAGTTACCAAGTTACAGTGAAATTATTCCAAACCGAGTCATCCTATCAAGTTACATTGAAATCCCTTCATAAATAAGGCCTGTAGACTGTGCTAAAGGTTTTCGGGCTTCAGGCCCCTGTAGCCGTCAGTTTCCCAATTGCGTCCAAAGGGGACATTCTCATCTAGACATTATATGAAGTCAACCTACCAAGTTACAATAAAATTCCTTCATAAATATGACCTGTAAACTGTGCTAAAGGTTTTTGGGCTTTGGGCTCAGGCAGCCATCATGGTTGAATGATCACAACCAAAAGGGGACATTCTCATGTGGGCATCATCTGGAGTGATCCTACTAAGTTACAATGAAATCAATTCATAAATATGACCTGTAGACTGTACTCAAGGTTTTTGGGCTTCGGGCCCCTGAATCTATCACAGTTGACCAATCACGACCAAAAGGGGATGTCATCATCTAGGCATTATATGGAGTCAAACTAACATGTTACAATGAAATCCTTCCATAAATATGACCTACAGACTATGCTAAAGGCTTTGGGGTTTTGGGCTCGGGCAGCCCACAAGGCTGAATGATCGCGACCGGGCAGCCATCAAGGCTGAATGATCGCGACCAAAAGGGGACGTTCTCATCTAGACATTATTTGGAGTCATCCTACCAAGATACAATGAAATGCCTTCATAAATATCACCTGCAGACTGTCCTAAAGGTTTTCGGGCTTCGGGTCCCTCTAGCTGTCACAGTTGTCCAATTGTGTCCAAAAGGGGACGTTCTCATCTAGACATTATATGAAGTCAAACCTACCAAGTTACAATGAAATCTCTTCATAAATATGACCTGTAGACTGTGCTAAAGGTATTCAGGCTTCGGGCTCGGGCAGCCATAATGGTTGAATGATCGCAACCAAAAGGGGACATTCTCTTCTGGGCATCATCTGGAGTGATCCTATGAAGTTACAATGAAATCCCTTCATAAATATGACCTGTAGACTGTGCTCAAGATTTTTGGGCTTCGGGGCACCTGTAGCCATAACAGTTGATCAATCAACACCAAAAGGGGATGTCATCATCTAGGCATTATATGGAGTCAACCTAACAAGTTACAATGAAATCCTTCCATAAATACGACCTACAGGCTATGCTAAAAGTTTTTGGGCTAGGGCAGCCATCAAGGCTGAATGATCGTGACCAAAAGGGGATGTCATCATCTAGGCATTATATGGAGTCAACCTAACAAGTTACAATGAAATCCTTCCATAAATACGACCTATAGACTATGCTAAAGGTTTTTGGGCTAGGGCAGCCATCAAGGCTGAATGATTCGTGACCAAAAGGGGATGTTCTCATCTAGATATTATTTGGAGTCATCCTACCAAGCTACAATGAAATCCCTTCATAATTATGACCTGTAGACTGTTCTAAAGGTTTTTGGGCTTCAGGCCCCTGTAGCTGTCACAGTTGCCCAATTGTGTCCAAAAGGGGACGTTCTCATCTAGACATTATATGAAGTCAAACCTACCAGGTTATAATGAAATCTCTTCATAAATATGACCTGTAGACTGTGCTAAAGGTATCCAGGCTTCAGGCTCGGGCAGCCATAATGGTTGAATGATCGCAACCAAAAGGGGACATTCTCTTCTGGGCATCATCTGGAGTGATCCTATGAAGTTACAATGAAATCCCTTCATAAATATGACCTGTAGACTGTGCTCAAGATTTTTGGGCTTCGGGCACCTGTAGCCTTCACAGTTGACCAATCAAGACCAAAAGGGGATGTCATCATCTAAGTATTATATGGTGTCAACCTAACAAGTTACAATGAAATCCTTCCATAAATACGACCTATAGACTATGCTAAAGGTCTTTGGGCTCTGGCAGCCATAAAGGCTGAATGATCGCGACCAAAAGGGGATGTTCTCATCTAGACATTATTTGGAGTCATCCTACCAAGCTACAATGAAATCCCTTCATAATTATGACCTGCAGACTGTTCTAAAGGTTTTTGGGCTTCGGGCCCCTGTAGCCGTCACAGTTGCCCAATCGTGTCCAAAAGGGGACGTTCTCATCTAGACATTATATGAAGTCAAGCTACCAAGTTACAATGAAATCTCTTCATAAATATGACCTGTAGACTGTGCTAAAGATTTTCGGGCTTCGGGCAGCCATCATGGTTGAATGATCGCAAACAAAGGGGACAATCTCATCTGGGCATCATCTGGAGTGATCCTACAAAGTTACACTGAAATTCCTTTATAAATATGACCTGTAGACTGTGCTCAAGGTTTTCGGGCTTCGGGCACCTGTAGCCATCACAGTTGACCAATCACGACCAAAAGGGGATGTCATCGTCTAGGCATTATATGGAGTCAACCTAACATGTTACAATGAAATCCTTCCATAAATATGACCTTTTGCATATGCTAAAGGTTTTTGGGCTTGGGCACCCATCAAGGTTGAATGATCACGATCAAAATGGGACATTCTCATCTAGACATTATTTGGAGTCATCCTACCAAGTTACAATGAAATCCCTTCATAAATATGACCTGTAGACTGTGCTAAATGTTTTCGGGCTTCGGGCCCCTGTAGTCATCACAGTTGCCCAATAACGTCCAAAAGGGGACTTTCTCATCTAGACATTATATGAAGTCAACCCCCCAGGTTACAATGAAATTCCTCAATAAATATGACCTGTAGACTGTGCTAATGGTTTTTGGGTTTTGGGCTCGGGCAGTCGTCACGGTTGGCAGATCATGCCCAAATGGGGAAATTCTCATCTAGACATCATGAGTCATCCTACCAAGTTACAATAAAATCCCTCCATATTAAACATGACCTGCAGACTGTGCTAAAAGTTTTTGGGTTTCGGGCTTGGGCGGCCATCACAGTTGACAGATCATGCCCAAAAGGGGACGTTCTCATCTAGACATTATACAGAGTCATCCTACCAAGTTACAATGAAATCCCTTCATAAATACGACCTGTAGACTGTGCTAATGGTTTTCGGGTTTTGGGCTCGGGCAGCCATACCGGTTGACCGATCGTAACCAAAAGGGGAAGTTCTCATCTAGACATGACCCCAAACCTGCATATGAAATTTCGAGATGATAAGACAAGAACTGCGGGGTGTAGCCTGTGCTAAAGGAAAATGTGAACAGACTCACAGACGAACAGACTTCCGCACGCGTGATGGCAATAGCTTATCTTGACTAAGTCAAGTTAAGCTAAAAAAGATTTTTAAAGAATATTCCTGATATTGAACTAAGTTATAATTCGGGCTCCCACAGTGAGCCCAAATATGGACCTAGGGACATGGCTTGAAATCCCCCCCCCCCCCCCCCCCCCCCAAGGATGCTGCATATCAAATATCAAAAGATTCCAACTGCTGGATCTGAAGAAGATTTTTAAAGAAAATTCCTCATTTTGAACTAAGTTATAATTGGGGCTACCACAGTGAGCCCAAATATGAACCCAGGGTCTTAGCTTGAACAAACTTGAATCTCGCCCCCTAAGCATGGTGCATACCCAATATCAAAAGATTCTGCCTGCTGGATCTTGAGAGGAAGATTTTCAAAGAAATTTTCCTGAAATGCACAAAGTTCAAATTTGGGCTCCTATACTGAGCCCAGATATAAACCCAGGGGGCCAATTTGAACAAACTTGAATCAGATCCACCCCACAATGTTGCATACCAAATGTCAAAAGATTCTGCCTGCTGGATCTGGAGAAGAAGATTTTTGAAGAAATTTGCCTGAAATGCACTAAGTTTGAATTCGAGCTTCTCCAGTGAGCCCAAATAAGAATCTAGGGAGTCGATTTGAACAAACTTAATCAGATCCACCCCACAATGTTGCATACCAAATATCAAAAGATTCTGCCTGCTGGATCTGGAGAAGATTTTTTGATGTTTTCCCCATTGCCTACAGTGTTAAAAAGTGCTGACTCAGCACTTTTTCAAAGTCCTCAAAAAAGTACCTTGTGATCAAACCGACAGGGATTTTTTTTAACCATTCTATTCTACTGGATAAAGTAAGCTTTATACAAAATAAGAATTCTCTGTGCCGTGTAGTTTTTGAGATATGGCAGTTTTAAGGTTTTTCCTATTTTTAGCTCCTGAGGTTCCCACGGGACAATGAGAAAAAAATTTTTTTGCATCAATCAACTACTTATGACCCATTATCATCTCATATCAAATTTGGTTCAAATCGACCCTCACCGTTCTGAAAATAGAAATTTTAGGCGTGGCCAAAATTTTTGCCCCTCCCATAACGAAGGCAAATAATGCCCGACAAACTTCTCTTGAACAAACTTGATTCTAAACCTCAAAAGGACTCTGTATACCACATATCAAGTCTCTGCTACTGGTGGTTCATTAGAAGATTTTCAAAAAATTTGGCCATTTTTTCCCCACCCCTCTGCTCAATATGAGCCGAAACCTAATTTGCATAAAAATCAAAATGCCCCTATATAACCACTACTTACATGAAATTTAATTAAAATGTGGCCAGTGGTTTAGGAGAAAGAGGCTCAAACACAACCTTCATGCAGGACGATGGATGGACGGACAGATGGACAGTGATCAGAAAAGCTCACCCTGACTTTCAGTCAGGTGAGCTAAAAATGATTGTACCAGAGCAAAAGCCAATATTTTCCTTTTATTTTTTTCATATAAATTTGTTTTATTATGACTTATTGGAGAGTGCCTGTGGGCACTCTCCAATAATTTGTAATAACACAAATTTGGAATAAATTCAGACCACCAAAAATAATCTGGCCCTCGACCAGTTAAATGTTAAAAACAAACTTCATAATTGGGAAACCTTTCAAATCTCAGTCTAAAAAACAAAAATTTGATTTTCATATCCATTCACTGACATGGACTGGACAGATATGTGATATACCTTGTTGGACAGATCAGAAAAAAAACCTTCAATTCTCAAATTAATGCAGTTTTAAAATCCACAAACACACAAGTTCAAGTAATATAAAACTGGAACCCATTAAGGTACTGGACAAGGTGTGCTGCAGTAAAGAGAATAGTAAACCACTACCAGAGATGGCAATAATGAAAACAAAAATACAATTATACTGGAGAACACCGCCAAACATGTAAGTAGTATATTCAAAATGAGAGGTTTTTGAGAAGATGAATTAGTATTGGTTAGTAATTGATTAGTATAAGTTAGTAACTAATATTACAAAAACTCATTGAAATGTAATCACAAAAAACAACATACCCTGACGAGCATAATGAAATTAAATGCAGCCACAAGGGAGTAGAAAAATGCAATAAAAAGCATGAGTGCTCCTGCTCCTGGCTTAGATCCTACTAAGCTCAGACCATTTATCCATCCACTAGATATATAGAAAAACAATCATATTGATATTTTGTTAGTTTGATCTGCTCCGACTTATACAAAATACAGGGAGATAGGATTACCTCAAAAACACAAGGGGATGGATTTTACAACCATCCGTTATTTAATATCTATGGTTATAAGCACAAGAAGCAGTGGCAGATTTTCAACAGCTATAATGTGATCACAAAAGCAGACAGAAAATTCTGACCAATCAAAATTTTCTGTAGGCTTTCTTTTCTGCAATGCTTAAGAATCTCACCAAACAAAAGCTGGGCACTGAAATTGAGATGCTATTTTTGCTCATTTTTTCTTAATGGGGGACTTGATTTTCCATTATATTATTAACCAAAACTCCCCCTACTGCAGGCACAAAATCTTTTAACTAGCACTACCATACAGATAGGTTTTGTGAATTTGATATGGCTAAAAATAATTTGAGATCTTTGTTAAATAATCAGAAACTCTTCAGCCAAACAATGATTTTATTGTTGTCTTCTGGAAATGTTTTCACAGAATTTCATGACAAAGGCTTTGTTTAACCCTTTACCGAACAGGCACACTGTCCAATTTTTTTTTAATTGGTTGAAAAAAAAAAAATCAACAAAATTTCAACAAAACCATATCATGTGACCCCTCATTGGAATGAGCTCATTCCAATGAGGGGTCACATAATATGGCTTTGTTGAAATTCATTGAAAAATACATTTTTTCAACTACAATATTAGTAAATTACAGGGGTGGATGGGAGCCAATTCATGAGGTGAAGGATTAAGCTAAAAGACATGAAATAATAATGTATACATTATAAAACTAAGCCAATAACATATATAACTGACAGTGGTCAAGCAATTTCAATGATATTTTACTATCGAGAGTGAACCAAGTTGTTCTATGCCTTTCCTATTGCTTCAGGAATGACATACTGTTGGAAAAGGCTCTGAGATCCCTTTCCAATTTGTGTCACTGAACACAATTTCCTCAGGTTAATGGGAGAAAGTCCAAACATGAACAGGGTCAAACTGATAGCATTCAGATTGGAGCTGGCATTGTGTTATGTCCAAAACTGTTGAGCACAAATACACTTGGGCTGATTTTGATATCTGGAAGATTTTCTTTGGCTGGTGGAGTGCAGAAAGCCCATATTTGGGTTATATTCTTAAGTATAGGTGCTGCAACTTGAAGGCATCATATTCTATGGATGTGTTCCATATTACTTTTGAGTTAAATAATTTTGTCTGTCAGGATTTGCCCTGTTAAAATTTATGGGAGAATGCCAATAGGCAAAGACATGTGAACAAATTTTGGTGACGAAAAATTTAACACTCTACCAGTTAACAGGTTAACCATTCTTGTAACATGGTTCCATGTGACAAGCATTCTCAGGACTCAGGAAATTTTGTACCATGCTGGTTTATGTATACTGTTATTCGATCATGAAAGAAGCTGTTTTCTTGACCACTCTACTGTACACATCGTTGGGTATTGTGCACACAAAAATCTCATACAGAAATCTTTATTAAATCTTCAAAGTTTAAGGGAAGGTAACCAAGTTTAAATAATTACAGATTGGTGTTCTGACCAAAATCGTATCTTAAATGTAGGAGTTGCACACACAAGAATCTGATCTAGAAATCTATGATAAATCTGAGTCAATAGGATATAACTTGGTTAAAATTGTCGCAGATATAATATTGTGGAATAGGAATATGCACTGTCGCTAACTGTCAATTAAATTGATTCATAAATGTTGGAGCTGTGCAAACAAGAATTTTACACAGAGGCTTATAACGAATCTTCAATGTTCAAAGGGGAGATAACTTGATTAAAACTACTGTGGATTAAAAATATGGAAAAATGAGCTTGTTCATTTGTTGTTGGTCATGTTTGACAAGTTTCACAGAAATTGGTTCATTAATGCAGGAGGAGCCTACAGAAATCTATAATAAATCTTCAAAAGTTCAAAGGGTGAAAACCTAGTTTCAATCATCAGATTGAAAATGTAGTAGTATGTGCATGTTCACTTGTTAGTGGGCAAGTTAGAGAAGTTGCATCAAAATCGGTTCCTACACGTAGAAGTTGTGCACACAAGAATCTCAAATAATAAATCTGAGTTCAAGGGGACTAAACTTTGTAAAAATTGTCGCCAATTGAAACAGTTGGATTATGCACATGTTCAATTGTCAGTGGTCTTATTTGAGAAGTTTAATCGAAATCGGAACATAAATGTGGGAGGAGTTGCACACTAAGAATTTAGGATGTACCGAAAGATGGATAGGATGATGACAAAAGACACCCAACTTTGTAGTGAGATATGATAATTGTAAGGTAAAATATGTGTTTCAAGTGGTAATCCACTCTCCCTGTACTGTAAATCAACTTCCAACATTCAAAACAAAACATTTATAATACTTACAAAATATGGCTGGTCCAGTTGGTACAATACATATTTTAAGTTTTTTTTCGTGAAATTCTCTATGAACAAACATCCTTCACACAACATTAACTGTTTACCTAACATATTTCAAACCAAATTTCAATTTTTTGCTTTTAAAACATAGCTTATGATTCTTCACTGGGGCAAGCTTGATGAGTTTGTTACAGTACACCTCAAAAACTATTATTTTTGAAGCTCAAACAAAAAATAAAAAAATTTGAATGACTACTTTTTGCGTACAGAACAGAGTGTATTTAACCCTTTACCTAACAAATTGCTGCATCCACCTGCATAATTTACAAATTGAGAAGTTGAAAAAAGTATTTTTTTCAAAACATTTCAACAAAACCATATCATGTGAAGCCACATTGGAGCTTGTCATGCTGGTTCCAATGATAGGTCACATGATATGGATTCATTGAAAATTTTGAAGAAAAAAAATTAAATTTACCAATTTTGATAATTTGTGCGTTGGGTAACAGGTTAACCCTTTATGCAATGTAACGGCCGAAACTGGCCAGCACAATTCATAAAATTCACCATTCAATTTTCATTACTTTTTCATTTTGCTTCACAAAAACAGCTTATGACCCCCTCATTGGAATGAGCTCATTACAACAAGGGGTCATAAGCTATGTTCATGATGCAGAAAATGAAAAAAAATAGTTATTCAAGAATTTTGTTTGCAAATGTCGTCTGCTTTTCGTGTTAGGTAATGTTACCTGATTCATTATGTAAATGGTTAAGTAGCTGATACTGCTCACACTACTTTATATGTAACTCATTACCTAACAGAACTAGAGGATAACAACATTAGCAGAAAGGAATTCTCGAATAACAAAGCATTATTTTTAACATCCAAAATTTGAAAAATTTTGAGAAAAAAAATTAAAATATAATCAAATTTAAATGGCAATTTTTTGAAAACTGTCAGTCAGATAAGGTCATTATTTTAGGTAAACAGTGAAAATTGTTTTCTTATTTGACTGGAATGTATTTTTGAACACACGACAAATCAGGAGTTAGTTACAAATCTTCAATTCATTTAATGATAAAAAGTTTATTCTTGAGATTCTAAAACAAAATTCTGGTCTTGAAAATTTCCTGTTTTGCATAACTATTTTAATATATTGCCATCCAGCATGTTGGTGGCTTTTTTTTAACTTCACTTCACAAAATGTTTGGTTTCCCATCTCATGATTCCAAAAGATAATCATTACAAATTGGAATACAATTTTTTTATAAAAAAAACTCTGTGTTTGGAAGTTTGAAAATCACTGTTAATGCATTTAATGAAAAGTAAGTGTGTATCTTTTATAAAAACAACAGGCTGACTAGATGCTGACCGTTTCAAGTGATGTAAGCCACAAATTGGAACTTTATGTCAAGTGCAAGCAGCAAATGTTGTGACATTAGATATCACACATTCTTTATATTAACTTCTGACCAGCCGTTCTGGGCAATGTTATATGTCATGAAACCATGGGATTTTTTAAAACAAACAATCTACTGCCAACATATTGTTTTCAAAACAATATTGTACAGTTGAAGGTCTATAATGAAAGTGTCAAAGACACTGTAGCTGAACTTGACAAACTTGAACTTGGTAAGTTATAAATGAAATGGCAAAATTGAAGCTCATTGGTGCCAATGTCATTTTTTTTTGCCAGTGGCAACAGTTTTTGACAGAAACCGAAGAAAATTGATAGCTCCCATCTAGAGGCCTCCCCAAACAAGCATGCCAGGTTTCAAAGCCCTGTAGGGTGTACAAAAGGTAAATATTGTGGTCTGACAAGACTAAATTCTAAGAATGTTGGCCGTGGCAACATTTTTTGATGGAAATGGAAGAAAATCGATAGCTCCCATCTAGAGGTCACCGTAAATAAGCATACCAGGTTTCAAAGCAATCTAGTCATAAATGTGCCCTGTGGGGTGAGCCAAAGGGAAATATTGTGGTCCGACTAAACTAAGTTCTAAGAATGTTGGCTGCAGCAACATTTTTTGATGGAAATTGCAGAAAATCGATAGCTCCCATCTAGAGGTCACCCCAAACAAGCATGCCAGGTTTCAAAGCAATCCAATCATAAATGTGCCCTGTAGGGTGTGCCAAAGGGAAATATTGAGTCTTCTGACTAAACTAAGTTCTAAGAACGTTGGCCGCGGCAACATTTTTTAACGAAAATGGAAGAAAATCAATAGCTCCCATCTAGAGGTCTCCCCAAACAAGCATATCAGGTTTCAAAGCAATCAAATCATAAATGTGCCCTGTAGGGTGTGCCAAAGGGAAATATTGTGGTCTGATTAAACTGAGTTCTAAAAACGTTGGCCGCGGCAACATTTTTTGATGGAAATTGAAGAAAATCGATAGCTCCCATCTAGAGGTCACCCCAAACAAGCATGCCAGGTTTCAAAGCAATCCAATCATAAATGTAACCTGTAGGGTGTGCCAAAGGGAAATATTGAGTCTTCTGACTAAACTAAGTTCTAAGAACGTTGGCCGCGGCAACTTTTTTTGACAGAAATTGAAGAAAATCGAGAGCTCCCATCTAGAGGTCTCCCCAAACAAGCATACCAGGTTTCAAAGCAATCTGATCATAAATGGGCCTTGTAGGGTGTGCCAAAGGGAAATATTGAGGTCAGACTAAACTAAGTTCTACGAACGTTGGCAGTGGCAACATTTTTTGCCGGAAATTGAAGAAAATCGATAGCTCCCATCTAGAGGTCACCCTAAATAAGCATACCAGGTTTCAAAGCAATCAAATCATAAATGTGCCCTGTAGGGTGTGCCAAAGGGAAATATTGTGGTTTGACTAAACTAAGTTCTAAGAACGTTGGCCGCGGCAACATTTTTTGACGGAAATTGAAGAAAATCGATAGCTCCCATCTAGAGGTCACTCCAAACAAGCATACCAAGTTTCAAAATAATCTGATCATAAATGCGACCTGTGAGGTGTGCCAAAGGAAATTGTGGACGTACGTACTAACGTACTTACGGACGTACGCTGACGGACGAGAAGTGATGGCAATAGCTCAGCTTGACTTTGTCAAGTTGAGTTAATAACACACCCTTTAAGACTACAGCCAGCCAGTTCTAGTTAAGCTCTGATGACCACAGGAAGCCTAGGTGGCCACTGTTTTGCAGAGATTACAGTGGAACCCTGTTAATTAAATTGCCACTTTGCCAATGAAAATTATTCAATTAACAGAATTCAATTAAGAGGGATTGTGCCACTTTCCTGTACTCTGGAGATAAATTTAGCATTTATTCTATTATATCTTGTTTGACAGAGCTCCATGATATAATAGATTAAATGCCTGTATTGGATGTACTGGGGCCAAATAGGTGTATAAACAAAGGAAAACTTGTGAGTCAGGGTAATTTCGTGACAGGTTACAAGATTTTTTATTCAATTAACAGGAGTTTACTCTATAACCTATATTCAATTAACAGGTCAAATTTGTACTGGAGGTATGGTAAATGGTTTTGTGTTGGGAAATTATATTTAATTAACAGGGTTATTCAGTTAAGAGATATACAATTAAATGGGCTCTACTGTACTAAACACATTGTATTTAGCTATAGTTGTTTTAAGGGTTAACAGAAGATGAGTTATCGCCTTGATGAATTGTCTATTCTGCAGATATTTTACATGCAATCCACTCTCCACATCCTGTACAAGACAAAATATTTATTTCTACCTTCAAAACAACAGTGCAAGCCCTCCCCTCTAATGACAACAGGCTCAGCCAGCACAGTAATCAAGATCTTTCTACTGAAGGGCCAAAATCTATGTTTCAGCAAAAAATGGATAATAAGGTTCTTAAAAAAAATTCTTGTTTCTCAGGCACCTCTCTGGTCATAGAAAATCTGCCTCATCACCCTTTTTTCACCTGGAAATCTCTTCTACGACACTGTATTGTACTTGTAGGACAAATATTTAACCAACTATACCTTGTTTGACAGAGCTAACAGAGATCTGTTAAACAAGATATAGTTGGTTGAATTTTCAACTACATTATAGGAAATTTTTACTGCTGAAAACATTGGTTTGCAACATAATAGTGAAAGTAATTAAATTTCTGATTCCAACTATTTTCTTAAGTTTTGTGAATAAAAAAAACCCCAAAACCCAGGTGCTCTCCCTCATCATAAAATTGAGGAGAAATTGTCTGAGAAAAGAAGTTTTTTTTATAGGCCTGACTTGAATGAATGCTGAACTTGAGTGGCACTGGTCAGATTTCACTGATATGTCAGGTAAAGGGTTAATGTTGCACTATGATACTTTACAGTCCAATCAAGCCTCAGCACACTAATGGCATAAGATCAAATTTTCAACCTGCAGCTTTTTCCCCATCATGTAACTAAAAATGAAACCAATACAATTTTGTTTGGCAGAGCTCAATGAGGTCTGTCAAACAAGATTGAGTTCGTTAAATTTCTAGTTGTATTATCGGAAATATTTGCTGACTGAAATTTTGGTTTTTGACATCGGTATGCAAAGGTTTAAATATATCTTCTGCAGCAAACAAATACCACTTGGAACACAACAATGAAAAAATCTTGCGACCTTGTCATATTCTAAAACCTTTAATAGCTATCCATAGTAAAAATAAACAGTCAGTAATACCTGAGTTTAGAATGATTTATGCAAAAACTTCCCAAAACTGGGGTTCCTGGATCTGAAAAAACAAACCATCAAACTCAAACACTAACTAATAGTTGGTTTGTTTGAGTTTAAAATTTGTTTTAACCCTTTACCTAACATGAAAAGCCAACGAAACTTGCCAAAAAAAATTCTTGAATAACTATTATTTTCATTTTTTGTCTCAAAAACACAGGTTATGACCACTCATTGGAACGAGCTCGTTCCAATGAAGGGTCATAACCTATGTTTTAGAGACAAGAAATGAAAAAATAATGAAAATTAATTGGCGATTTTTTAGAATAGTGCTGGCCGGTTTTGGCCGTTATGTTAGGTAAAGGGTTAACAAACTGGGGGTAATATTGTGTCATACAATTTTTCAAATGCTTGTCAAGCACAAAGCTCCAATGAATGTTTCCAGTTTATAATAATGTATATTATAATATTAGAACGTTTCTTTTCATGTTCTATCGATAGTACCTGAGTTTGTGAAATTTCTTAAATAAAACCTGAAATAGCAAAGCTTCTGAAGGTTTTATTTTAAAAATCACACAAAGTCAGGTACTATCGACTGACAGAAAATGAAAAGAAACGTTCTAATTATTTTATTATGACAAACAAAAAATAGCTTTCATTGTTAAGTGTTAACTGCAACATGCCATCAATCTTGTAAGATTGTAGTAGAATCCAGAAACATACTTTTAGTGTTTCTGGAGTTTAGGAGTTTCCACATCACCAAATTCAAACTGCCATTGCTTTGGGAGTTTCTATATCAGCAAATGTCAGTGTTTACAACTGCATCATGCTGTTGATGTTATAATTCATTATTAGTGCTTGTGTGATAAGTGGTATAATGGAATATAAATTCATGTTTCTTGGGCGACAACAGTTGTTAGAATTAAGCGGAGTGAAACAATTTATTTTGAACTTGAGGCGGAGGCTCATTGAGGTCGAGGAGTACTAAACTTGTGGAAATATAATTGATTGAAGTCATAACTCATATTCCGGATTCACTAAAGTGGTGAAAAACACGTGAGTTTTTAATATTTCAGATTCTTTTGAATTCATTGTTTGCAGTTAAAATTGAAAACACACCCAATGAGGACGACATATTTGTTGGTAAGATTGTGTCTATCATGACAAAAAAAGTTAAACGGACACGGCGCCAGCGTTTGGTGTTGAGAAATTCCAATCAGAGAGTGCATAATCGACACTGTTCAATGGAAGTGGAGCTTTGTTCTCATGTCTCCAGGGAAGAATTTTCCTATAGTACTCATCTTTTGCCCCCAAACTCCAGTACTCTGACTTTTAGAAGGTGTCAAATTAACCAATCACAGCTGGTGTTACAAACATGAGGCATAATAAATTCATTTATTCTTTCATTTACTGATGTTATTAAAAGCCACTTTCAGCAGGATATATTATAACCGCTACAGAAGTATAAAGAGACACACTGTTGATGACGAAAGTATCATTATCTTTGAGGTGTCTTGCACAGAAACACAATTCCACAGATATTGATCAATTATTCTAAAAGTAATTTTAGACAAGAGCGCATGTATCGCTGAAGCAATACAATGTCCCCAACTGGACTAATGAGCATTAATAATAATACAAATGTTATAACCTAGATGAGATCAGCATGAATTCCGGTGAAGCATTTCCAAAAAAAAGTCCAGAAAACTGATATTTTGGCGCTTTTCCATATTTCCAAGGGCCATAACTCACACAAGAATAAGGCAATCAGCATGAAACTCAAACTTGATCTGTAAGTCATTGTTCTATAGTAGGTTACCAAAAATGAAATCATTCCGTTGAAGCGTTTCCAGAAAAAGTCCGGAAAACTGATATTTTGGCGCTTTTCCATATTTCCAAGGGCCATAACTCACACAAGAATAAGGCAATCAGCATGAAACTCAAACTTGATCTGTAAGTCATCGTTCTATAGTAGTTTACCAAAAATGAAATCATTCCGTTGAAGCGTTTCCAAAAAACACCGGAAAACTGATATTTTGGTGTTTTTCCATATTTCCAAGGGCCGTAACTTACACAAGAATAATGCAATCAGCATGAAACTCAAACTTGATCTGTAAGTCATCGTTCTATAGTAGTTTACCAAGAATGAAATCATTCCATTGAAGCGTTTCCAAAAAAACTCCGGAAAACTGATATTTTGGTGCTTTTTCCCATATTTCCAAGGACTGTAACTCACACAAGAATAATGCAATCAGCATGAAACTCAAACTTGATCTGTAAGTCATCGTTCTATAGTAGTTTACCAAAAATGAAAGTGTCAATGACACTGTAGCTCAACTTGTCAAGACATGTACATGTATAGTATGTGACACAGCAATGACAAACATCTAGATAATGACCTGATAACAAAGGTACATATAAAGTATTGTAACGGCCTGTACATAAATACTGACCGTAGCCTGTAACAAATGTATAGGTAAAGTATTGTAAAGGTGGGTGACAGTCAGATGCTAAACTAGAAAAGAAATCTTTGAGTCCCAGAGTGGGTCTGACTGAACCCAAAAATATTTGTTCTCATAGCACAGTGATAACAAAGGCACCCCAAAACACACTCATTCCAGTCCCAAGGTAAAAACAAAAGTACCCAAGAAGTTTCATGAAGATCAGTTCGTAAATACAAGCTAAATAGAAGTTGTGACAAAAAACTGATTGGACCTAATTTTGGTACAAAATGGCCACTGGCTGCCATCTTGAATTTCGGATCGGACCCAAAAACATTCGTTCTCGTCCCACGGTCATAACAAAGGTACCCAAGAAGTTTCGTAAAGATCGGTTCATAAACAACGGCCTCTAGCCCGAGCTGTATTGAATTGCTGATGGACAGACGGACGGCGGACAACTGGCCATGGCATAAGCTCAATTTTGGCTTCGCCAAAGTTGAGCTAAAAATTCTGCCTGCTGGATCTGGAGAAGAAGATTTTTTTAAGAAATTTGCCTGAAATGCACTAAGTTCGAATTCGGGCTTCTATACTGAGCCCAAATATGAATCCAGGGGGCCTATTTGAACAAATTTGAATCAGGTCCACCCCACAATGGTGCATACCAGATACCAGTCTTGAAAAAAAGTACCTTGTGATCAAACCGATAGGGATTTTTTTAACCATTCTATTCTACTGGATAAAAGTAAGCTTTATACAAAATAAGAATTCTGTGCTGTGTAGTTTTGGAGATATGGCAGTTTTAAGGTTTTTCCTATTTTTAGCTCCCGAGGTTCCCACGGGGCAATGAGAAAAACATTTTTTGCATCAATCAACTACTTATGACCCATTATCATCTCATATCAAATTTGGTTCAAATCGACCTCACGGTTCTGAAAATAGAAATTTTAGGCGTGGCCAAAATTTTTGCCTATCCCATAACGAAGGCAAATAATGCCCGACAAACTTCTCTTGAACAAACTTGATTCTAAACCTCAAAAGGACTCTGTATACCACATATCAAGTCTCTGCTACTGGTGGTTCATTAGAAGAAGATTTTCCAAAAAATTGGCCATTTTTTCCCCACCCCTCTGCTCAATATGAGCCGAAACCTAATTTGCATAAAAATCAAAATGCCCCTATATAACCACTACTTACATGAAATTTAATTAAAATGTGGCCAGTGGTTTAGGAGAAAGAGGCTCAAACACCACCTTCACACAGGACGACGGACAAAGAGTGATAAGAAAAGCTCACCCTGACTTTCAGTCAGGTAAGCTAAAAAGGGGCATAACTCCAAGAAAAATTATCGCAGCCTGCTGATGTTTGGAATTCACCTAATCATTGGGGTAAGGGACATATACACCAAATTTGCTTTTGATTCGAAGACCCAAACTTTAGTTATCACTCCGGACGGATGCACACATGGATGGATACAGCTGATTACAGTAGTCCTCTGAAAAAAATGTCGGAGGACAATAAGCAGAAACCATATTTTAATCATACTTTGTTGTAAACATGTGTTAATAAATATACAAATCAAAATAGTAACATTTTAAAGTTTAATTTCAATGAAGGATTGCCAAAGAACCAAGAAGCTTGTTTTTGGCCTAATTGGAAATTCTACCTTCAAATGTGTGAAAGCTGTCAATCATTTCAATTCTTCCAGAACACAGCTTATGAGATGACATGAGCTATGTCTATAAAACAAGAACACTTTTTAGAAGTCATTTAGGAAACAATAAATGGTGTATTAAGAAATATTTTTGGAAATGTAATTTTTGTAACATTTTAGAACATCTAATGATAATGTCATCTCCAAACTATATAAAGAATTAGGCTGGAAGAGAGAGTGAAAATTAATTACAAATCTATGTAATATCATTGTCAGTATCAATGTCTTTCTACAGCTTCTGCAAGACGAAATAAGAAATGTGGCGAAACAACGACATAAACAATTCAAATCCCAAACTGTAAATGTTCAAAATCTTATCCCTATTAACTTAGTCACGACCGATTCCAAATCTAACAATATCAAGTTGTGCCTAGAGAATGCTCGATAATGAACAAAACTGCAAGCTTATTCGAGACAATCGACGATAACAATATTTCAATATCCATGATAACTGAAACATGGTTAACTCCAGACGACACATTGACTGTTGGTGAGATCATTGCCAATGACAAGATTCTTACACACAACCTCAGAAAGTCACAGCGAGGTGGAGGTGTGGGTTTAATCTGTGATAACACTGTGAAGGTTAAGTGTAAGGCACCTCAGACTTGGGTAACATTCTTGTGCACCGACACCATTGTAACGATTAACTCACACTCAGTCCGCCTCATTGTCATTTATCGACCCCCACAGAGCTCCAAAAACAAATTCACTGTCAATCAGTTCATTAGCGAATTCCAAGACTCCCTAGGAAGCATTACTGTGCTGCCTGGAAAATTCATCATTGGAGGTGATTTCAATTTCCATATGGAGAAGAAAGCTTCCAGTGATTCTTCTAAACTACGTGATCTTATCAATTCAATGAATTTACGCCAACATGTTAGTGGCACTACCCATAAAGATGGCCACACATTAGATCTGCTGATCACCAGAGAATCCGAGACTGATCTTGTTAAAAATGTATTAATTGTTGATCCTGCTATCTCAGACCATTTTATGATTATCTTCGATTTGGCACTTCCTCGTCCCTACCCTGTCCGGAAGAAAGTCACATAACGTAAGTACCGAAGTATTGACGTTGCTAAGTTTGCAGATGCTATTGCTTCGTCTCGCGTCGCTAAAATTAACGAGAAGAAAACTGTTGACAGCATTGAATACATCCTCACTGGCTCACTTCAAGAGGGTATTGAGTCTCGCGTCGCTAAAATTAACGAGAAGAAAACTGTTGACAGCATTGAATACATCCTCACTGGCTCACTTCAAGAGGGTATTGACAAGTTTGCGCCTAAGCAAACACACACTTTTAGTGTACACCCTTGCTCACAGTGGTTCAGTGATGAGATTAGGCACGCAAAAGATTTACGATGCAAACTAGAACTTCAGTGGCTGCAAACGAAACTATGTGTTCACAGAGAGATGTTTGTCAACCAGCAAAATGTTGTTAACAAACTGGTAAAAACCGCAAAACAGAAATACTTTTCGGACTTATTGACAGCTAATGTTAATTCTCCTAATGCGCTGTCTGTCGTTCTTGAGAAGCTTCTGTATCGTCAAAAGACAACCATACTCCCAGAGCATTCATCACCCAAAGACCTTGAGAATAGATTTTCTTCTTTCTTTCTGAAAAAATTTAGACTATCAGAGCATTGCTTGATACAAGCTCACAATCCGATCTTCGACAGATGGCCAACATGCCATGCACCTGTGTTAAAGCTGTTGCACAGTTGTCCCAATTCAAACCTTTGGCTACAACAGATATCCAGAGGTTAATATCCAAGGCACCATCTAAGCAATGCATGCTAGATATCATTCCAACTTGGTTGTTAAAAGCATCTCTTTCGAGTTAACAACTCCGATCTTGAAACTGGTCAATGCCTCCCTCCACTCTAGTGTCTTTCCGACAAGCATGAAACACGCTTTAGTAAAACCTCTTCTCAAAAAGCCAACACTTGACCCAGAGGTTCTGAAAAACTACCTTCCGGTCTCTAATATTCCATTCCTGTCAAAGATTATTGAGCGTGCGGTGGCTTCTCAGCTGAATCCCTATTTGGCAGCCCACGGCCTAGCCGAAGTTAACCAATCTACATACAGATCTAATTGCAGTACAGAAACGGTGCTTCTAAGGGTCCAAAATGATGTCCTCCTATCCACGGACTGGAACAACCTAACATGTTTTGTTTTGTTAGATTTAAGCGCCGCTTTTGACACCATAGACCATAACATACTTATTGAAAGACTGGCAGTGAGAATAGGCCTTACTGAACTGAGCACTTGATTGGTTTTCGTTGTACCTTAATGGTCGCACACAGAGTGTCCTTATTGGCAGTGAGTCGTCAGACAAGGTCACACTATGTTTTGGCGTCCCTCAATTATCTGAAGCCATGGCCTTGACTTTCATTTTTACGCAGATGGCGCACAGCTGTATATTAGTTTTACTCACACCTTTGGGTCTGAAGCATGCAGTAAGATTGAACTTTGCATTTCACACATCAAGGCATGGATGACTAAAAACTTTCTTAAATTGAACGATGACAAGACTGAAGTAATATATATAGGTCCACCTCATCAACTTTCAAAAATATCCAAACTGTCCCTCAATATTGGAGGTTCTGCGATAAAACCCAGTAGCTGTGTTCGAAACTTAGGTTATTTCATGGATGAAAATTTGGCCGCTGATGAACATATCAAACATGTCTCTCGCAGTGCATTTTTTCATCTTAGAAATATTAGCAAAATTCAATCCTTCATTGATACGCAGACATCACAACAGCTTGTCAATGCCTTTGTTACCAGTCGCCTTGACTACTGCAACTCTCTTCTGATTGGCTCTAAAACATCTATTCTTGAAAAGCTACAACACATCCAAAATTGTGCTGCACGGGTCATAACCAGAACTCAAAAGTACTGTCATATAACACCAATACTCTCTGAGTTACACTGGCTACCCGTTAAGCAAAGAATTCAATTTAAAATTGTCCTTTTGGTGTTTAAGTGTATCTCGGGATCTGCACCATCCTACCTGTCCGTTCTGTTTACCATCCACAAACCACCGAGGTCTCTTAGGTCATCAGGTCAACTCAATCTGGTTCAGCCCGTATCTAAATTTATTAGTGCTGGTGATAGGGCCTTTGCAGTTGCTGGCCCAAGGCTTTGGAATTTTCTTCCAATCAACATAACAAATAGTAAATCACTTGAATCATTTAAGTCTGGTACTAAAACCTACCTTTTTGGAAAGGCATTTCCTTCAGTGGTCTTTTAATTTTGGTCATAAACTGACATTGCCAGGTGCGTGGGTGTGACTGAGTCAGTGAAGATTGCCTCGTTACTCGTCAAGTTACACTCACATACTTGTTTTGGTAAAGTTGTAGTTTGTTTTGTTTTTTTTTATTTGTTTTAATTCAATACCCCTTTTCTTTTAGGTTCTGTCTCTTATCGCCATGATATAGCCTCGGTTGCTGATGTGACGTTGGGCATCAATGAATGATAATGGTGATCAATGTATCTGTGAGAGAATGTATGTGTATGTGTGTATATGTATGTATGCAATTATTGTACAGCCATTGAGAACCGTGTGTGGATTCTGCGCTTTAAACTTATTATTTAATAATTATTATTATTATTACCAAGAATTTACAAATGATACTGCTACAAGTAATCTCAGATATTACTAAACCAATAATGTTCATGAACATGAAGAAGTTAAAAATGCAGTTACAAAAGTATCAATAGAATAGTTCTCTGTACTGAAAGTAAAAAAGTCTGAAAGTCCATACTGTCTAAAAACCATCATATAATTATAGACTACAAATGTTCTATTGCAAGTACCTCTTGATCATGAGTATAAAATTTAGCAATAAGAAATAACAAGATAGGATCATATAGATAGAGATGTGATTACACAGCACTACAAAATTAATTAACCTTTGAATACAAGTATTTATGAGCCCCTGTTCTCAGGCCATGAACTCGGACATAATTAACTTTTGAATGCAAGCATTTATGAGCCCCTGTTCTCATGCTATCAACTCAGCCAAAGATGGAATTTACACTTTCCAGGAGTTGAACTTCATCTTTCATATGAAACATCAATTGTTACTAATTCTTTGGAAAACTGTCTGTTCTATAAATGATATGCGAGACAGAAAAAAAAATGTAAAAAGTAACTTGTTTCATTAACTGGTAGAATGCAAAATTTTTCGTAGTCAAAATGTTTTCACACAATTTATGTGAATTGTAGCAAGGCAATTACATACAGATGACATAATTAACTTTAAAGACAATATGAAGAACATCCACAGAACATGAATCCTTCAAGTTATGGCTTGAACTTTAAAAAGGACTCCAAAATGGGTTTCCAGCACTCAACCTGCTAATCATATAACAAAAAAGTTGCACTTATATCAGGTAAAATCCTTGCTAATGAGAAGTATTTACTTTGTTAGAACCAAATTGTTTTCTCATCCTAAAGAAGAGAATCTCAAAGTCAGTATAAACATTCAGCTATAAACATGCACTAACACCAAAAAAAGAGCCAAGGCCTGAAACAGCAAATAAAATACATCTGTCTGGTTCTACTAACCAAAATGCAATTTAAAAATCAAAATCTTTCTGACCCAATGCCAAAGAAATTCAAACCAGTTTGTTGAATTGCATTTTTAGTGACAAAAATTGTGGGGGGTTTTCATATGATTTAACCAGCTGTGACCAAATTCAGATGTAGATGAACTCTAGTGCCTTTTAACCCTTTACCTAACATGAAAAGCAGACAACACTTGCAATCAAAATTCTTGAATCACTAATTTATTTCATTTTTTGTCTCAAAAACATAGGTTATGACCCCTCTTTGGAACGAGCTGGACAATGAAAACTGGCGATTCTTGTGAATAGCACTGGCCGGTTTTGGCTGTTACGTTGGGTAAAGGGTTAAAGGAATTTTAAAATACAGTAATCAGATTGTGATAGAAACTGAATGTCTAATAAAGGACATTTGCAGTAGTTTTCCATTCTTTAGTGATGTCCTAAGGGTTCATATACCTGTGTTAATGAAAAAATTCTATGATATTTCTGAAACATTTCCAAGACCTCTGAGAAAATGTTCCCAAATGTTCAGTGGGGCAAAATTACAACTACACTTTAAGAATCAGTAGAAGACTGCAAAATGATTAGCCCTTTTACAAAAACCCGAAGTAGAAGACGAAAAGCTCTTGAATAATAACAGATTTTCATGCTTTGCCTCAAACAAATACCTAATGTTACTCATTCCAATGAGGTGTCATAAGCTTTGTTTTAGGAACAAAAATGAAAAAGTAATCAAATTTGAATTGCAATTTTTGTGAACAACGCTGTTTGTTTTCATATGTGTGATTCAAAATATAATTTTTATTTCAGAAAGTTGGCAATGTTCCTATCCTTGAGCATAACTGATGTTTGCAGATCAATCACCAATTGTTTTATCATGAAAGTTACTTTATGTTCATATTTGACAATGAGCAATCCACTTTACAAAGATACTACTGACTAACCTTGTTATGAATGAACACCTGCAGAGCATGTTTCATATACATATGTAATAACAACTTGAAGGTGTAGCCAAACATGAGTAACTAGTATTCCTTGGGAAATAATTTGTTCCCAATTGACAATAGCTGCAATACATTATGTAGTTTGGAACTTGACATAAAATTTCAAATAAAAAATGGCGATTGTTGCATTACTATATATACTATTCCGAAAAAGTAGGGGATATCCAAATTGATGTTTCTATTTTTGGAAAATGGTATTGGATATGCATGATTGGACACATCAATATGTTACCAAGTTTATTGTGGATCATGAATGTCACTGGCCCACAAAAATTTTGTGCAGGTTTTTCACACGAGCGCCACGTTAATGTCTGTGGGGTACGTTTTGAAATTTTCATTTGTACTGGATGCACTTTTTCGGAGGTCTCATCCTTCTTTTCTTGGTATAAACTCGTTCCTCAATAGTTTCTGGTCAAAACGCAACTTTTGAGTATGCAAAGACTGACACATGACAAAAGTTTATGTGCCGTTGGCATGTTGGAAGCTGGCAATAGACAGACTGCAGTGGCTCAAATTCTCAAAAGTTACTCAATTGGTGATAAACAGGTTGTGGTCACGCTACCTTCAGACAGGCAATGTTGATGACAGATGTCGGCCAGGTCATCCAAGGGCAACAACTGCTAACCAGGATTGTTTCATCCAAGCCACAGCATTACGTAACTGCTATCGAAGTACCTAAAAAATTGGACAGCAGATGCACCGAGCAACAATGGTCAGACTATCTGAAATTGCCTACACAGCTGGAATTTGTACGCTCGACGACCTCAAATAATTGCACATTTGACTGAACGTCACATCGCAGCAAGGCATAATTGGTGTGGAGCACAACAGCGCAGAGACAATCATCGGTGGAGCAACATCATGTTTTCTGATGAATCGAAGTTCACTCTCGACTTCTACGACAGGCGAAACAGAGTGTGGCAGTGGCGGAAAGAATGATATCATGATATAACTGCTAGGCAGCACGATCGTTTTGGTGGTGGATCGGTTACGGTGTGGGGAGGCATAACCATGACAAGCAAAACAGCATTACATGTCACCCAAGGGGGTGTCACAGGGCAGTACTACCGAGACATGTTAGTAGCTCATGTGGTGCCATTGCGCGACGTCACACCGTCGATTCATTTTCCAAGATGACAATGCAAGAGCACACAGGGCCCGTGTCACTACAGAGTTCCTCCCGGAACAGAACATTATCATGCTGCCTTGGCCAGCACTTAGTCCAGACCTTTCACCAATCAAGCATGTCTGGGATATGCTTGGCAGGTGCCTATGACAAAGCCAATAGCCCCCTACCAGTGTCCAGGAACTCGCCACTGTACTGCAGGAAGAATGGAATAACATCAGTCAAGCTGATATTGGACGCTTGGTGAGGAGTATGCCACGTTGGATCCACGCTTGTCTCGTGAATCGAGAAGGATTTACAAGATCTTGAGGTCTTGGACTGAATGTGGTACATTCTCTTGACTGTCCATGTCTTCTACAGCTCAGTGCGTGGAATGTGTGCTTGTCAGACACCCAACTATCGCGGAAATCATTCACCAGATGTCACAGTGCAATGCCTCAACTGTCTTTTTGATGAAAATATGAATATATTTCTTCATATATCTCACTTTTATCAAATAACCCCTACTTTTTTTTAACAGTATATACTGCAGGATCTTTCATTCTTTTTTTCACCCAACCAAATGTTCTGCAATCAACCAGTATTAATTATAGCCACTGCAAAGGTCTCAGAAAATGCAGCTAAAACATGTCGATTCTTAAAAGGGTACACCTCATGTTTTAACCCTTTACCCAACGCAGACGATATCAAAATTTATTATTTTAAATATCATTTTTTAAAAGTTTTCAAAAAATTTCAACAAAACCATATCATGTGAGCCCTCGTTGGAACGAGTTTATTCCAACTAGGGGTCACATGATATGGTTTTGTTGAAATTTTTGTAAAAATATTTTTTCAACTGCTGAATTTGCATATTACGTGGTCTGATGCTGGCACCATGGTGGCCATATTGAATTAGCCATCTGACCCAAAAGCAAAAGGAAGCTTCCTCTGGACACCAATAAAGCATCACAAAAAATAAAATTGATTTGAGTCAGCATTCATTAGTTATTGGGCGGAAACAAAATTTGAGATGGCTGCCATGGAAGCCATAATGAATTGGCCACTGGTGGCCATCTTAGTTCAGCTGACTGGTCCAAAGTTGAAAGGAAGATTTCTCTACACACCATCAATGCATAATCAAAAAATAAAATTGATTCAAGTCAGCATTCATCAGCTACTGACGGAAACCAAATTCAATGGGGCCACCATAATGGCCATGTTGAATTGGTTATCTGATACAAAATCGAAAGGAAGCTTCCTCTAGACACCAACAATGCATCACAAAAATAAAGTTGACCTGAGTCAGCATTCATTAGTTAATGGACGGAAACCAATTCAAGATGAGTCAGCATTCATTAGTTAATGAATTGATTTGAGTCAGCATTCATTAGTTAATGGATGGAAGGCAAATCAATTGGCCAATGGTGGCCATCTTGGTTCAGCTGACTGATCCAAAATTGAAAGAAAGCTTTCTCTAAAAACCAACAATGCATAATCAAAAAATAAAATTCATTTGAGTCAGCATTTATTAGTTAGTTATTTATTTATTGGTGTTTAAGGTCACATATTTTTGCAAAATGGCTAATCATGACCACAACATGAGTATCAACTCAAACCAGGGGTGAGTGTTAATAAACCATGTGTTGCCCATTTTAGAGATGGCTTGCACCTCCCAAGCATTGGTGACTGGGTCCTATTTTACCAGTAAAACAGAGCCTGTTTACTGCATTGAACAGGCACTGCTTCACTTCCCGGGGTTCCTGAGGAGAATTTATTAGTTATTGGACAGAAATCAAATTCCATATGGACACCATGACGGCCATATTGAATTGGTTGTCTGATCCTAAATCGAACGGAAGCTTCCTCTGGACACCAACAATGCATAATTAAAAATTTCAATAAGATCACCGATCCAATGTCGAGTTGTGACAGCACAAAAGTGGGTTTAATAATTATTAACTTTTCATCGGGAAACCAATTATTAACGATTTACTATGTGAAGGGTCACTGCGACCTTCACATTTGACCTACTGATTCCTAAATAAATTGTTTTTTTTCTCTCATCAAATCCAACCTACCTATGAAGATTAACGAAAGAAGGTTGAACAATTTTCAAGTTATCGTCCAGAAACCAATTTTTTACCATTTACTATGTTAAGGGTCACTGTGACCTTGACTGTTCATCTCGTGGGTCCAAAATCACTGTGACCTTGATCTTTCGAGTCCAAAATAAATAGGGGTCTTCCACTCACCTGGGACAACCTACCTATGCAGCTTCATGAATGTGGGATGAACCATTATCAAGTTATCATCCTGAAACCAATTGTTTACGATTTACTATGTTCAGGGTCACTGTGACCTAGTTCTTTCATCTCGCGGGGCCCAAAATACATAAGATTCTTCCTCTCACCAAGGCCAATCAACCTATGAAGTTTCATAAATGTGGGCTGAACCATTGTCAAATTATCATCCAGAAATCAATAGTTTACGATTTACTCTATGTAGGGTTCTTCCTCTCACCAAGGCCAACCTACCTTTGAAGATGCATGAAGATTCATGATTGTGGGTTGAACCATTATCAAGTTAAAGTGCAGAAACCAATTGTTTACGATTTACTACGTTCAGGGTCACTGTGACCTTGACCTTTGACCTAGCACATCCAATATAGATAGGCTTCTTCCTCTCACCACGTCCAATCTACCTATGAAGTTTCATGAATGTGGGTCAAACTATAAGCAAGTTATCGTCCAGAAACCGATTATTTTGATTACTATGTTCAGGGTCACTGTGACCTTTCTCATAGCAAGTCCAAAATAAATATGGTTCTTCCTCTCACCAAGGCCAACCTGCATATGTAGTTTCATAAATGTGGGTTCAACCATAGTCAAGTTATCCGAAAACCAATTGTTTACAATTTAGTATGTTCAAGGTCAGTGTGACCTTGATCATTGACCTAGCGAATCCAAAATAAACAGGGTTCTTCCTCTCACTGAGGCCAACCTACCTATGAAGTTTCATGAACGTGGGTCAAACCATTGTCATGTTATCATCTGGAAACCAATTGTTTATGCCTGCCCGCCTGCCCTTCATCAAACTGTAAGTCGAGTTTGACTTTGTCACAACTCGACTAAAAATAAAATTTATTTGAGGCAGCATTCATTAGTTATTGAATGGAAAGCAAATTCAATATGGTGGCATACTGAATTGGCTAGCTGGACCAAAATTGAAAGGAAGCATTGTCTCGTCATCCACAAGTGACCCTTAAAATTATGATCTGATCAAATAACCGGTTGTTCAGTTATTGGACAGAAACCAAAAGTTAATGGATGGACGACAGAAGGACATGGTGAAAACATAATGCCCCCATGTGGGTCAGGGAGCATAAAAATACGCTATGCTATCCCTTTACCCAACATAATGGCCAAACCCAGAGAGTGCTATTCACAAGAATCGCAATTTAAACAGATTCAACGTTTTCGTTGTTTTTTTTTTATCGCAAAAATATAGCTTATGATCCCTCATTGGGGCTGGTTCATCGAGCTTGTTCCAGTGATGTATCAAAAGGTTTGTTTTTTTAGGCAAAACATGAAATGTTTTGGTTGTTCCAACAATTTTTTTGGCAAATGTCTACTTTTCGGGTTGGATCAAACAAACAAAATATAATAAAAACACGAGTCATCATGATATACAATCCTACAAAACAAGTAAAAAAATAAGTCATTTCATAAAATGCATATCAGGGAACTGTATTATCATGAAAAACAAGAGGACAGGGATGTTGTCATTTTAAATGGTATGTTGAATTACGGCAATCAAATTTTGAACAGAAAATACATTTTCAACATTATCTGGAATTATAGGGAAAGTAATTTGGTAAGCAAAACATACAACAGAGTATTTTATCCACATGTGCAACACATAAATACAATATCCAGCTCTAAATAACAACCATGCAATCAATATTTTCTGTTGGTTCTACCTTAACTAGTGTGGCAAAGGCAGCAATTGCCACTAATCCATAAAATAAACCAATGAAAATCATTATTAATCCGGCAGCGATATTATCACCAACAACGCCAAGTCCAGAAATAAATCCACTGAAAATAAAATTCCATTAATTACTACTGAACTTCAATAATGGAAAATAAAGAGAGATCCTAAAGGGTATTAAGCACTCACTCGATAAATACCCACTGATAATTCAGAGTGGTTTAAAGTCATTCAAAAATGATCAGTTTCTTATTGTGAACTTCACATAAGATAAAAAATTGCTGGAATTTGAAGGAAAAAGAGTTTTCTTATTTTTCTTCCATAATCTACTGTGTTTACGAATCTGATTACACTTTTAATGATGCCATGTAAGAAATACCAACTGTCTGTGCTGAGCAGTACAGTAAAAAAGGAACTTGAAAATCAGTTCTACTTTTATTCTTTGCAGATCTCCACAAGGTTACCAACAATACTTGTTGCAGAAATTGAGTGCATGTCATCAACTTTATAGAGTTCCAAATTTAATTTAAATCAGCCCAGACTTTCAGAAAAGTTAAATTTTGGGCAGGGCCATAACTATTGCTTCTCATGGGACTGCAAATATAGCCCAACAAATGTTAAATTTCACTCTCTACCTCACAGGGATGCTAAATACTAAATATTTCTTTTTAAATTGCAAGGGTTTTTTCCCAACCTACCTCCCTCCAACCACCCTGGGGACAGCAATTAATTTGAAAAAAAATGAAATTCAACACCCAAAACATCAATCACCATTTTTAAAAAAAATCTGGCCCCTGGTCTTGGAAAAGACTCAATCACCACCTTCATGACGGACAATGTTCAATGGGTGAGAGACAAAGAATGGTGAGTACAGCTCACCCAGACTTTCAGAATGCGAGCTAACATTCACCTAACCAGCATCATGCAGGGTTCGTACACCACACAGCAATAAAAATCCTGCGCTTTCCTGGACTAAGCTCAGCAACTTTCCAGTACTTACAGTACGTGTTGAGAGTATTATCGATAAATCACCTACAGAGTGGAGATTCCACCCAAGCAATAATTGCAAATTTGTTGCAAAGCATAACAAGCACAAGCAAAGTTCTAGCCAAGGGATCTCTGGGTTAAACCCAGAGGTCCATTTACTGATAAATTGCTTGTGTTTTTGTCCACATTGTACAGAATTTTAAAGTGATACTTTGGGCAATAACTACAATCTGTGGGTGATTTTGTTACAATCCACTCTCCACATACTGTATGCTCAAGATTAATTTTAACATCTTTGTTGTTTTACTAATAACAGTTAATAATTAAAACACATCTTCCAATAATAAAAGCATATTATACTGAACCTTTGGAAGCTCTCTCAAAGAGAGTTCAAAAAGTTAAAAAATTTATAGTAATTTATATATTTTTTATACTTACCAATGACCCAGACATAGCTGGTGCTAACTCTTAAAATATAGGGCCAAACACAAATTTTGCCCCCCAATCCCCAAAATTTGCATCTAAAAGTAAAGAAAACATGTCCTGAAAGGCCCTCCACACCTCGCCCCCACTGCGCATGCGCAGTGTCAAGGACGTTCCGAAATTGGCGCCATTTATCATTCTAATAACCAGTGCCTGGTAAGCGCTATGTACTCAGCGGGGAGGCAAGAGTTCCCAACTCCTGGGAGGGCCATCCCCGTCTGGGTCATTGGTAAGTATAAAAAATATATAAATTACTATAAATTTTTTAACATTTTTATACTGTACCAATGACCCAGACATAGCTGAATAGTAAAAAGGCTGGAGGGCCAAGGACATAGATCAAAATGGAATACGCTCAATAAAATAAAATAGAGTCATCCCCTGTAGGGAAAAGAAGTAATAGGCCTTACATGTATCTTTCTTATTTATGATAAATTAGAAAGATACAACACCTTCCAAAAATTGAGCTTCATACATCCATGTACTCTATTAATATCCAATAATCCTTATACTAATAATTTTTAAAGTAAGCCAATAATAAAGAAAGTCTAGAGAATAGAGACTCTTATACTTCTAAAAGTGTGTGAGAATTGCATAATCATGTCCGTTGACATATGCAATATTCAAAGGCTATACTTTAAAAACTAAGACTTGAATGAATTTTATAACTTAAACTTCTCACTAAACAACCATCCCAATAACAGCTCAGAATTACTAACTCCGGAGGAGGTATCCCCTTGTTTTCATAGTAAAAACAGGTGACCCAAGGGAACACCCTCCCCCCCCCCCTTTTTCTTGCCCTGGGTCAAATAGCCCAGAGCGAAGAGGGCAGCCGAACGGAGACACTGCCGAAACAGACAGCCTACCTAGCTATAGTAGCAACTGTTAAGTGAATGACATTCTGAGCAGTAGATAATAGACCTAACAATAGAGGCCTCCAGAAATGGACTCGATATTTCTGAGATAAAATTCATGAATGGATGGCTGAGCGCAATGAGCAGCCTTCAAAAATCTATAATAGCAACACTATTAATGTAAGCCCAAGAAGTAGAAGAACTCTTACTTCATGAGCCGAAATCTTAAGCACAACTGCTAAGCCAATGATATACCATAAGCAGTACGCTAGTTAATAGAATCCATTAACAATAAAATGGAGCGTAACGTCCTTCTACTAGACATCAAAGACAGAAGAAGCTTACGCCCTTGTAATAAACAGATATCTGTTTATAAATACATAAACTGTACCCGGAAAGAGTAAAGGCCTATGCCCATACGAAGACGGAAGGACCTTAAAATAATAGGTTCCGGATAATAGGAGCCTAACTCTTATGCAACAATCCAACCTAAATAGTAACGGAAATATTGATTCCGAAACTATGAAAGTGAAAATCATCCATCGATAGTGCATGAAACTCACTGACTCTACAGTAAAAGAGAAACCAACAGAATTACTGTCTAAAAGGTCAGAATTTGAAAACTACTGTTTCCAGAGGCTCAAATGATTACTTAGCTAAATAAGAACCGAAGTTAAAATCCGTATAGGAATTTAATCTAAAGATTCTAAGTCTATTTATCAAAAAGTTACTAACTGACTTAGATAAAGAGACAAAAGACTCAATTGTAAACTATCGTAGAGTGCATAGGTATGAGGTAACATAAACCTATAACCTAAATAACAACAGGCTGCAGTAGATCTTGTGAAACAAGTATACTAAAAACTAGCAATGCGTAGTATGGAGGGATCAACCATATGAACATAATGATCCCTACACCACGACGGAAGAGCCTCCACTTTAGTCGCATAGAATAGCGAAGAAGAGGATCTCCTATAGTAAGAAATCGCGTCCAAAGCTCGTCCAGTACAGTGCTTACAATGCAATACGGACCACACAACGGAATACATGAAGGTTGCGACCTTGCTGGTTGTGATAAAGATAACACGATTTACCCAGTGAAAAAAGATCCTCACATAGAGGAAGATTTCACGTTAAGATCCACAGTAGACAAGAGAGTAAATTACTCATGATCTCTGTGAAGAATAGAGATGCTATCAACAGAAATGTATTGTGGTTGTTTATCTTAGCAATACCTGCTAAAACAACAGCGCCGCAGGATACGCGTATCCTATCATTCCGTCCTATAGATCAATAGAGCGTTAACAGTATTAGCTCAGAGATCTGGACAAGCCAACACATACGTCTGCAATTGATTAGCAAGCTGTGTCATAAATAAAACATCATTGGGCGCTCCCATAGATAGCAAATCTGATTAAATACTTGTTTGTTGAGAGTCCATTCTGACAGCAACAAGAACCACCGAATGTTTGCCCCAGTCTGAATCTCTTGTAACACTAGATAGACAAGAGAATGTATAAATCAAGCAATTCATGGATTGCCGGAAAGTTGCCGTCGAAGAGAAGCTCCTCCGAGAACGAAGCGACTCTGAGAGAGTTCTTAACCTACTATCCACGCGTGGATGTAGCTAGGGCTGCATCACGTCTAACCAACTCCAATCAGCCACTGAAGGGCGGAGTTATACGTGAACAAACTACTGCCCTCAAAAGAAATTACATTGAGAATAATATCCCGTAAATCTTTTCTTGAAGACGTAATGATAACGCCTCAGTAAGGCGGATTACGTATAATAAAGCGTCTAAGTTAAGTCTACTACACATAATGTCGTTCCCAACATTGAAATTGGAAAAGACATAAACGGCGAAAAAGAATATATGCAGTCTTTAATCACACCGTCTAGACGCATATGAACTCTCGATATGCCCTGCTCTGCCAAAATAAACTATATGTAAAAAAGATAAAATGGCAGAAATGAGCCACGCGGACAAGAAACTAAACTATCATGCTTAGTAGCAGGCTTGTATATATATATATATAATATATAGCGTCGAAAAATAAAACACATGTTGTAATGACAATATTGGACTGCGTCGGTAAGTCAGAGACAAAGTCCCTGTACCGATCGAAAAATCCGAGTCCAATGACGCTATAAGTCTCTTATCCAAGATCGCAGCAATGAAGTCCGAAAAATAATCACTGGAAGAAATGCCAGAAGATATGAAAGGCATCTTCCGATACTACTAAAGGGAAAACTCGAAATCTTTCGAATCCCTTTCGCCATCCTGTCGGACCCTATAAAGCGTTCGGTCGTCCGTAGCTTGATGCAACCGCGGACCGCACCGACCCAGCGCCGTCGGATAATTCCTGATTCGACCGAGAAACCGTCAATTGCTGGGATGCTGCGAAACAACTGTGCTAACTCGGATAGCACGTCCGTCACTGAGGCCTGAGGAGCAGCGGTCTTACGATGCATTGCCGCAGGAAGCTCCGAGATCGTTACCCCGTGCATACTTCCAATATGCGAGCGAACGGAGTGTATAGGCCTCGTGTCCCTTGGCTACCGGATGGCGCGACCTATTCGCTGTGGAATCACTGAATGCCGAAACTGATCAGATACTCGAGGTCACGTAGCCAATGTGCGGTCGTGTGCCCTGCTGTGAGGATGAGGAAGCATTAAAGACAGTCTCTCGGACTGTCAATATAACGGAGCGCGCCGAGCAATGGACATATGCTCCGAATGTAAAATATCTGAACCACAACATGCGGTCCCCTATGTTGTTGGCTTCCTCCGATCTGTCCTCAATCTGCCGTCACTGGGTGAGTACTAAAGTAATTAAAGTGCTCGCATCACCCAAATCTCCTTCCTAGACCGCAACGGACGAACCCGGCAGCCGAACCATTCGATGAATGTACGCTACACCGGGTGAGCTAGCGAATGTCACTCCGTAAGCGATAGACATATTCCATGAGCACTTATTGCCGCTAACTCTTCATTAACTATGACGACAGAGGCACACTTTTGAAAGACATCTCCATAACTCTTCGAACAAGAAACCAGAAATGCTTGGATAGCAAGCATAAAATAATAATATATATAGCGTCGTTCAATAATTCGAAAGTTTGTGTGACATTATTGGACTATGTCGGAACTGAGGGACGATGTCCCTGAACCGAACCAAAAATTTCTAAGTCCACCGACGCTATCAGTTTCTTATCCGGCATCGCAGCATATGTTGTTCCGAAAGGGAAAGCTTGAAATCCACCGAATCCCTTTCGGTATCCCGTCGGACCGGATGAAACTTTCGGACGTCCGTACCCGCTTCCGCGGAGCGTCCCGACCCAGCATCGTCGGATAAAATATATGCGACAGATTCAGTTGATGCTGGGATGCTGCGATAAACTGTGCTATTAAGGAAAGCACGTCCGTTCCCGAGGCCTGTGCAGTAGCGGACTTACGATGCATTGCCGCTGGAAGCTCCGTGTACGTTGACTCCCGCACACTTCCTATGCGAACGTCCGGAGTCTGCAGGCCTCGAGTCCCCGGCTACCGACCCAGCGCTGTCGGATAATTCTCGATCCGACACCGTTTCTGTCGGCTGCTGGGATGCTGCGATAAGCTGTGCTATGTGCACAAGAATGTCCGGCGTCGAGACCTGCGGAGGCGCAGTCTATCGGTGCTTCGCCGAGGGCAGCTCCGCATCAGATGGCTCCCGCATACTTCCTATGCGAACGTCCGGAGTCCATCGGTCTCGAATCCCTGGCTGCCGGATGGTGTGACCTGGTCGCCGAAGAATCCTTGATCGGCGAAGCTGGTAATATATCGGCGGTCACGCAGCCAAGGTGCGGTCGTGTGCGCTGACGAGAAGAGGAAGCCTTAGCAGTCTCAGCGGACTGCCTATACAACGGAGCGTCCCGAGCGACAGACGTATGCTCCGCTAACGACACATTGTACCACAACATCTGGGGCCAGATGTTGTTGAACGAGAGAGGGGCCTCTCTCGCTTGCCGTCCGGATGGACCGGAACGAGCTATGAACCGGACTAAAGGCTTCCTCCGTTCTCCCTCCGATCCGCCGTCACTGGGTGTGCATTAAGTTAATTTTATAGTGCTCGCATCACCCCAAAATTCCTTCTAGACCGCAACGGACGAACCCGGCTGCCGAACCATTCGGTGAATGGACGCTACACCGGGCGAGCTAGCGGACGTCAAAGGCCGTCAAACCTACTAGGGTCCTCTTAGGCAATTGGCGTATTACATGAGCACTTTTCCGCTAGCCCTTCATTAATTGTGACGACGGAGGCACACTGTTGGAAGACATCACAGAAACATCACCCTAATCTTGATCGTCTGAAATAGAAATTGATAAAGTAGAGTGACCCTGCGGGGAAAGGACCGGAGTGTCCAAATCCCCAACAACATACCGTGACATACGCTTCCCATATTGTCATCGAAATCATACGATACAGAACAGGAGTTAATGCGAGTACACTGACCACATATAGAATGATAATAAGGTCAGAGGAAGACTTCCTCTTAAAACAATTGATCAATATCCTTTCAATGTGAAAAGAAAACAAGTCCTGGTACTCGCACTAACCCCTGGCAATCAAAATACATAATAATAATATGATCCATTAATATAGAAAAAATAATTGAAATCAAAATATTTTGAAAAAATATTTTTTCAGAACAGCCCAAGTTTCTGAAAAGTAACGTTGAGCCCCAATGGATCCCAAGCCTAAGTGTGGACAAAAATTTTAAAAATATTTTAAACAATTTATTCAACACTTACGAACAATAATAATATATCTAATTATGATTAAAATAACATAAAGATATTATTATTTAGAAATCCCCCCCTCACACAGAGGGCTGTTGTAAATGTAAACAATGAGTGTAAAAACACTAAAATAAGACTCCAGGCACCCAGGCCCGAAATCAGTTACCAAAAATACACCATCTGATGCAAAACAGAGACTTCCAGGGAAGAAACTGCAGAACATCAGATGGTAGATGCAGAACACAACGCCTAACCACCCGTAGGTGAAGACGTAAACATGGGGAAAGAACAGAATTCATTCTGTTATTAAGCTAAAACTCCCAAGAAATTTTAGTAATAATAATTACAGAAACTATGCCAAAAGCATGGGAGAATAGCAAGGGGGAACTTAAAGGACAGGGAGAGAGGAAAAACACTTGAAAAAACAGTGTAACTAAATAATCAGAATGACAACAAAATGGCTGCTGCCTTGAAAATAGGTAACTTAACATAATTTCATTAAAAAATTTTAAGTTACAGCCCTGATAATATTCTGTCACACATTCTTTTCCTCTCCTCCTTTTCTATCCTCCTTAGAATCACCATTTCACTAATATTTATGTGTCTGGCATCATTTAAACTGAGATTTAAAAGCACAAAGATCAGTCAGATGTTAACTGATGAAGGGCCAAACTTAGAATGATAAATGGCGCCAATTTCGGAACGTCCTTGACACTGCACATGCGCAGTGGGGGCGAGGTGTGGAGGGCCTTTCAGGACATGTTTTCTTTACTTTTAGATGCAAATTTTGGGGATTGGGGGGCAAAATTTGTGTTTGGCCCTATATTTTAAGAGTTAGCACCAGCTATGTCTGGGTCATTGGTACAGTATAAAAATATCAATGTTAGGTGGTGTTATTAGAGAAGAGAAAATTTAATTTTCATCACAACATAAATTCCGCAGTTTTTAAGTGCACATTTTCAACAAAGTGCACCAAGCAATTCACCTTGATTTATATTTCAAAGGCTTTCAACAATTTTTCTTAGAAAGATTTTTAATCAATTTCAAGGAGCAGGAATTTCAATTCTAAAATTCAAGCACTTTCAAACACTTCCCTGTTTATACAAAACAGAAACTACTCAGAATTTTACACATCATGGCTGGCCGATCATGCAGATTAACCTGCCTCAATTACCAAACAAATCAGTCAAATCAGCTACACAATGTCACAAGAGGGCATCTAGTGTTCTTGCATGTGCAAGTGACGATTATCTCTTGTGGGTACAACAAATTATATATTTACAAGAGTGGCTTTGCCACTTGTGAAAATATATATGTTTCTCCATCCCACTCATGAGATTATCATCAGTAACCATGCAAAAACACAAGATTCTTCTTTTATTATATATGCCTCAAGAGGATTATATTAGATGATGACATCAGTGAATTATTCATAACACAAATCTTCTTACCACTGTCTAACTATTCCACTGCTGTGTATTTAACTGACACCGCAAATTTCAGTCTCCTGTTATTTTCTGAACAATGCTCTGGAACTGGTCAAAATTGCTTCAGAATAAAAATTTAATCTGAAGGGAAACACTACAGAACATCTTCAATTGAAGTTTACCAGCTTTACTGAATTATCATAGGTGACAATCTGAATAAGTTGATGTGGCCTTCTTATATTAAACATCACACTACTGTGAAATGATTCTGTTATCTCATGCATGGGAAATTATTATTTATTTATTTATTGGTGTTTAAGGTTACATACTTATGCACAATGGCTAATCGTGACCATGACAGTTTTATGGGTCAAGGAAGCTGGAGAACACGGAGCAAACCACCGAGCATCGACGAGCAACTGTCAGTTCAACATTCTAACTCTGTTCAAGCTCCGCTCAAGCAGGGTTACAGTAACTGAAGACATGTGCACCATCGACGTGCAGTATGCCTTTGTACATGGCGTCATCGTGCCCCCATACATGGGAGATATTGTGTTTTATAACTTTAACATAACTTTAGGACACAGAGACTCAAACTGAACAAACGTGAAATTAAAGCATTTGGAACAGTGGTTGGGATGAGATGATTTTTTAAAGTTCTGTCTATTATCCACAGTACTAAAATCTGAAAAGATCAAGGCATCCTGAAACAAGAGCCTAGGGCCATGATTTGAACAAACTTGTAAATCAACTCCGCAAAGATGTTATGTATCAAATATCTGAAGCATTCTGAGCAGACGATTGAATTTTTTTTTAATGATTTCTACATTACCCATAAAGTGTTAAAATCTGGGTCCCAATAGCACTCCTAATTAATACCAGTGCTCAATATAAACAAACTTATAAATAATTTTAATCAGGGTCTTATATATACAGTATTGAAGGATTTGGAGTTGAGGTTTGGGAAAAGAAGATTTTTTAAAAGTTTTCTCCATAACTCCCAGTATTAAAATCTAGAGAGCCAAAACAGACTGAAACATACCCTCATGGCTCTGGTGTTAACTTTTCACTCAACGAAGGTGATAACAAAATATATTATCTTAAATATTATTTTTTCAACTTTCTCCAAAAGTTTCAACAAAACCCCATCATGTGACCCCTCACTGGAACAAGCCTGTTGAGTGAATTCCAATGAGGGTCACGTGATATGGTTTAGGATCAGAACTTTCATACAGAAGTTCTTTACAAAAAACTGATTGCACAAATTTTGGTACAAAATGGCCACTGGCAGCCATCTTGAATTTCGGACTGCACCCAAAAACACTCGTTCTTGTCCCAAGGTGATAACAAAGGTACCCAAGAAGTTTCATGAAGA
Organism: Pictodentalium vernedei; assembly: GCA_031216915.1. Lineage (NCBI taxonomy): Eukaryota > Metazoa > Mollusca > Scaphopoda > Dentaliida > Dentaliidae > Pictodentalium > Pictodentalium vernedei. The sequence continues at coordinate 267,491,556 of CM062293.1, forward strand.
TCGGTTCACAAATACAGCCTCCAGCCCTCGCCGAATTGACATGTGCACTTACAGTGTAAAAGTAGTACTGAATAAATCAAAGTTCATCTAATTTACATAATTTCTGCACAAGAAAAAAACCCGTATTATATGTGATGTATTAAATGTTACTAAACATTCATACAAAAATTTATTCAAATCAGAGCTTTCATACAGAAGTTCTGAACAAAAAACTGATTGCACTAATTTTGGTACAAAATGGCTGCTGGCCGCCAACTTGAATTTTGGACTGCACCCAAAAACACTCGTTCTCATCCCACGGTGATAACAAAAGTATCCAAAGAAGTTTTGTAAAGATCGGTTCATAAATACAGCCTCTAGCCTGAGATGTATAGAAGTTGTGTACAAAAAACTGATTGGACCTAATTTCAGTACAAAATGGCCACTGGAAGCCATCTCAAATTTTTGATCCCACCCAGAAACACTCGTTCTCGTCCCAAAGTGATAACAAAGGTACCCAAGAAGTTTCGTGAAGATCGGTTCATAAATACAGACTCTAGACCGAGCCGTATTGACATGTCCACTTACCGTGCATAAGTAGTACTGAATAAATCAAAGTTCATCTAATTTGCCTAATTTTTGCACAATAAAAAAACCTGTACTGTATGTGATGTATTCCATCTTACTAAACATTCATACAAAAATTTATTCAAATCAGAACTTTCATACAGAAGTTCTGGACAAAAAAACTGATTGCAGTAACTAAAGTACAAAATGGCTGCTGGTGGCCATCTTGAATTTTGGACTGCACCCAAAACCACTCGTTCTCGTCCCACGGTGATAACAAAGGTACCCAAGAAGATTCGTAAAGATCGGTTCATAAATACGGCCTCTAACCCGAGCTGTATTGGCATTTGCAGATACAGGGCTGAAAGTAACATTAAATAGATCAAAGTTAGTCTAATTGGCATAATTTATGCACGAGAAAAAAAGCCGTATTATATGTGATGTATCCCATGGTACTAAACATTCACACAAAAAATTATTCAAATCAGCGCTTTCATATGGAAGTTCTGCGCAAAAATCTGATTGCACCTAATTTTGTACAAAATGGCAGCCAGTGGCCATCTTGAATTTCAGACCGGACCTAAAAACACTCGTTCTCGTTCCACGGTGATAACAAAGGTACCCAAGAAGTTTTGTAAAGATCGGTTCATAAATACGGCCTCTAGCCCAAGCCGTATTGGCATTTGCACTTACAGTGCTGGAAGTAAAAGTAAATAAATCAAAGTTAGTCTAATTTGCATAATTTACGCACGAGAAAAAAAACCCTGTATTATATGTGATGTATCCCATGGTACTAAACATTCATACAAAAAATTATTCAAATCAGAGCTTTCATATGGAAGTTCTGCGCAAAAATCTGATTGCACCTAATTTTGTACAAAATGGCTGCCAGCGGCAGTCTTGAATTTCGGACCGGACCCCAAAAAACTGTTCTCGTCTCACTGTGATAACAAAGGTACCCAAGAAGTTTCGTAAAGATCGGTTCATAAATACGGCCTTGCCAAAGTCGAGCTAAAAATTATTTTTATATTTTTTTTTAACTGCTGAATTTATATATTACTTGACGAGTGGATGTGGCCTATTCATTAGGGTTAACAAAGTTTGTAAATCATCATCAAAATGATGTCATATATAAATGTGGAAACATTTTATACAGTAGTTTGGAGAAGAGTTTTAACACGTTTTCTCCCTGTGTGCAAATTCCTTTTCCTTTCTGTGGGCCCATAACACCCCTATGGCCACCGTGAGCTTGATTTAAACAAACTTGTAAATAATTCTTACAAGGATTTTATATATCAAATATAGAAGCTTTATCCAGAAGTGGTTTAGGAAAAGATGATTTTTAATGTTTTCCCAATTGTCAACAGCATTATTATATTTATTTATTTATTGGTGTTTAAGGTCACATACTTATGCACAATGGCTAATCGTGACCGTGACAGTTTTACGGGTGGAGGAAGCCGGAGTACCCGGAGAGAACCACCGAGCAACGACGAGCAGTGGTCAGCTCTCCAACATCGTAACTCTGCACCGCAGCACAGGCAGGGTTAGATTGGTTGAAGACATGCGCACCGTCGATGTGCAGTACGCCTCAGTACACAGCGTCATCGTGCCCCCATGTAGGCAATCGGGGTGAAGTGTCTTGTCCAAGGACACAACGCGGTTGCCGCAGGTGGGATTTGAACCGAGGACCGTCAACAGCATTAAAATCTAGGAACCCCAAGACACCCTTATTTTATTTATTTATTAAGGTTTATCGACACATTAACAGCCAAGGTCATATTGTGTCGGTGACAGTTTTACGGGTGGAGGAAGCCGGAGTACCCGGAGAGAACCGCTGAACAGCTACCAGTTCTCCAATATCGTAACTGTACACTGCAGGACAGGCAGGGTTAGATTGGTTGAAGACATGCGTACCATCGACGTGCAGTACGCTTTAGTACACAGTGCCATCGTGCTTTGCACAAGGACACGACACAGGAGGCTGAATCGATCGTTCAGACAGTCACCCATCCTAAGGACCAACCAAGCTCGACGTTACTTCGGTGATCTGACGAGAACTGGTTACTGCAATGCCACCTCGCCCCTCCTCCAAGACACCCTAATAAGACCACAGTTCAGTTTGAAAAAATTAATAAACATCCTTACAATAATGATATACATTACATATAAAACATTTTTGAGCAGTGGTTGACGAGATCTTCTGGTGTATCCTCCACTGACCACAATGGTACAATGTGGAGGTCCTTGACACACCTAAATATGCATTCAGAGGCTTGCTTCAAGGAACTGATAAATCTTCATTTCAATGATGCGCCATTCCACAAATGAAAGCATATAGCCAATACAATGTAAGTTGAAGTTTGTTGGAAGACTAACCACACATAAAACCTTTCCTTTCCGCCTGTTATTTATTTAAAATATCTACAACTGTCATAGTTTTCAAGAAATCATGTCATTGGTTAGTATGGTTAAACTGACTATTGAAAATGGCAATTGTCCTAATAATTTTTATCAAATGGTACTGTAGTCTCTATTAATTAACCATCATGAAAATTTTGGGTTGACATTAAATAATATAATACAAAGAGCTTGCACAAATGACATATGCAAGAACCACAAAGAATACTTATCAATAGGTAACAACCATGAGGAATAGTCATAATGAAGCGACTGTTTTTGAAACTGATGACACTTCCACATGTAGATTTTACTTCACTAAAAATAATGATCATCAAATTTTGGAAAATATCGTTCACAACACATCCAATATGGGAAAGACATCAGAAGTCAACATCATAACATTGTAAGCTGGTTTTATTAGTAGAACTGAAATAATTTCCTCGTATTTTTCATTAACAGTCTTCCAAATACAAAAAGAAGACATATTCAGAAAACATTTCCAGAAAAAATAAATATTTTCTTTTTTTTTTGGTCTCAAAAACCATAGCTTATGACCCCCTCCATGTAACAAGCTTGATCAGCTTGTTCCAATGAGAGGTCATAAGCTATATTTTCTTTTTTTGAGGCAAAAACTGAAAAGATTATAAAATTGGTTGGCAAATTTGCATATGGCACTGGTAGTTTTAGCCATTGTTAGGTAAAAGGTTCAATTACACATTATGTGATAAAAAGAATCTCAAACTCGTCACGATTTGACATGAAATTTCTTAACCTTGTTCACTAAAATCGATCTGAGCCTTGGTAAATTATCACACAGACCAATTTTAGTGAACGCAGTACAGTAATTTCATATAAAATCGTGAATCATTGGAGATTGTATATACATGAATAAAGGTCTGAAGTAATACCACACAAATTACATCTGAAAATTACAGTCAAACACATAGAGCTGAATGATACTATTCCTCAAGAATGCCCAAGCAGGTGTATCTGTATTCACTGTTTCGACTTATTATGCCCCAATTAGCTAAAACAATGAATAAAAGAAGCAATCACCCATTCATGATGACCATTTCAGGTAGACCACCTTGAAATTTTGTTTTCTTTGCAAAGTGAAGGACATTCAAGATTTTCAAGACCCACCAGCAAACCTGTGTGCCTATTTGATTCATTTGCTATTTGAAGCAGCCACTGAAAATTTAGAGGACACATTTTTTAGCCCTAATTTTTGTGTGACCAAGTCAAATGTACAAGTTTCTTTGGCAGTGATGAACCTTACCTCACTCTTCTTCCCAACAAAATGATTTTTGTTTTGTTGAACAATTGAGGGAAGAGCCGAGATTTTATCAAGAACCACAAAAATTTTTCTTGCCTCAAAATATCATAGTTATTAGTTTAGCCATTTCTCTGACAGATTCATTTCACTGATGCATAATATTTGTACAATAAACTTTTTGATTATCACAACAATTTAGCTACCAGGCAAAAGATAAGTTATATGACTGTTTTACTCAAAATAATTAATTATCCTTCAGATAGCTGATCTTGGCAAAGTGCTATGCGACACTGGGCAACAAATTCAGGTTGATTCTTTCAATGGGATGAAAAGGTTACGAGTTGCAAGTGAATTATTTCAAGAAACTAGCTGAGTTGACTGACTTATCTGTTATCTGTTTACTACTACTTTTAAAACTGATCAAAGTTATATAATATGTAACTGTCAAAATTACTAGAAGCCATTATCAAAGTTCTACTAAAAAAGTAATATTGTGTATCTATATAAACCCTTCACCAGAAACTCCACCTTCAAATAAACAGAACTTGTGACATAATTTTTATAAATTTTTAGCTCCAGAATATAGCTGAATGCACGTACCCTCATGGAAAAACCTTGCCCAGGTCATTCCAATGAGATGTGATCAGCAGTGTTTTGGAACCAGTGTTCACACTGGGTGGATATTGTCTAGTGCGACATATATAGACATTCTGGATATTTTAGTGCCAAAAAAGAGGAGAGGAGTGTACTTTGCTGTCTGATCCAAATAAATTGATCAAGTTTTGAAAAAATGAACTGGCAATTATTTCACAAGTGAACAGACAATCCAAAAGAACATGAAATTTCGACAAAATCTCTGGTAAGCAAAAAGGGCGGTCACTTAAGTTATATCTACACCACTGATTCCATTAATGGTCTGAATGTTGTTGCACTTAGATATTAACAGATAAGAGACTTATTACTGTTAATCCACCAAGCTTGGTGGGTCACTAGTCTTTACAAAAGGCTGCTTTTAATTTTAATTAGATAAATTAATACTGCCGCGAGTCATTAGCGACAGTATGAAGTATTTATTTAATTAAATGCAGCCTTCTGTAAAGTTGATAACATACAATGTTTTATTGAAGATAAAACAATGCCTTATTACTACTCGATGACAATTAACACTGAAAGTTTGCCTAAACACAATTTCCAACATCTTACAGACCTAAGAAGTAATAACTTACTTTTTCCTTTTCGTCGTGGATCATGCGCCTCACAGCCACAATGTTTTTCCTTCACAACTAATAGCAACTTTTTAGTGCATAAAATATTAGCCAATGAAGATTTTTTGGAGACAAATCAAAATTTTTATTGCAATTGGCAAAATTGGCACCCAACGTGAACACTGTTAGGAACCCCAAAATAGAATTTATCATGAATAAAAAAAACCCCTCTCAAAACAGTTATTGATAAATCATCTTCCGTTACATTAAAATATGTTCCCACAATAATTTTTCTGGTAACTACAGTGGAACTGTGTTAACAGAATGGCCATTTAGCCAGTGACATTTATTCAGTTAACAGGAGAACTACAGTGGAACTGTGTTAACAGAATAGCCATTTAGCCAGTGACATTTATTCAGTTAACAGGAGTATTCAATTAACAGGGATTTTGTAACTTTCCTGTATTGTAGAAATAAACTGGAGCTGTCAAACAAGATACAATAGATTAAATAATGTGTAGGATGTAAAGAGGGCCAAATAGGTCTATTTACCAGGGCATTAAGTAAATGACAGGGGCGCAGTGGTACAGTACGTAGAGATGCAGGCTGCAAGCTGAGAGATTCTCAGTTCGAAGCCCACCTGCGGCAAGGGTATTGTGTCCTTGGGCAAGACACTTAATCCCAATTGCCCATGTGGGGGCATGGTGGTATTGTGTACTAAGGTATACTGCATGTCGATGGTACACTTTTCTTCAACCAATGTTGACTCTGGTTGTCAAAAGTGTTGTTAACCCCAATAAATAAATAAGTGATTGTCAGGGTAATTTCTCAACATATTACAAAGTTTTTTTTATTCAACTGGCAGTCTCTAATCTATATGCAATTAACAGGTCAAATTAGTACTGATGTATGGTAGATGGTTTTGTGTTTGGAAGTAAAATTCAACTAACAGGGTTATTAAATTAAGAGATATCTAATTAAATTAATTTATCTTAAGTATGCCATGATCAAACAAGAGGCCCCGGGGGAGGGGGGGGGGGGGGCTGAGGGCGCGCACCTTACATGGCAGCCTAAATATCAACCCAGGGAATTGATTTAAACAAGTTGCATCTGCCCCACCTAAGAAAAGCTTATACCAAATATCTAAAGATTCTGACAAGTGGATCTGAAAATTTTTTTTGTTAAAGAATATTCCTCATATTGAACTAAGTTCCCTAAACCCAGGGACTAGGCTTGAACAAACTTGAATCTCACCTCTGTAATAAGGATGCTGTATACCAAATATCAAAAGATTCTGAATACTGGATCTGAAGAAAAATATTTTTAAAGAGTATTCCTCATACTGAACTAAGTTATAATTTGGGCTCCCACATGGAGCCCAAATATGAACCCAGGGACTTGGCTTGAACTAACTTGAATCGCACCCACCTAAGGATGCTGCATACCAAATATCAAAAGATTCTGATGGGTGGATCTGAAGAAGATTTTTAAAGAATATTCCTCATACTGCATTAATTCAAATATTCAGGCTCCAACAGAGAGCCCAAATATGGACCCAGGGATTTGATTTCAATAAAGCTGTGAAATAATCTTCCAAAGATGTTATATGTGAAATTTCAAAGCTTTTGGAGCAGTGGTTTGGAAGAAGAGTCTAAAATGTTTTTCCCATTACCCACAGTGTTAAATGAAAGTGTCAATGACACTGTATCTCAACTTGTCAAGACACAGCAATGACAAACATCTAGGTAATGACTTGATAACAAAGGTACATATAAAGTATTGTAACGGTCTCTACATAAATACTGACCGTAGCCTGTAACAAATGTATAGGTAAAGTATTGTAAAGGTGGGTGACAGTCAGATGGTAAACTAGAAAAGAAAACTTTGAGTCCCAGAGTGGGTCTGACTGAACCCCAAAATATTTGTTCTCATAGCACAGTGATAACAAAGGCACCCCAAAACACACTCATCCCTGTCCCAAGGTGAAAACAAAGGTACCCAAGAAGTTTCGTGAAGATCAGTTCATAAATACGAGCTGCACAGAAGTTGTGAGAAAAAACTGATTGGACCTAATTTCGGTACAAAATGGCCACTGGCAGCCATCTTGAATTTTGGACCGCACTCAGAAACACTCGTTCTCGTTCCAAGGTGATAACAAAGGTACCCAAGAAGTTTTGTGAATATCGGTTGATAAATACAGCCTCTAGCCCGAGCCGTATTGACATGTGCATTTACAGTGTATAAGTAGCACTAAATAAATCAAAATTCATCTAATTTGCATAATTTCTGCACGAGAAAAAAAAACCTACTGTATGTGATGTATTCCATTTTATTAAATATTCATACAAAAATTTATTCAAATCAGAACTTTCATACAAAAGTTCTGTACAAAAGACTGATTGCACTAATTTTGGTACAAAATGGCTGCTGATGGCCATCTTGAATTACGGACCACACCCAAAAACACCTGTTCTCATCCCACGGTGATAACAAAGGTACCCAAGAAGTTTCGTAAAGATCGGTTCATAAATACGGCCTCTACCCTGAGCCATATAGAAGTTGTGTACAAATGAAAGTGTCAATGACACTGTAGCGCAACTTGACAAACTTGAACTTAGTAAGTTATAAATGAAATGGCAAAATTGAAGAACAGAGTAATCCATCAATTTTTAAATGTAAACTGTAAGACTGGCTAAAGGAAGAATGTTGATACACAAATGCAGTATGTTCAGATATTACTGTAAATGGCAACTTTTTTCACAGAAATGAATGCTAATCAACAGTTCTTATCGAAAGGTCGTGTCTAATGAGCACATCAAGTTAAACAAGCATACCAGGTTTCAAAGAAACCCGATCATAAATGTGCCCTGTAGGGTGTGCCAGAGAGAAATATTGAGGCCTGACTAAACTAAGTTCTAAGAACGTTGGCTGCGGCAACATGTTCTTATGGAAATTGAAGAAAATCGATAGCTTCCATCTAGAGGTCACCCCAAACAAGCATGCCAGGTTTCAAAGCAATCCAATCATAAGTGTGCCCTGTCGGGTGTGCCAAAGGGAAATACTGAGGTCTGACTAAACTAAGTTCTACGAACGTTGGCCTTGGCAACATTTTTTGACGGAAATGGAAGAAAATCGATAGCTCCCATCTAGAGCTCACCCCAAACAAGCATGCCAGGTTTCAAAGCAATCCGATCATAAATGTGCCCTGTAGGGTGTGCCAGAGAGAAATATCGAGATCTTCTGACTGAACTAAGTTCTAAGAACGTTGGCTGCGGCAACATTTTTTGACGGAAATGGAAAAAAATTGATAGCTCCCATCTAGAGGTCACCCCAAACAAGCATACCAGGTTTCAAAGCAATCCAATCATAAATGTGCCCTGTAGGGTGTGCCAAAAGGAAATATTGAGGTCTGACTAAACTAAGTTCTAAGAACGTTGGCTGTGGCAACATTTTTTTATGGAAATTGAAAAAAATCGATTGCTCACATCTAGAGGTCACCCTAAATAAGCATACCAGGTTTCAAAGCAATCCAATCATAAATGTGCCTTGTAGGGTGTGCCAAAGGGAAATATTGTGGTTTGACTAAACTAAGTTCTAAAAACGTTGGCCGTGGCAACATTTTCTTATGGAAATTGAAGAAAATCGATAGTTCCCATCTAGATGTCACCTCAAACAAGCATGCCAGGTTTCAAAGCAATCCGATAATAAATGTGCCCTGTAGGGTGTGCCAAAGAGAAATATTGAGGTCTTCTGACTAAACTAAGTTCTAAGAACGTTGGCCGTGGCAACATTTTTTTACGGAAATTGAAGAAAATCGATAGCTCCCATCTAGAGGTCACCCCAAACAAGCATGCCACGTTTCAAAGCAATCCGATCATAAATGTGCCCTGTAGGGTGTGCCAAAGAGAAATATTGAGGTCTTCTGACTAAACTAAGTTCTAAGAACGTTGACCGCAGCAACATTTTTTGATGAAAATTGAAGAAAATCAATAGCTCCCATCTAGAAGTCTCCCCAAACAAGCATACCAGGTTTCAAAGCAATCCGATCATAAATGTGCCCTGTAGGGTGTGCCAAAGGGAAATATTGAGGTCTGACTAAACTAAGTTCTAAGAACGTTGGCCGTGGCAACAATTTTTGACAGAAATTGAAGAAAATCGATAGCTCCCATCTAGAGGTCACCCTAAACAAGCATACCAAGTTTCAAAGTGATCCAATCATAAATGTGCCCTGTAGGGTGTGCCAAAAGGAAATATTGTGGTTTGACTAAACTAAGTTCTAAGAACGTTGGCCGCGGCAACATTTTTTGACGAAAATTGAAGAAAATTGATAGCTCCCATCTAGAGGTCACCCCAAACAAGCATACCAAGTTTCAAAGTGATCTGATCATAAATGCGATCTGTGAGGTGTGCCAAAGGAAATTGTTGACGTATGTACTAATGTACGTACGCCGACGGACGAGAAGTGATGGCAACAGCTCAGCTTGACTTTGTCAAGTTGAGCTAAAAACTGATTAGACCAAAATTTTGGTACAAAACGGCCACTGGCAGCCATCTTGAATTTTGGACCGCACTGAGAAACACTCGTTCTCGTCCCAAGGTGATAACAGAGGTACCCAAGAAGTTTCGTGAAGATCGGTTGATAAATACAGCCTCTAGCCCGAGCCGTATTGACATGTGTACTTACTGTGTGCAAAGTAGCAATGAAAAAATCAAAGTCCCTCTAATTTGCATAATTTCTGCACGAGAAAAAAACCTGTATTATATGTGATGTATCCCATGGTACTAAACATTCACACAAGAAAATTTTCAGATCAGCGCTTTCATATGGAAGTTCTGTGCAAAAATCTGATTGCACCTAATTTGGTACAAAATGGCTGCCATCGGCCATCTTGAATTTCAGACCGCACCCCAAAACACTCGTTCTCGTCCCACGGTGATACCAAAGGTACCCAAGAAGTTTCGTAAAGATCAGTTTATAAATATGGCCTCTAGCCCGAGCCGTATTGGCATTTGCACTTACAGTGCTGAAAGTAACACTAAATACATCAAAGTTAGTCTAATTTGCATAATTTACGTACGAGAAAAAAACCCGTATTGTATGTGATGTATCCCGTGGTACTAAACATTCATACAAAAAGTTATTCAAATCAGCACTTTCATATGGAAGTTCTGCGCAAAAAAAATGATTTCACCTAAGTCTGTACAAAAGTGAGTGATCACTATAGCTCTCCTGACTGAAAGTCTGGCGAGCTAAAAACACTTGGAACACTTTTCAAAAAGGTATATAAAAGATTGCATCACATTACATTCAAAACGCACAGGGAAAAAAAAGTGCAGGCAAAAATCCACTCAAAGTGGATTTAGTCAACAGAAAGTGATTCAAAAGTTCATGTCAATCAAATACGCAGCCTATCCACTTTTTTTTATTATCTACTGAATAATTAAATTGTGCAAATTATCAAATTTTCCCTGGTAACTGAACACCAATAAAAAGATGCCATTCACAGATTGCTTCCAAAACATATATTATGACTTTTCACTGCTACATGCTAAATGAGCATATTTCAATGAACAAAATTTGAATGGCCTGTACGATTAATTTTTCAACTGTCAGGGCAATTTTGGACAAATTACACTACTCTTCTACCTTTGAATCTAATGGCTTGACAGTTAGTTGTATTCAGCTACATAAGCAGCCAATACTTGACTGAAAACCACTGCCCAAGAAAGTCACTTGATTCTCTGGAAAACATTCTTATAGCTGCCTGTTAAGGCACCTGTTGTATGGCAGAAATAGTCCTTTGGGGGGTTTAAATACTTTCCACTACACCAGCGACCTGAAAGCTTTGCTTAGTAGTGAATGAAAGTAAAATGTTGGTGGCCTCGTTAGGTAGCAAAGACTAGACTAAAAACGTTCTTATCTTTGCAGGCCTTAAAGTTTGTCAAAAACAGAATTAGAACCTACAGGATTAATTTCAATTATAATTGCGATAAAAATAACTTTCTTACAATATACCGGAGTGTAATACTGGTATTAGCCTAATAAATTGCAAGAAAATCATTCTTATAGAAACAATACTATGTTAAATTAAGCAAATGCTAAGTGAAGTATCTGTGGATGTATAATGTCAACAACACAAGTATAAATCACTTTGACACTGGTTAACAGGTACTTTTATACAACTGTACAACTGAATTGCTGGAATGTCACCGAAAAACATCACAACTCATTCTGAGTCAATTTGATAATTTCTCCAAATCAATGGCGTTTCATGACTTTTAAGCTGTTAAGCTATCATCACTGCATTTTTAACAGCTTTCAATTTATAAACTGTCATGGTGTTTACCTGGCTCAAAAACTATTAGCACTGTATCGATTTTTCCAACTGTAGCACTTATTTTTTATCATTAATAATTAAAATATGTTGCAAATATTCAATTTGTACTGGCACAAAAAAATGTGCATATCATCAACATATTTTTCATAGACATCAAAGTATATTCTTCAAAAAGCGATCGGCAATTGTGGGACATCACAAAAGTGAAAACCTTCAAGAAATTTTTGTTGTTGATGATTGTTTATTCAGTCCTTCCTGAAGATGGCAGCAGTTAGGACACTTTTCCAGTGACCAATGTGTGATCTAGCAATACAGTTTTCCTGGAGATCAACGTTTTATACCAGTAATGCACAACTCATCTATGGCAGTAAACAAGAAATGATCAAATGCTTTGGGTTTCCATGTGGCGATATTGGCTTCCAGCATTGAGACAGTTAAATTACTGCTTATAAGTATAGGACAGTCAAAATTAATACTTACACTGTAAATCCAGTTATCCCCAAACATTGTATTATACAAACACAAAATTGAAAGAAATAAATAAAAAAGAAGACAAAGAAATTGAATGAACTGTCACTCCTGAAATGAAAAGAAATGGAAAAGAATTTTAACAAAAAGATTCTGAATTATACTGTTATGTTTGATGCTAAAAATGATAAATTTAAAGTAATTTGTATATTTATATAATTACCAATGGCCCAGACTAGCTAGCTGGTGCAAACACGATATTATCAAGGGCCGAACACAAATTTTGAACCCCCCCCCCCCCACCCCAATCCCAAAAATTAAAAGTCCTATCTCACCCTCCATACCTCTACCATCTGCACATGCGCAGTGGTCAGGAAGAGACCGGAATTGGCGTCAACATCATTCTTTGTAGATGAGCATACTAATAATAACTCAGCGGGGAGGTTTGAATGCCTACTCATGGGAGGGCCATCCCCATCTGGTCATTGGTAAGTATAAAAAATATACAAATTACTTTAAATTTATCATATTTTTAGCTGTGACTTGCAGCTCAATAAGTGGCAATGTCGGTCTGTCGGTCTGTCTGTCAGTCGGTCTGTCGGTCAGACTATCTGTGACCAACGAGTTTCAAAACAATAACTTTTGAAATACTTGATGGAATGACTTTATATGTGGCATGTAAGTGTATCTTATTGATGTCTAGCCACTGTTCAATGCATGTGTTGTTCCAAATATTTTTCTTGGAGTTATGGCCCTTGATGAACTTAGAATTTTGTGAGATTGCACCACCCGTCGCAGCTACGGTGTCGATGTCGCGATTTTTATACTAATAACCAATGGCCCAGACTAGCTGAATCGTAAAAAGGCAGAGGGATTAGGACTTAAGAATTAGCAGACCAAATATAGCTCCTAAGCCTGCATTCCAAGGTGAAAGGAAATTAAATTTAAAAGGAATTACATGTATGTCCCTCTATACAATAATAGTGAAGACATATCATAAATAAGGAGCCAAATCCAAGTAATTCCATATTCTTAGCATGAGTGATTATGCTAATTGGGTGTAATGAGCCCCCAATTTTTAAGGCTAGTCCGGAATAAGCCCCATAAATTAAGATGGCGTATTTGAGAGTGAGAGACTAACCCCCACAAACATACGCCATATATAAATAATAAACAAGCTGCTGTATCCAGGATCAGATATAATCTACAGACAAAACAGCTTCACTCATTGTCACACACTTATCAAGCTGGAGGAGATTTTACAAAAATTCACCCCCCCTTTTTTTGAACGAATATTCTTCAAAATCAAGAGGGAAGCATTCTGGAATCAGTGTGAAGTGGTACCCATTAAACAATATATATTCATCCAACAGGCACCCAATATTAATTATTATTAATTATTTGTGTTTAACACCACTTCAGAAGCTAAGGCTATCATGGTGATTCCAGTAATTAATAGTGCACGCTTCTAATGTATAACAGAGACGGAATACGTAGATAGGATGAAAACCGGTGATACAAGGAGTACAACCATACACTTGTTCAATAGAATCCCTATGGAAAGTGTCTGAAGAGAAAACACGCTTCTAAGGCAACCAACAGGCGACCGCGTTCAGGTGTACAATTAATTCCAATAATAACACTCCTATTGAGATGTGCGTATATACGAGAATGTGTACTGTATCTTCATAGAAACCTGGAACGAGCTATGACTAACAGACCCGTCACAGACCATCCCCGAAATAAATCATTGTTTCCTAGGTCTGTAACAACCAATGACTGTTCGGAGAATATATTACTCCGAGTAATGATGCCAAAAAATGAGAACATATGCACAGACACCTATTGGCAGTTCCATAACTGATCCAAATAGCCCCAAAATTCTCATGAGCTAAAAAGCAGAGCAAGAATTTATATAATCTGTCAATAATGCGTCTGCCTAATAATACACATATTATGCACACGAGCAATGAAATCCCGCATGTACTCATCTGAATACAGTTTACTGAGCACATATACTTTGTGTCTTAAATGAATAATTTTAATGTTAATGTGTTTTGGGAAGTCGTATGACGCATGGTTTACACGGTTGTCAATGTATTATTCAATGTTCTTTTTTCAAATTGTTATCTCCCTTGATGTGTTTCTCTAATGTTTACATGAACTCTACAAACTTCGGGAAATGGTGGCGGTCTCGTATCGATTGCAGTTGGTAAATTCCGTAATATCTCTGCTCTGCAAATCCCTAAATTTTCTGCTGTGCACTACACACGTTTTTAATGGGGAAACGTTATTGAAATAGCCAGATATGAAAGGGATTTTTAATAGTCAGTGTTAAATATAGAATAACCAGAAACTGTCTGTTTTTAACTGCTGGTTGTCATAATTGGCCGATTCCCCATAACCGGCCGGTTCCGATTGCCGATTATCGGTTCATCACTACAAAAGACAAAGTCGATAGCACTCCTACAAACTCCCCAACAAAATATATGATAAAGATAATTGAATAATAACAATCAAAACAAGAAACTGTTTTAGCACACTAAAACATATGTCTCCCCTTCCTTTCTATTTAATGCACTGCAAATTATATATACATGAATAATATTGGCAAGCATGCCAAATATCTAAGGGCCAGGTCAAAAGACAAAAAAGTTCTGGTCCAGATGAAGTTTCCCTTAAAAAAGCACATAAATCTGACCTTCAGGTCAAAGATCAAGGTCACATGAAGTTCACTATGGTATGCGACACACCGGCTCATGGTGATACATCCACATGCCAAATATCTAAGGTCTAGGTCAAAAGACAAAAAAGTTATGCCCCGGACAAAGTTTCCCTTAAAAAGCACATAAATCTGACCTTCAGGTCAAAGGTCAAGGTCAC
This sequence comes from Pictodentalium vernedei, assembly GCA_031216915.1. NCBI lineage: Eukaryota > Metazoa > Mollusca > Scaphopoda > Dentaliida > Dentaliidae > Pictodentalium > Pictodentalium vernedei. The sequence goes on from CM062293.1 coordinate 267,506,675, forward strand.
ATGAAGGTCACTATGGTACACTGCACACTGGCTCATGGTGATACAGCCACATGCCAAGTATCTAAGGTGTAGGTCAAAAGACAAAAAAGTTATGCCCCGGACAAAGTTTCCCTTAAAAAGCACATAAATCTGACCTTCAGGTCAAAGGTCAAGGTCACATGAAGGTCACTATGGTACACTGCACACTGGCTCATGGTGATACAGCCACATGCCAAGTATCTAAGGTGTAGGTCAAAAGACAAAAAAGTTATGGCCCGGACAAAGTTTGTATGAGAAGAAGAAGGAGGAGAAGAAGAAAAAGAATATGCACTAAAACAATATGTCTCCCTTCTGGGAAGGGGAGACATAATTAAATTCAAAAATTTTAACAAAAATTTTCGAAAAAATGCCTAAGTTCCCAAAGGGAACATTATGAGCCCAAGGGCATCCCGATAGAGCCTAAGTGTGGACAAAATCCAAATATTATGAGCCACACTACCAGAAAAATAATCAATGTATCCTACAGTAATTCTACAGTAATACAATATAAAATATTACATATATTTGAGGACGCTGCCAATGTAAATAACGTCAAGGAAAAAACCGGAAACAAGACATTAGGCACAAAAAGGCCCAAAATCAGAAACCAATTTAAAAGCTACCAGATGCAAAGCTAGATCTTCATACGAAGAAATGAAAGTGTCAATGGCACTGTAGCTCAACTTGTGTAAGACATGTACATGTATAGTATGTGGCACAGCAATGACACACATCTAGGTAATGACCTGATAACAAAGGTACATATAAAGTATTGTAACAGTCTGTACATAAATGCTGACCGTAGCCTGTAACAAACGTATAGGTAAAGCATTGTAAAGGTGGGCGACAGATGCTAAACTAGAAAAGAAATCTTCATGGGATTAATGTTACAATGGGGATCCTTGTAAGGCTGTCACGAATGATTGAAAAATCGATCAGCCGTCGATTGAAGTCATAATTGACGATTTATTTCAATGATCGATTATTTGACTGGACATGTGCTGTCATACTACCTTTTTGTTGAACAAAGGGAAAATATTGATTCACATGCTATTGTTTCACATAAAGGACCTATTTCGACAACAAATGTGTGTGTGAACAGGGTTAAAACATAAAACCATATATAGCTTCAAGTCGTGGCACCACACAAGTTAAAGTTAGCCGAAACCCAGTCATCAACGTATGCATGATCACTCAGTGATCACTCAGTTGAATTTGACCCTAGCTTTCAAAGTGTTCAAGTGTCAAACACCAATAAATAAATGAGTAAATGAAAAGATTGAGCCTCCAAGGGAAAGCATTTTCACACTGAACAGGGGCTGAATCATTATCATTCATGGACCGAACTTTCCGGTCCCAGCATCACTGGCTCACTGCCATTAGCGGTGATAACAATTTAACAAAAATAACATAACACACAATGATGCCTTACTGTCAATGGCTACATTGTATTCCTTGTCAATAAGACATCGTCAAGTGTTGAGTTGTTTTTGTTTTTATCAATTTGATACTTGATCATCAATTTTAACTTACGGAAAGTAAAGAGGGAAAAACTTCGAAATGCCATCTTATTTTTAAAGTATGATGATTTATTTTGTTCTTCGACTTGTTGTTGACTTGACATTCCCTGAGGCTAAATTCATAATCATTACACATTGAGCGTGGATGGAGCCATTAGTGAATTTAGAATGCATTTTTCTATGATTTGAAATTTGAATCTATGCGATGTATATTCTGTTTTGTCAAATTTTTGAAAGTTTGGTGTTCGTTTGCTTCATTTACGAGCAGGATATTTTAATTTTTAACCCCTCCCAAGTTATATCATAGACGAAGTCCTAGGAAACAAGACAGAAATATTAACCATAAATAATCGAATAACCGTCAATTTTTATGACAAAATAATCGATTATGAAAATTCATAATAATCGTGACAGTCTTAGATCCTTGTATGGCATACCATAAGCCAAATGTTCAATTGTTTTGGCCTGTTTGATTCAAACCTTTCTAAGATTGATTCATACTAATGAATAAATATTTGTCCAGTCCTTCTTAAAATTTTTTATCATTAGCTCATAGGGTTCTCCCGGGTGAGGAGGTTTTATTTTTCTCATTGTAAATAGAAAATAAATCAGGTTGTGCTAATAATGTTTACCCTCCCCAAACAACAACAAATATTAACACAGGAACTTGACTTCAACACATTTGAATATACACATCCTGGGGATGATGAATTCAAGAAACATTATTTTGTTCCAGAGTGGGTCTGTCTGAACCCACAAATATTTGTTCTCATAGCACAGTGATAACAAAGGCACCCAAAAAGACTTGTTCCTGTCCCAAGGTGATAACAAAGGTACCCAAGAAGTTTTGTGAAGATCAGTTCATAAATACAGACTCTAGCCCAAGCCGTATTGACATGTGCACTTACTGTGCATAAGTAGCACTGAATAAATCAAAGTTCATCTAATTTGCATAATTTCTTCATGAGAAAAAAACCTGTCTTATATGTGATGTATCAGGGTTTCTGCTATACCGGCACAGCGTCCGTCCAACGGCCGCATTCCCCCACCAGGTCACCTTCCCGACATAACAGAATCTTTGAAATTCGCATTGATCTGCCCGTCCCCCGAGAATACATTTAGTTCCTAGCTTGTAGAATTGCCATTTCTAAACTTCTTTTGCCAATTTCCGTACACATATTTCATTGAAAACAAAATGCAAGTCCATTTCACTGTTCTGTCGCAGCACCTGGAGATTTCAAAGCGGTTTTTCAACATCAAAGACATCAAACAATAGAAATATCGAGTATTGTTGTAGAATTGCTATATAATCCCACTCGCGTGACGTCATCAGAAACAGTCTGTGAACCAGGAAAGACTTCCAGAACTCCCTGGAACCTGTTCCAGCTGTGAAGATGAATTCCACCACTCTGAGGCCACATTTGACCGGGATTAACCAATTGGAATCAGAGAACACAGAAGTCAAGAAGACCAGCCTCTGTCTTTTTTCGACGTGACCGTGAGAATCAAGGAGTTCAGAAATTCTGCACAGATTTAAATTTGGTGTGTTTGTTGGGAAAAATTGGTAAGATCCTAGCTATTTTACCCGCAATGTTTTTCTAAAGTAGAGATTTACCGAACCCAAGTCTACTTTAGTATTCGTTTTCACAGTGGCCGCAAACGTCAAAATTTGTACCATGCACGTACAATGACATTTTTGCGCAGTGTTTGTGTCTGCTAAAATATCTCACAAGCGTCGTTTCGCCCCTAATTTGGAATTGAATCTTTAAATTATGGACAAATCTTCCCTTCCTACTCACACTTTCTATTCGCTCTGGACGTTTAGTCCCAATGAAAATGCCAAGGCTTGACAGTTTTATTGCAGGGGGCAGAATTTCGACGCGAATCCGCGAATCGATTTGCATGAAGATTCGCGTAAAATACCAAGTGTGCGAATCTCGGTGGATTCGTGCAAAAATTGGGAATAAAGTTTTTTTTTTTTTTTGCATTTTCGTCTAAAACATCGCAAACATGTAGACACCTGATTAACTGCAAATTTCAACTCACAAATAATTGCTCTATGATTCATCAAGAGATGCGGATTGAATCAAAGTTGCAGCTGAGCAGATGTTGTCATTGCGAGAGCTTCCTGTAAATTATTATTTACAATTTGAACTTTTGGAGGTTACAGTGCACTTCGGACACTGTCACAGAAACTGAGAATGGTTCAGAGGTAACTAGGGCTGCAACAGTTCACCGCGGTCTCGGTGCACCATCCGCAGTATTTTTCCATGGTACAATACTCGGTTCATTCAGCCTAATTTTCGGTATGCTCAGCGGTCGCAGCAGGAGAATTCCAACACCCCCAAAAGAGGGCCCATGAAGTCAGATGTGAATTTCAAGGAAACTCTCCGCAGGATCAAACTGTTCTCCCTTTCCCTCTCTCTGAAAAATAGAATGGGCTTGCCCCTATCCCCTCCCCCCCCCCCCCCCCCCCATCCCACACACACACACACAGAGTAACTCACCCGATTGTACGGACCAAGAATCTTCAAAATTTATTGGGAAATTGAGGCATATAATCTTGGTGGATAATATTTGTAATAGTTGGTGAGGTCAGTATTTAAATAGAAAAAAATTTTATACACACGATTTCAAACATTCATTTTAAAAATTTTACTTATTCAAATCACTTGACAATAAAAGTAAGTGTGGAATTTCAAGACCATAAAACAATCGGTTGTGGTGGGGTCTTCCACGAAGTTGGTGCAGTTCAGACAAGCGATAAATATATTCAATATTCATGACCATGTTGATCATGTGATTTGGGGATACGTTTCTATTGGTTCGTGACAAACAACACTCATTTTCATATTGACGTCAGACATTTAGCACGTGGTCAACCATGTGTTTTTTCTGTCCTGTTTTGCCATGTCAAGAGTGCATATTTCTACATCAGCTTAACGGGCTGCCCAGCTGCAACATTTCAGCTTTAATCTACCAAATATGCGGTGCATAGAAGATGCTGTTAGTTTTAATGGATGGCTGTTGGGAATTGGGTCTGTATGAATATTTGTAAGTGTCGACACAAGCAAACAGTTTGCAAACATAAACAGAACAGCATGTCGTACATCTATAAATAACCGACTTGACGTCACTTGAGCTTTGGGTAATTCCGAATGTGTGTCAGGAGAAGGAAGACGATTATTTATTGGCTGATTATTCAACAATTCGCCAATCAAGTTTTGCGTTGTTTATTTGAGTATTTCTGTTTCGCCTTCGTGCACACATGTCAGATCTGAAGAACATCCAAATGTAACAACATGAATGACAGAAATACTGCCAATAACAACGAAGGTATCGTCAGCCCACCTGCAAAACCCTTTGGCTTTCCCTCATACAAAAATGAGAATGGTGTCTGGCTAATGTTAGAAAAAATGTACCACAATACATGTACATATTGTACCGCCACCGAAAAACCACAATACGTACTGAACCATGAGGTAAGTGTACCGTTACAGCCCTAGAGGTAACGAACTGGTTAATTCTATTCTTTTAAACTTTCAGTTTCGTGTTGAAGGTTTTTTATGTGTGGCGGAGAACAGACGTTAGTAAAGTTCTTACAGATTATAGGCTTTCAACAAAATCAGGGCTATTCTTCATGCCCCCAACAGTTGGATTCGCATAGGGTGGTTTCCACGTGAATCCAACTTGATTCGCCAAAAAAATTACGCAATTTTGCCCCTGTATTGGGACGAAAAGCCCTGGGCAAATGGAAAGTCACGTATACTACAAATTATTTTTCGGTTGAGCAACCATTTTCTCTTATTTATGTCTTATTCATCAGAAATTTCTGGCTGTCAATGTCTAAAATCGGACAGATATATCTGCGTGAAAAGACGCAAAATATCCTCTCAGATGCAAGGAAATTGTGGTTTTGGGATTCTGGAATTCAAAATTTTACTAACATGGGCCGAACCATGGTCGGCCCGTTGTACCGACGAACATCGGACGCCACACAGACGGCCTCATTCCCTTTCCCCTAGCGGAAACCCTGCATGTATTCCATGTTACTAAACATTCATTCAAAAATTTATTCAAATCAGAATCTTCATATAGAAGTTCTGTACAAAAAACTGATTGTACCTAATTTTGGTTATAAAATGGCAACCGTTTAGTATCGTGAATTTCGGACTGCACCCAAAAACGCTGGTTCTCATCCCAAGGTGATAACAAAGGTAACCAAGAAGTTTCGTGAAGATCGGTTCATAAATACAGCCCCTAGCCTGAGCCGTATTGACATGTGTACTTACTGTGTATAGGTAGCACTGAATACATCAAAGTCCATCTAATTTGCATAATGTCTGCACGAGAAAAAAACGCGTATTATATGTGATGTATTCGATGTTACTAAACATTCATACAAAAATTTATTCAAATCAGAACTTTCATAGGGAAGTTCTGTACAAAAAACTGATTGCACTAATTTTGCTACAAAATGGCTACTACTGTCGAACTGTCCGACAAATTTGAACATGGATGTCCGCTATTATGAGAATCCAATGTTGTAGCGCTAGCCATATTAACATCATCTCTTTGATGATTATGCGCTTGTCTAGAAACTGAGGGTCCCAAAGACCCTGACACCTCAAGTCTGCGGGACTTAGGGTCGCGTCCCACCCAGTCTGACTCGCATCCGTCATAATCGTGAAAGCCGGATCCGGTAGTTGCAGCGGAACTCCCTGAGTTAACCACTGAATATCTGCCCAAATCTGAACCCCTGTTTTACTAGGTCTGTTAAAACAATACTGGTTTCGAGCGAATGCGTCTTCACACTCCAGTTCCAAGTAGAGAATATATGGAGGGGACGCATGCACAGGCGGCTTGTTCGAATAAGATCTGCAGCCGCTACGCACAGCCCCATCAGTTACATGAATTCCTTCGCTGTTAATGTGTCTGAGTGTAGACAAAAGCGAGCATAACAACTGACAAATTTAACTCTGGGTAACTTCTGACGAACCAGATTGTTGTGAGTCTTGAAGCTCATTCCCAAGTGAGTGAATGACTTGGACGGAGCTATATCTGACTTTTTCTCGTTTACGATGAAACCCAGACGTCGGAACAAAAGAAGCAGACTCTGAACATCGTTCTGAAGAATAAATCTGTTGCCGTATCTCTGTAGAATGTCGTCCAAGTAAGACGACGTTACCGCAGATGAATGAGCTCGGAAGTATGACATTACCGAGTTCATTATACAAGTGAATGCCCAGGGAACCAGGTTCAGACCAAAGCACATTGATACACCTTCTCTTGTACGGCGAACCACAGATACTTTCTGAATAACGGATGTACCAGGACATGAAAGTACGCATCCTTTAGATCTATGCTTGCCGCATAGTTGTTCACTCGACTGCTTGCTCTTACCGACTGAATGGTCTTCAATAGAATTTTGGAGTCATGATAAGCTTGTTTATCCAGCTCAACTCTATTACTGGTCGGAACGAGCCATCTGGCTTCGGTACAAGGAACAGGTGACTGTAAAAACCCTGAGAATCCTAATTCTCGGCAACCTCTATTGCTTCCTTTAATATAGAGCCTGTACCTCCGCTAGGAGAGACTCTCTTTTGAAAGGATCCGACGAAAGATCTGTTCAACGCAGACATCTTGTTAGTGGGGGTGTCACTCGGATTGATAGCTGCAGGCCGTCAGAGACTACACTTCTCACCCACTGATCTTCCGAGACTGCTGTCCAGTTTCTCGCAAAGATGATACCCTTCCACCAACTGGCAAGCAATAGAAGTCTTGAACATCACCAGTATGACCTGCGAGGCTTACGGAAGGAGAAACTACGTCCCCCCTGCGAAGAACCTCGTCCCAGGGTCATCTGACCGATAGTCCCAATCAGACCTACGCCCCTTTTCCGAGTCGCTATATTGACGACCTCCAGAGTAATTGTAAGAGGGCTTCTTGTACCCTCGTGAGGAGTTCCCTTTCGATGTTTAGATCTGGAACGTCCCCCTTTACTCTTGTCTGCTGAAGCTGATTAACTCCAGATTAGCCACTGTAAGGGCGGAGTTATACGTGGTATAGAAATTGCCCTGGAAAGAACTCTAAGAGAGGTACAAACATCCTCAAATTCCTTCCCGTTGAGACATTGCGCCAAAGCTCTGGTAAAGTGATCTGCATAAGACATTGCTTCCAAATTCGCTCTACTTGATGAAATTGCTGTTGTAATTGTTTCTGAGTGAATTGTGAATGATGCAGGCAAGGATACATCTAGATCCCCAGGCTGCTCATTCAACGCAGAGGAGCTCTCTGAACATCTTCTCCAACTGTTTTTAAATGAACGTAGTCCAAGAAACGGTATGTTTAAGGAAGATGTAGCTAAGAAACATCCTCGCACTCGAGAGGGGAATACAGCGTTGTCTACATGGCCGAAGGACTGCGACACCTAGCTAGGCTGAACCGGAAAATAAAGAACTTCTTCCTTTCGTCCGATTAAAGTCTGCGTCCAATGATGCCAGCGGTTTCTCACTTATCGTCGCAGCGTTCTGATTCATCGGAACAAATTCAGGGTAGTATTAATGGATGAAATCCATCGCAACCCTGTGCTTTTCCAAAAGGGAAGGGTAATCCTCTTCCTTATCACTTTCACCATCCGAGAGAATCAGTTGCAAATCTCGGTCCCTTGCATCTTCGTGAACAGATGACTGGGCCGATCCAGCACCGTCCGACAGCTCAGGTTCTGAGTATGAGAGGGGCTGCATCTGCACTTGCTGGGATGCTGCGATCAGCTACGACAGCAAGTCCGTCATCGAGGCCTGAGGAGCAGTGGTCTTCTGTTCCTAGCTTCTTGCTGCTCCTGGGACAGTGTGTCGGAGATGGATCTCTTCTCCGAATGGGCCAATGATTGAGGCCTCGTCTCCCTAGCTACCGGATGATCCGACTTGACGGGCGAAGAGTAGTTCCTTCTTCGTACCGCGTGCTGGATATCCAAAGTTGTGTAGCTAGGATGCGGTCGTTTGTGCTGTAATAACGTAGCGGAGGAAGCCGTGACTGAAGCCGACCCCAGCTGCAAACTAAACAGAGCATCCCGAGTGGAGGGCAGACATATGCTCCGGCTCATGCAAGTTTCTCATAACAACATTTGGCCCCAAATGTCTGTTAGGTTAGAAAGGGGCTTCTCCCGCTCGATAGACCTCGCCGAGTACAAGAAACTTGCAGACTTCCTCCCTATTTCCTTCCTATTTTCGTCGTCGCTTGGTGAGCTATTTATATTAAAGTGCTCGCTCTACCCAATCTACTTCTTTCGACCGCAACAGACTTACCCGGCATCATGGCACCCACGGACAAGGTACCACTTCACCAGTCGAGCTAGCTGCTTGCAAGATATTAAACCACTCATCATAAGCACTGCAACTAGCTCTATATGCTCAATGGAGTGCAACGATGGCAGCACACTTGGATGGGTGTCACAATATCATCACCATGTTCATGTTCCTCTGAAATTGAAACTGACAAAATGAATTACAACGTGGTGAGAGGTCTGCCCTCCGAACCTCACCGCCAACAACGTACAGCGACACCTGCCTCCACCATTAGTCATTCCAGTGAACACAAGAATGACAAGAGTCCGCAGGAGTGCAACGACTAATGTCAAATCAGACCTCCAAACTCCACAACAAAATATATATAATTAAGATACATGAATAATAGCAATCAAAATTAAATTCAAAACATTTTTAAGAAAAATTTTTTGTTGAAAAAACGTCTAAGTTCCCAAAGGGAACATTAAGAGCCCAAAGGCATCCCGAAAGAGACTAAGTGTGAACAAAATTCAAATTTTTTGATCTACACTACCGGATTAATAATCCATGTATCCTAAAGTTATTCTACAGTAATAGAATATAAAAAACTACCTATATATGAGGATGTTGTCAATGTAAACAAGACATCAGGCACACAAAAAGGCCCAAAGTCAGAAAACAATTTAATGCTACCAGATGCAAAGCTAGATCTTCATATGAAGAAGAAACGATACATCGGATAGAAGATGCAAGATTAAACGACCTAACATCCCTAGGTGAGGACGTAACCGTGGGGAAAAACAGAATAATATTCTGTAACAAATGTTAAACTCCAAAAAGTTTAAGAGTTTAACAGGAAGGGTTCATGGAAGGATAAGGAAGGAATACTTAACAAACAGTGGAATAATCATTAACGAAAATGATGATGTCAGGCATATGTCCCGAAATTGGAAAACCTGAAATAATTTTATAATTATTATAACGTTACAGCCCTGGGCATCAAAAACCACTGTTGAACACTTCCATCATCCAGTAACATCCTTGGATCCATCAATTCTTGCATTGATTGGTGTCTGGCATCCTCAAAATATATAAAAATGTGATTTTCCATAGGCTTTCCGTGGTAACTATGAGCTGCAATGGTGACCATGTTTGCAACATAACATCAACATTACATGAGGATCATTGGTAGAAGGTGACCCAGTCCTCAATCACGTGAAGTTTCAAAACATTTGAATCCATCAAACAGAATCATAGAATGTCTCTGGTGGCCATATTTTTCAACCGATGTGAACCAAAAGAGGATCGTTTGTTGAGGGCCTCCTCTAGACCATTCCTGTGAGGTTTTGGTTCACATCAGCTCAGTAATTCCAGAGAGAAGATGAAAATGAGATTTCCCATAGGGTTTTTCTATAGTAACTATAAACTGCAATTGTGGCCATGTTTGCAACACGATAACATAAAATGAGGAACGTTGGGTAGAGGGTGTCCCAGTCATGAACCATGCAAAGTTTTAAAACATTTGGCCCTGTGGTTTCAGAGGAGAAGAGTTTTCAAAATTGACCAATCAGAATCAAAGAATGCTTCTGGTGGCCACGTTTTTCATCCAACAGGAATAAAGTGAGTAACAGTTGTAGAGACCCTCTTATAGACCATGCCTGCCAAGTCTGTTTCGCATTGGCTAAGTACTTTCAGAGAAGATGATGAAAATGTGATTTCCAATAGGGTTTCTATAGTAACTGCCACGATTGCAGCCATAATTGCAACCCGATGAAGATTAAATGAGGATCACTGGTAGAGGGGTTACAGCCATCAGTCACATTAAGTTTCAAAACATTTGGAGTTGTAGTTTCAAAGAAGATTTCTTGAAAATGCACACATTTATGAATTCTGTTTCAACACAAAAATTAGTAAAAGAAGGTTAAATATTCTGAAAATTACAGTTTTTTTCAAGACAGTATTCTCTTTCAAATAGCTTTGGCTAGGTAAAGCATTACAGGAAACACATTTTACTCCAATTTTGTCATAGATTTACTTTTGCAGGACAGCTACTGAGAAAAGAAAATAACCAAAAACTCCCATACACCTGTCATCAATCAGTATTTCAGATAAGTAACTTGAGAGTTTATAATGTATTAAATTCACTTGTTTATAGTAGTAGTCAAAATAAGTTGTAGGATAATCCTATAAACTATGTATCTTTTCTCTTCCTATACTGATAAGACCAGAATCTGACATCATTTTCTGGAAAGCTCTCACGGTAAACTTTCCAGAAAATGTCAGATTTTGATCTTCTCAGGGCAGGAGCAATAGTTTACTTAGTTTATTGCAGTTCTGCTACAACTTATTTTGACTTGTACTGTATACACAATATTTTGGGGTTTTTTTTCCAGTTCTCAGTGGAGAAAACTGGAACCAACCCTTACCAGATTCTCAATGACACTGTAGCTTAACTTGTGTGTTGTGTTTGATGAAAAGGATAATGTTCAATGTTTATGAAAGGATTATGAAATAAGACAAGAATTGTGATAATTGGGAATATGTTCATTTTTGTTTCCTGTATGCTATGTTTTTGATAAAAATAATATGAGGTGTACATTGTACTAAAGAGCTGAGTCGTGGGTTAATATGACCTCACAGTTAACGTATATCAACGAAAGTTACCAAGTTACAGTGAAATTATTCCAAAACAAGTCATCCTATCAAGTTACATTGAAATCCCTTCATAAATATGGCCTGTAGACTGTGCTAAAGGTTTTTGGGCCCCAGGAGCCGTCAGTTTCCCAATTGCATCCAAAGGGGACGTTCTCATCTAGACATTATATGAAGTCAACCTACCAGGTTACAATGAAATCCCTTCATAAATATGACCTGTAGACTGTGCTAAAGGTTTTGGGGCTTTGGGCACGGGCAGCCATCATGGTTGAATGATCGCAACCAAAAGGGGACATTCTCATCTGGTCATCATCTGGAGTGATCCTACGAAGTTACAATGAAATCCCTTCATAAATATGACCTGTAGATTGTGCTCAAGGTTTTCAGGTTTAGACATGACCACAAACCTGCATATGAAATTTTGTGACGATCAGACAAGAACTGCGGGGTGTAGCCTGTGCTAAAGGAAAATGTGAACAGACTCACAGGCTAACAGACTTCCGCACGCGTGATGGCAATAGCTTATCTTGACTTTGTCAAGTTTAGCTAAAAAACAAGTATTTTGCCGACAGTACAGTACAGTATTTCGTGCAGACAGGAGAGGCATTGGGTTAAGCATTAGAATATAGCCTCTGGTGGCCACATATTTCCATCCTCTCATAGACCATTCCTGCTAAATTTGGTTCACATTGGCTCAGTAGTTCCCATAGGGTTTATATAGTAACTATAAGCCACAATTGTGGCCATGTTTAAAACCCGATCAACATTAAATGAGGATTGTTGGTAGATAGGGTCCCAGTCATCACTTAGGTGAAATATCAAAACTTTTGGCCTGGCAGTTTCAGAGGAGAAGATTTTTGAAAAACCACCAATCAGAATCAAAGAATGCCTCTGGCGGCCATGTTTTTCAACCCACAGGAACAAAATGAGGATTGTTTTAAGAGGATCTCCCATAGATCATCCCTGCCAAGTTTGGTTCACATCGGCTCAGTAGTTCCAGAGACGAAGATGAAAATGTGATTTCCCATAGGGTTTCTATAGTAACTATAAGCCACAATTGTGGCCATGTTTGCAACCTGATCAACATTAAATGAGGATCGTTGGTAGAGGGGATCCCAGTCATCATTTATGTGAAGTATCAAAACATTTGGCCTGGCAGTTGACCCGGCAGTTTCAGAGGAGAAGATTTTTGAAAATCCACCAACCAGAATAAAAGAATGCCTCTGGAAGCCATGATTTTCATCCGACGGGATAAAAATGAGTATCGTTTGAAGAGGACCTCCCAAAGACCATTCCTGCCAAGTTTGGTTCACACCGGATCAGCGGTTATGGAGAAGATGAAAATGTGATTTCCCATAGAGTTTCTATACTAACTATAAGCTGCAATTGTGGCCAATGACAACGGACGCCAAGTGATAAGAAAAGCTCACATGGCCTTTTAGGCCAGGTGAGCTGAAAAGGAGATTTTAAAGCACAGATGTCAGTTCATTGTTGCTGACTTTAGGGTCAAACAAAGAATAATGTTGGCGCCAATTTCGGGCATGTGCAGAGAGTAAAAAGTATAGAGGACCAGATAGGACTTTTAATTTTCGGTTTTGCAAGCAAATTTTGGGGATTGGGTCGAGAAAGGGTTGTAAGTCATTTAAAAATAAATGAACAAAACCCATAATTGAACTCGGCCTGTATTACTAGCTGGGCAATACACATGTTGATAGATGGTCAAATTCTAAGTCGTAAAAGAGCAATAACTCATGTAAATATAATTGGACGGAACCCATATTCAAACTAGGCCTGTATTACTGGCTGGGTAATACACATACCTTTGGTTGAGATCAAATAATCCAAACTGGAGTTATCGGTCAGGAAATAAAATGTTGATAGATGGTTGAATTCTTAGTTAAAAAAAAAAAAAAGGCCGTAACTCATGTAAAAATAATTGGACAGAAACTGGCCTGTATTTCTAGCTGGGTAATACACATACCAACTTTGGATGAGATCAAGTAACCCAAACTGTCAGAAATCAATTGTTTATGGACAGACAGATGGTCAGACAGAGGGATGGATGGACGGTATGACAGATGGACAGATGGATGGATGGACAGATGGATGGACAGACCAATTACATAAAACAACTGTTTTTATATACAGGCGAATAAAAAGTAAGTGCATAATCTGCGAAACAGGAGGAAAAAGGAACAAGCTTCCACAAACAATAACTGAGCAGAAAAAAATTCGAAAAGGATGGCCATGAAATATTTGAATAGAATATAATTGTCCTACTTTACTGAAAAACTGACTACTGTCAAATTGTCGGATAGAATGATGAGTGTGCGACTCGACAGGAGAGATAATTAAGGCCTGATGGCAATAAAAAATACTAATATAGCCTAGTGATTGTTGTGCAGCAAAGCATGATCCTGACCTCAGACCATTTTTGTCTGTAGGTTACAGGATTGAGTGTAGCATCAAAACCCCGATCGCTTGCATCAGCTGTGAGAGTTCGATCCGGGTTCGGAGTCCAGGGGAATTTCTTGAGTGAGGTAACTGAAGAACAGCCACGGGTGAGTCTGATTGCGAATGTATTTGATTAGTAGAATGATCATGTCCAACAATAGTACATATGGTCTCCAAATCTGGAGCAGATTCAAATGAATAGAACAATAAATGTAGTCTGCCCAGAAGGTTAAGATCAGTCATGGAAGTGCCCAGTCCAATCAGACCAAGGAATTCTCAGGCCATCAATGAAGATGACCTGGAGAAGATAACTGCAAATGTCCGGAGAACTTGGCTCTCGTGAGAACAAGTAACAGATTGTAGTGAGGGAGACATTCCAACCCTAAATGTGTGAAATAAGTGGTTGGAATGTGGTCGGAATACTCCCAATTGTGTTGAAAACCAAGCGACAGCAGAACGCTGCAGAAGGAAATATTCATCATTCTCCGGAAGAGAAATCTGCCTGTCTGGAGAATGTCGTCTAGGTATGTCGAAGGAGTCACTGAGGAATGTGCCCGGTGATATGCGATCACTTGAATAATCAGACAGCTGAAGACCCAAAAAGTTAAAATTAAGGCCAAAAGGCACTTTTTTGAAATGATAAACTGTGGTTCGCAACAAGAGGTGGATATATTTGCCCAACTGAGGATGAATAGAAAAGTGAAAATAAGCACCCTTCAGGCCTACGCTGGCCGAAGAATGGTTCTTGTGAAAAGAACTCCTTACTGATTTGAATGTCTCCATACTGAACTTAGGGGTATTTATGAAGAGGGATCAGATTGGAGCAGCAGGGTCATCAAGTTCTTCGAACTAAGAAATCCTGGCAGCTAAAGCCACCACAAGGTGATCTGCCAATGCAAACATCTGTACAAGTTCTCTGGAAAGGCCTGTTATCGATTCGCAAATCAACATAGGAATGCAAATGGGCTTGGTAATGAAAGTTTAAGAGAAGATGCATTTTCATCAAGAGATAGCAGTGAAGATGACAAATACTCGCCAGAGCTGTCAAAATGTCTGGAACACTTGAGTGGAAGCGAGGTGTCAGAGCAGTTGAAGAAGGCAGATTTTGACAATTTAGCCGAAAACTGTGAACTGATGGCCGAAAAGGGAGATTGTAAAGGAGTAGCAGCTGATCTTCTCTCCATGGTAGACATATGATCAGATGACCTCAGGTACATGACCAACAATGAAAACTAATGAGCCTGTGAAATCAAAAGATTGAATATTGCCATATTTTTTGTCAATAAATTCTTCACCTTCAGGTGTCTTCATCAAAAGTAACATAAGGGTCAGGAAAAGAAGAATGAACAGAGGAGGCAGACTAATAACTGTCGGAATATGAAAAGTCACAACTCCGTTAAGGCGAAGGTGAAATGGAGTCTTCAGCTGGTCTCTTCTGTGAAGTAACGTCTCTGCGAAGGAAGTGACCAATTCAGCCAGTTGCCTGTAAACATATTGAGGACTAACAGGCACAGGTTCCGACAGAAGCAGCCTGAATGAAGAACAAAGGGAGTCTGTCAACAACTGATTACGTTCCAGGGGAGTTTCTTGTAAAAAAATTACAGATCTAACACACAAGTTGATCTGTACCCTCTCCTCTAGTCCAATGGTTGATGTTCAGTATATGGTGAACAATCATTAATATTGCTACCAAAATACAGATCAGAGTCGACAAGCTGTGCACTGGTATAAAGTGTGATATTTTCTCAAGGATCTGACGAATATGGAGGAGTAGACAATGTATCAGGTAAATGAGAATATGCAGAGAGCACAGTGTAAGTGGCATGGAAAATGACAGGATCTATTCAAGGACTAACCTGACAGTTTACCTGCAATCATCGTAAAGTCTGAGGATTAACACATCTTGTGAACAGTATTAGCGATGGATAGTATTCAGTACCAATAGAGCTTATGACGTACTGAGGTTGATGAAAGCCAGAAGAACCTGACAACCAACCTGAAGACTTGCTTTCATAGATAGCCAATCAACTATCAACCTCAGTATGTGAGTGAAATCGACAGGTGTTTCTAAATATTGCACTGGAATAGGTAACACCCCAATGAATTGTGTGTGTCCTCACCCATCACACTGCACAGTTTTGAAGTCCGTAGACTTCGACGCGAGACTGGTAGACTCACATCAGCAGTGATCCCTGATGGCACAAAGTCAGTTAAGGATCCGGAATATCTGATATCCTTGGATATTGGGCCTACTCTTGATAGTGCTACAGAGTCAATGTTGTACTGAAATGACTCAGATGAAAGCCATTCAAGGAAGGCCCTACTGACCCTCCTGGCCTTGATCTGGTAACACTATAATCTACTAAAGTCTTGCATGACGATGTCACTATATATATAGTGACACTAAAAAGTAGCCGGAGGCAACCATGAGAGTTATTACATTGATAACAAATCATAGATATATGATTTTGTCAAATTGCCATCATGCACAGGATATTAAGCTTTTCTAAGTGGTTTTCAGTTTTGACTAATTCATATTGTTACTTTAAGTGCTAAACCAATGTATACTGCACCATGGGAATGTAAAATTTAGTGTTGCACTTATCCTAATGGTTAAATGAGAATGAAAAAATTGTTTGAGATGGGCATACGTCTTACAGGCCGATTTATTGCCTGGCAAGTGGCTGCCCAGCTCCTAATCATGAACCCATTCATAAAATCACCGTTTCATATTTTCCTTGGGTAACAACAAGTAAAGATATGTTCCGCATTTCATGTTGTTCTTATATATATCTGTTTCAGATCTTGAGCCACTGATCAAGTTGATCAAGTCTCATTTTGAATCCTTAGTAACTGTGAGGAATCTGACAATGATGTTAATCCAGAATGTATGACTCGTTTCAAACTTTACGGTTTTATCAAATAAACAAATACTTCAAGACTTCAAATTCAACAAGCAAATTCAGTGAATTTATGTCTTCCGTTGGGCAGGAGTTTCAAAGGGAATTAATGCATCCAGTGAAATATAGCTGAGTTGCAAGTGGAAGTCATTTAGAAGAGACAGAACAGACAGTGCTTCAGACAGTGGTTATCAGATTTATTTTCACGGAGGTCACTGTCAAAGCAAGTGAAGTGAGGAAGAGTATAACTGTGAGAATCACTAAAAATTAAGACTGTATGATAAGACATATTACATTAAACTGATGTGAAAAGTAATCCATATATAAAATTTCATTTAAATCGGTTGACTCTAAGGAAAGTTAAAAGTCTTGAAACCATCAATCAAATTTAAGCAACCTAATTAAATATGCGCAGAAAATTCCCATGTTCGAACTTGGACCCACTATTGATGAAAGTGATCTACTACCCAAATTTAATCAAAATCGACTGACTGTAAGGAAAGTTAGAGTCTGGAAACGAAATACACGGAAGGTGTGCACTTACTGTGTATTAGTAGTAGCAATGAATAAATCAAAGTTTCCCTAATTCGCATAATTTTTGCACGAGGACAAAACCCGTATTATATGTGATGTATTGCATGTTACTAAACGTTCATACAAAAATTTATTCAAATCCCAACTTTCATATAGGACAGATTTTCAGTACAAAATTTTCCACATTCAAACTTGACCGAGGTATTGATAAAAGTAACCCATATATGAAATTTCATCGAAATCGGTTGATTTTAAGGAAAGTTAGAGTCTGGAAACCGTCAGCCAATCAAATTTAAGCAACCTAATTAAATATGCGCAGAAAATGCCCATATTCGAACTTGGACTCACAATTGATGAAAGTGATCTACTACCCAAGTTTCATAAAAATCGATTGACTGTACGGAAAGTTAGAGTCTGGAAACGAAAAACACGGAAGGTGTGCACTTACTGTGTATTAGTAGTAGCATCGAATAAATCAAAGTTTCCCTAATTTGCATAATTTTTGCACGAGAACAAAACCCATATTATATGTAATGTATTGCATTTTACTAAACATTCATTCAAAAATTTATTCAAATCCAAACTTTCATATAGAAGTTCTGTACAAAAAACTGATTACACCCAATTTCGGAACAAATGGCCACTGGCAGCCATCTTGAATTTTGGACCAAACCCCAAAACACATATTCTGGTCTCACAATGATAAAAAAGATACCCAAGAAGTTTTGTGAAGATTGGTTCATAAATACGGCTTTTAGTCCGAGGTGCGTTGACGCGAGGGGCAGGAGGACAGGCAGACAGACAGATTTTTGGTACAAAATTTCCCACATTTGAATTTGACTTAGGTATTGATAAAAGTAATCCATATATGAAATTTCAAAAAAATCGGTTGATTTTAAGGAAAGTTAGAGACTGGAAACTGTCAGCCAAACAAATTTCAGCAACCTAATTAAATATGCACGGAAAATGCCCATATTCTAACTTGGACCCACAATTGATGAAAGTGATCTACTACTCAAATTTCATCAAAATCGATGGACTATAAGGAAAGTTAGAGTCTGGAAACGAAAAACATGGAAGGACGGAAGGACAGAAGGACACCCCAAATTTAATATCTCCCGTTTTTTTAAAAAAATGGGAGACAATAAGTCTGAGATTGCCGACTATTTGGTCAGTATTGTATTTTATTATGGTATGTCAGAATATATAGGTCGCTATGTATGAGGACCAATTTGTTCAATGTTTTACTTGAACACTACTGTAGCTTAGATTATGAGCAATATTTTAATGTTTTTTATGCCGATATTTTATTACTATATGATTGTTGGATTATTACACCGACAATACGATGTTATAACAGTGAGGAGTTGTTTGGGCACGCACTCATGTATTCCATACCTTGTAGTGATGGGGTATGAGGACAAGGTGTTGGGATAGACTGGTCACGTGTTTGTTTGCACTTTGTTTATTGTTTGTGCCTTTGTGGCTTGGTTTTATTAGTTCCAATTGGGGAACTATAATGATTTATGCAGTCTCTTAGTTGGACTATCTGATGAATCAGTGACTTATATGTTGCCCTGGGAAGCTTGCAAGCTGGCAGGAGATACACAGTAAACTGTCTATAACACAGGCTTGTGGCGTGAAGTTGCGACTGACTGACAGTTGTACTGTCTTGGGCAGTCACTGGCGAGAACGATGTTTGCAAGCAGGCGGGAGGTATACAGTTTGTATACGACACAGACTTGTGGTGGTCAAACATCGAGGCTATTGGGAGAGCTTCCAAGCAGGCAAATTGTCTGCAGAAAAAATCTGTATCCAACATAGGCTTGTGGCGGTGAAGCTCTCAGGTCTCGCAAGCAGGCTGACAATATCACAAAATGCATATTGTTCGGGCTTGTGGAGGTGAAACCTGTGATAGCCGATGCACTGAAGAGAAATTGATTCAAGTTAAGAAATAAGCGATTGTGAGTTAATGCATAAATGAACAATAGCGAGTGAGATAAACAAGAAATGCAAATGTGCATTCACAGTACCTGGTGTATGATACAAACAAATATTGAAGGCGTCGTATTCACTCAGGGTTCCTGCACTTTTTGGCAAGTTGAAATCCATGGTTTTCCATGCTGATTTTCACCCAAATTCCATGATTTTTCATGGCAAAATAAAGCTAAATTCCATGATTTTCAAGATGTAATCGGAATTTCTAATATTTTTTACACACCAAAATCAATGTCATTGTAACTAGTTCAAGGTGCTAGTTACAATGACATCCATATTGCTGTGATGTCACTAAAAATGTTTAAGAAATGAGGATACCAACACTATGGGTTTAGGTGTATAGAAAACATGTAAAATAAGCTGAAAAAATATTAACTCACATGTGCATTCACTGATTGAGTTTGTCCTGTGTATTAATTTCCAATTATTTCTCGAATAGCTTTCCATGTTGAATGATACAATACATCAACAATGTATTCAAAGTCAAGTGTGTAGAAATCTGCTTCATATTTTTCACGTGTTTTTCGCCTTTTTCGTGCGATTTTACGGCACCAATTCCCATGTTAAGAACACTGAATTTTTTTTTACAAAGTTTACAACGCGCGCTTGTCGGGTCACTAACCACTAGCTCGATCCATGATCCATAAATATCAAGCCAAGCATCACTGAATTTACACTTCGATGTCATAATAGAATTTAAATAACAAAGAATTTAAATAACAATGCTGGAAGCTCAATTATTTTCGCTGTGTCATTGTGAGGCAGAGTCATACTCGATTGTTCAAGAGCACATACACGCGCAGATCGACATGGAGATGGACACCTCATCTCAACAAAATCTGACAAGTGTTAGTTTTCTGACGTTTTCATAACGTGAACACAAAGTTCGTTACGCATTTTTAGACCACACGTCTGTCTGTCCACCACTTGTTACAGAATTTCAGCAATTCCAAGGGAAATAAAGACAAAATACATGATTCCATGGTTTTCCATGACTTCGCGAACAAAAACCAGAAATTCCATGGTTTTCCAGACATGGATTTTTTGTTTTCAAATTCCATGGTTTTCCATGATTTTCAAGACGCGCGGGAACCCTGTCACTTGTGTGAGAATAATAATCGGTCAATAAAAAGTCAAATTGTGAAAATTCCATATTCTTGTTGATAGATTCAAAATGGCATCAGAGAGGTACACTTTCCAGTATGAGTGGCGATGAAAACTGTTACAGGGGTTTTCTTAAGAAAAAAAAGTTGCAGCCGGTTGTCAAAGAAAATTATTTAGAGTACACCCCACTCCCCCCACCACCGAAGAAAGGTTTTGTGCACCACTGGTTCAAATTTACTTGTGTCGACAGTCAAAAAAAAGGATTATCTTCAACATTGTTAGGGGTGTCGGTGTCTGAGAGAACGCTTTGTTTTTATATTTAAGAATCAAGATGCCTTACCCATGTCATGATAATGCCCACTCGTCAAGTTGGATGAAACTTCAGACTCATGGTCCTTGAAACAAAATAAGGAGAAATGTTGGAACATTTCACTTAACTTGGCTGAAATGGGTAACTGGCCATTGTTTGGAGTTTGATTTGTGTGTTTCTTCCCACATTTGTTCAATAAACTAAGTGTGAATTTAATGAGGTAAGTAATATTTTGTAATTAATGAAAGTGTCAATGACACTGTAGCTTAACTTGTCTGTGTTGTGTTTGATGAAAAGGATAATGTTCAATGTTTATGAAAGGATAAGAAATAAGACAAGAATTGTGATAATTGGGAATATGTTAATTTCTGTTCCCTGTATTCTTAGTTCTCAATAAAAATAATATGAGGTGTAGACTGTAATACAGAATTGAGGGTTAATGTGGCCCTCACAGTTAATGTATGTGGCCCTCACAGTTAATGTATGTCAACGAAAATTACCAAGTTGCAGTGAAATTATTCCAAAACGAGTCATCCTATCAAGTTACATTGAAATCCCTTCATAAATACGGCCTGTAGACTGTGCTAAAGGTTTTTGGGCTTTGAGCCTGCGTAGCCATCATGGTTGTCCGATCGCAACCAAAAGGGGATGTCCTCGTCTGGATATTATACTGAGTCATCCTGCCAAATTACAATGAAATCCCTTCATAAATGCGACCTGTAGTCTGTGCTAAAGTTTTTCGGGTTTCAGGCAGCCATCATGGTTGAATGATCGCAACAAAAAGGGGACGTTCTCATTTGGGCATTATCTAGAGTGATCCCACCAAGTTACAATAAAATCCCTTCATAAATATGACCTGTCGACTGTGCTAAAGGTTTTCGGGCTTCAGGCCCCTGCAGCCATCACAGATGACCAATCGCGACCAAAAGGGGACGTTCTCATCTAGACATTATATGAAGTCAACCTACCAAGTTACAATGAAATCCCTCCATAAATAGGACCTGTAGACTGTGCTAAAGGTTTTTGGGTTTTGGGCTCGGGCAGTCGTCACGGTTGATAGACTGCGACCAAATGGGAAAGTTCTCATCTAGACATCATACAGAGTCATACTACAATGAAATCCCTCCATATTAAATATGACCTGCAGACTGTGCAAAAAGTTCTGGGGTTCTGGGCTTGGGCAGCCATCAAGGTTGACAGATTATGACCAAAAGGGGACATTCTCATCTAGATATTAGAGGCATCCTATCAAGTTACAATGAAATCCCTTCATAAATACGACCTGTAGACTGTGCTAAAGGTTTTAGGGTTTTGGGCTCAGGCAGCCATCACGGTTGACCGATCCTGACAAAAAGTGGACGTTCTCATCTAGACATGACCTCCAAACCTGCAGAAGAAATTTCGTAATGATCGGACAAGAACTACGAGGTGTAGCCTGTGCTAAAGGAAAATGTGAACCGACTCACTAACAAACAGACTTCCACACGCGTGATGGCAATAGCTTATCTTGACTTTGTCAAGTTAAGCTAATGAAAGTGTCAGTGACACTGTAGCTTAACTTGTGTGTTGTGTTTGATGAAAAGGATAATGTTCAATGTTTATAAAAGGATTATGAAATAAGACAAGAATTGTGATAATTGGGAATATGTTCATTTCTGTTCCATGGTTGAATGATCGCAACCAAAAGGAGCCATTCTCATCTGGACATCATCTGGAGTGATCCTACAAAGTTACAATGAAATCCCTTCATAAATATGACCTGTAGACTGTGCTCAAGATTTTTGGGCTTCGGGCACCTGTAGCCATCACAGTTGACCAATCACGACCAAAAGCGGATGTCATGATCTAGGCATTATATGGAGTCAACCTAACAAGTTACAATGAAATCCTTCCGTAAATACAACCTATAGACTATGCTAAAGGTTTTTGGGCTCGGGCAGCCATCAAGGCTGAATGATCGCGACCAAAAGGGGACGTTGGGACGTTCTCATGTATGCTATGTTTTTGATAAAAATAATATGAGGTGTACACTGTACTAAAGAGCTGAGGGGTGGGTTAATATGACCTCACAGTTAATGTATGTGGCCCTCACAGTTAACGTATATCAACGAAAGTTACCAAGTTACAGTGAAATTATTTCAAAACGAGTCATCCTATCAAGTTACATTGAAATCCCTTCATAAATATGGACTGTAGACTGTGCTAAAGGGCTTCGGGCCCCTGTAGCCGTCAGTTTCCCAATTGCGTCCAAAGGGGACATTCTCATCTAGATATTATATGAAGTCAACCTACCAAGTTACAAAGAAATCCCTTCATAAATATGACCTATAGACTGTGCTAAAGGTTTTGGGGTTTTGGGCTCGGGCAGCCATCATGGTTGAATGATTGCAACCAAAAGGGGACATTCTCATCTGGGCATCATCTAGAGTGATACTACGAAGTTACAATGAAATCCCTTCATAAATATGACCTGTAGACTGCTCAAGGTTTCCGGGCCCCTGAAGCCATCACAGTTGACCAATTTCGACCAAAAGGGGATGTCATCATCTAGGCATTATATGGAGTCAAACTAACAGGTTACAATGAAATCCTTCCATAAATATGACCTATAGACTATGCTAAAGGTTTTGGGGTTTTGGGCTTGGGCAGCCATCAAGGCCGAATGATTGCGACCAAAAGGGGAAGTTCTCATCTAGACATTATTTGGAGTCATCCTACCAAGGTACAAAGAAATCCCTTCATAAATATCACCTGTAGACTGTGCTAAAGGTTTTCAGGCTTCAGGCCCCTGTAGCCGTCACAATTGCCTAATGGTGTCCAAAAGGGGCTGTTCTCATCTAGACATTATATGACGACAACCTACCAAGTTACAATGAAATCCCTTCATAAATATAAACTGAAGACTATGCTAAAGGTTTTCGGGCTTTGGCAGCCATCATGGTTGAATGATTGCAACCAAAAGAGGACATTCTCACCTGGGCATCATCTGGAGTGATCCTATGAAGTTACGATGAAATCCCTTCATAAATATGACCTGTAGACTGTGCTCAAGGTTTTCAGGCTTTGGGCACCTGTAGCCATCACAGATGACCAATCACGACCAAAAGGGGATGTCATCATCTAGGCATTATATTGAGTCAACCTAAGAGGTTACAATGAAATCCTTCCATGGCCTTTTGCCTATGCTAAAGGTTTTTGGGCTCGGGCACCCATCAAGGCTAAATGATCGCGACCAAAATGGGACATTCTCATCTAGACATTATTTGGAGTCATCCTACCAAGTTGCAATGAAATACCTTCATAAATATGACCTGTAGACTGTGCTAAAGGTTTTCAGGCTTCTGGCCCCTGTAGCCGTCACAGTTGCCCAATCACGCCCAAAAGGGGACTTTCTCATCTAGACATTCCCAATCATGTCCAAAAGGGGACTTTCTCATCTAGACATTATATGAAGTCAACCCACCAAGTTACAATGAAATTACTCAATAAATGTTAAAAAATTTATAGTATTAAATTTATATATTTTTTATACTTACCAATGACCCAGACTTAGCTGGTGCTAATCTCCTTAATTCAGGGCCAAACACAAATTTTGCCCCCCCAATCCCCAAAATTTGCATCAAAAACCGAAAAATACATGTCCTATATGGCCCTCCATACATCGACTCCTCTGCGCATGCGCAGTGTCAAGGTGGTCCCAAAATTGGCGCCAATTATCATTCTTACAACCAGTGCCTGGTAAGCGTTATGTACTCAGAGGGGAGGTATAAGTTCCCAACTCCTGGGAGGGCCATCCCCGTCTGGGTCATTGGTAAGTATAAAAAATATATAAATTACTATAAATTTTTTAACATTTTTATACTGTACCAATGACCCAGACTTAGCTGAATAGTAAATAGGCTGGAGGGCCTAGGACATAAAGGAAAATCCAATAAGCTCAATTATGTATAAAAGAATATCCTCTCCAGGAGAAAAGAAGAGATAGGCTTTACATGTATCTTTCCTATTTATTATAAAGAAGAAAGACACAACACCGATCAGTAATTGAGCATAACAATCAATGATCTCTATTAACATCCAGTATAACCCTTTATACTAATATTTTTAAAGGTAAGCCAATAAATAAAGGAAGTCCAGAGAAATGAGACTCTTTATATTCATTAAAAGTGTCCGAGGATTGTATATTAACGCTCGTTTGACACATGACATATACAAATGCTTCACACCGAGCTACACTTTAAAAATATTACATGGATGATTAAACATTATCTTTACACTTTAAAACCATCCCGGTACCGACTCGGAATTACTGACTCTGGGGGAGGTATTCCCTTGCTTTTCACTATAAAGCAGGTGACCTAAGGGAACACCCGCCCCCCCCCCCCCCTTCCCCTTGCCCTGGGTCAAATACCCCAGAGCGAAGAGGACAGAGTCACTGCCGGAACAGAAAGCCTACATAACTATAGTTGCAACTGTTTAGTGGACGATATTCTGAGCAACTGATAACGGACCTAAACAATGGAGGTCTCCAGAAATGGACTCAATATTTCTGAGATAAAAATTAGTGAATGTGGAAGGTTGAGACCAATATGCAGCCTTCATTAGATCAGTAATAGCAATACAATTAGCATAGGCCCAAGAAGTAGAAAGAGCTCTTACTTCATGAGCTGAGATCTTGAGTGCCGACTGCTGAGAAGAAGATAATTTTTCATAAGCAGTTCGAATAGTTAATTGAATCCATCTAGCAATAGAATGAACCATAATATCCTTTCTATTAGGCATCAAAGACAGAAAGAAACGCTTACGTCCCTTTCTGATGAACTCAGATCTACGTCTGTAAATACGTATTGCTCTAACAGGACACAGTAGAGGCCTACGCCCATCAGATGATGGAAGGGCCTTAATAATAATAGGTTCAGGATACTTATTAGGAGCCTGATTCTTAGCCAAAAATCCAACATTAGTGGTAAAGGTAATAGTATTACCGACACTACGGTAGTGAGAATCCTCCACAGATAGTGCATGAAGCTCACTAACTCTTCTAGCAGAAGAGAAAGCTAAGAGAAAAGCTGTCTTATATGTTAAGAATTTGAAGTCAACTGTGTCAAGAGGCTCAAAAGGCGCTTCTTTTAGCTTAAGAAGAACCCAGGCCAAATTCCACTTCGGAATTAATCTAAGGGTTCTAGGTCTATTTATCGAAAAATTTCTGACTAACTTAGATAAAGAGACATTAGTTCCAATCCTCAAGCTATCATGATGTGCACAGGTATCAGATAGCATAGACCTATAACCCTTAATGGTGATAGGCTGCAGATTAATCTCATCAAACAAGTATACTAGAAAGTTTGCTATGTCTGGAATGGAGGGATCATAAATATCTACTGAATGATCCTCACACCACTGACAAAAGACCCTCTACTTAGCAGCATAGTTTAGCGAAGAGGAGGTCCTCCTGCAGTTAGAAATCGCGTCCACTGCTCGTCCTGTAAAATGTTTTCCGTGCAAGAAGGACCGCACAATGGAAATACGTGAAGGTTTAGACCTTGCGGATTGTGATGGAGGATGCGCGATTTCCCTTGCGAAAGAAGATCTTCCCGTTGAGGAAGCTTCCTCGGCATGTCCCACAACAGACACCTGAGTAGATTTATCCACTGTCTCTGTGGAGACAGAGATGCTACCAACAGAATCTTGCATTGCGATTGTTTTATCTTGAGCAATATCTGCTGAATCAACGGCACTGGAGGATATGCATATCCTATCATTCCATCCCAAGAGATCGAGAGAGCGTCTACTGCAAACGCTCGAGGATCCGGACAAGGTGACACATACGTCTGCAACTGATTGTTGAGATGTGTCGCAAATAAATCTATCATTGGCCGTTCCCATTGGTAGCAAATCTGATTGAATACTTGCTTGTTGAGAGTCCATTCTGACGGTAACAGGCGACCCCTCCGTGAAAGGGAGTCTGCTAAGACGTTCAGACGACCCGGAATATGACGGACGGAGAGAAGAATCTGATGTTCTAATACAAACAGAAGAATTCTTTCCATTAGATTGAGCAACGGAATGGAATGAGTGCCACCTTGGTTCCGAATATACGCAACTACTGTCGTATTGTCGGACATAATTTGCACATGTGCATTCTGAATAACGTCTATCCAATGACGTAGAGCAAGCCAAATCGACATCATCTCTTTGATGTTGATGTGCTTGCTTAGAAACTGCGGATCCCAAAGACCCTGGCACTTCAAATCCGATGGGCTCAGAGTCGCGCCCCAGCCTGTTTGACTGGCATCCGTCATAATCGTAAAACTCGGATCTGGCAACTGCAGTGGAACTCCCTGAGTTAACCACTGTATGTTTGCCCAAGTCTGAATCTCTTGTTTCACTTGGCTTGACAAGAGTATGTCCGTTTCGAGCGAATGAATCTTCACTCTCCAATTCTGAGTCAGATAGACCTGGAGAGGACGAGTGCGTAGCCGCCCCATCGGAATGAGATCCGAGGCAGCTCCGCACAGACCTATTAGTCTCATGAATTCCCTCGCTGACACTTTGTCTGAGTGAAGACAATAGCGAGCATAACAACTGACTAATTTCGCTCTGGTTAACGGCAGACGAACGAGATTGTTGTGCGTCTCGAAGCTCATTCCCAGGTGGGTAAATGACTTGGACGGCACCAGATCCGACTTCTCTTCGTTTACTATGAAACCGAGACGTCGGAGCAATAGAAGCAGATTGTGCATGTCATTCTGAAGCGTTAACTCGTTGCCGTATATCTGAAGAATATCGTCCAGGTAAGCCGACGTTACCGCAGACGAATGAGCTCGGAAATGAGTCATTACCGAGTTCATTACTCGAGTGAATGCCCAGGGCGCTAGATTCAGACCAAAGCACATCACTCGGAACTGATAAACAACACCTAGGACAGCGAAGCGAAGATACTTTCTGAACGCCGGATGTACCATGACATGAAAGTATGCATCCTTGAGGTCTATGCTCGCAGCATAGTCGTTCACTCGAATGCTCGCTCTGACCGATCGAATGGTCTCCATATAAAACTTTGGAGCCACGATCAGCTTGTTTTATCCAGCTTAAGTCGATCACTGGACGGAACGAGCCGTCTGGCTTCGGAACCAGAAAAAGATGGCTGTAGAAACCTGGAGATTCCTGGTTTTCTACGACCTCTATCGCGTTCTTCGTTAAAAGAGACTGGACTTCTGATAGAAGTGCCGTTCTTTTCTGACAATTTGACGGAAGCTGAGTCTATCTTGGACTTCGAGTTAATGGAGGCTTGCCTTTGAAGGACAGTTTTAGTCCTTCCGAAATAACCCCTAGAACCCAAGGGTCCTCCGTAATTGATTCCCAATTGCTTGAGAAACTCGACAGTCTTCCGCCCACCGGAACGCGACAGAGGTCTAGACCATCTCTTCCTGGATCCGCGAGGCTTGCGGTAGGAGAAACGTCCTCCGTGACCCGCACCTCGCCCCGTCGGCCTAGGGGCGTCTGACCGGTTATTTCGGCCAGCATAACGGCCCCTAGTCGAGTCGCTACTCTGCCGGTCTCTAGAGTAAGACCTAGAGGACGCATAGGAACCTCTATAGGAACTTCCCCTGGACGAACTCGTCCCGGAAGTGCCTGGCCTACTCCTGTCTGCTGGTTCCGATTTCTTGGAAGCAGACTTAAAAAGCAGAGAGTCCGAAGCTTTCTTTGTTAATTTATCATATATATCAGAAAGCTTGCCACTGAAGAGAAACTCTCCAGAGACCGGAGTGACTCTAAGAGAGTTTTTCACCTTACTGTCCACGCGTGTGGAAGTAGCCAAGGCCGCGTCACGTCGAGCTAACTCCAGATTTGCCACTGAAAGGGCGGAGTTATAAGTGGAAAACGCTATGGCCCTGGACAGAACTCTTAAAGACGTTTGTACGTCTTGAAATTCAGGTCCTTCAAAGCGTAATGACAACGCTCTAGTAAGGTGATCTGCGTAGGAAAGAGCGTCTAAATTAGCTCTGTTAGACGATATCGTCGTTTCCATCGTAGACGACGGAAGTGACATAGACGACGGCATGGATATATCAAGGTCTTCAGCCTGGTCGTCTAAACGCAGAGGAACTCTCTGGATGCCCTGACCTGCCGTATCAAACTTGTTCCTTTGATTAATAAACGGCAGCTGTAGAGCAGATGCCAGTAGGAAGGCTGACCTGCCCGTCTTGTTGGCAAGTTTATCAATAGCGTCATTCAATAACTCAAAAATCCGAGAGACATTCTTGGATTGTGACGGAAATTCCGGGACAATGTCCCTAAACCGATTAAAAAACTCGTTGTCCAGTGGCGCTATCACCCTCCTATCCGGCTGCGCAGCATTTTGGTCTGGCGGAACAACTTCTGGAAGGTAATACTGGATGAATTCTACGGCTATTTTATGTTGTTCCGAAAGGGAAATATCCAATTCATCAGAATCCCTTTCGCCATCCTGCCGGACCTCATGTAAATCATGTAAATCTCGGTCGTCCGCACCGGATCCAGCGGCGGAACCTACCGACCCAGCATCTTCTGACATTTCATGTTCCGATAGAGGCTCTGACGGTGGGATGCTGCGATTAACTTTGCTACCTGTGATAGCACATCCGTTACAGAGGCCTGGGGAGCGGCGGTCTAACTGGATTTAGCCGCCGGAAGCTCCCTGGACGTTGCATCCTGCATACATCTTTTATGCGAACGTCCGGATGAAGAAGGCCTCGAATCCCTGGCTACTGGATGGCGTGACCTGGTCGCCGAGGAATCCCTGGTCGGCGAAGCTGGCTGTAATTCACTGGTCACATAGCCAAGGTACGGTCGAGTGTGCTGCTGAGAGGATATGGAAGCCTTATAGGTAGCCTCGCGGACTGCCTATATACCGGAGCATTCCGAGCGGCGGACGTATGCTCCGACTGCGCAACATTACGGACTACAACATCTGGTCCCAGATGCTGTTGAATGAGAGAGGGACCTCTCTCGCTTGCAGCCCGTGTCGAACTGGACAAGCTAAACACCGGACTGTCAGGCTTCCTCCGATCCATCCTCCTTTCCGTCGTCACTGGGTGTGCACGTGGAAGTTTTATAGTGCTCGCAACACCCGACTCTCTCTGCTGGACCGCAACGGATGAACCCGAGTGCTGCCCCATTCGGTGAATGGACGCAACCCGGTCGAGCTAGCGGACGTGAACCCCTTCGGGTTCCTTTTAGGGAATTGACGAATCTCCATGAGCACTTTTGCCGCTAGCTCTTTGCTTGTATGTGACAACGGAGGCACACTTCTGGATGACATCACGGAAACATCACCCTGTTCTTGTTCCTCTGAAAAAGAGAGTGAAACACTAGAGTGACTCTGAGGAGAAAGAACCGGAATGGACCTTTCTCCAGGAACAACATACCGTGACACACGTTTCCAACGTTTTTCATCCCATTTGAAACACACAGAACAAAGATCAGTGCGAGTACAGAGAGAACAATTAATACAGAGATCATGAGAATCATAGGAAGACTTCCTCCTATTACAATTTGAACAATAATCATTCATAGTGAAATGTAAACAATCAAAGTACTCACACTAATCCTTGAAAATAAAGATACATAATACAACAATCCATTATATTCATTAATAAATAATGATTTGAAAAGAAAAAATTTTTTAAGAATCCCCAAAAAAATTTTTCAGAAGAGCCCAAGTTCCCAAAGGGAACCCTGAGCCCAATGGATCCCAAAAAAGCCTAAGTGTGGACAAAAATTTAAATTCATTTTGAAAAAATTAATGAGACACTTACGGACAATAATAATGTATCTTACTATGAATAAGAGATGCAGAAGACAAATAAAATGCCGCTCAGGATCACAGATCCAATGTCGAGTTGTGACCTTGACCTGGCGAGTCCAAGGTCAATAGGGTTCTTCCTCGCACCAAGGCCAACACACCTATGAAGTTTCATGACTCTAGGTTGAACCACTATCAAGTTCTCATGCGGAAACCAATTGTTGCGATATACTATGTTCAAGGTCACTGTGACCTTGACCTTTGACCTGGTGAGTCCAACATCAATAGGGTTCTTCCTCGCACCAAGGCCAACACACCTGTAAAATTTCATGGCTCTAGGTTGAACCACTATCAAGTTATCATCCGGAAACCAATTGTTGAGATATACTATGTTGAAGGTCACTGTGACCTTGACCTTTGACCTGGTGAGTCCAACATCAATAGGGTTCTTCCTCGCACCAAGGCCAACATACCTATGAAGTTTCATGACTCTAGGTTGAACCACTATCAAGTTATCATCCGGAAACCAATTGTTGCGATATACTATGTTCAAGGTCACTGTGACCTTGACCTTTGACCTGGTGAGTCCAAGATCAATAGGGTTCTTCCTCGTACCAAGGCCAACACACCTATAAAGTTTCATGACTCTAGGTTGAACCACTATCAAGTTATCATCCGGAAACCAATTGTTGCGATATACTATGTTCAAGGTCACTGTGACCTTGACCTTTGACCTGGTGAGTCCAAGATCAATAGGGTTCTTCCTCGCACCAAGGCCAACACACCTATGAAGTTTCGTGACTCTAGGTTGAACCACTATCAAGTTATCATCCGGAAACCAATTGTTGCGATATACTATGTTCAAGGTCACTGTGACCTTGACCTTTGACCTGGTGAGTCCAAGATCAATAGGGTTCTTCCTCGCACCAAGGCCAACACACCTATGAAGTTTCGTGACTCTAGGTTGAACCATTATCAAGTTATCATCCGGAAACCAATTGTTTAAGATTTACTATGTTCACGGTCACTGTGACCTTGACCTTCGACGTAGCATGTCCAAAATCAATAGGGTTCTTCCTCACACCAAGACCAACCTACGTATGAAGTTTAATGAATGTGAGTTGAACCACTATCAAGTTATCATCCGGAAACCAATTGTTTACGCCCGCCCGCCCGCCCGCCCGCCCGCCCGCCCGCCCGCCATTCACCAAACTATAAGTCGAGTTTGACTTCGTCACAACTTGACTAAAAATCACTATCAGCAGTAACTGTTGTCAACCTAAGCAAAAGTGTCAACAAACCGGAAACATGACTCCAGGCACTGAAACAAACATGGCCCGAAATCAGTCACCAATTAAAACACTATCTGATGCAAAACAGAGGCTTTCAGAGAAGAAACTGTAGAACATCAGATGGTAGATGCAGACCAAAACGCCTAAACACCCCTAGAGTGAGGACGTAAACATGGGGAAAAAACAGAAATAAATCTGTTACCAAGCCAAAACTCCCAAGAAATTTTAGTAATAAACATTACAAAAAATTAAGCCAAAACATGGGAGAATAGCTAGGGGGGAATAAGGAAGGTAGAGAGGAAACACTGATCAAACAATGGTACTTCATAGCAAGAATGACAACATCAGGGCTATGCCTTGAAAAAAGGCAACTAGAAATAATTTCATAAAATAAATATAAGTTACAGCCCTGAACATTTTCTTGCACTAAATATTTTCCTCTCCTCCTAATGTATCCTCTTTATTTCCACCATTTCACTCATGAATATGTGTCTGGCATCATGAAAACTGAGATTTGGAAGCACAAATAACAGAGAAGTGTGACTGTTTTGAGGGCCAAACTAAGAATGATAATTGGCGCCAATTTCGGGACCTCCTTGACACTGCGCATGCGCAGAGGAGTCGATGTATGGAGGGCCATATAGGACATGTATTTTTCGGTTTTTGATGCAAATTTTGGGGATTGGGGGGGCAAAATTTGTGTTTGGCCCTGAATTAAGGAGATTAGCACCAGCTAAGTCTGGGTCATTGGTACAGTATAAAAATATGACCTGTAGACTGTGCTAAAGGTTTTGGGGTTTTGGGCTCCGGCAGTCGTCACAATTGGCAGATCATGCCCAAATGGGGAAATTCTCATCTAGACATCATAAGGAGCCATCCTACCAAGTTACAATGAAATCCCTCCATATTAAACATGACCCGCAGACTGTGCTAAAAGTTTTGGGGTTTTGGGCTTGGGCAGCCATCACATTGACAGATCATGCCCAAAACGGGATGTTTCATCTAGGCGTTATACAGAGGCATCCTACCAAGTTACAATGAAATCCCTTCATAAATACGACCTGTAGACTGTGCTAATGGTTTTCGGGTTTTGGGCTCAGGCAGCCATACCGGTTGACCGATTGCGACCAAAAGGGGACGTTCTCATCTAGACATGACCCCAAACCTGCATATGAAATTTCGTGATGATCAGACAAGAACTGCGGGGTGTAGCCTGTGTTAAAGGAAAATTTTGAACAGACTCACAGACTAATAGACTTCTGCACGCGTGATGGCAATAGCTTATCTTGACTTGGTCAAGTTAAGCTAAAAATGAAGTATTCCATGCAACACTGGGTTGTTTATTTTTCATCGACCTCATTTCAAAAGATGTCAATACCAGAAGGCGGTCTTGTTTCAATCACACATGGCCTCTTGTCAATAATTCTCTAAACAACTTCCTCACTTCAAATCTTCTCACTGATTAAAAACAGAAGCATACTTTTTACTGCCTTCCTGGTAATTTTTGTAAAACTGGCAATTCTTTGGAAGAGGGATATGTATGACTATGAGATTGCATTCATTTATTTATTACTCATAATACACCAGGTTAACAATAAATGAACATAGAAACAACGTTGTTCATTTTGGGTATGGTTGTTTTTCGGTGTCATTCATGTATTTTTCAGTAAAAGCAGTCAAATATTTGGGGGTAGACATGCACTAAGAATTAAAGACCATCATCGTCAAGGGGAATGCCACCGAGGATGAGCCATTGAGATGGCCTGGCATAAATCTTGTCAAAATAAAATGAGAATGAACGTAACTTTCTGCTTTTTGGTGGTTGGAGATCAAAGTTAGATGCCATTTGTATTTAACTCTTTCCACAAAGAGGTGCGACTGCAGAGAAATTATACTTGCGATGTTCAATACTGTGGGATTTGGGTCTCACAGAAAAATGCTTGTGCTGGATCAAAACTGTGCGAGCCGTAGACAAATGAAATGAACGTGTCAATGACACTGTAGCTTAACTTGTGTGTTGTGTTTGATGAAAAGGATAATGTTCAATGTTTATGAAAGGATTATGAAATGAGCCAGGAATTGTGATAATTGGGAATATGTTCATTTCTGTTCCCTGTATGCTATGTTTTTGATAAAAATAATATGAGGTGTACACTGTACTAAAGAGCTGAGGGGTGGGTTAATATGACCTCACAGTTAATGCATGTGGCCCTCACAGTTAACGTATATCAACGAAAGTTACCAAGTTACAGTGAAATTATTCCAAAACGAGTCATCCTATCAAGTTACATTGAAATCCCTTCATAAATATGGCCTGTAGACTGTGCTAAAGGTTTTCAGGCTTTGGGCCCCTGTAGCCGTCAGTTTCCCAATTGAGTCCAAAGGGGACGTTCTCATCTAGACATTATATGAAGTCAACCGACTAAGTTATAATGAAATCCCTTCATAAATATGACCTTAGACTGTGCTAAAGGTTTTTGGGGTTTGGGCTCTGGCAGCCATCATGGTTGAATGATCGCAACCAAAAGGGGACATTCTCATCTGGGCATCATCTGGAGTGATCCTATGAAGTTACAATGAAATCCCTTCATAAATATGATCTGTAGACTGTGCTCAAGGTTTTCAGGCCCCTGAAGCCGTCACAGTTGACCAATCACGACCAAAAGAGGATGTCATCATCTAGGCATTTTATGAAGTCAACCCACCAAGTTACAATGAAATTCCTCAATAAATATGACCTGTGGACTGTGCTAAAGGTTTTGGGGTTTTGGGCTCGGGCAGTCGTCACAGTTGGCAGATCATGCACAAATGGGGAAATTCTCATCTAGACATCATAAGGAGTCATCCTACCAAGTTACAATGAAATCCCTCCATATTAAACATGACCCGCAGACTGTGCTAAAAGTTTTGGGGTTTTGGGCTTGGGCAGCCATCACATTGACAGATCATGTCCAAAAGGGGATGTTTCATCTAGGCGTTATACAGAGGCATCCTACCAAGTTACAATGAAATCCCTTCATAAATACGACCTGTAGACTGTGCTAATGGTTTTCGGGTTTTGGGCGCGGGCAGCCATACTGGTTGACCGATTGCGACCAAAAGGGGACATTCTCGTCTAGACATGACCCCAAACCTGCATATGAAATTTCGTGATGATCAGACAAGAACTGCGGGGTGTAGCCCGTGCTAAAGGAAAATTTTGAACAGACTCACAGACTAACAGACTTCTGCACGCGTGATGGCAATAGCTTATCTTGACTTTGTCAAGTTAAGCTAAAAATGAAGTATCCCATGCAACACTGGGTTGTTTATCACAGATTAAAAACAGAAACATACTTTTTACTGCCTTCCTGGTAACTTTTGTAAAACTGTTTGGCAATTCTTTGGAAGAGGGATATGTATGACTATGAGATTGCATTCATTTATTTATTACTCATAATACACCAGGTTAACAATAAATGAACATAGAAACATTGTTCATTTTGGGTATGGTTGTTTTTCGGTGTAATTCATGTATTTTTCAGTAAAAGCAGTCAAATATTTGGGGGTTGACATGCACTAAGAATTAAAGACCATCATCGTCAAGGGGAATGCTACTGAGGATGAGCCGTTGAGATGGCCTGGCATAAATCTTGTCAAAATAAAATGAGAATGAACGTAACTTTCTGCTTTTTGGTGGCTGGAGATCAAAGTTAGATGCCATTTGTATTTAACTCTTTCCACAAACAGTTGCGACTGCAGAGAAATTATACTTGCGATGTTCAATACTGTGGGATTTGGGGCCCACAGAAAAATGCTTGTGCTGGATCAAAACTGTGCGAGCCGTAGACAAATGAAATGAACGTGTCAATGACACTGTAGCTTAACTTGTGTGTTGTGTTTGATGAAAAGGATAATGTTCAATGTTTATGAAAGGATTATGAAATGAGACAGGAATTGTGATAATTGGGAATATGTTCATTTCTGTTCCCTGTATGCTATGTTTTTGATAAAAATAATATGAGGTGTACACTGTACTAAATAGCTGAGGGGTGGGTTAATTATGACCTCACAGTTAATGCATGTGGCCCTCACAGTTAACGTATATCAACGAAAGTTACCAAGTTACAGTGAAATTATTCCAAAACGAGTCATCCTATCAAGTTACATTGAAATCCCTTCATAAATATGGCCTGTAGACTGTGCTAAAGGTTTTCAGGCCTTGGGCCCCTGTAGCCGTCAGTTTCCCAATTGAGTCCAAAGGGGACGTTCTCATCTAGACATTATATGAAGTCAACCGACTAAGTTACAATGAAATCCCTTCATAAATATGACCTTGGACTGTGCTAAAGGTTTTTGGGGTTTGGGCTCTGGCAGCCATCATGGTTGAATGATCGCAACCAAAAGGGGACATTCTCATCTGGGCATCATCTGGAGTGATCCTACGAAGTTACAATGAAATCCCTTCATAAATATGATCTGTAGACTGTGCTCAAGGTTTTCGGGCTTCGGGCCCCCGAAGGCGTCACAGTTGACCAATCACGACCAAAAGAGGATGTCATCATCTAGGCATTATATGGAGTCAACCTAACAGGTTACAATGAAATCCTTCCATAACAATTAAATCCTTCCATAATTATGACCTATAGATTATGCTAAAGGTTTTGGGCTTGGGCAGCCATCAAGCTGAATGATCGCGACCAAAAGGGGACGTTCTCATCTAGACATTATTTGGAGTCATCCTACCAAGGTAAAATGAAATGCCTTCATAAATATCACCTGTAGACTGTGCTAAAGGTTTTCGGGCTTCAGGCCCCTGTAGCCATCACAGTTGCCTAATGGTGTCCAAAAGGGGCTGTTCTCATCTAGATATTATATGAAGTCAACCTACCAAGTTACAATGAAATCCCTTCATAAATATGAACTGAAGACTGTGCTAAAGGTTTTTGGGCTTTGGGCTCGGGCAGCCATCATGGCTGAATGATCGCATCCAAAAGGGGACATTCTCATCTGGGCATCACCTGGAGTGATCTTACGAAGTTGCAATGAAATCCCTTCATAAATATGACCTGTAGACTGTGCTCAAGATTTTCGGGCTTTGGGCACCGGTAGCCATCACAGTTGACCAATCAGGACCAAAAGGGGATGTCATCATCTAGGCATTATATGGAGTCAACCTAACAAATTACACTGAAATCCTTCCATAAATACAACATTTTGACTATTCTAAAGGTCTTTGGGCTCGGGCAGCCATCAAGGCTGAATGATTGCGACCAAAAGGGGATGTTCTCATCTAGACATTATTTGGAGTCAAACTACCAAGCTACAATGAAATCCCTTCATAATTATGATCTGTAGACTGTTCTAAAGGTTTTCGGGCTTCGGGCCCCTGTAGCCATCACAGTTGCCCAATCGTGTCCAAAAGGGGACGTTCTCATCTAGACATTATATGAAGTCAACCTACCATGTTACAATGAAATCCCTTCATAAATATGACCTGTAGACTGTGCTAAAGGTTTTCAGGCTTCGGGCAGCCATCATGGTTGAATGATTGCAACCAAAAGGGACAATCTCATCTGGGCATCATCTGGAGTGATCCTACGAAGTTACACTGAAATCCCTTTATAAATATGACCTGTAGACTGTGCTCAAGGTTTTCGGGCTTCGGGCACCTGTAGCCAACACAGTTGACCAATCATGACCAAAAGGGGATGTCATCATCTAGGCATTATATGGAGTCAACCTAACAGGCTACAATGAAATCCTTCCATAAATATGACCTTTTGCCTATGCTAAAGGTTTTTGGGCTTGGGCACCCATCAAGGCTGAATGATCGCGATCAAATTGGGACATTCTCATCTAGACATTATTTGGAGTCATCCTACCAAGTTACAATGAAATCCCTTCATAAATATGACCTGTAGACTGTGCTAAAGGTTTTTGGGCTTTGGGCCCCTGTAGCCGTCACAGTTGCCCAATCAGAACCAAAAGTGGACTTTCTCATCTAGATATTGTATGAAGTCAACCCACCAAGTTACAATGAAATTCCTCAATAAATATGACCTGTAGACTGTGCTAAAGGTTTTCGGGTTTTGGGCTCGGGCAGTTGTCACGGTTGGCAGATCATGCCCAAATGGGGAAATTCTCATCTAGACATCATAAGGAGTCATCCTACCAAGTTACAATGAAATCCCTCTATAAACATGACCTGCAGACTGTGCTAAAAGTTTTTGGGTTTCGGGCTTGGGCAGCCATCACGGTTGATAGATCATGCCCAAAAGGGGACGTTCTCATCTAGGCATTATACAGAGGTATCCTATCAAGTTACAACGAAATCCCTTCATAAATACGACCTGTGGACTGTGCTAATGGTTTTCGGGTTTTGGGCTCGGGCAGCCATACCGGTTGACCGATTGTGACCAAAAGGGGACATTCTCATCTAGACATGACCCCAAACCTGCATATGAAATTTTGTGACTATCAGACAAGAACTGCGGGGTGTAGCCCATGCTAAAGGAAAATGTGAACAGACTCACAGACTACCAGACTCACAGACTACCAGACTCACAGACTTCCGCACGCGTGATGGCAATAGCTTATCTTGACTGTGTCAAGTTAAGCTAAAAATGACGCACCTCAGACTTCCAGGCCTGCTTCACTCTTCTAATATGATACCCTTTAGACATGAAATCAAACAGAAATGGATGGGTGCTACCACAGCCTGTGCCAAGGAAAGTAAATAATTACCATGGTTTCAAGCCTACACACCCTCCATGAATCTAGGATGCATTTGCGATTTGTTGTGAGACTATTCTGATGGTTTAGTTGGGTTTTGCAGACTTGAGACTGGTGAAAAATGTCTCAAGAAACCTGGAGAATTACCTGACAGCAACGGCCAGACATTTGAACTTTAAAGATCAGGCACAATTGGGTCCTGAGCGCAGGTTGCATCAGTTGAAGACACTCTTGTACTGTGCCAATGTGCATTCCCGCTAGAGCAATTAAAGTTAGGTCTGAGGCAGGGCTTTAAATTCATTTGTTTGTAGAACACCGTTTCACCCTAATTTGGGCATATTAAAACCAGAAATAACCGTCTTTCACTTTTATGTTTTATTGCCATGCCTTTATTTGTGTTTCTATGGCCATATTATGATGGAAGTTATTCTCAAATGTAGAAGAGGCACAAGAAATTTATATATTTTTTTTTAAGTGTTCACATCTTTTCTAATTTTGGCTCACCTGTAAATGGTGTGAAACTGGGGTAATCTAAAGGCCTGCAAAGGAGCGAAGAGACCTCAAAGAGGGTTTGTACTTTCCCAATTTTATGGCATGATAAAATTTTTAAAAAATACAAAAGAAGACAATATCAGCTCCTTGAATATGAGCCTAACAGATAAGGCATCACTGTGATACTTTGACAACGGAATGAAACTCAAACAAAAAAGTGTGGCTATCAAACTTTCAGTGAAAATAGATTGAGCAAATACATTTTTTGTTTTGTTGCATGTCAGGACAGGTGAAAGGGCTGTGACCTTGACCGTGTGT
Organism: Pictodentalium vernedei; assembly: GCA_031216915.1. Classification (NCBI taxonomy): domain Eukaryota; kingdom Metazoa; phylum Mollusca; class Scaphopoda; order Dentaliida; family Dentaliidae; genus Pictodentalium; species Pictodentalium vernedei. Next base: position 267,546,057 of record CM062293.1, read on the forward strand.
CAAGGTCATGGACCCACATACTTCACATTATTGCTTTTGACTTGAGGTGTCATTATGTCGACCCAAGGTCATAACTCCAGGGTCAAGGATTCGGGCCATGCATCTGTTCTAACTTTGAATAAGATCTGTCCATTAAAAGATTTTTTAACAACTCATCAAAGTTAGAAGTGATGAATGAACACACAAAAAGTGTCACCTTGACTTTGAAGGTAAGACCATGGATCAAGCTCATGAGACACGTTTGAGTCATAAGCAATCACTGTGTGAAGAATGAACAAGATTCGTCAGAGAAGCATTTTGGAGCTAAATCTTTTTTAGCCAATCAAAGATGTTTTAGTGTCAATGAAACTTTTTTAGTGCAACTGGCTTTAGAGGGTATGCACAGTAAATATATAGTAAATAAGTACTGCTCTACTTGCCCAAGAGGGTAGGAACTGTAACACTTTATGTATTTCAGTTTACTGATTCCCTACCAATACAGAACAAATAAAAGTGTTCAGGTGCACAGATCTCAAAAGGCTTTCCGGCAATGAATGCAGAAAACTATAAAGAGATATAAAAGTATAATAACTATTTACTTATATTCCTAGAAGACAAGATTTGCCAAACATTTTTTTCAATAACTATAAATTTTTATTGCTTGCCTCCAAAACATAGCTTGAGAGTTTGTTCTAAAATGGATACATGACAGTAATAAACTATGTTTTCGAGGCATAAGTAAGCAAATCTGAATGGATGGTTTTGTGAAACCATGTATATACAATACATACATACCTGAAAGCTTTATATAGTGGCCTGTACCAACACACAAAGGAACAAGGTGTAAACAATATAAACCACAGTATTGATAAGCCAAATGTTGTTCCTCCACTGGATGAGTCAACTATAAAATAAGCTAGGCTGCCGAGTATATTCAGAAACAAAACAAATACATAAACTGCAAAGAGAAAAAATAAACTTAAAATTTTTCACCAAACAAATCAATCAAGTTCACCAAATATATACAGAATTCCTTCAGGCATGGGTTGATAAAACTAGAGGCTCTTCAAGGCTATTTCTTGGTGTATTTCAGCATTTTTTAAAGCCCTAAAACAGCCAAATCGAGGAATTTCAAGGCTCTGCTTCACTAGTTCTAACTAGGACCTCTGATCATTAACCCTCCTCCCACTTCCCTATTTTGCCTTCACGAACTCAGGTATATAAAACTATATAGTTATGATTGAGTGCTTCATCATCATTTTTATTTTGGGAATATTCAAGGCCTCCTGACACATTTTCCAGGATATCAATACACTGAATGACCCTAAGTCCCATTTCAATTTCCTTTCCCCAAACTCAAACGCAGTCAATGTTTTAAAGGAGGAAATGGGCTAACAGTTGTTCAGAAACAGATACCACTAAAACACTAAGTCAGATGCTTAGCTGGTTGAAATCTTCTTAAAAGTTCAGTAGCTTAGTCTGAATTCAAATTGTCTTATGGTTACTATGCAGTGAGGGTGAAGAACCCAACTCTATAAAATATATCACAAGAAGATTTGCCTGTTACAGAGCATTCTGTTGTCAAGATAGCTTTATCTATGAGTAGGTAACATCCTTTCATTTCAAAACTAGAAAGAGAGTGTCTAAAGGACTTAACTGCCCTCACTTTCCCACTGAGTCAATGACAACTGACTTCAGTTCAGATGTTCAAGTAAGCCTAAAACACTCACCTGCATCAAGTTGTCTATAGTGATGGTGACAGTGCAAATGTGGGGATTGAGAGCTATTTATTAATCTTTTTGTTCAGTCCTGTTAAGAATCATTCTGAACCGTCATAATTTACACCATTAATGAAGGTGGCATACTAAATATTGAATCACTGCAACAAGTAATTCATGAGAAGATTGGTCAGTGTTTTATCCTTTACCAAGTGTTAAATGAGGGAGCCCCTTTAAAACAAACAATAGGACTTTTTTCATCTCAACAGATCTTACTACTCCTAAGGAAGTTTCACACTTAATACCCAAACGTTTCTGATGTGGTTCTTGAAATTATTTTCTATTTTTAGCTCTTGGAGTTTCAATGGAGCTGTGAAATAAAATGTATTGGTGGAAAATCAAGTACATACCACCAAATAACACTATACACCAAATTTGGTTCAAATTGGAAAACCAGTTCTGAAAACAGAAATGGGGGTGGGGTAGGCATAAATTCAGTACCTCCCCCCCCCCTCCCCCACCCATGACCAGTCCAAATACTGCTTGAGGAAATTTGTTTGAATAAAACTGAACTAAATTTAAGGAATTTGCATACCAGATATATCAAGTCATTAAAGCCAGTAGTTCATGCGCAGATTGTTCAGGGTTTTCCACATCACTAAAAATGGGGTTCCCATATTGTGCACCTTCAAGCAAGTAGCGGGTCCCACAGGTGTCCAGGAAAAAAATTCATGCATAAATCAAGTGTATGTCCCCATTAATACTGCATACCAATTTCAGTTCAAAACAGCATCATACCAAATACCAATAATTCTTTGTGTAGTTCATGCAGTATGAGCAGTTGGATTATTTTCCATTTTCTGTTCCTGGAGTTCCCATGGGATTGAGAAAAAATTTCAGAATTAATTAAATACATGACACCAAATAATGCTGCATCTCAAATTTGGTTCAAATGGGTCAACCGGTTCTGAACAGAAATTTTGGGTAAGGTCCTCAACTTTGGCCCTTCTGACACACAAGCCCAAATGTTTCCCCAAGAAATTTTCAAAGTGCAAACATGAATCAGCATCACCAGGGAAAGCTTCAAACTGAGGTGTATGAGAAAAAGATTTTTGGGCACTACAATCGGCCCATCAGCCTTAGCAACTTCTATTGAACAAACTTTGGAAGGGTGTCCCCCAAAGATAATTTGTGCCAAGTTTGGCTGAATCGGAGGGGCAGATAAACCTTCATGTGATTCATATATAATCTCCTCTTTCAATGAAAGTGTCAATGACACTGCAGCTCAACTTGTCCAAGAAGAGACTGAACTAAACAGAAAGATCCAGTAATGCCAAGTCATTTCCTTACGTTTCAACAGAGAAGATATCACACCAAAGCTACATATGAAATCTAAAAAAAATCAAGTGAGGGGTGGGGCCTGTTGGGTGTATTAATGGAATTGTTGACAATTTATATGTCAAATCCAAGATGGCCAGTGGTGGCCATCTTTTTCAACAGGATGCAGAAAACTTTGATAACTCCCATCCAGACATCATACCAAAGATACACATAAAATTTGAAAAAGATTGGGTGAGAGGAGCTGCCTGGGGGGTCTGCTAATGGAATTGTTCACAATTTATATGCCAAATCAAAGATGGCCATGTTTTTCAACAAGTCATGTGTTTCAACAAAATTCAAAAAAATTTTTTGCAAGTCATGTTTTTCAACAAAATTAAAAAAAATTTGAAAGCTCCCATCTAACATAACACAAAAACAACATATCAAATTTGAAAAAGATTAGGTGAGAGATGCAGCTTGCAGAGTGGGCTAATGGAATTGTTGACAATTCATATGCCAAATCCAAGATGGCTGTTGGTGGCCATGTTTTTTATTGTAATTCAGAAAAATTAGATAGCTCCTATCTAGACATTACACCAAAGCTATATATGAAATTCAACAACAAGTAGGTGAGAGATGCAGCCTGTAGGGTGTGCAAATGGAATTGTTGACAATTTATATCCAAATCAAAGATGGTGGCTGGCGGCCATATTTTTCAGTAAAATTCAGAAATATTTGAGAACTCCCATTTAGACATCACACCAAAGCTACATATGAAATTTGAAAAAGATTGGGTGAGATGCAGCCTGTAGGCTGTGCTAATGGAAATGTTGACAATTTATATGCCAAATCTAAGATGGTCGCTTGCGGCTATGTTTTCCAACGAAAAAGGAAAAATTTGATAGCTCCCATCTAGTCATTGCCCCAAAGCCACATATCAAATTTTGGACTAATCGAGTGAGAGCCACAGTGTGAAGGGTGTGCTGATCGAATAGTTGGACAGTTTATATCAAAATCCAAGAATTCTGGCAGCCATGTTTTTCAACAAAATTCAGAAAAATTCAATAGCTCCCATCTTGACATCACGCCAAAGCTACATACGAAAATTGAAAAAGATCGGGTGAGAGATGTGGCCTGTTGGGTGTGCTGATGGAATTGTTGACAATTTATATACCAAATCTAAGATGGCCACTGGTGGTCATGTTTTTCAATGAAATTCGGAAAAATTTGATAGGTCTAGACATTACCCAAAGCTACGTATGAAATTTGGGACTGATTGGGGGAGAGCTGCAGCCTATATGGTGTGCTGAATGAATTGTGGATGTACGGATGTACTGATGGGCAACGGATCACAACCCATCCCAAATTATTATTTAATTATGTAATGGTGTTTAAGGTCACATATTTCTGAACAATGGATAATCATGACCACGACAGTTTTACGGGTGGAAGAAGCCGGAGTACCCGGAGAGAACCACCGAGCAATGGCAAGCAACTGTCAGCTCCCCAACATACTAACTCCACACAAGCAGGGTTAGCATTGGCTGAAGGCAGGTGCACCATCGACGTGCAGTACGCCTTAGTACACAGCATCACCATGCCCCCACATAGGCAATGGGGGTGAAGTGTTTTGCCCAAGGACACAACGCGGTTGCCGCAGGTGGGATTCGAACCAAGGACCTCTCGGCTTGCACCTCTACCAACTGAGCCACCGCGCCCCTACCCATCCCAATAGCTCCTACTGGATGTTGTGAAGTTAAATTAACAAGAGGCCCCAGGGGGCCTGAGGGTGCTCACCTGACATGGTAGCCTAAATATCAACCCAGAGAATTGATTTCAACAAGTTGCATCTGCTCCTCCTAAGAAAAGCTTATACCAACTAGAACTATCACTGAAGGTGATTAATACCCCCGCTTTGGGTTTTTAGAGGAATGCACTTCTGATCATGTAGGCGAAGGCCATAAGGAAATGTATACATAAAGATCATTTTTTGTTGTTGAAATTTGTATTTGCATGTGGCCTTCCACAGAACAGCACTGAATACTTAAGAGCCCACACATATATGGTTTACATTTGGAAAAACACATTTACAATGTGCAACATGTATTCAAAATCGGTTCATTAATGTAGGAGGAGTTGCACACACAAGAATCCTATTTGAAAACCCATAATAAATCCAAGTTAAAGGGAGATAACCTGGTTAAAATTGTCGCAGATCAAAAATTTGGGAATATGCGTATGTTCACTTAGTTGTGATAATGTTTGAAAGGTTTCGTCAAAATTGATTGATAAATGTAGGAGGAGTTGCACGCACAAGAATTTCATGTAGAAACCCATAATAAATCTAAGTTAAAGGGAGATAACCTAGTTAAAATAGCCACAGCTCAAAAATTTTGGAATATGCGCATGTTCACTTAGTAGTAATGATGTCTGTAAACTTTCGTCCAAATTGATTGATAAATGTAGGAGGAGTTGCGCACACAAGAATTTCATGCAGAAACCCATATTAAATCAAAGTTCAAGAGAGATAACCTGGTTAAAATTGTCGCAGATCAATAAGTTTGGAATATGCACATGTTCACTTATTAGAGATGATGTTTGAAAGGTTTCATCAAAATCGGTTCATTAATGTAGGAGGAGTTGCACACACAAGAATCCCATTTGAAAACCCATAATAAATCAAAGTTAAAGGGAGATAACCTGGTTAAAATTGTCGCAGATCAAAAATTTGGGAATATGCGTATGTTCACTTAGTTGTGATAATGTTTGAAAGGTTTCGTCAAAATTGATTGATAAATGTAGGAGGAGTTGCACGCACATGAATTTCATGTAGAAACCCATAATAAATCTAAGTCAAAGGGAGATAACCTGGTTAAAATTGTCGCAGATCAAAAATCTTGGAATATGCGCATGTTCACTTAGTAGTGATGATGTCTGAAAAGTTTTGTCCAAATTGATTGATAAATGTAGGAGGAGTTGCGCACACAAGAATTTCATGTCCGGAAAGACGTACAGACGGACGGACGGACGTATGGACGGATGGACGTACGGACGTACAGGGCGATTCCTATATAGCCCCCACTTCTTCGAAGCGGGGGTATAAATATCCAAAGATTCTGACCAGTGGATCTAAAAAAAAAGATTTTTAAAGAATATTCCTCATATTGAACTAAGTTATAATTCGGTCTCCCACAGGGCGCCCATATATGAACCCAGGGACTTGGCTTTAATTTAACAAACTTGAATCTCACCCCCCCCCCCCCCCCCCCCCCTCCTCAAGGATGCTGCACACCAAATATCAAAACATTCTGACTGCTGGATCAAAAGAAGAAGATTTTTAAAGAAAATTCCTCATTTTGAACTAAGTTACAATTCGAGCTCCCACAGTGAGTCCAAATATGGACCTAGGGACATGGCTTGAACAAATTTGAATCTCACCCCCCTAAGGATGCTGTATACCAAATATCAAAACATTCCGACCGCTAGATCTGAAGAAGATTTTTAAAGAAAATTCCTCATTTTGAACTAAGTTATAATTCGGGCTACCACAGTGAGCCCAAATATGAATCCAGGGACTTGGCTTGAACAAACTTGAATCTCACCACCCCCCCCCCCCCCCTCCAAGCATGGTGCATACCCAATATCAAAAGATTCTGCTTGCTGGGTCATGAGAAGAAGATTTTCAAAGAAATTTGCCTGAAATGCACTAAGGTCAAATTTGGGCTCCTATACTGAGCCCAAATATAAACCCAGGGAGCCGATTTGAACAAACTTGAATCAGATCCACCCCCGCAATGTTGCATACCAAATATCAAAAGATTCTGCCCGCTGGATCTGGAGAAGAAGATTTTTTTTAAGAAATTTGCCTGAAATGCACTAAGTTCGAATTCGGGCTTCCATAGTGAGCCCAAATATGAATCCAGGGGGCCGATTTGAACAAACTTGAATCAGATCCACCCCACAATGTTGCATACCAAATATCAAAAGCTTCTGCCTGCTGGATCTGGAGAAGAAGATTTTTGAAGAAATTTGTCTGAAATGCACTAAGTTCGAATTCAAGCTTCTATAGTGAGCCCAAATATGAATCTAGGGAGCCGATTTGAACAAACTTGAATCAGATCCACCCCACAATGTTGCATACCAAATATCAAAAGATTTTGCCTGCTGGATCTGGAGAAGATTTTTTAAGAAATTTGCATGAAATGAAGTTCAAAATCGGGCTCCTATACTGAGCCCAAATATGAACCCAGGAGGCCGATTTGAACAAACTTGAATCAGATCCACCCTTCAATGTTGCAAACCAAATATCAAAAGATTCTGCCTGCTGGATCTGGAGAAGATTTTTTAATGTTTTTCCCATTGCCTACAGTGTTAAAAAGTGCTGACTCAGCACTTTTTCAAAGTGCTAAAAAAAAGTACCTTGTGATCAAACCGATAGAGATTTTTTTTAACCATTCTATTCTACTGGATAAAAGTAAGCTTTATACAAAATAAGAATTCTCTGTGCCGTGTAGTTTTGGAGATATGGCAGTTTTAAGGTTTTTCCTATTTTTAGCTCTCGAGGTTCCCACGGGGCAATGAGAAAAAAAATTTTTTATCATCAATCAAGTACTTATGACCACTACTTACATGAAATTTAATTAAAATGTGGTCGGTGGTTTAGGAGAATGAGGCTCAAACACCACCTTCACGCAGGACACCGACGACGGATGACAGACGGCGGACGAAGAGTGATAAGAAAAGCTCACCCTGACTTTCAGTCAGGTGAGCTAAAAACAGATAGTGGACATATGAACATTTTTGGTGTGAAATTAAACAATTTGCATTGTACACATATTCCCTTCCCTTTTACTCCCCTTCTACTTTTACTTCCATTTACTCCCCTGACATTACCTTAGGCCATAAAAAAAGAACCTCTGTTTCCCAGGCCTGTGCGCATGGTAATTTTTGGTGCGCATGCAACCTTTTTATGACACCAAAAAAATCTTCAAAAAAAATTTGAGATATTGTGCTCATTTCGGTAAATCGATATCGATGCATTCGCAAATTTTAAAATAACACACTTCAAGCTTTTTCTACATCATACCTTAATAAAGTGGGTGGATTTTAGCAATATTCACGACAGAAAGTGTTTATTTCTGTAAAAGGTAAGTCATAATGACTGCGAGAAGGAAGGTGTCTTTCAGTCTGACAACAAACAGTCACAAAGGAGAATGGTCGATTCGCACCACGTTTGATTTGCACCAACCCTCAGAAAGTCTGCAAAGTCAGGTGCTATGTTGAATGGAACACAGTCTCCTGGCATTTATTTTTAGTAACATTTGTATTGTAAATGGCCGCCATTGGGAATTTGTGTACTGTTATTTGAAACCATTACGAGTTTCTCAGTTAATTTAAATAAATGCATTTGAGATGCAGGATAATTGGATAACTAACAGTAACCGTTGCTTGATATAAAAGTAACAGTCATAGTTGAAAATAAATTACATATAGGCAGGTATGTGCGGTCGAATTGGTTAATAAAAACATGCAAACATTCGTTTTGTATTTCATTTTCAGATTTCAAAAAAATATGATTTATGGATGAACTGCCCGTTCAAATGGGTTGTGATAATTTTGAATATAATGGGGAAAAATTGCGATTCACGATTTTATTAGGCAGGTTGTGAAAGGATTTTTTTTTGGTAAAATAAATCTCTGAAAGTTGGCACTTCGACATTTGATTTGACCCAGAGACGTTTCACCCACGAGGCGTTTCGTGACTTTCGTCCTGTGTTATAATTTTCACGTTTCACTGAAAAAACAAACATTCAAACCCCACCTCATTTACGACCCAACACCCCTGTGGTGAATAACCAATATATTTGCGAAATTTTGCGTGGTCCACCAGGCGTTTGGGTGGGGGTCAAATTACCACAAACAACCTCTCGGGGAGAAAATAAAAAGACAAAAAAAAACGCCCGCCTGCATGCTTTTTTGGAAAAAAATGGCCTGAGAAACAGACAATCAACTTTGTATGGCCTTAATAAGAGATTTTGTTGTTCAGTCTCATTTCAGAAGTTCACTATAATTAAGATTTAGGATTCAATAGAGGTGGACCCTTGCATGGTGGACCCCGAGGATTCTTAAGCATGTATTTTTCTGTTACAGTGTTATGAATATTTCTTGCTGTAATGAATGGGATTTTACCAGTTAATGTCTTACTTGGCAGGATTGTCCTGGTGTAGTTTTTAATTACATGGGAGCCCACTTTATTGGATATCTTTTAACTGAATAATCCTGTTAATTGAATATAATTTCCCAACACAAAATCATTTACCACACCTCCAGTACAAATTTGTCCTGTTAATTGAATATAGGTTATAGATTAAACTCCTGTTAATTGAATAAAGAATCTCATGACCTGCCAAGAAATTACCCTGACTCTCCCAAGTTTTCCTTTGTTTATAGACCTATTTGACCTCAGTACATCCAATGCAGGCATTTAATCTATCATATCTTGTTTGACAGAGCTCATGAAGCTCTGTCAAACAAGATATAATAAATTAAATGTTAAGTTTATCTCTAGAATACAGAAAAGTGACAAAATTCCTGCTAACTGAATACTCCTGTTAAATGAATAATTTTCATTGTCCAAGTGACTATTCAATTAACAGGGTTCCACTGTATTAGTATTCCTCACAAAAAACAGGGAACTGAATAAAATGAAATCAATTCAGTACATGAATGATATTCATGTATTAGAGTTGCATACAAAAATAGTACATTTTATTTTACACAGTTACACTGTAATTCATTCTATTTGTTTTCATTTTGACTATACCCTGGTACTTACGATCATACTAAGTTGCTCAGCCGCCATTGTCCTCAAACATCAACACCATGAGGGTCGGAAGTTATTAGCAGGGAACTATGGGTTGTATGAGAATTCCTGTTTGTTGACACACGTGCTTTTCAACTCTGACAATGTGTTTAGTGATAAACCAATAATCAGAATCGGCAATCGGAACCGGCCGGTAATGGGACATCAGCCAATTATGACACCCCACAGTTAAAAAACACTGACTATTAAAAATCTCTGATATCTGGCCATTTCAATAAAGTTTCCCCATTAAAAACGTCTGTAGTGCATAGCAGAATATTTAGGGATTTGCAGAGCCGAGATATATGGAATTTACCATCTGCAAACGATACGAGATCGCCACCATTTCACGACTGAACAAATTCACTGGCCTTCAATCATGGTGCTGTACAACGTTGCATTGAGTACTTGTATAAATGAAAGTGTCAATGACACTGTAGCTCAACTTGTTTAAGACATGTACATGTATAGTATGTGACACAGAAATGACAAACATCTAGGTAATGACCTGATAACAAAAGTACATGTAAAGTATTGTAACGGTCTGTACATAAATGCTGACCATAGCCTGTAACAAATATATAGGTAAAGTATTGTAAAATTGGGGTGACAGTTAGATGCTAAACTAGAAAAGAAATCTTGGAGTCCCAGAGTGGGTCTGACTGAACCCAAAAATATTTGTTCTCATAGCCCAGAATTGAGAATATATTAAGTTCTGTTCCCTGTATGTTACGTTTTCAATAAAAACTAGAGGTACTGTGAGCAAACTCACAAAGTGATCCCCCCCCCTCGCCTGAAATGTACAAGTTAGATTATCTCCCCTTGGAAATGTCAGAACGGAATTATATTGCTTCATGCACATCTTCATATGGAGTTCTTCCATCGTGTAAAGTTTCATGAAAATTCTTCAAATGGTTTAGGAGGAGTTGCGCTTACAAGGATGGACAGACGGTATAACTTAGCTTATCTCCCCTTGGAAATGTCAGAACAAAATTATATTGCTTCATGCACATCTTCATACGGAGTTCTTCCATTGTGTAAAGTTTCATGAAAATTCTTCAAACGGTTTAGGAGGAGTTGCGCTTACAAGTATGGACAGACGGTATAAGTATTTCAACACAAACTCTTGTGATTTAATGATTGAATATGGCAAATGCAAATGTAAGAAGACATTTGTCTGAAGCAGAAATGTGGCGGGCTGTAGGGATGGCGGAGATAGGGGCTACCCATCGTCAGATTGGTGAAGGCCTTGGTGTGCACCATACAGTGATTACCAGAGCCTGGGCAAGATTTCTGCAGTATGGCACACTAGTAAGACGGCATGGTGACAGCAGAGACAGGGCAACATCTGCAGCTGAAGACTGGTTTTTGATCATTCAGGCCCATAGGAACCGCTTTGCCACAGCATCCCGGATTCGCAGTGACCTTCAGAATGCATCCGGGGTAAATGTTTTGACGCAGACTATCCGGGCAAGGTTACACGAAGGTGGTCTCCGATTGAGAAGACCATGTATTCGCATTCAGCTGTCCCAGAACCACCGCCAGGCACAATACTAGAGGTACCGTGAGCAAACTCACAAAGTGATACCCCCCCCCCGTGCCTGAAATGTATAAGTTAGATTATCTCCACTTGGAAATGTCAGAACGGAATTATATTGCTTCATGCACATCTTCATATGGAGTTCTTCCATTGTGTAAAGTTTCATGAAAATTCTTCAAATGGTTTAGGAGTTGCGCTTACAAGGATGGTCAGACGGACAGATTATCTCCCCTTGGAAATGTCAGAATGGAATTATATTGCTTCATGCACATTCCCATATGGAGTTCTTCCATTCTGTAAAGTTTCATGAAAATTCTTCAAACGGTTTAGGATGAGTTGCGCTTACGATGGACGGACAGACAGACAGATGGACAGACGGACGGACAGGGTGATTCCTATATACCCCCCCAAACTTTGTTTGCGGGGGGTATAATAATTTGAGGTGTATACTGTACTCAAAAAATGAGGGGTGGGTTAATGTGGCCCTCACAGTTGATGTATGTCAACCAAAGTTACCAAGTTACAGTGAAATTATTCCAAAATGAGTCATCCTATCAAGTTACAATGAAATCCCCTCATAAATACAGCCTGCAGTCTGTGCTAAAGGTTTTTAGGCTTCGAGCCCCTGAAGCCATCACAGTTGACCAATTCAGACCAAAAGGAGACGTTCTCATCTAGACATTATATGGAGTCATCCTACCAAGTTACAATGAAATCCCTCCTTATTAAATATTACCTGTAGACTGTGCTAAAGGTTTTCGGGTTTGGGGAATGGGCAGCCATTACGGTTGACAGATCGCGACCAAATGGGGAAGCTCTCATCTAGACATCATACGGAGTCATCCTACCAAGTTACAATGAAATCCCTCCTTATTAAATATTACCTGTAGACTGTGCTAAAAGTTTTTGGGCTTCAGGCTTGGGTAGCCGTCATGGTTGACAGATCATGACCAAAATGAGACATTCTCATCTAGACATTATACAGAGTCATCCTACCAAGTTACAATGAAATCCCTTCATAAATACAACCTGCAGACTGTGCTAAAGGTTTTCAAGTTTTGGGCTCAGGCAACCATCATGGTTGACAGATCGCAACCAAAAGGGGATGTTCTCATCTTGACATGACCTCAAACCTGAATATGATGAAATTTTGTGACGATCGGACAAAGGAAAATGTGAGCAAACTCCCAGATGAACAGACTTCTGAATGTGTAATGGCAACAGCATATGTTGATTTTGTCAAGTTAAGCTAAAAACTAGAGTGATGTCACGCATGCAGCCTGACTGTCCCAGCAATGGCAATGCTTAGACACAAAATAGTCAAAGCCATTTTTTGTTAACCGTTTACCTAATGAATCTGCCATATCTGCACTCGTGATATACAAAATTTGCTATTCAAATTTTATTTTTTCATTTCTCTACTCCAAAACATACCTCATGACCTATTAATAAAACAAGCTTCATGAGCTTAATAAGGTCTAACTAGAGGTACTGTGAGCAAGCTCACAAAGTGATACCCCCTGCGCCTGTCAGCAAGAAATTATATTGCTTCATGCACATCTTCATATGGAGTTCTTCCATTGTGTAAAGTTTCATGAAAATTCTTCAAACAGTTTAGGAGGAGTTGCGCTTATAAGGATGGACAGACGGACGGATGGACAGGGTGATTCCTATATACCCCCCAAACTTTGTTTGCGGGGGGTATAATAAGCCATGGTTAGAAGTAAATGAAAGTGTCAATGACACTGTAGCTCAACTTGTCAAGACATGTACACGTATAGTATGTGACACAGCAATGACAAACATCTAGGTAATGTCCTGATAACAAAGGTACATATAAAGTATTGTAACAGTCTGTACATAAATACTGGCCAAAGCCTGTAACAAATGTATAGGTAAAGTATTGTAAAGGTGGGTGACAGTCAGATGCTAAACTAGAAAAGAAATCTTTGAGTCCCAGAGTGGGTCTGACTGAACCCCAAAATATTTGTTCTCACAGCACGGTGATAACAAAGGCACCCCCAAAACACACTCATTCCTGTCCCAAGGTGAAAACAAAGGTACCCAAGAAGTTTCGTGAAGATCAGTTCATAAATACGAGCTGTATAGAAGTTGTGACAAAAAACTGATTGGACCTAATTTCGGTACAAAATGGCTACTGGCAGCCATTTTGAATTTTGGATCGTACTCAGAAACACTCGTTCTCGTCCCAAGGTGATAACAAAGGTACCCAAGAAGTTTCATGAAGATCGGTTGATAAATACAGCCTCTACCCCGAGCCATATTGACATGTGCACTTACAGTGTATAAGTAGCACTATATAAATCAAAATTCATCTAATTTGCATAATTTCTGCATGAGAAAAAAACCTGTACTATATGTGATGTATTCTATGTTACTAAACATTCATACAAAAATTTATTCAAATCAGAACTTTCATACAGAAGTTCTGCACAAAAGACTGATTGCACTAATTTTGGTACAAAATGGCTGCTGGTGGCCATCTTGAATTTCGGACCACACCCAAAAACACTCGTTCTCATCCCATTGTGATAACAAAGCACCCAAGAAGTTTCATAAAGATCGGTTCATAAATACGGCTTCTAGCCTGAGCTGTATAGAAGTTGTGTACAAAAAACTGATTAGACCTAATTTCGGTACAAAATGGCCACTGGCAGCCATCATGATTTTTGGACCGCACTCAGAAACACTCGTTCTCGTCCCAAGGTGATAACAGAAGTACCCAAGAAGTTTCGTGAAGATCGGTTGATAAATACAGCCTCTAGCCCGAGCCGTATTGACATGTGCACTTACTGTGTGTAAGTAGCACTGAAAAAATCAAAGTTCATCTAATTTGCATAATTTCTGCACGAGAAAAAAACCATATTATATGTGATGTATCCCATGGTACTAAACATTCATACAAAAAATTATTCAAATCAGCACTTTCATATGGAAGTTCTGCGCAAAAATCTGATTTCACCTAAGTCTGTACAAAATGGCCGCCAGCGGCCAACTTGAATTTCGCATCGAACCCAAAAACACCTGTTCTCGTCCCACGGTCATAACAAAGGTACTCAAGAAGTTTCGTAAAGATCGGTTCATAAGCCCGAGCCGTATTGAATTGTTGACGGACAGACGGACGACTGGCCATGGCATAGGCTCAAATTTGGCTTTGCCAAAGTTGAGCTAATGATGTTTGCGCCAAATCCGGTCTCTTCCTGGGTACTGCGCATGTACAATTACTAAAAGTATGGAGGGCAAGATAGGACTTTTAATTTTCGGTATTGTATGCAAATTTGGATTGGGGGTTCAAAATTTGTGTTTGGCCCTTAATAATATTGAGGTTGCACCAGCCCACTAAGTCTGGGCCATTGGTTTTAGTATTAAAATACACCGGTAGGTGACTTTTTGCAACATTCTACTTACCAAATCAGGACTGGATGTTAAAAAATTTATAGTAATTTATATATTTTTTATACTTACCAATGACACAGACATAGCTGGTGCTAACTCTTAAAAATCTAGGGCCAAACACAAATTTTGCCCCCCAATCCCCAAAATTTGCATCTAAAACCGAAAAAATCATGTCCTAAAAGGTCCTCCATACTTTCCCTCCACTGCGCATGCGCAGTGTCAAGGAGGTCTCGAAATTGGCGCCAATTATCATTCTTACAAGCAGTGCCTGGTCAGCGCTATGTACTCAGCGGGGAGGTGTGAGTTCCCAACTCCTGGGAGAGCCATCCCCGTCTGGGTCATTGGTAAGTATAAAAAATATATAAATTACTATAAATTTTTTAACATTTTTATACTGTACCAATGACCCAAACATAGCTGAATAGTAAAAAGGCTGGAGGGCCTAGGACATAGAGGAAAATCCAATAAGCTCAACTATATATAATAGAGTCATCCCCTCGAGGAGAAAAGGAGTATTAGGCTTCACATGTATCTTTCTTATTTATGATAAATTAGAAAGACACAATACCCTCCATAATTGAGCATAATAACATTCATGTTCTCTATTAACATCCAGTATAACCCTTTATACTAATTATTTTTAAAGTAAGCCAATAAATAAAGTCAGTCCAGAGAATTGAGACTCTTTATATTCTTTAAAAGTGTCCGAGGATTGTATATTAACGCCCGTTTGACACGTGACATATACAAATGCTTCACACCGAGCTACACTTTAAAAATATGACATGAATGAATTTTAAACATTAACTTTACACTTTAAAACCATCCCGGTAACGACTCAGAATTACTGACTCCGGAGGAGGTATCCCCTTGCTTTTCACTATAAAGCAGGTGACCTAAGGGAACCCCCCCCCCCCCTTCCCCTTGCCCTGGGTCAAATAGCCCAGAGCGAAGAGGGCAGCAGGACGGAGTCACTGCCGGAACAGAAAGCCTGCATAATTATAGTTGCAACTGTTGAGTGGACGACATTCTGAGCAACAGATAACGGACCTAAACAATGCAGGTCTCCAGAAATGGACTCAATATTTTTGAGATAAAAATTTGTGAATGTGGATGGCCGAGACCAATATGCAGCCTTCATTAAATCTGTAATAGCAACACTATTTGCGTAAGCCCAAGATGTAGAAAGAGCTCTTACTTCATGAGCCGAAATCTTAAGCACAGACTGCTGAGTTGAAGATAGATTATCATAAGCAGTACGGATAGTTAAATGAATCCATCTAGCAATAGAATGGACCGTAATGTCCTTTCTATTAGGCATCAGAGACAGAAAGAAGCGTTTTCGTCCCTTTCTGATAAACTGAGATCTTTGTTTATAAATACGTAAAGCTCTAACCGGACAGAGTAAAGGCCTATGCCCGTCTGAAGACGGAAGGGCCTTAATAACAATAGGTTCTGGATATTTATAAGGAGCCTGATTCTTAGCCAAAAATCCAACATTAGTAGTAAAGGTAATAGTGTTCCCGACACTACGATAGTGAGAATCGTCCACAGATAGTGTATGAAGCTCACTGACTCTTCTTGCAGAAGAGAAAGCTAAGAGAAATGCTGTCTTATAAGACAAGAATTTGAAATCTACTGTCTCAAGAGGCTCAAATGGCTTTTCTTTTAGTTTAAGAAGAACCCAAGCTAAATTCCATTTAGGAATTAATCTAAGGGTTCTAGGTCTATTTATCAAGAAGTTTCTAACTAATTTAGATAAAGAGACATTAGATCCAATTTGTAAACTATCATGGTGTGCATAGGTATCAGATAACATAGACCTATAACCTTTAATAGTAACAGGCTGCAGTTTGATCTTGTCAAACAAGTATACTAGAAAGTTTGCAATGTCTGGTATGGAGAGATCAAAAATATCAACAGAATGATCCCTACACCAACGACAAAAGACCTTCCACTTAGCCGCATATTTTAGCGAAGAGGAGGTCCTCCTACAGTTAGAAATCGCGTCCACTGCTCGTCTTGTAAAATGCTTGCCGTGCAAGAAGGACCGCACAATGGAAATACGTGAAGGTTGAGTCCTTGCGGGTTGTGATGTAGTTGACGCGATTTCCCCTGCGAAAGAAGATCCTCTCGTGGGGGAAGTTTTTGCGGTAAGTCCCACAGCAGACACCCGAGTAGGTTTATCCACGGTCTCTGTGGAGACAGAGATGCTACCAATAGAATTTTGCATTGAGATTGTTTTATCTTTAGCAATATCTGCTGAATCAATGGCGCTGGAGGATACGCATATCCTATCATTCCGTCCCACGAGATCGATAGAGCGTCTACTGCATATGCTCGGGGATCCGAACATGGAGACACATACGTCTACAACTGATTGTTGAGTTGTGTCGCAAATAAGTCTATCATTGGCCGCTCCCATTGGTAGCAAATCTGATTGAATACCTGTTTGTTGAGAGTCCATTCTGACGGCAACAAGCGACCCTTCCGTGAAAGGGAGTCTGCTAATACATTCAGACGACCCGGAATATGACGGACCGAAAGTAGAACTTGGTGTTCTAGAACAAACAGAAGGATTCTTTCTGTTAAATTGAATAACGGAATGGAATGAGTGCCTCCCTGGTTCCGAATATACGCTACTACTGTCGTATTGTCGGACAGGATTTGAACATGTGCTTTCTGAATAATGTTCATCCAATGATGTAGTGCAAGCCAAATTGACATCATTTCCTTGATGTTTATGTGCTTGCCTAGGAACTGCGGATTCCAAAGACCCTGGCATTTCGAATCCGTTGGGATCAATGTTGCACCCCAACCTGTTTGACTGGCATCCGTCATAATCGTAAAACTCGGATCCGGCAACTGCAGTGGGACTCCCTGAGTCAACCACTGAATGTTTGCCCAGGTCTGAATCTCTTGTTTCACTTGATTTGACAAGAGAACGTCTATATCGAGCGAATGAACCTTTACACTCCAATTCTGAGTCAAGAAAATTTGGAGAGGACGAGTGCGTAACCGCCCCATCGGAATGAGATCCGCAACGACTCCAAACAGAGCTATCAGTCTCATGAACTCTCTCGCTGTGACTTTGTCTGAGTGAAGACAATAGCGAGCGCAACAACTGATTAATTTCGCTCTGGTTAACGGCAGATGAACGAGATTGTTGTGCGTCTCGAAGCTCATTCTCAGATGAGTGAATGACTTGGACGGCACCAGATCCGACTTCTCCTCGTTTATTATAAAACCGAGACGTCGGAGTAATAGAAGCAGATTCTGCACATCATTCTGAAGCGTTAACTCATTGCCGTACCTCTGAAGAATGTCGTCCAGGTAGGCCGACGTTACCGCAGACGAATGAGCTCGGAAATATATCATTACCGAGTTCATTATTCGAGTGAAAGCCCAGGGCGCTAGGTTCAAACCGAAGCACATCGCTCGGAATTGATATACAACTCCTAGGACTGCGAAGCGTAGATACTTTCTGAATGTCGGATGTACCATGACGTGAAAGTACGCATCCTTGAAATCTATGCTTGTAGCATAGTCGTTCACCCTAATACTCGCTCTGACTGAACGAATTGTCTCCAAATAGAACTTCGGAGCGACGATCAGCTTGTTTATCCAGCTCAGATCTATGACTGGACGGAACGAGCCATCTGGTTTCGGAACCAGAAACAGATGGCTGTAAAAACCTGTTGATTCCTGGTCTTCTATGACCTCTACCGCGTTCTTCAGAAGAGACTGTACTTCTGATAAAAGAGCGTTTCTTTTCTGCAGATTCGATGGAAGCTGAGTCCATTTTGGACTTTGAGTTAATGGAGGCTTTCGTTTGAGGGATATTCTTAGTCCTTCCGAAATCACCCCTCGAACCCAGGGGTCGTCCGTAATTGATGCCCACTCGTTTATAAAACTTGATAATCTTCCGCCTACCGGAACACGATAGAGGTTCAAACCATCACCTCCTGGACCTGCGAGGCTTGCCGAAGGAGAAACTACGTCCTCCACGACCCGAACCTCGCCCTGTCGACCTAGGGACGTCTGTCGGTAATCTCGGCCAGAAGAACGTCTCACACGAGAGTTGCTGCCTTGACGGTCTCTCGAATAAGACCTAGAGGACACATAGGAACCTCTATAGGAACTTCTCTTGGGCGTACTTGTCCCAGAAGTGCCTGTCTTACTCTTTTCTGCTGAATCCGGCTTTTTGGAAGCAGATTTGAAAAGCAGAGAATCCGAAGCTTTCTTAGTTATCTTATCATAGATTGCTGAAAGCTTGCCGTTGAAGAGAAGCTCTCCAGAGACCAAAGCGACTCTGAGAGAGTTCTTCACCTTACCATCCACGCGCATGGATGTAGCTAGGGCTGCGTCACGTCTAACCAACTCCAGGTTTGCCACTGAAAGGGCGGAGTTATACGTGGAATAAGCTACTGCCCTTGAAAGAAGTCCTAATGAGGATTGTATATCCTGGAATTCTTTCCCTTGAAGACGTAATGATAACGCCTTAGTAAGGTGATCTGCGTATGATAAGGCGTCTAAGTTAACTCTGTTAGACATTATTGTCGTTTCCAACGTCGTGGTTGGAATTGACATAGACGATGGTATAGACAATTCCAAGTCTTCAGCCTCGTCGTCTAGACGCAGAGGAAATCTCGGTATGCTCTGTCCTGCCGTTTCGAATTTATTCCTTGAATTGATGAAAGGCAGCTTTAGGGCATTTGCGGATAAGAAACCAGACTTGCCCGTTTTAGTAGCAAGCTTATAAATAGCGTCGTTCAATAATTCAAATGTTCTTGTGACCTTATTGGACTGTGTCGGAAACTCAGGGACGATGTCCCTGAACCGATCAAAAAATTCTGTGTCCAATGACGCTATCAGTCTCTTATCCGGCATCGCAGCATTCTGGTCCGACGGAACAACCTCTGGAAGGTAATGCCAGATAAAATCTACAGCAGCTTTATGTTGTTCCGAAAGGGAAAGCTCCAAATCCTCCGAATCCCTTTCGCCATCCTGTCGGACCCTACGAAGTTCTCTGTCATCCGTACCCGATGCTTCGGCGGAGCGTACCGACCCAGCATCGTCGGATAATTCCTGATCCGACAGAGATTCTGTCGTTTGCTGGGATGCTGCGATAAGTTGTGCTATTTGGGATAGCACGTCCGTCACTGAGCCCTGTGGAGTAGCGGTCTTACGTTGCTTTGCCGCTGGAAGCTCTGTGTACGTTGACTCCTGCATACTTCTTTTATGCGAACGTCCGGAGTCTACAGGCCTCGTGTCCCTGGCTACCGGATGGCGTAACCTGGTCGCCGTGGAATCCCTGATCGGCGAAGCTGGCTGGATATCCGTGGTCACGTAGCCAAGGTGCGGTCGTGTGCACTGCCATGAGGAAGCCTTATAAACAGTCTCTCCGGACTGTCTATATAACGGAGCGTCCCGAGCGGCGGACGTATGCTCCGAATGCGAAACGTTTTGTACCACAACATCTGGTCCCAGATGTTGTTGTACGAGAGAGGGACCTCTCTCGCTCGCAACCCGGATGGACCTGGACAAGCTAGGAACCGGACTAATAGGCTTCCTCCATTCTCTCCTCTGATCTGTCGTCACTGGGTGTGCACTTTGTCTTATTATAGTGCTCGCATCACCCAAATCTCCTTCCTGGACCGCAACAGATGAACCCGGCTGCCGAGCCATTCGATGAATGGTCGCTACACCGGTCGGGCTAGCGGACGCCAATGCCGTCGATCCTACTAGGCACCTCTTAGGCAATTGACGTATTTCCATGAGCACTTTTGCCGCTAGCTCTTCATTTAACTGTGACGACGGAGGCACACTTTTGGAAGACATCACGGAAACATCACCCTGTTCTTGTTCCTCTGAAATAGAGATTGATAAACTAGAGTGACCCTGCGGAGAAAGGACCGGCATGGCCTTTTCCCCGCTAACAACATACCGTGACACACGTTTCCAATGTTTGTCATCCCAATTGACACATACTGAACAGGAGTTAGTGCGAGTACACTGACTACAATTAATACAATGATTATGAAAGTCAGAGGAAGATTTCCTCTTATTACAATTTGAACAATATCCTTTCATTGTGAAAAGAACACAAAAAGTCCTAGTACTCACACCAACCCCTGAAAACAAAGATACATAATAACATGATCCATTAATATAGAAAAAATAATTGAAATCAAAAACATTTTTTGAAAAAATATTTTTTCAGAAAAGCCCAAGTTTCTGAAAGTAACGTTGAGCCCCAATGGATCCCAAAAAGCCTTAGTGTGGACAAAATTTTTTAAAATATTACAAAAAAATTAATGCAACACTTACGTATAATAATAATGTATCTTGTTATGATTAAGCTAATACAAAGACAAGAAAATCCCTCTCAACAGAACCGTTGTCAATGTAAACAAGAAGTGTATAAACACCAGAAACATGACTCCAGGCACTGATAACCATGGCCCGAAATCAGTTACCAATAACACACTATCTGATGCAAAACAGAGACTTCCAGGGAAGAAACTGCAGAACATCAGATGGTAGATGCAGAACACTATGCCTGAACATCCATGGGTGAGGACGTAAACATGGGGAAAAGAACAGAATTCATTCTGTTACCCAGCTAAAACTCCCAAGAAATTTTAGTAATAATATTACAGAAAATATGCCAAAAGCATGGGAGAATAGCAAGGGGGGACTTAAAGGAAAGGGAGAGAGGAAACACTGAACAAGCAGTGTAACTTTATAGCAAGAATGACAACAACAGGCCCATGCCTCGAAATTAGGCAACATAACATAATTTTGTAAAAAAATTTTAAGTTACAGCCCTGATTATTTCCTGCCACTCATTTTTCCTCTCCTCCTTCTAATTCCTCTTTAGATCCACCATTTCTCTAATATTTATGTGTCTGGCATCATTTAAACTGAGATTTACAAGCACAAATATCAGTCAGATGTGAACTGATGAAGGGCCAAACAAAGAATGATAATTGGCGCCAATTTCGAGACCTCCTTGACACTGCGCATGCGGAGTGGAGGGAAAGTATGGAGGACCTTTTAGGACATGATTTTTTCGGTTTTAGATGCAAATTTTGGGGATTGGGGGCAAAATTTTTGTTTGGCCCTAGATTTTTAAGAGTTAACACCAGCTATGTCTGGGTCATTGGTACAGTATAAAAATATTGGAGTTTTTAGGTTTTGAGTGACCTTTTCTTAGCATTTATTTGATAAACTTTGCTCATTTATTCTCCTGTTTACTGAATAAGGCCATAAATCCATTTTATTTAGCACAGGCAGAGAGGTGTACCAGTTTGAAAATTAGCTTTTGATGAAAGGGAAATAATTGCAGAGATTTCCCACAGACTGTAAATCGAGATATTTATAGACTGGGATAACCCCTATTGAACAGTACTTCAATTTCCAAGTACATATGTTGTCTTGTACAGAATCTATTTTCTTCAGTGTGAAAAAATATTAGCAGCAATGATTGGTGGGTTCATATGTTGAATACACTGACAGGGATTATTACTAAAGATTTAGAAAAATTCACCAGGTATTTTTTTCTCAAAATTTCAATATTTTCAGTATAATACTGATTATTTGAACTGATTGTGCACCTCACATGATCTCCATTCTACTTAATGTTTACATAACATCACACTGACAGTTGGGGAAACCCAGTGAGTAAAAACAGGAATATAATCAAAATTTCATTATTTTTTATTAAATTCAGACATATTTACCAACTATCTGAAAGATTTATATTTTTCATATTTTTATCAACTTTTTCACTCTAAATTTTAATGCAAAATAACAATCAAAGCATGTGATACCTCCATATATGACTTGACAGCATGGTCTGCATTGTCAAAGCATCGAGGCGATGTTCAATTTGTTCAGCAGTTTAAACTGATCACTTATTAAAACAGTTGACAAATATGTGCGAGATAATTGGGTGGATATTTTTTATTTATCAGTGAACTCTCTCTTTCATCGGTGGTTTTCTACAATAACGCATATTATCCAAAGGATAAATAGTCATTTCCCATTCGGATGCAAACCGACTTGACTTGATGGCTTGATTACTCGTCCTGAAGCCCACCCCCTACTTTTTTATATTTCTCCTGCATGCACCCTCTGGGCTTTGAGACAGGTCAGTATGGTATGCCATAAACAAGCATTACACTATATGTTTTTATTAAACAAGGGGCAATAACTCCAATAATTTCCATTGGATATCGCTGGTCATCGAACCTGATATAGATATTGTTGCTATAGAGACATTAACCAAAAAGAATAGAAACTTGCTTACTATTGTTCAAGTTCTAACATAAACATGCATTACTCGATATGTTTTTGTAAACAAAGGGCAATAACTCCCATAATTTTCATCAGATATCGCTCGCCATCGAACTCGATGTACACATCATAGACATTGTTACTATTATAGACATATAGCAACAAGCCAAGACCAATACCGGGTCTGGACCTGCGTCGCTGCATGCAATTGATTACAGAGATGAACAGACTTCAAAGTATCGACAAACAGGAAGTGGCTGTACGGCAGATCTGAAAATTAGACGATACAACTCATCATTATGAAGCAGCAGACCAAATATAAAATCATTCCCTTTCATAGAAGTCAAGAAAACTTTGATGGAAGAAGTGTTTCGGACGGACTGCCGGACAGACTGATGGACGGAATCGAGCGGTTACTAGACCTGCTCTGCCGCTGGCGACGCAGGTAAAAAGAATTGAACTACAGTACTGCGATCACAAAAGTGGTCTTTTAGCCGACCTGATCGACGCAGAATTTAAACAAAGTCCCGATTGAGAAACGCGATTTTGTGTTAAGAACCCCCCCCCCAAGAAAAATTCAAAAGATGAAAGTGTCAATGACACTGTAGCTCAACTTGTTAAGACATGTACATGTATAGTATGTGACACAGCAATGACAAACATCTAGGTAATGTCCTGATAACAAAGGTACATATAAAGTATTATAATGGTCTGTACATAAATACTGACTGCAGCCTGTAACAAATGTATAGGTAAAGTATTGTAAAGGTGGGTGACAGTCAGATGCTAAACTAGAAAAAAATCTTTTGAGTCCCAGAGTGGGTCTGACTGAACCCCAAAATATTTGTTCTCATACCACAGTGATAACAAAGGCACCCCAAAACACACTCGTTCCTGTTCCAAGGTGAAAACAAAGGTACCCAAGAAGTTTTGTGAAGATCAGTTCATAAATACGAGCTGTATAGAAGTTGTGACAAAAAACTGATTTGACCTAATTTCAGTACAAAATGGCCACTGGCAGCCATCTTGAATTTCGCACCCAGAAACACTTATTCTCGTCCCAAGGTGATAACAAAGGTACCCAAGAAGTTTTGTGAAGATCGGTTCATAAATACAGCCTCTATCCTGAGCCGTATTGACATGTGTGCTTACATTGTGTAAGTGGCACTGACATGGTATTGACATGTGTGCTTACATTGTGTAAGTGGCACTGAATAAATCAAAGTTCATCTAATTTGCATAATTTCTGCACGATAAAAAACCCCTTACAATATGTGATGTATTCCATGTTACTAAACATTCATACAAAACTTTATTCAAATCAGAACTTTCATACAGAAGTTCTGTACAAAAGACTGATTGCACTAATTTTGGTACAAAATGGCTGCTGGTGGCCATCTTGAATTTTGGACCACACCCAAAAACACTCGCTCTCATCCCACGGTGATAACCAAGGTACCCAAGAAGTTTAGTAAAGATTGGTTCATAAATATGGCCTCTAGTCTGAGCCGTATAGCAGTTGTGTACAAACAACAGGCCCCACTGGGCCTGAAGCGCTCATCTTGTACAGAACACAATTTAAACAGAGTCCAAGAATGAGTCTACATTAAGCAAGCCGTCTCCATAGGCTACACTGTCAATCCTTGAGTCCCTCAGGAGTGACAAAAATAATCTGGACATCATGCCTTTTCTTCAGTTGATCATAAGTAAAATGTAGAGTTCCCCTATGAAGCTCCTTGATACAACCTATGTGGATTAATCTTAGTACCTATAGAGGGTACTGAATACAAAATTTTTAATTCTTTAGCAAAATGGCCAATTCCGGCTCCTATAGAGAGCCCAAATATTAACCCAGGCTCTTGATTTGAACACAGTTAAATCTGACTTCCCTAGAGATGTTGTGTACCGAATATGAAAGCATTCTGACTGTTAGAGCTGAAGAAGAGAAATTGTAAAGAAATTTCTTCGAATTGCACTAAGTTTAAATTTGGGCTACCATAGCAAGCCCAAATATTAACCTATGGATCCGATTTGAACAAACTTGAATCTGACCTCCGTTGTATACCAAATGTGAAAGCATTCTGACAAGTGAATCAGAAGAAGAAGATTTTTGAAGAAATTTCCTCATTTTGTACTAAGTTAAATTTCATGTTCTCATATGGAGCCCAAATATTAACCTAGGCACTCGAATTGAACAACCTGGAATCTGACCCCCCAAGAGATGTTGTATACCAAATATAAAAGCATTCCGACTGGTGGATCTGAAGAAGAAGATTTTTAAAGAAATTTCCTCATATTGCACTAAGTAAAAATTTGGGCTACCATAGTGAGCCCAAATATATACCTAGGGATCTGATTTGAACAAACTTGAATCTGACCCCCATAGAGATGTTGCATACCAAATATCAAAGCATTCTGACTGATGGATCTGAAGAAGAAGATTTTTTTAAATTACCCTCCATATTGAACAAAGATAAAATTTGGGCTTCCATAGGAAGCCCAAATATTAACCTAGGGACTTGGTTTGAACAACCTAGAATCTGACCCTCATAACAATGATGTATACCAAATATTAAAAGATTCTGACTGGTGGTTCTGAAGAAGAAGATTTTTAAGGAATATTCCCCATATTACCCTATGTTAAAACTTCGGGCTCCTGTAGAGAGCCCAAATATGAACCAATGAGCTTTATTTCAACAAACTTTTATCTGACCCCCTCTATGAATGCTGTATACCAAATATCAAAAGATTCTGATGATTGGTTCTGGAGAAAAGATTTTTTTAAAGTTTTGCAAATATGCTGACTCAGCATTTTTTCGATGCCCATTACAGAAACCCTAACACAACCGATGGCAATTTTTTTTTACCATTCAATTCTACTCGTCATAAGGATACTTCATAACAAATAAAAGCTCTCTGTTCCGTGGGGTTTGGGAAATATGGGCGTTTGAAAATATTTCTATTTTCAGCTCCCAGGGTTCCCATGGGGATGCAGGAATTTTTTTTTTGCATGGGTCAAGTACTTATGACCCAATACTACCACAAACCAAATTTGGTTCATACCGGACCATCGGTTCAGAAAATAGAAATTTTGGGCGGGGCCAAAAATCTTACCCCTCCTATTGCAAAGCCAAATATTACTTCACGAACTTCGTTTGAACAAACTTGATTCTACACCTCATATGGAAGCTCCATAGCAAATATCAAGTCCTTGTACACACTGGTTCTTGAGAAGAAGATTTTAAAAATATTTTGGAGCATTTTCCCCCACTCCCTCCCTATGGGGCTGGGCATGCTGAGTTGAACAAAAATGAAATGCCCCTTTGGGACCATCACTCACACAAACTTTCACTTGAATTGGCGCAGTGGCTTTGGAGGAGAAGACCAAAACATGGTGTTGACGGACGATGGACGGAGAGCGATGAGATTAGCTCAGCTTGACTTTGTCAAGATGAGCTAAAAACTGATTAGACCTAATTTCGGTACAAAATGGTCACTGGCAGCCATCTTGTATTTTAGACCGCACCCAGAAACACTCGTTCTCATCCCAAGGTGATAACAAAGGTACCCAAGACATTTCGTGAAGATCAATTCATAAATACAAACTCTAGCCCGAGCCGTATTGACAAGTGTACTTACTGTGTGTAAGTCGCACAGAAAAAATCAAAGTTCATCTAATTTGCATAATTTCTGCACGAGAAAAAAACCCGTATTATATGTGATGTATCCTATGGTACTAAACATTCACACACAAAATTATTCAAATCAGCGCTTTTATATGGAAGTTCTGTGCAAAAATCTGATTGCACCTAATTTTGTACAAAATGGCTGCCATTGGCCATCTGAATTTCGGACCGGACCCCAAAACACTCGTTCTCGTCCCACGGTGATACCAAAGGTACCCAAGAAGTTTCGTAAAGATCGGTTCATAAATACGGTCTCCAGCCCGAGCCGTATTGGCATTTGCACTTACAGTGCTCAAAGTAACACCAAAAAACATCAAAATTAGTCTACTTTGCACAATTTAGGCACGAGAAACCTGTATTATATGTGATGAATCCCATGGTACTAAACATTCATACAAAAAATTATTCAAATCAGAGCTTTCATATGGAAGTTCTGTACCAAAAAACAGATTTCTGCATCGTCGGTACATATTGGCGGCTGGCAGCCATCTTGAATTTCAGACCGCACCCAAAAACACTCATTCTCGTCCCACAGTCATAACAAAGGTACCCAAGAAGTTTTGTATAGATCGGTTCCATAAATACGGCCTCTAGCCCGAGCTGTATCCAATTGTTGACGTACGGACAGTGAGACAGACGGACGACGGGCCATGACAAAAGCTCAAATTTGGCTTCGCCAAAGTTGAGCTAATAAGATGAAAAAATCATCTGTAGGCCTATAGTTATACAAAACGGATCCCTTCCACCAACTGTCGATACCACTGCAAACGCTACTCATTTCCTTACAGCGGGTACCATGTGGCCTCAAACAAGTGTACATCTCGCCCTGCTCTTGAGTCACCATCATCGAAGAAACTTCATTTCGGCATAAATTCAAAGAGAAAGGCTCGATCAATATTTAATTATTTTAACCCCACAACTGGTGGATAACTGCACTCGCCAGTAGATAAATTTCTGCACAAGAGCCTACATTTAAGCTTACTGAAAAAAAATCATTTTTGGACCCCAAAAACATAGCTTATGGATCCTCTATGGAACTTTTCCTTGCTCCATTGAGGAGTCACAGCCTATATTCCTTCAGGGAAGAAGTGGAAAAATAATTAAATTTAGAGGGCGGTGACTGACGGTGAATCTGTTCACCTATGGTTAGTTTTATGGTAGATGCTGGCAAACTTTAAAATGTGAATGAATCTTACTGAATGTGAATAGTCCCACAGGCCATATCATTCTGAGAATCTCGCATGATTTCATGTTTACTTTCAACTGAATCTTCAACCAAAAGAACCTATTTGAGTACTTTAGGGGGGGTGGGGGGGTGTGGACTGTGAGAGTCAACTTTTTCCTCATTGTATATCAATTACAATCAGAGTATACAATTTCCTATGAATGAAAGGAGATATAGAATTGAGACTGTTAACTTAATATATTTCATTTCTCGTTTGTTGATGGTGTGTGGTATGTGGGGGCACATATTTTACCCCTGTTGACCTTCAGTCTATTGAGGCATGAACACCCATTCAAATCTATGCATGAGGTATACTTTTTTGTTCCGAGTATACTATTTTAAATTTCCTTCTCTATTTGTTGTCGAAAGAGTGTTTTATTCTGAATTACGATCATAGCATTAATCCATGTCAATGATTTGGAACATGCATGGGGAACAGGCAGGCCTATATGTCAAACCTCTGCATGTCTGTCACGGTATTTTTATTTTCGATTCAAATTGAAATTACAAAGTATATGAGTTTACTGGCTGAACATTCCATTCATAGAAAAATGCTTTTAAAAGGGTTTTAAAGTCTTAAATCATTTCTATTGAATGCCAAACCTCATTGAAGTGTAAAAAATGAGTGATATAGTTGGCCGTGTTAAAATAACAAGAAGCCCCAGGGGGCCTTAGGCACTCACCAAATGTTCCATACTGTTAAGACACAAATTTTATCAAAAGCTATTCTTAAGGTTCTACAGAGTAAATCTATACTCACTGTGGAGCTAAAACATCAACAGGACTGAATGGGACAATGCTGCTGATTTTTCTATAATTCATACGGTGCTATCAGAGTTATGCCCCATACAGAGCCCCCAAGGGATGTGGCCATTTCATTTGCACAAATATGAATTGCCATATAGTAATGAACATCCACATGAAGTTTCGTGAAAATCGGACCAGTGGTTTCAGAGGAGAAGTCGTTTGAAAAATGTTCACGAAGACAGACGCCAGACGGCAAGTGAAAAGTTGAGCTCCCTTCGGTGAGCTAAACATTCCTCATATTGACTAAGTTATAATTCGGGCTCCCACAGGGAGCCCAAATATGGACCCAGGGACTTGGCTCTAACAATCTTGAAGCTCCCCCCCCCCCTCCCCTAACGATGCTACACACCACATATCAAAACATTCCGACTGCTGGATCTGAAGAAGATTTTTTAAGAAAACTCCTCATTTCGAACTAAGTTACAATTCAAGCCTCCACAGTGAGCCCAAATATGGACCTAGGGACATGGCTTGAACAAACTTGAATCTCACCCCCCTAAGGATGCTACATACCAAATATCAAAACATTCCGACTGCTGGATCTGAAGAAGAAAATTTTTAAAGAAAATTCCTCATTTTGAACTAAGTTATAATTCAGGCTACCACAGTGAGCCCAAATATGAACCCAGGGACTTGGCTTGAACAAATCTGAATCTCAACCCCCCTAAGTATGCTGCATACCCAATATCAAAAAATTCTGCTTGCTGGATCTTGAGAAGAAGATTTTTAAAGAAATTTTGCCTGAAATGCACTAAGTTCAAATTGGGCTCCTATACTGAGCCCAAATATGAACCCAGGAGGCCGATTTGAACAAACTTGAATCAGATCCACCCCACAATGTTGCATACCAAATATCAAAAGATTCTGCCTGCTGGATCTGGAGAAGAGGATTTTTTAAGAAATTTGCCTGAAATGCACTAAGTTCGAATTCAAGCTTTTATAGTGAGCCCAAATATGAATCCAGGGGGCCGATTTGAACAAACTTGAATCAGATCGACCCTACAATGTTGCATACCAAATATCAAAAGATTCTGCCTGCTGGATCTGGAGAAGAAGATTTTTTAAGAAATTTGCCTGAAATGCACTAAGTTCGAATTTGGGCTTCTATAGTGAGCCCAAATATGAATCCAGGGGGCCGATTGGAACAAACTTGAATCAGACCCATACCAAGATGCTGCCTACCAAGTATCAAAAGATTCTGTCCACTGGTTCTGGAGAAGAAGATTTTTTAATAATTTTTCTATAATTCATACGGTGCTATCAGATTTATGCCCCATACAGAGCCCCCAAGGGACGTGGCCATTTCATTTGAACAAACATGAATTGTCATATAGTAATGAACATACACCATATAGTTTTGTGAAAGTCGGACCAGTGGTTTCAGAGAAGAAGTCGTTTGAAAAATGTTCACGACGACGATGGACGGCAAGTGATAAGTTAAGCTCCCTTCGGTGAGCTAAAAATCCTAAAATATTTATACTATTTGGCAATTTTTTTACGGAGACTTACCAATAGGTGTTTTTCAGACAATAATTCCCAACGGGGGGGGGGGGGAGGGGGGGGGGGGGAGTTTGCGATGGGCAGAGTTCCTCTTGCTCCTGTTTGAGTTAGGCAGCGCCAACCTATTCCCCCCCCCCCCCCCCCCCAACTCCACTCCAGTTAAACTCTCTCCAAAAGTAAGTACAGTAAATCCTTGTGTTTTTTAACTGTGTAAAAAGTCTTTGGTTATTTTAGGTGTGAACCTGACATAAAGGCAGGAAAAAATATCCAAACATTCTGCAATAATGAGCGAGTGTGAAAAGGTTCAAAATATCCTCCCTAAAAATCTTCTGCGAAATGTCAAAAATCTTCGGGGTCGTTGTTTTCGCAAATTTACTGCTCTTTGAGATGCCTACAACTCAAATTCTATTAATTTTTAAAGATAATTCCAGGTCTCATAACCATTTCTTAGGGAGTGCTAAGACACCTCTTCAAAACTTCTCGCCTGGCGTAAATCAGTTGAGATAATCTGAACCGCCATATTCTGTAGATCTAATGAGTAGGTGTGTGTGTGTGTGTTGTGAAATGAAAAAGAATGTATAGTGTTATTCATGTGACTGATGAGTCCCCTATTTTCATTCAAGTATGAAATCAGAAAATTTGAGTCTTTGTCAAAGTCGCGACTCCGTCGACTGTTGGCATTCAGCTCATCGCAAAAATCGCATCTTTGTACCGATTTTCAAGCATTTTTATCGAAGCATTTTTATTTTGTCATCGATCGGTTCACGATTCATTCACGATCCGATCGATATGTAGTGACCACTTTTGTGATCACAGTACTGTATTTTCAAGTTATGCCGTAAACAAGATTTACAGAATATTTTTATAATAAGTTAATCAAGACCAAATAACTCTGTAAATGTTTACGGAAAAATATTAATTCTGCTGTAGGATCCGTTCCCATTATGATAATATCCCAATAATGGACACCTCATAGGTAATCCATGTGTGAAGTTATAGCATTGTACGTAGAAGGAAACTAAAGTTATTGCATGAAAAACAAAAATCTATTTATAGTAACAGTGACTTTGACCTACAGACCCAAATGCAATCCCAACCATCGATACATCACATGCAATCAAAATATGAAGTTACAACATCATTTGCAAAAGGAAACTAAAGTTATTACACCGAAATCAAAAATCTGACATTTGACCTGCATATCCCAAAATTAATGCAAAATATTGTCCCATTACGGGCGACCTATGTGTGAAGTATCAGCATCGTGTGGCCAATAGTACAAAAGTTATTGCCTGGAAATGAGTGTGAAGACATTTTTTAATCATCCCCTAAGTTAAACAAGGGAGAATAATTCTGTAAATATTTATACGAAGATATTAATTCTGATGTAGGATCTGTTCTCTCATACTGAGGTATAAGCTTGGCAAAAGTTATTTGAATCCAACAAATAATAACAGTGCAACAGCATCAAATATGTTAAGACGGGCACATTTTTCAATAATAATAATCCCCTAAGTTAAACAAAGGCAAATAACTTTGTAAATGTTTACGGAAAAAAATTAATTCTGCTTTAGGATCTGTTCCCCCATGTTGAGGTACAAGCACATAGTAAAAATAATTTGAATCCACCATATAATGACAGTGCTAGAGCAGCAAATATGTTGGACGGGCATATTTGTGTTATGAATATACGTAACGTTCGCAATGTGTGTAACATACGAATGAACGGATGCAGCTCTCTACTAGATCCCCAGTCCGACCAGATAGGTTGGGGGCATAAAAAAGTGGGTGAATGTTATTTATTAAAACTACACAAATCAATACATATTACAAAATATTTTATTCTTTACTTAGTCAGAATACTTGCCACAAAATTACATCAGTTTAGTCAACCTGTCCTTTTTTTTCCTCAAATCTTATCCTACTGGTGGCAGGTTGTTCGTGGGTTCCAAACTTAGAGGGTTAAAAAAAAAATTTCTAGCAAAAATATGGTGTCCCAATTGATTGAATGTCCCTAAACATAGCATAAATACGGTAGTATGATGGGTTGAAAAGAAATGTATTTTGATCACAATAGGATGAAGTTGAAAATATTATACTTACACATCCATAAATAATAAATAAATTTCACTGTCTTCTGGAATTCTAAAGGAATATCTACACTAAAATCTTGATAAAAACAAGGTCCAATTGGAAACCATTTTGGCAAAGGAGGCCAGTTGTTTGATCTGTCTGTAATTGTATATAAATAACTGAATGAGATATGGCCCATGAAAAGATTTGTGTATATAATGCAACTTCCATCTACTTTCATCAAAATAAAAAAATTAAACAAAAATAGGCCGATAAAATAGTCAGATGTGTACCCATACGCACAACTAGTAGAAAGCTGTATGATGGAGGACCACCACGTATGACGACATTATATACACCATACATGGTATGGGTACATATAGAAATGGATTGGAGAAATGTCTACTTTGATGGATAAAGGGTTAATATCTCCAGATCAAATTATCAGATTTACATAAAAAACTATACAGCACAGCACATCAGTAACCTGAATACATATGTAAAGTAACATGACAATCGGATTGATATTTTTTGAGTTATCTCATGCCAAAGGGATTGGAGGAATTTTTCAGGATCAAATTATCAGATTTACACCAAAAACTATACAGCTCGGCACATCAGTAACCTGAACACAAATATAAAGTAACCTGACAATCCAAGCAATATTTTTCAAGTTATTGAATGCCAAAGGGATTGGAGGAAATTTCAATTTGAAGGATAAAGGGTTAATATCTCAGGATCAAAATAACAGATTTACACCAAAAACTATACAGCTCGGCACATCAGTAACCTGAACACAAATATAAAGTTACCTGACAATCCAAGCAATATTTTTCAAGTTATCGAATGCCAAAGGGATTGGAGGAATTTTCAATTTGAAGGATAAAGGGTTAATATCTCAGGATCAAATTATCAGATTTACACCAATAACTATACAGCTCAGCACATCAGTAACCTGAACACAAATATAAAGTAACTTGACAATCCAAGCAATATTTTTCAAGTTATTGAATGCCAAAGGGATTGGAGGAAATTTCAATTTGAAGGATAAAGGGTTAATATCTCAGGATCAAAATAACAGATTTACACCAAAAACTATACAGCTCGGCACATCAGTAACCTGAACACAAATATAAAGTTACCTGACAATCCAAGCAATATTTTTCAAGTTATCGAATGCCAAAGGGATTGGAGGAATTTTCAATTTGAAGGATAAAGGGTTAATATCTCAGGACCAAATTATCAGATTTACACCAAAAACTATACAGCTCAGCACATCAGTAACCTGAACACAAATATAAAGTAACTGGACAATCCAAGCAATATTTTTCAAGTTATCCAATGCCAAAGGGATTGGAGGAATTTTCAATTTGAAGGATAAAGGGTTAATATCTCAGGATCAAAATAACAGATTTACACCAAAAACTATACAGCTCGGCACATCAGTAACCTCAACACAAATATAAAGTAACTTGACAATCCAAGCAATATTTTTCAAGTTATCGAATGCCAAAGGGATTGGTGGAATTTTCAATTTGAAGGATAAAGGGTTAATATCACGGGATCAAAATAACAGATTTACACCAAAAACTCTACAGCTCGGCACAACAGTAACCTGAACTCGACAACCCAAGCAATATTTTTCAAGTTATCGAATGCCAAAGGGATTGGAGAAATTTTCAATTTGAAGGATAAAGGGTTAATATCTTAGGATCAAAATAACAGATTTACACCAAAAACTGTACAGCTCGGAACATCAGTAACCTGAAGATATATATAAAGTAACATGACAATTGGACTGATATGTTTTGAGTTATCTCATGCCAAAGGGATTGGAAGAATTCTCAATTTGAAGGATAAAGAGTTAATATCTCAGGATCAAATAATCAGATTTACACCAAAAATTGCGACATCGACGCCGTAGCTGCGACGGGTGGTGCAATTTCACAAAATTCTAAGTTCATCAAGGGCCATAACTCCACGAAAAATATTTGGAACAACACATGCCTTGAACAGTGGCTAGACATCAATAAGATACACTTACATGCCAAATATAAAGTCATTCCATCAAGTATTTCAAAAGTTATTGAGTTTTGAAACTCGTTGGTCAAAGACAGACCGACCGACATTCTAAGTTCATCAAGGGCCATAACTCCAAGGAAAATACTTGGAACAACACATGCATTGAACAGTGGCTAGACATCAATAAGATACACTTACATGCCAAATATAAAGTCATTCCATCAAGTATTTCAAAAGTTATTGAGTTTTGAAACTCGTTGGTCACAGACAGACCGACCGACCGACCGACCGACAGACAGACCGACATTGCCACTTATAGAGCTGCTAGTCGCAGCTAAAAACTCTACAGCTTGGCACATCAGTAACCTGAACACAAATATAAAGTAACTTGACAATCCAAGCAATATTTTTCAAGTTATCGAATGCCAAAGAAATGGATATAGATGAAGGATGGACGGACCGACGGACGGACAAAGGATGGACGAACAACGGATGGCCACCCCAGATTCCGGCATTATGTGTACCACACATAGTATGGGTACAAATAAAAATAGGCCGATGAAATCGTCAGATGTGAACCCATACGCGCAACTAGTAGAAAGCTGTATGACGGAGTGCCACTCTGGATGCCGACATTATGAACACCATACATGGTATGGGTACATATAGAAATGGATTGGAGGAGTTCCTAATTTGATGGACAAAGGGTTAACATCTCCGGATCAAATTATTAGGTTTACATAAAAAACTATACAGCACAGCACATCAGTAACCTGAATACAAATATAAAGTAACCTGGTAATCGGATTAATATTTATTGAGTTATCGCATGCCAAAGAAATGAATTGGAGGAGTTCTCAATTTGAAGGATAAAGGGTTAATATCAGAGGATCAAATTATCAGATTTACACCAAAAACTATACAGCTCGGCACATCAGTAACCTGAATACATATATGAAGTAACATGACAATCCAAGCAATATTTTTCAAGTTATCGAATGCCAAAGGGATTGGAGGAATTTTCAATTTGAAGGATAAAGGGTTAATATTTCAAGATCAAATTATCAGATTTACACCAAAAACTATACAGCTCGGCACATCAATAACCTGAACAATAATATGAAGTAACTTGAAAATCCAAGTAATATTTTTCAAGTTATCGAATGCCAAAGGGATTGGAGGAATTTTCAATTTGAAGCATAAAGGGTTAATATCTCAGGATCAAAATAACCGATTTACACCAAAAACTATACAGCTT
Source organism: Pictodentalium vernedei (assembly GCA_031216915.1). Taxonomy (NCBI): domain Eukaryota; kingdom Metazoa; phylum Mollusca; class Scaphopoda; order Dentaliida; family Dentaliidae; genus Pictodentalium; species Pictodentalium vernedei. The sequence goes on from CM062293.1 coordinate 267,581,765, forward strand.
GGCACATCAGTAACCTGAACACAACAAATACTAGATATCACAGAGATGGAATCCATCTCTGCGGGCCCCGCAGCAACTAACCGATGTTAGGTATAAACTGATGTGAACCATAATACTAAAATATTTCAAGCAATAGGTAAAGTCTGATTAAAATCCCTTCCCGGACACGAACTTGTCAGAAAAAAACCCCCAAATTCTGAATAATTTTACCTTGAGGTCAAACTTCAAGGTCAAAACATGGCAACCTTGGTACGCGACACAGCGCCTTGAGATAATCTATCCACATACCAAATATCAAAACCCTATCTATTAAGGGAAAAAAGTTACAGCCCGGACACGAACTTGTCAGAAAAGAACCCCGAATTCGGAATAATTTGACCTTGAGGTTAAAGTTCAAGGGCAAAGCATGGCAACCTTGGAACGCGACACATCATCTTGAGATAATCTACCCACATACCAAATATCAAAACCCTATCTATTAAGGGAAAAAAGTTCCAGCCCAGACACAAACTTGTCAGAAAAGAACCCCGTATTCGGAATAATTTGACCTTTAGGTCAAAGTTCAAGGTCAAAGCATGGCAACCTTGGTGTACACGACACATCGTCTTGAGATAATATACCCACATGTCAAATATCAAAACCTTATCTATTAAGAGAGAAAGATTACAGCCCGGACAAGTTTTGTTACGGACGGACGAATGGACGGATGGACAGGCAGATGGACGGACAGACGGATGGACGGACAGAGCGATCACTATAGGGCGTCCGCCTCATGGCGGGGCCCTAATAAAGTAACTTGACAATCCAAACAATATTTTTCAGGTTATCGAATGCCAAAGGGATTGGAGGAATTTTCAGTTTGAAGGATAAAGGGTTAATATCTCAGGATCAAATTATCAGATTTACACCAAAAACTATACAGCTCGGCACATCAGTAACCTGAACACAAATATAGAGTAACTTGGCAATCCAAGCAATATTTTTCAAGTTATCGAATGCCAAAGGGATTGGAGGAAGTTTCAGTTTGAAGAATAAAGGGTTAATATCTCAGGATCCAAATAACAGATTTCCACCAAAAACTATACAGTTCGGAGCATCAGTAACCTGAAGATATATAAAATGTAACATGACAATTGGATTGGTATTTTTTGAGTTATCTCATGCCAAAGGGATTGGAAGAATTCTCAATTTGAAGGATAAAGTGTTAATATCTCAGGATCAAATTATCAGATTTACACCAAAAACTCTACAGCTCGGCACATCAGTAACCTGAACAGAAATATAAAGTAACTTGACAATCCAAGCAATATTTTTCAAAATATCGAATGCCAAAGAAATGGATATGGGTGCCGGATGGACAGACGGACGGACAAAGGATGGACGAACGACAGATGGCCACCCCGGATGCCGGCATTATGTGTACCATACATAGTATGGGTACACATAACAATAAAAATTCAACATATTGTTAACAGAAAGCTCTATTCACACTGTGAAGATAGTAACAAAAATACTCACAAGTAGAGTTTTCACCCAGAACATAAGACACAATCTGCTAGAAATCAAAAGAAGTAAAAGTCAAGTTTCAGCTGATGGGCCTCCAGGATGATCCTAGTGGTCAAGTGGCTGATACTTTGCTTCTGCTCCTCAAATTTCCAGGCCTGGCAATCTAGAAAATCAAAGAGTGCAAAACAGTTGCCCTCCTCAGATTGCTTGGGAGTGCAATTGCACCTGAAATTTTCAATGCAAAAACTTGTATGCTATTTTGGTAATATTCACTTCAAGGTATTAATATTGCGACTGAAAGAATGTACTACATTCAGCTACAGTGGAAAAATTGGCACACACATCTCATTATTCAAAATGTTGCATTCAATTCTTATGTGACGGTCTTCTACACTCAAAATGTATCGAAATGCAACGCAGAATGGGTTATGAATTTCTGCGAATCGATGCAGCATTGACAAATCGTCCCTGAGTTCCAATGTGTTCTCTGTGCCTAACACATTGGAACTCAGGGGGTGAAATGATAATAGATTTTAAAGGCAGTCCCAAACAGGTCTGGCATTCCAGAAAATCAAGGGGTGCAAAAAATTGCCCTCCTCAGTTTTTTCTAGGCGTGCAGCACTCCTGAACGCCGAAAGAATTCAAGACCAGAATTTCACTGACGATGTTACAGGTGAAAATTCCACTTTGCAGAAGTATTAGTGGAAATCCTCTAAGCCTGCAAATAAGCTGACTCTGATAGGCAATGATAGGTACAATATGTATATTTGAAAGGCATCAATTCACTCATGCCTGACATAATGACCAATGCATGTTCTTGGAATTGAATATGAGCCTGTAGCTTGAACAAGAGGCCCCTAGGAGCCTCAATCGCTCACCTGATAAAATCAATCAAACCATTCAAAACTCATTTCGAGCCAAAAAGGGGAAAAAATCACCCAGTCGATCAACTCAGCCCCCCCCCCCCCCCCCCTCCCTTTGAATCTCATCATGCTAAAGGGTGTAAATACTATCTAACACTATTTATTTATTTACTAGCGTTGAAGGTCACATACCTCTGCACAATGGCAAATCGTGACCAGGACAGTTTTACGGGTGGAGGAAGCCGAAGAACTCCTAGAGAACCACAAAGCATCGATGAGCAACTGTCAGCTTAACATTATAACCCTGTTCAGGCTCTGCTCAAGCAGGGTTACAGCAGTTGAAGAAATGTGCACCATCGACGTGCAGTCTGCCTTAGTACACAGCGTCATCGTGCCCCCATGTAGGCAACCAGGATAAAGTGCCTTGCCTAAGGACACAATGAGGGTCATCCCAGACATGGATAGAATACAGGACCTCTACCACAGAAGTCCAGCAGTCTACCACTGAGCCACCGCACTCCCCTAACAAAAAAATCAAACTCATGAAAGCAAAGATAAAGATTTTTTAAAGAATAGTCCTAATATTTCTCCATTCAATGGGTTGTGTGTTGAATTCCTAATCCTTTTGGTGCCCAACAAAATCAGTTAAGAATAATACTTTGAACAAATTTTAATCTAGGAGTCATAGTAATGCTATATACGAAATATCAAAAGATTCTGCCTGCTAGATCTGAAGAGGGTCTTTGAAGAATATTCCTCATACAGCATTAAGTTAAAATTTGTGTTTCCGTAGGAGCCCAAATATAAGCCCAGGGATTTGTTTTGAACAAACTTGAATCTCACCATGCCAGAGGGTGTTAATACTTTCGAACAGTATCAAACTCAATAATGTGAAGAAGAAGATGATTTTTTAAAGACTAGACCTCATATTGCACCAAGTAAAAATTTGGGATCCAAAGAGAGCCCAAATATGACCCAAGGGACTTGATTTGAACAAATTAAAATCTGAACCTCCCAAGCTTGCAGCATATCATACACTAAAAGATTCTGACTGGTGGATCTGAAGAGCGGATTTTTAAATGAATTTCCAAATATTATACCAAGTTAAAATTAAGGTTGCCATAGGATATGAACAAAGGGACTTGGTTTGAACAAACAGGAATCTGACCCCACTAAGGATATTGCAAACCAAATAACAAAAGATTCTGACTGGCAGATCTGAAAAAGGTTTTTAACCCTTTACCCAATGCAGACGATATAAAACTTTATTATTTTAATTACTATTTTTTAATTTAAAAAAAAAATTCAACAAAACCATATCAAGTGGCCCCCATTTAAATGAGGTCAAAGAGCTCGTTCAAATGAGGGGTCAGATGATAGGGTTTTGTTAAAAAATTTTAAAAATATATTTCTTTCAACTGCTGAATTTGCAAATTACGCTGGCAGATGAGGGCGATTCATTAGGTGAAGGGTTAAAGAATATCAAGAGAACATCAAAAGATTTTGACTGGTAGACCTGAAGATAATGATTTTTAAATACATTTCCTCACATTGCACCAAGTTAAAATTTGGGTTCCCATAGGGAGCCCAAATATGAACACAGGGATATGTTTCAAATAAACCTGAATCTGACCCCTCTGAGGAAGTTGTGTACCAAGTATCAAAAGATTCTGATAGGTAGTTCTGGAGAAGATTTTTAATTTGGAAAAAAATTGTGTGGGGTACCAAATGAAAGTGTCAATGACACTGTGGCTTAACTTGTGTGTTGTGTTTGATGAAAAGGATAATGCTCAATGTTTATGAAAGGATTATGAAATAAGACAAGAATTGTGAAAATTGGGAATATGTTCATTTCTGTTCCCTGTATGCTATGTTTTTGATAAAAAATAATATGAGGTGTACACTGTACTAAAGAGCTGAGGGGTGGGTTAATATGACCTCACAGTTAATGTAAAGGTATTCGGGCTTTGGACTCGGGCAGCCATAATGGTTGAATGATCGCAACCAAAAGGGGACATTCTCATCTGGGCATCATCTGGAGTGATCCTATGAAGTTACAATGAAATCCCTTCATAAAAATATGACCTGTAGACTGTGCTCAAGATTTTCGGGCTTCGGGCACCTGTAGCCATCACAGTTGACCAATCACGACCAAAAGGGTATGTCATCATCTAGGCATTATATGGAGTCAACCTAACAAGTTACAATGAAATCCTTCCATAAATACGACCTATAGACTATGCTAAAGGCCTTTGGGCTCGGGCAGCTAAAAAGGCTGAATGATCGCGACCAAAAGGGGGATGTTCTCATCTAGACATTATTTGGAATCATCCTACCAAGCTACAATGAAATCCCTTCATAAATACGACTTGTAGACTGTGCTAAAGGTTTTCGGGATCGGGCAGCCATCATGGCTGAATGATCGCAACCAAAGGAGACAATCTCATCTGGGCATCATCTGGAGTGATCCTACAAAGTTACAATGAAATCCCTTCATAAATATGACCTGTAGACTGTGCTCAAGGTTTTCGGGCTTCGGGCACCTGTAGCCATCACAGTTGACCAATCACGACCAAAAGGGGATGTCATCATCTAGGCATAATATGGAGTCAACCAAACAGGGTGCAATGAAATCCTTCCATAGATATGACCTTTTGCCTATACTAAAGGTTTTGGGGCTCGGGCACCCATCAAAGCTGAATGATCGCGATCAAAATGGGACGTTCTCATCTAGACATTATTTGGAGTCATCCTACCAAGTTACAATGAAATCCCTTCATAAATATGACCTGTAGACTATGCTAAAGGTTTTCAGGCTTCGGGCCCCTGCAGCTGTCAAAGTTGCCCAATCACGTCCAAAAGGGGACTTTCTCATCTTGACATTATATGAAGTCAACCCACCAAGTTACAATGAAATTCCTCAATAAATATGACCTGTAGACTGTGCTAAAGGTTTTGGGGTTTTGGGCTCAGGCATTCGTCACGGTTGGCAGATCACACCCAAATGGAGAAATTCTCATCTAGACATCATAACGAGTCATCCTACCAAGTTACAATGAAATCCCTCCATATTAAACATGACCCGCAGACTGTGCTAAAAGTTTTTGGGTTTCGGGCTTGGGCAGCCATCACGGTTGACAGATCATGCCCAAAAGGGGACATTCTCATCTAGGCATTATACAGAGGCATCCTACCAAGTTACAATGAAATCCCTTCATAAATATGACCTGTAGACTGTGCTAATGGTTTTGGGCTCAGGCAGCCATACCGTGATGATCAGACAAGAACTACCGGGTGTAGCCTGTACTTGAAGGTTGAATAAAAAACATTAACCACAAACTTTAACCAAAACTCCAAATGTCAACTAAACAGGAAAAAAAAACACAACACTTGAACCTTCAGTAAAAAACTTTAACCACAAACTTTAACCAAAACTCTAAATGTTAACAGATGGACAGACGGTTGCCCGATCGCGACCAAAAGGGGACGTTCTCATCTAGACATGACCCCAAACCTGCATATGAAATGTCGTGATGATCAGACAAGAACTGCGGGTGTAGCCCGTGCTAAAGGAAAATGTGAACAGACATCACAGACTCACAGATTTACAGACTAACCGACTTCCACATGCATGATGGCAATAGCTTATCTTGACTATGTCAAGTAAAGCTAAAAATGAAAGTGTCAATGACACTGTAGCTCAACTTGTTAAGACATGTACATGTATAGTATGTGACACAGCAATGACAAACATCTAGGTAATGACCTGATAACAAAGATACATATAAGGTATTGTAACGGTCTGTACATAAATACTGACCGTAGCCTGTAACAAATGTATAGGTAAAGTATTGTAAAGGTGGGTGACAGTCAGATGCTAAACTAGAAAAGAAATCTTTGAGTCCCAGAGTGGGTCTGACTGAACCCCAAAATATTTGTTCTCATAGCACAGAGATAACAAAGGCACCCCCAAAACACACTCGTTCCTGTCCCAAGGTGAAAACAAAGGGAGCCATGAAGTTTCGTGAAGATCAGTTCATAAATACGAGCTGTATAGAAGTTGTGACAAAAAACTGATTGGACCTAATTTCGGTACAAAATGGCCACTGGCAGCCAACTTGAATTTTGGATCGCACCCAGAAACACTCTTACTCGTCCCAAGGTGATAACAAAGGTACCCAAGAAGTTTTGTGAAGATCGGTTCATAAATACAGACTCTAGCCTGAGCCCTATTGACTTGTGTACATACTGTGTGTAAGAAGCACTGAAAAAATCAAAGTTCATCTAATTTACATAATTTCTGCACGAGAAAAAAACCCGTACTATATGTCATGCAGGGCTCGATTTAACTGGATTAGCATAGCACTTTGCTCTCCAATTTCTGAATTTTGCTATTCAAGATTTATTAGTTTCAAGTGCTTTTGGATCAACTGCTAATCAATTTTCCAGGGTGAATAGTAAATTGCTATTCAAAATTTTCAGATTAAATCAAGCCCTGTCATGTATTTCATGTTACTAAACATTCATACAAAAATTTATTCAGATCAGAACTTTCATACAGAAGTTCTGTCCAAAAGACTGGATTGCACTAATTTTGGTACAAAATGGCTGCTGGTGGCCATCTTGAATTTCGGACCACACCCAAAAACACTCGTTCTCATCCCACGGTGATAACAAGGCTACTCAAGAAGTTTCGTAAAGATCGGTTCATAAATACAGCCTCTAGCCTGAGTAGAAAAGAAGTTGTGTACAAAAAAACTGATTAGCCCTAATTTTGGAACAAAATGGCCACTGGCAGCCATCTTGAATTTTAGACCGCATCCAGAAACACGCGTTCTCGTCCCAAGGTGATAACAAAGGTACCCAAGACGTTTCGTGAAGATCGGTTGATAAATACAGACTCTAGCCTGAGCCGTATTGACATGTGTACTTACTGTGTGTAAGTAGCACTGAAAAAATCAAAGTTCATCTAATTTGCATAATTTCTGCACGAGAAAAAAAACCTGTATTATATGTGATGTATCCCATGGTACTAAACATTCACACAAAAAATAAATTATTCAAATCAGCGCTTTCATATGGAAGTTCTGTGCAAAAATCTGATTGCACCTAATTTTGTACAAAATGGCTGCCATCGGCCATCTTGAATTTCGGACCGGACCCCAAAACACTCGTTCTCGTCCCACAGAGATACCAAAGGTACCCAAGAAGTTTCGTAAAGATCGGTTCATAAATAAAGCCTCTAGCCCGAGCCGTATTGGCATTTGCACTAAAAGTGCTGAAAGTAACACGAAAAAACAAAGTTAGTCTAATTTGCATGATTTACGCATGAGAAAAAAACCTGTATTATATGTGATGTATCCCATGGTACTAAACATTCATACAAAAAATTATTCAAATCGGCACTTTCATATGGAAGTTCTGCGCAAAAATCTGATTGCACCTAATTTTGTACAAAATGGCTGCCAGCGGCCAACTTGAATTTCGGATTGGACCCAAAACACTCGTTCTCGTCCCACGGTCATAACAAAGGTACCAAAGAAGTTTTGTAAAGATCGGTTCATAAATGCGGCCTCTGGCCCGAGCTGTATTGAATTGTTGATGGACAGACGGACAGATGGACGACGGACGACTGGCCATGGCATAAGCTTCGCCAAAGTTGAGCTAAAAATCAATAGCTCATATCTAGAGGTCTCCCCGAACACACATACCAAGTTTCAAAGTGATCCGATCATAAATGTGCCCTGAAAGGTGTCTCAAAGGGAAATATTGAGGTCTGATTAAACTAAGTTCAAAGGTCAGCGGCAACATTTTTTGACAGAAATGGAGGAAAATCAATAGCTCCCATATAGATGTTACCCCACACAAGCACACCAAGTTTCCAAGTGATCCAATCATAAATGTGCCCTGCAGGGCGTGTCAAAGAGAAATACTGATGCATAACTGCACTAAGTTCATCAAAGGTCATTGCCAACAGCAACATTCTTTGACGGACAAGGAAGTAAATCAATATTCCTATCTAGAGGCCACTCCAAACAAGCATACCAAGTTTCAAAGTGATCCGAACATAAATGTGCCTTGTATTGAGTGCTAAAGGAAAATACTGATGCATAACTGCAATAAGTTCATCAAAGGTCGTTAGCAATGGCAACATCTTTTGATGGACAAGAAAAATAAATAGCTCCTATCTACAGGTCACCACAAACAAGCATACAAGGTTTCAATGCAATCCAATCATAATGTTCCCTGTAGGGTGTGCCAAAGGGAAATATTGAGGTCTGAATAAACTATGTTCAAAGGCTGTTGCCAGCTGTAATATTTTTTGACAGAAATCGAAGAAAATCGATAGCTCCCATCTAGAGGTCACCCCAAATTTCAAAGTGATCTCGTCAAAACTGTACACTGCAGGGTGTGCCAAAGGGAAATATTGATGCATAACTGCACTAAGTTCATTGAAGGTCATTGCCAGCAGCAACAATTTTTGATGGAAATGGAAGAAAATCAATAGCTCCAACTGGAGGTAACCCTAAACAAGCAAACCAAGTTTCAAACCGATCTGATCATAAATGTGCCCTGTAGGGCATGCCAAAGGAATATACTGATGCCTGACTAAACCAAGTTCAATGGTTGTTGCCAGCGGAAACATTTTTTGCTGGAAATGGAAGAAAATCAATAGCTCCCATCAAGAGGTTAACCCAAACAAGCATACCAGGTTTCAAAGCAATCTGATGATAAATGTGTCCTGTAGAGTGTGCCAAGGGGAGATATTGAGATCTGACTAAACCAAGTTCAAAGAACGTTGCCAGTGGCAACATTTCTTGACGGAAATGGTAGAAAATCAATAGCTCCCATCTAGAGGTCACCCCAAACAAGCATACCAAGTTTCAAAATGATCTGATCATACATGCGTCCTGTGCGGTGTGCCAAAGGAAATTGTGGACATATGTATGTATGTACCCCAACGGACGAGAAGTGATGGCAATACCTCAGCTTGGCTTTGTCTAGGCGAGCGATTATTTGTCCTCAAGCTTACAAAAGCCAAAATTGCAAAATGAAGTTTTACTGTTAATAAATTCTGCCAAGGGGGCTTTGTACATTATATTTGGTGCTAAATAAGGTAGTCTCTGTGAGACGATTATACTTACACTGCCCCTCCCACACCTCCGGGCATTGGCAAGGCCTGGAGATGTGGGAGGGGCAGTATGGCCGTCTTACAGTCTGCACCTCTACTGACTGAGCCACTGGACCTAAGACTTATACAGGGATGTATACAGTAACCAATTTAAACTTATTGCAACAAATTTAAACAAATTATAAGCCTTCACAAATTTAGTTTTGTTATAAATGAAAAAAAAAGGCCAGAATTTGAAGAAAGATACCCACCTCCATATGAAATATTTTTCATTTCTTGTTCCCTTCTCTGCAGTTCTGCAGCTTTTCGCTCCAATTCCTGCAACAAACAAAAAAGGTTAACTACTGAAAATATGCACTTGCAAATTAATTCAGACTGAAAAATTTAATGAAAGTGTCAATGACACTGTAGCTCAACTTGAGAAACTTGAACTTGGTAAGTTATAAATGAAATGGCAAAATTGAAGATCATTGGTACCAATGTTATTTGATGAAATTTCCAACATAACAGCATTGTGTGTGCACATCAGAGTAATCCATGCATTTTTAAATGTAAACTGTAAGACTGGCTAAAGGAAGAATGTTGATACACAAATGCAGTATGTTCAGAGGTTATTGTAAATGGCAACTTTTTTCACAGAAATGAATGCTAATCAACAGCTCTTATCTAAAGATCTTGCCTAATGAGCAGACCAAGTTCAAAAACAATCCTATGATAAATGTGGCCTGTAGGCCATGTCAGAGAATGCTGATGCACAAATGTAATAAATTCAAAGATTGTGGCTAACAGAAACAGTTTTTGATGGAAATGAAAAGAAAATCAATAGCTCCTATCTTTGTCACCCTGCATAAGCATACAAAGTTTCAAAACAAAATGAATGTGCCCTCTGAGGCATGCCAAAGGAAGATGTTAATGCACAAATGCTCGAAGTAGAAGGTCATTGCTTTGTGGCAATGTTTTTTGGGGTTTTCTTTGTTTTTGTTTTTTTTTTTTTTGGGGGGGGGGGGGATGGAAATTTATAAATATACCCTACAGAGAGTGCAAAAGGGATAAGTTGATGCACAAATGCAGTAAGTTCAAAGGCTGGTGATAACGACAACAACTTTTTATGGAAATTAAAAAATAGCTCACATCTAGGTCATCCCAAACACACATACCACGTTTCAAAGTGATCCGATCATAAATGTGCCCTGAAGGGTGTGTTAAAGGGACATATTGAGGTCTGACTAAACTAAGTTCAAAGGTCAGCGGCAACATTTTTTGACAGAAATGGAAGAAAATCGACAGCTCCCATATAGATGTCACCCCACACAAGCACACCAAGTTTCAAGCGATCCAATCTTAAATGTGCCCTGCAAGGTGTGGAAAATGGAAATATTGACGCTTAACTGCACTAAGTTTTTACTAAGTTGATCGAAAGTCATTGCCAGTGGCAACATTTTTGACGGAAATCGAAGAAAATCAATAGCTCCCATCTAGAGGTAACCCCAAACAAGCATACAAAGTTTCAAACCGATCTGATCATAAATGTGCCCTGTAGGGTATGCCAAAGGAATATATTGATGCCTTACTAAACTTAGTTCAAAGATCGTTGCAAGTGGCAACATTTTTGGATGGACAGGATTGGAAGAAAATCGATAGCTCCAATCTAGAGGTCACCCCAAACAAAGCAATCCGAACATAAATGTGCCCTGTAGGGTGTGCCAAAGGGAAGTATTGAGGTCTGAATAAACTAAGTTCTGAGAATGTTGGCCACGGAAACATTTTTCGACAGAAATGGAAGAAAATCGATAGCTCCCATCTAGAGGTCACCCCAAACAAGCATACCAAGTTTCAAAGTAATCTGATCATAAATGCGACCTGTGAGGTGTGCCAAAGGGAACTAGATGGTGCCATTTGTGTGCGAAGCACACTATAGTATATCCCCGCATTTGCACTTTCCTTTTTGGTTAGTGCAGGATACAGACTTGGATAAAAAGGCTTCACGCATGTGTGTGATTTAAAATGATAAAACAGTATTTAATTTCCTTCTGAAGACTCACATGTGAAACTACTTCAATATTTCAAACAAGATACTTCACCCAACATGATGTATAAAGGGTAGTGTTCTGATCACATCATTGTCACATGATTGAAAAACCACTTGGACCCAAATCAAAATTCCAAAACCTTCATGCACATCTACAGATGCTATCTGAACATGTTAACATGGTTTAAACGTTTCGAATTCAATACCCTAAGAGCCTTTGAGCGGGCCAAGATTTTCTAAGGATAAAAGTAGTTCCACTGGAACCACTTGGACCCAAATCAAAATTCCGAAACCTTCATGCACATCTACAGATGCTATCTGAACATGTTAACATGGTTTAAACGTTTCGAATTCAATACCCTAAGAACCTTTGAGCGGACAAAGATTTTCTAAGGATAAAAGTGGTTCCACTGGAACCACCTGGAACCAAATCAAAATTCCGAAACCTTCATGCACATCTACAGATGCTCTCTGAACATGTTCACATGGTTTAAACATTTCGAATTCAATACCCTAAGAGCCTTTGAGCGGACAAAGATTTTGTAAGGATAAAAGTGGTTCCACTGGAACCACTTGGACCCAAATCAAAATTCCGAAACCTTCATGCACATCTACAGATGCTATCTGAACATGTTAACATGGTTTAAACGTTTCGAATTCAATACCCTAAGAACCTTTGAGCGGACAAAGATTTTCTAAGGATAAAAGTGGTTCCACTGGAACCACCTGGAACAAAATCAAAATTCTGAAACCTTCATGCACATCTACAGATGCTACCTGAACATGTTAACATGGTTTAAATGTTTCGAATTCAATACCCTAAGAGCCTTTGAGCGGACAAAGATTTTCTGAGGGTAAAAGTGGTTCCACTGGAACCACTTGGACCCAAATCAAAATTCCGAAACCTTCATGCACATCTACAGATGCTATCTGAACATGTTAACATGGTTTAAAAGTTTCGAATTCAATACCCTAAGAGCTTTTGAGCGGACAAAGATTTTCTAAGGATAAAAGTGGTTCCACTGGAACCACTTGGACCCAAATCAAAATTCCGAAACCTTCATGCACATCTACAGATGCTATCTGAACATGTTAACATGGTTTAAAAGTTTCGAATTCAATACCCTAAGAGCCTTTGAGCGGACAAAGATTTTCTAAGGATAAAAATGGTTCCACTGGAACCACTTGGAACCAAATCAAAATCCCGAAACCTTCATGCACATGTACTGGTGATACCTGAACACATTAGCATAGTTTAAACATTAATGCAAGTGAATGTAACACTGGACCGACGGACGGACGGACGGACGGACGGAGATAACGACAATATCCCCGACAATACCCTAAGATGCTATGTGAACATGTTAACATGGTTTAAATGTTTCAAATTGAATACCCTACGAGCCTTTTAGCGGACAAAGATTTTCTGAGGGTAAAAGTGTTTCCACTGGAACCACTTGGACCCAAATCAAAATTCCAAAACCTTCATGCACATCTACAGATGCTATCTGAACATGTTAACATGGTTTAAATGTTTCAAATTCAATATCCTACGAGCCTTTGAGTCGACAAAGATTTTCTAAGGATAAAAGTGGTTCCACTGGAACCACCTGGAACCAAATCAAAATTCTGAAACCTTCATGCACATCTACAGATGCTATCTGAACATGTTAACATGGTTTAAACGTTTCGAATTCAATACCCTAAGAGCCTTTGAGCGGACAAAGATTTTCTGAGGGTAAAAGTGGTTCCACTGGAACCACTTGGACCCAAATCAAAATTGTGAAACCCTCATGCACATCTACAGATGCTATCTGAACATGTTAACATGGTTTAAACGTTTCGAATTCAATACCTTAAGAGCCTTTGAGCGGACAAAGATTTTCTGAGGGTAAAAGTGGTTCCACTGGAACCACTTGGACCCAAATCAAAATTCCAAAACCTTCATGCACATCTACAGATGCTATCTGAACATGTTAACATGGTTTAAACGTTTCAAATTCAATACCCTACGAGCCTTTGTGTGGACAAAGATTTTCTAAGGATAAAAGTGGTTCCACTGGAACCACCTGGAACCAAATAAAAATTCCGAAACCTTCATGCACATCTACAGATGCTATCTGAACATGTTAACATGGTTTAAACGTTTCGAATTCAATACCCTAAGAGCCTTTGAGCGGACAAAGATTTTCTGAGGGTAAAAGTGGTTCCACTGGAACCACTTGGACCCAAATGAAAATTCCAAAACCTTCATGCACATCTACAGATGCTATCTGAACATGTTAACATGGTTTAAACATTTCGAATTCAATACCCTAAGAGCCTTTGAGCGGACAAAGATTTTGTAAGGATAAAAGTGGTTCCAGTGGAACCACTTGGACCCAAATCAAAATTCCGAAACCTTCATGCACATCTACAGATGCTATCTGAACATGTTAACATGGTTTAAACGTTTCGAATTCAATACCCTAAGAACTTTTGAGCAGACAAAGATATTCTAAGGATAAAAGTGGTTCCACTGGAACCACCTGGAACAAAATCAAAATTCCGAAACCTTCATGCACATCTACAGATGCTATCTGAACATGTTAACATGGTTTAAACGTATCGAATTCAATACCCTAAGAACCTTTGAGCGGACAAAGATTTTCTAAGGATAAAAATGGTTCCACTGGAACCACATCAAAATCCCGAAACCTTCATGCACATGTACTGGTGATACCTGAACACATTAGCATAGTTTAAACATTAATGCAAGTGAATGTGACACCGGACGGACGTACGGACGGACGGACGGACAGACGGACGGACGTATGGACGGAGATAACGACAATATCCCCGATGAAAGCGGGGATAAATATTGAGGTCTGACTAAACTATGTTCTAAGAATGTTGGCCGTGGCAACATTTTTCGACGGAAATGGAAGAAAATCGATAGCTCCCATCTAGAGGTCTCCTCAAACAAGCATACCAGGTTTCAAAGCAATCCGATCATAAATGTGTAGGGTGTGCCAAAGGGAAATATTGAGGTCTGACTAAACTAAGTTCAAAGAACGTTGGCCACGGCAACATTTTTTGACGGAAATGGAAAAAAATCGATTGCTCCCATCTACAGGTCACCCCAAACAAACATACCAGGTATAAAGCAATCCAATCATAAATGTGCCCTGTAAGGTGTGCCAAAGGAAAATATTGTGGTCTGACTAAACTAAGTTCTAAGAACGTTGGCCACAGCAACATTTTTTGATGGAAATTGAAGAAAACCGATAGCTCCCATCTAGAGGTCACCCTAAACAAGCATGCCAGGTTTCAAAGCAATCCAATCATAATTGTGCCCTGTAAGGTGTGCCAAAGCGAAATATTGAGGTCTGACTAAACTAAGTTCTAAGAACATTGGCCGCGGCAACATTTTTTGACGGAAATTGAAAATCGATACCTCCCATTTAGAGGTCACCCTAAACAAGCATACAAAGTTTCAAAGCGATCTGATCATAAATACGACCTGTGAGGTGTGCCAAAGAAAATTGTAGATGTACGTAAGAACGTACATACGTACGTTCGTACATATGTACGCCGGCGGACGAGACGTGATGGCAATAGCTCAGCTTGACTTTGTCTAGTTGAGCTAAAAATACTTTTTGTGGGATGGAAATGTTTATTTTACTATTTTTTAGGAATTGTCCTTGTGTATGTACATAATCATGAAAACAAACATGAATTTCATAGAAATCCCCAATATAAGTACTGATTAAATCTTAGAACTCACATAACTAGGGCCCTGTGAATATTCAAAGAATAATCTAAATCTCGAATCGGTTTTGCAATTTGATTTGTTTTTTAATCTGGTACATCAGGTATTTTAGATTCTTTTAAAGGCATGTTCCGTAAAAAGCATTTCTACGTCATAGAAGAGTTATCACTCCTTTCACAAGAGTGATGATCATTTCTTGTGATACACATGGTCCCGGAATCTCCTGAATTCAGATGCTTTCTACACTTCGTTAGGCTGGCAGTTATCGGTTTTCTGAGTGGTTATGAATACCCAGTTCAGGACACCAATCATGGATTAAATTTTTGTTTCAGTGGAAAATAAGATTGGGTAATTTGGAGCTGTGAAAAGTCATGCCTAAATACCACTAATTGTATAAATGAGCAGGGCAAAATAAAGTAGTTATTTTCAGAACTAACAACTTACCTCTTGCCTTTTCTGTAAATCTGTTGTATCAACCTTTTGTGCACCAGTCTGTGAATATGGTGGGGGGTCTTCATGTGGAGTCATTATAGCTGGCTGTGTCGTTGGCTGAATTGGCTGGCCAGTTCCCTACAATGTGAAAGTTCATCATCTATTGTTCATGTAGCTATAAATCTAAAATTCATTCATGATCTGAAATTTGAGTGTCATTATTATGCTTAGTTTAAAAGTTTCTCCAGTGGATTCTCCAGTTTATTTGATGTACAGTGGAACCCTGTTCATTGAATAGGCACTTTGCCAGTGAAAATTATTCAATTAATAGAATAGTATTCAATTAACTGGGATTGTGTCACTTTCCTGGATTCTAGAGAAACTTAGCATTTATTCTAATATATCAAACAAGATATAATAGATTAAATGAATGTATTGGATGTACTGATTCCATTGGGGAGAGTCAGGGTAATTTCATGACAGGATACATGATTTTTTATTCAATTAACAGTTTACTCTATAACCTATTTTCATTTGACAGGTCAAATTTGTGGAGATATGGTAAATGGTTTTGTGTTTGGAAATTATATTCAATTAACAGGTTCATTCAGTTAAGAGATATCCAATTAACTCTTTGCCTAATGAAATCGGCCACATTCACCCGATGTTCATATTTTCCAGTTGGAAAAAAAAAATTCAACAAGTTTTAACAAAAGCATATCATATGACCCCTCATAGGAATGAGCACATTCCAATAAGATGTCCCATGATATGGTTTTGTTGTAACTGTTTGTAAAATTTTGAAAAACAATAATTAAAATAATAAATTTTGATAATCTGTGCATTGGGTCAAGGGTTGAGTGGGCTCCACTGTATTTGCATAAAAGTCCCATATTTGCCTTGTCATTTAATTATGGTCAATTACCTTGGGAGGATTTTTATTTGCTTGCTTGAGTTTTTTAACGTGTCAAGGCCTGGGATTTTTATTATACATTGATAGTCTACTTCCTGTGACTTTGTAGTTTTTTCTAGGCAAGTCCTGCCTGTGTATATAGGCAACCAAGACTTGCCCAGGACATTGAGGGACTGAAAGTGACACTTACACTGCAGTTTCGACATTCTATAATCTTATTACCTCTGCAGCTCTATACTTACAAGGATTATTGTTTTGGAGTAAAAACAAAAAGGTGTTGTGCATTAATATTGTAATTAAATTCTAAACTCAGAGGACAATTTTGGTGTTGTATTGTCAGATAAATGTTTTCTTTCTTTCTCAAAATTGGATGCATTTGAATGCCACAAAATTAAATACCTCCAGCATTTACCCTCATAACCCAAATGTTTTTAACACCTGTATGCATCTTAACTGGAATTCTTTATTCAATTCATACGTATTACCTACCATCATTAACTGCCATCATTAAAAAGTAAAGGCAAAAATGATTTTTCAATTCCAGTGCAACATGAATTTCCCCACAAATGAACAAGGTTGTTGAACTTCCACAATTGAAAGGACAGAGGTTAGATTGGTGAGATATGTTTTCTAAGTATTTTGGAATTGACATTGAATATCTCATCTTAAATTTTCAATTCATAAAGAGTTAACATTTTGACAATAAATGGCCAACATTACTGACATACATCGGCACTCAAATTTAATGTATTTTTTTTTCATTTTTACCTCAAAAACATAGCTTACGGCCTTCACTGAAACTGGGAATAAGCTTTTTGAGCTTGTTCCAATAGAGTGATCGTCAATTTTTTTTCAGAGGAAACATTATTACAATGCCAATGAGAATTATTAGAACAGGCCACTGCCAGGCATGGGCTATGTCCCCCAACAGAAAGTTCTTACACTGGATATACTGAAGACTAAAAAATTTCAAAGTGGTTAATTTGTTAAATCAAAAAACGTTATCATCAAGGCAACAAATTTTCAAAGTTGAAAAAATGGAAAAAGGCCCATAACGTTGCCAAAGCTGGCCAAACTGAACACATATTCGTACTCGACCAGTGTATTCATGAGACAAACATATGAACAAAATTTGGTGTTGATTCAATGTCTCAAACTGAAGTTATCATCAAGACACAAAATTACCAAAGTTGCAAATTTGGGTGGAAAAGCGTCCAAAAAAGGGTGTAACTCCAACAAAAATTATTGGATCCAGCCAATATTCAGAATTCACCTAAACATTGGGGTCAGTTCTGGTTTTAATTCAATGACCCAAACTTTAGTTATCACTCTGAAGGGATGGACGAACGAATGATACATTGTGTGGCTTAGGCTATAACACTCTGTGGCTACCATAAGTAGCCACACATTGTACTTATATGTGTTGTTTGCTTGTGTGGCTGGCCATACATGAAATTAGACACACAATGTACCTTTGGGCGGATCGTGCAAATGAATAGATGCAGCTGATTAAAATAGTCTGACAAAATGTTGGGGCGGTGATGGGGGGGGGGGGGGGGCTATATGCAATTAACGGGTCAAATTTGTACTAAAGGTGTGGTAAATGCTTGTGTTTGGAAGTTATATTCAATTAACAGGGTTATTCAATTAAGAGGTATCCAATTAAGCTGTTCTACTGAATTCTCAGGTTTTCAAGAAATTCATCTGCAAGTTTTTTCTTCTATTCATTTTAGATAAAGTGTTTAAAAATGTATTATGTGAATGACCAACAAAGAGAACACATGATCACTTGACATTTACTCAAATAAGCACGAATGTTAAAATATTGTGTTACATACCCTTTCAGTGGGTCTCGTCTGATTGCCTTCTTGAAAAGGATTGAATTCATCTGTCTGTCCCCTCTGTCCAGTAGTTGCTTGCCTAACTGAAGGATCCTGTTTAAAATGAAAAGAATATTGGTAAACCAGATGCTAAACTGCTAATCTGGTCCATTTTGTCTATAGGGAATGGAGGGTATGTGAGAGGATGTAAAAGGAAAGAAATGATAACCATTTTGTAGATCTGTTTAGCCAGGGAAAGGATTTTTAGAAAAAAAGAAAGAATTATTGCAGCTAATTTAATTCTACTATTCATAAAATACTCAAATAAAACTAACAAATACATGCACACTGCAAGTGGGGAAGTAGTTGTAGTAACAACCACAGTATAATCATTAATTGAAACAGTTGTAAACATTAAATGAAAGTGTCAATGACACTGTAGCTCAAATTGACAAACTTGAAATTGTCAAATTGATAAGTTGTAAGTGAAATAGTAAAATTGAAGAGCACTGGTTCCAATGTTATTTGATGAAACTTCAACATTCCAGCCTTGTGTGTGTGTGCACAATGTCAGACCAATCCATGCATTTATAAATGTAAACTGTGAGGCCATCTAAATGAAGAATGTTGATACACAAATGTTTTAAGTTCGGAGGTCATTGTAAATGGCAACTTTTTTCACAGAAATGAAAGCTAATCGATAGCTCTTATCTACATGCAGAGGTTTTGCCTAATGAGCACACCAAGTTCAAAAACAATCCGAAGATAAGTGAGTCCTGTAGGCCATGTCAAAAAAGAATAAAGATGACTAAATGCAATAAATTCAATGATTGTTGCTAACAGCAACAGTTTTTGATAGAAATGAAAAGAAAATCAATAACTCTTATTTCTGTCACCCTGAATAAGCATATGACGTTTCAAAACAACCTGATAATGAATGTGCCCTCTGAGGCATGACAAAGGAAGATGTTACCCAGTAATGCACAAATGCACTAACTTTGAAGGTCATTGCTGGTGGCAATGGTCTTTTTCTGTTTTATGGAAATTCATAAATATGCCCTGAAGAGAGTGCAATCAAGATTGTGTGTTGACCAAGGACACAATGGAATTACTGCAAGTCTGGATCGGACCAGCAACCTTTCGGCTTGAAGTTCAATGCTCTAAATATTGAGCTTCTGCCCCAAATGGTACTATCTGGGGAAATTTTGAGGTAACAGGACTAGGGCTGGGCGGTTTATCAGTTCGGTTCGTTTTTTTTTCAAAAACTGAAACCCAACCGCTGCCTTAACAAACTAGAGGCTCCAAAGAGCCTGTAATCACTCACCTGGAACTACATATAAAAATGCAATTTCCCATCTAGGCTTTCCATGGTAACTATGAGCTGCAATTGTGGCCATGTTAGCAACATTACATCAACATAACATGAGGATCATTGGTAGGTGTCCCCATCCTCAATGAGGTTAAGTTTCAAAACATTTGACTTTGTAGTTATAAAGGGGAAAATTTTTGCAAAATCCATCAATCAGGATCAGAGAATGTCTCTGCTGGCCATATTTTCCAACCAACAGGAACAAAAAGAGGATGGTTTGTAGAGGGCCTCCTATAGACCATTCCTGCGAGGTTTGGTTCAAGTCGGCTCGGTAGTTCCAGAGAAGATGAAAATGTGATTTCCCATAGGGTTTCTATAGTAACTATAAGCCGCAATTGTAGCCATGTTTGCAACCCGATCAACATTAAATGGATCGTTGGTAGAGGGTGTCTCAGTCATCAACCATGCAAAGTTTCAAAACATTTGGTCTTGTGGTTTTAGAGAAGATTTTTCAAAATCCCCCAATCAGAATCAAATGAAAGTGTCAATGACACTCAACTTGTCAAGACATGTACATGTATAATATGCGACACAGCAATGACAAACATCTAGGTAATGACCTGATAACAAAGGTACATATAAAAGTATTGTAACGGTCTGTACATAAATACTGACCGTAGCCTGTAACAAATGTATAGGTAAAGTATTGTAAAGGTGGGTGACAGTCAGATGCTAAACTAGAAAAGAAATCTTTGAGTCCCAGAGTGGGTCTGACTGAACCCCAAAATATTTGTTCTCATAGCACAGTGATAACAAAGGCAGCCCAAAACACACTCATTCCTGTTCCAAGGTGAAAACAAAGGTACCCAAGAAGTTTCGTGAAGATCAGTTCATAAATGCGAGCTGTATAGAAGTTGTGACAAAAAACTGATTGGACCTAATTTCAGTACAAAATGGCCACTGACAGCCATCTTGAATTTTGGACCGCACTCAGAAACACTCGTCCCAAGGTGATAACAAAGGTACCCTAGAAGTTTCGTGAAGATCGGTTGATAAATACAGCCTCTAGCCTGAGCCATATTGACATGTGCACTTACAGTGTATAAGTAGCACTAAATAAATCAAAATTCATCTAATTTGCATAATTTCTGCACGAGAAAAAAACCTGTACTGTATGTGATGTATTCCATTTTACTAAACATTCATACAACAATTTATTCAAATCAGAACTTTCATACACAAGTTCTGTACAAAAGACTTTTTGCACTAATTTTGGTACAAATTGGCTGCTGGTGGCCATCTTGAATTTCGGACCACACCCCAAAACACTCGTTCTCATCCCACGGTGAAAACAAAGGTACCCAAGAAGTTTCGTAAAGATCAGTTCATAAATACGGCCTCTAGCCTGAGCCATATAGAAGTTGTGTACAAAAAACTGATTAGACCTAATTTCGGTACAAAGTGGCCAATGGCAGCCATCTTGAATTTTGGACCGCACTCAGAAACACTCGATCTCGTCCCAAGGTGATAACAGAGGTACCCAAGAAGTTTCGTGAAGATCGGTTGATAAATACAGCCTCTAGCCCGAGCCATATTGACATGTGTATGTACTGTGTGTTAGTAGAACTGAAAAAAATCAAAGTTCATCTAATTTGCATAATTTCTGCACGAGAAAAAACCCATTTTATATGTGATGTATCCCATGGTACTAAACATTCACACAAAAAAATTTTCAAATCAGCGCTTTCATATGGAAGTTCTGTGCAAAAATCTGATTGCACCTAATTTTGTACAAAATGGCTGCCATCGGCCATCTTGTATTTCGGACCGCACCCAAAAACACTCATTCTCGTGCCACGGTGATACCAAAGGTACCGAAGAAGTTTCGTAAAGATCGGTTTATAAATATGGCCTCTAGCCCGAGCCGTATTG
The DNA here is from genome assembly GCA_031216915.1 of Pictodentalium vernedei. Lineage (NCBI taxonomy): Eukaryota > Metazoa > Mollusca > Scaphopoda > Dentaliida > Dentaliidae > Pictodentalium > Pictodentalium vernedei. The sequence goes on from CM062293.1 coordinate 267,603,452, forward strand.
GCATTTGCACTTACAGTGCTGAAAGTAACACTAAATACATCAAAGTTAGTCTAATTTGCATAAATTACGTACGAGAAAAAAAAACGTATTATATGTGATGTATCCCATGGTACTAAACAATCATACAAAAAATTATAAATTATTCAAATCAGCGCTTTCATATTGAAGTTCTGCGCAAAAATCTGATTGCACCAAAGTCTGTACAAAATGGCCGCCAGCGGCCAACTTGAATTTTGGATCGCCCCCAAAACACTCGTTCTCGTCCCACGGTCATAACAAAGGTACCCAAGAAGTTTCGTAAAGATCGGTTCATAAATACGGCCTCTAGCCCGAGTCGTATTGAATTGTTGATGGACAGACGGACGACTGGCCATGGCATAAGCTCAAATTTGGCTTCGCCAATGTTGAGCTAAAAATGATTCTGGCAGCCATGTTTTTCAATGCATGGTAACAAAAATGAGGAGCATTTGTAGAAGACCTCCCATAGACTACCCCTGCCAGGTTTGGTTCACGTCGACTCAGTAGTTCCAGAGAAGAAAATGAAAATGTGATTTCCCATAGGGTTTCTATAGTAACAATAAGCCGCAATTGTGGCCATGTTTACAACCTCATCAACATTATATGAGGAAAGTTGATAGAGGGGGTCCCAGTCATCATTTATGTGAAGTTTCAAAACATTTGGCCTGGTAGTTTCAGAGAAGATTTTTGAAAATCCACCAATCAGAATCAAAGAATGCCTCTGGCGGCCATGTTTTTCAACCGATGGGAACAAAATGAGAATCATTTGTAGAGGACCTCTCATAGATCATTCCCACCAAGTTTGGTTCACGTCAACTCAGTAGTAGTAGTAGTAGTAGTAGAGCTTTATTTGCAGCACATGTATTTACATAAGACTAAGTTCTACACAAATGTACTAATCATTTTATGAGATATTTATACATTATAAGAAGATATTCAGCATACATGTTCTGCAGGGAATGGCCTAGCCAGATTGGCTGTCTTCCTGTCATTCCCTGTGGTGCGTTTGTGGATTGCATGAATGGATACAAGTAAATATAAGAAATTAGTATTGATGAACGACTTATATGCACTTTGATGATGAGGGCGTGGCGAGGTAGAATGGACGTTTCACACTTGTGTTATCGATAATGGATGAAAAGATAATATATAAATATATCGTCCTTCCACCCAGCATCGGCCACAAAAGTGTATATGAAAACATACATAGACACACATATACATATATTTTTGCATATATACGAGTGTGCACAAGTGGGCAAGTATATATATGTAATGGCCTATGGTCTCACCTATTAAACACGGGAATATCAATTAATGGAAGATCCCTGAAGTTGCAAATGCTTGAATTTAATTCATGTACATACACACACACATGTAACCGTGCTCACATACACACAATGCATTAGCATCGAGGTATACGGAAAGAACCTATATGTGGGGCTCCACAAAGTAGGATGTGGTTTAGTAATGGCAATTACAGTCCTTGCAGTTAGTATCATTACAGTTTACTTCACTGGGATATTCTTCCAACATTTGTCTTATTATAGTTTTTTTAAATTCATTTCTGTTTGATAAATTAGTTATATGTTTGTCCATACTGTTCCATGTTTTGGGAAAGAGGCTAACAGGGAGTACATCTAAAGATTTATTTCTTGTGTTCTTTACTTGGAGGCCACCAGAGTGTCTAGTGGCTAGTCCAGGCGTGGCCCTTTCACTGAAATAGTGATCAAATGTTGCCGGAAGGTGCTTGTGTTTCCAGTCGTGTATGAATAGCATAACATGCAAAATGTGGAGGTCCTTGAGTTTTAGAATTTTATCCTTTCGAAATAAAGGATCGGTATGGGCTCTGTATTTTTTGTTGTTTATAATTCGAAGTGCACGTTTCTGCAAGAGAAATAATTTATTGATAGCTTTTGAGTGCCCCCCATATCTGTCTTCCGTATAGGAAATAACTATGTACAAGAGCATAGTATAAGGAAAGTAATGCGCGGTGGGGCAACACGTTTTTAACTCTGCTAATTACATTAAGAGATCTGGAAACTTTAGAGCAGAGTTGTGAAATATGTAATTTGTAGGTCAGTTTGTCGTCGATATGTATTCCAAGAAATTTTACTGCGTTCTCATTTTCTGTTGATCCCACCCTTCCTACTTGGTCGTTATTAAGGAAAATTCTTAAGTTGATACTTTTACGTTGTGGGGGGTTAATTAGTATAAACTTACTTTTATTTGCGTTTAACTTTAATTTGTTTGTGGAGCACCATATGTGGACGTTCTCTAGTTCGGCGTTAATTGTTTCAGACAGACCATCAATGTCATGACCTGATGAGTACACTGTCGTGTCATCGGCAAATGACAATAGATTAAGGGAAGTTGAGTTGGATATATCATTAATATATAATAAGAACAGCATTGGTCCCAAAATCGAGCCTTGTGGGACGCCACAACTAATGGAGGTTGAGTTTGATTTATATCCTGAGCATTGTACTAACTGTGTTCGCTCGCTGAGGTAGTCCCGGAACCAACTATTGCTGAGACCCCTGATGCCGTAGTGGTTCAATTTTCCCAGGAGGATTTCGTGATTGATTGTATCGAACGCTTTGGATAAGTCGAGGAAGACGGCCAAGGTACTGTCTTTAGTTGTTTTATTCTTTTCGTATGCTATGTGTTCAAGCATTTTCAGAATGGGCTGAATGGTTGTGTGACCTTTCCTAAAGCCAAATTGTTTGGAATATAAGATCTTATTACTTTCTACAAAACATACAAGTCTTTTTAACATAATTTTTTCCAAAATTTTTGAAAATACGGGAAGTAAGCTAATGGGCCTATAATTGTTTAGTATGTGCCTGTCGCCTGATTTAAAGATTGGGGTTACCTTTGCTATTTTCATTCTTTTAGGGACTATACCTGTCTGAAAGGATAGGTTGATGATATCTGAAATTGGAAGGGCTATTTCTTTGGCAACATGTTTTAGAAGAAATATCGAAATCTCGTCGCAATCCTTGCTCTTTTTGGGCTTAAAGCCTTTGATTATATCTATTACTTCGTCTGGACATGTCGGGGATATGAAAAAACTATTCTCGAAATTTCCTGTCAAATAATCCGTGTAGGTCATGGAAGTGGCAGGTATTTCCGCGCTAGTTAATCGTCCTATACTGGAAAAAAAGTTATTGAATTCTGCAGCTATATCCTGAGGGTGGGAGTATTCAGTGTTGTCAGTTTTGATGTACGTTACTGAATGTAGGTTTGTATTAGATTTCTGAATAGCCTCGTTTAGTATTTGCCAGGTTTTTTTCATATTATTCTTATTTTTCTCTAAGATTGCGTTATAATAATCGGCCTTACGTCTACGTTTGATCCTGTTAAAGTTTTGAACATATGTTTTGTAGCATGTGACGTTCTCAACTGTAGGTTGCCTGAGCTGCTTTTTATATAGTTCTTGCTTTACACGGGAGGATTTTAAAAGTCCGTTTGTCATCCACGGCTGCTGTTTGACAAACGTCCTTGAGACATTTGTCTTTTCCAAAGGGAAATGTGATTGGAATGATTCCCTGAAGAAATCTATGTAAGCATTATATGCATCTTCTGGGGATGCGAAGTCAGGTAGCTGTCTAAAGCTGTACCGTGCTAGTGTAGCTTTGAATCTGTTTATATTTGACGGGGACAAGTTTCTGGTGGGTGAAGGACTCCTAGTGTTTTGGTGTTTAACACCAATTTCAAGATAGAATGTTGCAAAGTGATCGGCCAGGTCCGTTATTATTATCCCGGTTTTAATGTTTTCGTCAAAACAGTTTGTGAGTATGTGATCAATCAGAGTTGCTGAATGATCCGTAATCCTAGTTGGTTTCGTTATAGTAGGGATGAAACCGTGGCTAAGTATTGTGTCTATATATTCGTTAGTCTGTGGGTGCTGGGAGATTTTCAAGAGATCGATATTGAAGTCTCCGATAAGAAAGCATTTTTTGTTTTCGCGACTAATCTGGTCAGTAACATCATTAATGGAGGATATAAAATGATTAATATCAGCATTAGGAGCGGTATTGGGTCTGTATACTACCCCCTACTATTATACTGCGTTTATGTTTCTGGGGTAATTCTACGAACAACGTTTCACAGACGTGCGGTATAAATATGGACAGATCTGTGTGAAGTTTATATGCGATCCCATTTTTAATGAAAAGACCCACCCCACCCCTTCCATCGTCGGTCCGAGTATTACTGAGCAGGCTTTGATAGCCAGGGAGGGTGTAAGATATATTGTCATTCAGTTTCCATACCTCTGTCAAACCAATCAAGTCAAATAGATTTTGGTTTTTTTTAACATTACTGATCAGATCTATTAATGCATCCCAGTGGGCACTGAGGCTTCTGCAGTTGATGCAGAATATTGACTGAGTTATGTCATAACCAGCAAACTTTTTACAAAACTCATTTGGCATGAAATATGGGCATTCAATTTCAGTGATAGCACAGTCCGTGTCATCACTGGTCGCATCACTCATCAGTCTGTTGTATTTACTTATAAAGTTGAAATTCGCATCGGTCTCTACCTCATGGAGCAATATGCTACCCGCCATTGCTATATACAAAGGTGGCAATAATTAAAGCTACAGCAGAAGTCAATGTATACATACAAGTCAGATTAAGTAAAATTTGAATGCAATCCACAAACATAATTTTAAGTGGGGAGACTATGTACAGGAGGAAAGGCAACAACCACTGTTGTTGCAGAGTGAGGATGTTTGTCATCAAAAATGCATGTTGAGACTGTGGTGTATGTGGGTTGTAGAAACATGTATTTGATTTTAGTGAATACAACAGTATCATTGTGTAATGGTTGTGTAATGCTTATAGAAAGTATGAGATTAAATTTCAGAGAAAGGATGCATGGGGGAAAATCAAATGACAGAATGGATGGGATAGAATGAAAGTCTGCGATTGTGCTGTCTGGCGCTACACAAGTATATTCTCAGTTAATAACGTATTGTTGGTGGAGGAAGAGATTGTTGGGAAGACATGACGAGAGAAAGAGAGTTATAGAGAGAGAGAGAGAGAGAGAGAGAGGGGGAGAGGAAGAGAAGGAAAGAGAGAGAGAGGGGAAGAGTGGGTATATATACTCAGTTATTAACATTATATTACTAAGAGTAGAAAAGCCAGGGAGATGTAAGGGGCAGTGGCAGAATCTATTGTACTGGAGACAGAGAAGTGAATTGAATTAAGAGAGATAATATATTCTCAAACCAAGATGTTGTATTTTGGGGAAAAGGACACAGTGGAGAAATGTAGGGAGGGGCAGAGTGAAAAAAATGGGAGTAGAAGAAACAAGAAAATATAGAGAGGGGGAGGGGGGAGAGAAAAGGAGAAATGGGCACGATGCAGAAATGTAGAGAGGGACAGAGTGAAAGAGTGAAGATATGGGAGTAGAAGAATAGGAAGAGACAGAGAGGAGGAGAGGGAGAGAGAAAAGGAGAAAGGGAGAACGCAGAATACTGCTAATATGAGGAAGGAGAAAGAGACTGGGTTAAGCCCAGTGATCGAGAATCCCAGGCTAAAGAGAGGCCTAGTTACACCCAGTGAATGAAAATCCTAGGCGAATGGAAGATGATGGGTGGGGAAAATGGAATAGCAAGAGAGAGAGAGAGAGAGAGAGAGAGAGAGAGAGAGGAAATTAAAGAGGTAGAGGTACACACGTAATATAAACATGAGTGTATTTATAATTACAGATAAGCAAAAGCATGCAAACAAAATGTAACAATATAATACAAGTATATTATCGTTTGAGCACTCAAGACCGATTTTTCGGTCCAGGGCAGAATTTTCTCCCCATTTTTGTCTCATTGCAGGAGGTCTATACACTGGGCGTCGACAATAAAATAATAACAACAGTGTTCCAGAGAAGATGAAAATGTGATTTCTCATAGGGTTTCTGTAGTAACTGTAAGCCCCAATTGAAGCCATCTTTGCAACCCAATGAACATTAAATGATGATTGTTGGTAGAGGGGGTCCCAGTTATCAACCATGCAAAGTTTCAAAACATTTGGTCTTGTGGTTTCAGAGGAGAAAATTTTTGAAAATCCACCAATCATAATCAAAGAATGCCTCTGGTGGCCATGTTTTCAAACCCATGGAAACAAAATGACGATCACTTGTAGAGGACCTCCCATAGACTATTCCTGCCATGTTTGGTTCACATTGGCTCAATAGTTCCAGAGAAGAGGTTTCTAAAGTAACTGTAAGCCGCAATTGTGGCCATGTTTGTAACACAATGAAAGGAAATGAGGATCGTTGGTAGATGGGTTCCCGGTCATCATTTCTATGAAGTTTCAAAACATTTGGCCTGGCGGTTTCAGAGAAGATTTTTGAAAATCCATCAATCAGAATCAAAGAATGCCTCTGGAAGCCATGTTTTTCATCCAATAGGAACAAAATGAGGATTGTTTGTAGAGGACCTCCCATTAACCTTTCCTGCTAAGTTTGGTTCACACCGGCTCAGCAGTTACAGAGAAGATGAAAATGTTAAAAGTTTACGGACGGTGGACGATAGACGTCAACAGATGCCAACTGATGAGAAAAACTCACATATCCTGTTTGGCCAGGTGAGCTAAACAAGAGATCCCAAGGGGCCTTAATCACTCATCGGCCGAAGTGTTTGGGGTCACATTCAGTTAGACATGGTTCATCAACACTACAAAGGAATGAAGCCATGCAAAGGCAAATTTTATGGAAATGGATCTGAACAAACCTGAACCTAACATGCTCCCCCTGCCCCCCCCCCCCCCCCCCCACCCTGCCCACAGAGAGTCCAAATAATAAGCCAGGGACTCAAATTGAACAAACTTGAATCTGATCTCTCTTGAGATGTTACAAATGTATATACCAAATATGAAAGAATTCTGACTGGTGGATCTGAACAAGGAGGTTTTTAAACAAATGTCCTCACATTGCATTAAGTTAAATTTCAGGCTCAAATAGGGAGCCAAAATATTCTTAACCCAGGGACCCAATTTGAACAATCTTGAATCTGACCTACCTAGAGATGCTGTATACCAGATATGAAAGGATTCTGGTTGGTGGATCTGAAGAAGAAGACTTTTAAAAGAAATTTCCTCATATTGCACTAAGTTAAAATTCGGGCTCCCATAAGAAGCCAAATATCAACCCATAGACCAGATTTGAACAAACTTGAATCGGACCCTCCTAGCAATATTGAATACCAAATATGAAAACATTCTGACTACAGGGTCTAAAGAAGAGGATTTTTTTTTTAAAATTCCCTATATTGCACCAAGTTGATATTCGGGCTCCCATAGGGAGCCCACAGATTTACCCAGGTAAGCAATTTGAACAAACCTGAAACTGACCCACCTCAAGATGTTGTATACCAAATATGAATGCATTCTGATTGGTGGATCTGAAGAAGAAGATTTTTAAAGAAATTTCCTCATATTTCACCAAGTTAAAATTCAGGCTCTCATAGGGAGCCCAAATATAAACACAGGGACTCCATTTGAACAAACTTGATTCTGACCCCCCTATAGATGTTGTATACCAAACATGAAAGGATTCTGACTGGTGGAGCTGAAGAAGAAGATTTTTAAAGAAATTTCCTCAAATTGTACAAAGTTAAACTTTGGGTTTCAATAGAGAGCCCAAATACTAACTCAGGGACCCGATTTGTACAAACTTGAATCTGACCCCCCCTATAGATGTTGTATACAAAATATGAAAGGGAGCTTAAATATAAACCCAGGGACTCGATTTGAACAAATTTGATTCTGACTGGTCACCCCCTATAGATGTTGTATACCAAATATGAAAGGATTCTGACTGGTGGATCTGAAGAAGAAGATTTTTAAAGAAATTTCCTCATATTTCACAGGGAGCCCAATTATTAACCCAGGGACTCGATTTGAACAAACTTGAATCTGACCGCAATAGAGATGTAAAATACCAAATATCAAAAGATTCTAAATGATGTTTCTGAAAACTTTATGGGTGCTATCAGAGTAATGCCCCTTGTGGTGCCCCCTGTAGATGTGGAAAGTTTATTTGAACAAACTTGAATTGACATATGATAAGGAACAAGCAAGCCAAATTTGGTTCAATTTGGTCCAGTAGTTTGGGAGAAGTCGATAATGTAAAGTTCACGCCGGATGACGGACAACGACGGGCAGCAAGTGATAAGTTAAGCTCCCTTCGGTGAGCTAAAAATGAGACTTTTGATTTCAACAAATTTCCCAGAATTGGTAAGTTTATGACTTCTCAATCGCATGCGTTTCGCACCCCACCAAAGGCTAAAATGTCAGGCAAAGGTAAACACTGTGCCATTTAAGCTTACTTCAAGAGGATCAACAACAAATCCCCCCCCCCCCCCCCCCCAAATAGTGGTAGCACATTTCACGTATCTTAAATAATATCTACAGAACCACCACCAGAAGGAATTTGAAAAATGATAAATGATAAATTTAAAGTAATTTGTATATTTTTAATACTTACCAATGGCCCAGACATAGCTGGTGCAACCTCAATATTATTTAGGGAGAACACACATTTTGAACCCCCCAGTCCCCAAAATTTGCATACAATACAGAAAATTAAAAGTCCTATCTGGCCATTCATACTTTTAGTACTTGCACATGCACAGTACCCAAGCAGAGACCGGAATTGGTGCCAACATCATTCTTCCTAGATGTGCCAACTAAAGTGACAAGAGGCCCCAAGGGGCTTGAGGGCGCTCACCTGACATGGTAGCCTAAATATCAACCCAGAGAATTGATTTCAACAAGTTGCATCTGCTCCTCCTAAGAAAAGCTTATACCAAATATCCAAAGATTCTGACCAGTGGATCTAAAAAAAAAAAAGATTTTTAAAGAATATTCCTCATATTGAACTAAGTTATAATTCAGGCTCCCACAGGGAGTCCATATATGAACCCAGGGACTTGGCTTTAACAAACTTGAATCTCCCCCCCTCCCCCCCCCCCCCCCCCCCCCCAACCACCCTAAGGATGCTGCATACCAAATATCAAAACATTCCGGCTGCTGGATCTGAAGAAGAAGATTTTTTAAAGAAAATTCCTCATTTTGAACTAAGTTACAATTCAAGCTCCCACAGGGAGTCCAAATATGGACCTAGGGACATGGCTTGAACAAACTTAAATCTCACCCCCCTAAGGATGCTGCATACCAAATATCAAAACATTCCGACTGCTGGATCTGAAGAAGATTTTTAAAGAAAATTCCTCATTTTGAACTAAGTTATAATTCAGGCTACCGCAGTGAGCCCAAATATGAACCCAGGGACTTGGTTTGAACAAACTTGACTCTCACCCCCCTAAGCATGGTGCATACCCAATATCAAAAGATTCTGCCTGCTGGATCTTGAGAAGAAGATTTTCAAAGAAATTTGCCTGAAATGCACTAAGTTCGAATTCGGGCTTATGTAGTGAGCCCAAATATGAATCCAGGGGGCCGATTTGAACAAACTTGAATCACATCCACCCCACAATGTTGCATAACCAAATATGAAAAGATTCTGCCTGCTGGATCTGGAGAAAATGATTTTTTAAGAAATTTGCCTGAAATGCACTAAGTTCGAATTCAAGCTTCTATAGTGAGCCCAAATATGAATCTAGGGAGCTGATTTGAACAAACTTGAATCAGATCCACCCCACAATGTTGCATACCAAATATGAAAAGATTCTGCCTGCTGGATCTGGAGAAGAAGATTTTTTAAGAAATTTGCCTGAAATGCACTAAGTTCGAATTCAAGCTTCTATAGTGAGCCCAAATATGAATCTAGGGAGCCGATTTGAACAAATTTGCATCAGATCCACCCCACAATGTTGCATACCAAATATCAAAAGATTCTGCCTGCTGGATCTGCAGAAGAAGATTTCTGAAGAAATTTGCCTGAAATGCACTAAGTTCAAATTTGGGCTCCTATACTGAGCCCAAATATAAACCCAGGGGGGCCGATTTGAACAAACTTGAATCAGATCCACCCCACAATGTTGCTTACCAAATATGAAAAGATTCTGCCAGCTGGATCTGGAGATGAAGATTTTTTAAGAAATTTGCCTGAAATGCAGTAAGTTCGAATTCAAGCTTCTATAGTGAGCCCAAATATGAATCGAGGAAGCTGATTTGAACAAACTTGAATCAGATCCACCCCACAATGTTGCATACCAAATATGAAAAGATTCTGCCTGCTGGATCTGGAGAAGAAGATTTTTTAAGAAATTTGTCTGAAATGCACTAAGTTCGAATTCGGGCTTCTATAGTGAGCCCAAATATGAATCCAGGGGGCTGATTTGAACAAACTTGAATCAGATCCACCCCACAATGTTGCATACCAAATATCAAAAGATTCTGCCTGCTGGATCTGGAGAAGATTTTTGACGAAATTTGCCTGAAATGCACTAAGTTCAAATTCAAGCTTCTATCGTGAGCCCAAATATGCATCTAGGGAGCCAATTTGAACAAACTTGAATCAGATCCACCCCACAATGTTGCATACCAAATATCAAAAGATTCTGCCTGCTGGATCTGGAGAAGAAGATTTTTTAAGAAATTTGCCTGAAATGCACAAAGTTCAAATTCAAGCTTCTATAGTGAGCCCAAATATGCATCTAGGGAGCCGATTTGAACAAACTTGAATCAGATCCACCCCACAATGTTGCATACCAAATATCAAAAGATTCTGCCTGCTGGATCTGAAGAAGAAGATTTTTTAAGAAATTTGCCTGAAATGCACAAAGTTCGAATTCAAGCTTCTATAGTGAGCCCAAATATGAATCTAGGGAGCCGATTTGAACAAACTTGAATCAGATCCACCCCACAATGTTGCTTACCAAATATGAAGAGATTCTGCCTGCTGGATCTGGAGAAGAAGATTTTTTAAGAAATTTGCCTGAAATGCACTAAGTTTGAATTAAAGCTTCTATAGTGGGCCCAAATATGAATCTAGGGAACCGATTTGAACAAACTTGAATCAGACCCACCCCACAATGTTGCATACCAAATATGAAAAGATTCTGCCTGCTGGATCTGGAGAAGAAGATTTTTTAAGAAATTTGCCTGAAATGCACTAAGTTTCGAATTCGAGCTTCTATAGTGAGCCCAAATATGAATCTAGGGAGCCGATTTAAACAAATTTGCATCAGATCCACCCAACAATGTTGCATACCAAATATCAAAAGATTCTGCCTGCTGGATCTGGAGAAGATTTTTGAAGAAATTTGCCTGAAATACACTAAGTTCAAATTTGGGCTCCTATACTGAGCCCAAATATAAACCCAGGGGGGCCGATTTGAACAAACTTGAATCAGATCCACCCCACAATGTTGCTTACCAAATATGAAAAGATTCTGCCTGCTGGATCTGGAGATGAAGATTTTTTAAGAAATTTGCCTGAATTGCACTAGGTTCGAATTCGAGCTTCTATAGTGAGCCCAAATATGAATCGAGGAAGCCGATTTGAACAAACTTGAATCAGATCCACCCCACAAAGTTGCATACCAAATATCAAAAGATTCTGCCTGCTGGATCTGGAGAAGAAGATTTTTTAAGAAATTTGCCTGAAATGCACGAAGTTTGAATTCGGGCTTCTATAGTGAGCCCAAATATGAATCCAGGGGGCCGATTTGAACAAACTTGAATCAGATCCACCCCACAATGTTGCATACCAAATATGAAAAGATTCTGCCTGCTGGATCTGGACAAGAAGATCTTTGAAGAAATTTGCCTGAAATGCACTAAGTTCGAATTCGAGCTTCTATAGTGAGCCCAAATATGAATCTAGGGAGCTGATGTGAACAAACTTGAATCAGATCCACCCCACAATGTTGCATACCAAAAATCAAAAGATTCTGCCTGCTGGATCTGGAGAAGAAGATTTTTGAAGAAATTTGCCTGAAATGCACTAAGTTCGAAATCGGGCTCCTATACTGAGCCCAAATATGAACCCAGGGGGCCGATTTGAACAAACTTGAATCAGATCCACCCTACAATGTTGCATACCAAATATCAAAAGATTCTGCCTGCTGGATCTGGAAAAGAAGATTTTTTAATGTTTTTCCCATTGCCAACAGTGTTAAAAAGTGCTGACTCAGCACTTTTTCAAAGTCCTTAAAAAAGTCCCTTGTGATCAAACCGATAGGGATTTATTTTAACCATTCTATTCTACTGGATAAAAGTAAGCTTTATACAAAATAAGAATTCTCTGTGCCGTGTAGTTTTGGAGATATGGCAGTTTTAAGGTTTTTCCTATTTTTAGCTCCTGAGGTTCCCACCGGGCAATGAGAAAATTTTTTTTTGCATCAATCAACTACTTATGACCCATTATCATCTCATATCAAATTTGGTTCAAATCGACCTCACGGTTCAGAAAATAGAAATTTTAGGCGTGGCCAAAATTTTTGCCCCTCCCATAACGAAGGCAAATAATGCCCGACAAACTTCTCTTGAACAAACTTGATTCTAAACCTCAAAAGGACTCTGTATACCACATATCAAGTCTCTGCTACTGGTGGTTCATTAGAAGGAGATTTTCAAAAAATTTGGCCATTTTTTCCCCACACCTCTGCTCAATACGAGCCGAAACCTAATTTGGATAAAAATCAAAATGCCTCTATATAACCACTACTTACATGAAATTTAATTAAAATGTGGCCAGGGGTTTAGGAGAAAGAGGCTCAAACACCACCTTCACGCAGGACGACGGACGGACGAAGAGTGATAAGAAAAGCTCACCCTGACTTTCAGTCAGGTGAGCTAATAACTCAGTGGGGAGGTATGAGTGCAGACTCATGGGAGGGCCATCACCGTCTGGGCCATTGGTAAGTATAAAAAAATATACAATTACTTTAAATTTATCATATTTTAATATTAAAACTAATGGCCCAGGCTTAACTGAGTCGTGAAAAGGCAGAGGACCTAGGATTTAAAGAATTAGCAGACCAAAATACAACTCCTTAGTCTGCATTGGAACTCCCAAAAGTGTGAAAAGGAGATTAAAATTTTAAGAAATTATCTATATGTCTTGCTATAACACAATATAGAAAATATACCAGCCAAATAAGGAGCAATATCCAAGTAATTTCCTGTTACTTAGCATAAATGATTGTGCTAAATGGGTGCAACGAGCCCCCAATTTTAAGGGTAGTCTGGAAAAAGACACTCATAATTAGGGGAAAGGCGTGTCCGAGAGTGAGAGACTAACACCCACAAACACACGCCATATATAACAAGCTGAACATAATATCAGAATAATCTACAGACGATAACAGCCTAACTCATAGTTAAACACTTATTAAAAGGCCAGAAGAGGTAAAGAGAAAAACACACATCCCCCCCCCCCCCCACCCCCCCGACCCTTTTTTTTTAAAGGAATAATCTTCAAAACAAAGAGGGGAGCAGTCTCACCGCCTGGAAACAGTGAAAAAGTGATACCGAATAATATATATATTTGTCTAAAAGGCACCCGGCTATTTTTTACTGTTAATATATTATTTATTGGTGCTTAATGCCACCTCAGCAGATAAGGCTATATCATGGCGATCCCAGTTATTAAATTGCAAGCTTCAAAACGTATGCCGCATCCTGAATACACAAATAGGTTGAAAACCAGTGATATAAATGTGTACAACCTAAAACTTGTCCAATCGACTCCAATGGAAAGTTATCTGATAGAACTATACGTTTCTAAGCCAACACACAGGCGACCACATTCAGGTGTACAATTCCAATAATGAACCTCCCAATTGTAACCGTACAATTATATGAGAGTAGGAATATGCCTCGTGTACCACTTTACGGTTGAAAACTGGATTCAGAATATGCAACGGGATAAGATTAAAAAGCCTGTCACAGACCATCCCCAAATAATTCATTGTTCCCTTGGTCCGTTAAAACCAATGACTGTTCGGAGAAAGAATTATCAATCCGAATAATGAAGTCAAAAATAGAAAACGTATGCATAGATGGCCTGTTGGAAATGCCATAACTGGTCCAACTAGCCCCAAAATTCTCATAAGCTCTATGCTAAAGCAGAGCCAGAATTCAAGAGAATCAATTCCATTATTATTCCATAATACGTCTGCCTAATAATGTATACATATTAAGCACACAATCAACAGAATCCCACCTGTACCCTCAACTGAATACAGCCTGTATCAAGAGCGTGACCGAGCGACATAAAAACTAACCAGGAAACTGAAGGAATAAAACAACATTAATGCGATTAACCTGAGGAATAGACTCATACATCGTAAGAAAAGCAGACAGCTCTGAGCTTAACTACTCAGAGTAGACTAATTGCCACATTTGAAGAACGTTGCCCAGATAACCTACATGCCTGCCATACAGGAACACGAAGGCTAGTAATATCAACCGAATGTATTCATGATAGAATTTTGAATCCAAGAACAGTTATTGTTCAAGAATCATATGCTCATTTTTCACTTATGAATGATCAATCACAGGAAGCAAACCAACTACAGCGACTGGGCCCCTGATGTCGTCATTAGACCACAACGCACCTGCCAATCGAAGAGCAATGAAAGGCATGCATGCATAGGAAGCTTACAGGAAGAGCACTACGTCCTGCCCTGTAATCACCTTTTAACATTTTAACATATTGGCGGGAGGGTGAATAATTTATATATCGAACCCCCCTGACCTGCAATACTTGAATTGCTATATAAGTAAGGCCGGCACTGTAATATTAAGGTTTGGAACAGTGGCAAATTCCCTTTTCACTAAAAGAAAAAGAAACTTCACACTACATTCCCAAGCTATACTGCTGCTGCTATTCTCAATAAAGAATAATACAGCTAAAAAGTCTGTAGTTAGCCAAAGCAAGCATAATGCCACTAACTCGGCGTGACTCGTAAAGCTTTAGTGTTAGTTATCTAGAATAGTATAGAAACCATACAGCTCCTTCACATCTGACCGACTCCATAATGCCATAATTTATATCAACCCCCCCCCCCCCCACCCCTTACCTGCAATACTTGAATCGCCATATAAGTAAGGCCAGTGCAGTTATATTAAGGCTTGGAACAGTGGCAAATTCCTTTTCACTACAAGAAAAAGAAACTTCACGCTAGATTCCCAAGCTACACTGCTGCTGATATTCTCAATAAAGAGTAGTACAGCTAAAAAGCCTGTAGTTAGCCAAAGCAAGCATAATGACACTAATCCGGCACGACTCGTAATGCTTTAGCGTTAGTTATCTAGAATAGTATAGAAACCATATGGCTCCTTCACGTCTGACTGACTAAATAATGTCACTAAGGACAGAGGGGGACGTGATGAACATGGCACTATTGCAAGGAATATACCCGCTGAAACAACGCCGACATATCCCTTGAAATCAAGACAGTACGCCATGTCGTTAAATAATACACCATATAGATATAATATCCAATCATCGAGTGGAAATATAATCCACAACATTAGATTTGATAAAAATTAAAGTGGGAGATGAAAACTATGTTCCAGCACCCGATCAGAAGAAACCTAGATGAACTCCTTGTGCCTCGTACCGATTATAGCAGGAATATAATTCTGAAATGGAGGTAACTATAGGCATTCGAAAGAACGTTCATTAATCACACTAGGTTGATATGGCAATATCAATAGGGCTAAAAGCCTCAGACAACTAACATAATGAAAGTGTCAATGACAATGTAGCTTAACTTGTCTGTGTGTTGTGTTTGATGAAAAGGATAACGTTTCAATGCTTATGAAAGGATTATGAAATAAGACAAGAATTGTGATAATTGGGAATATGTTAATTTCCGTTCCCTGTATGCTATGTTTTTAATAAAAATAATATGAGGTGTACACTGTACTAAAGGGCGAAGGGGTGGGTTAATATGACCTCACAGTTAATGTATGTGGCCCTCAGTTAATGTATATCAATGAAAGTTACCAAGTTACAGTGAAATTATTCAAAAACGAGTCATCCTATCAAGTTACATTGAAATCCCTTCATAAATATGGCCTGTAGACTGTGCTAAAGGTTTTTGGGCTTCAGGCCTGTGTAGCCATGACGACTGACCGATTGCTACTAACAGGGGATGTCCTCATCTTGACATTATACTGAGCCAATCTACTTAGTTACAATTAAATCCCTTCACAAATACAACCTGTAGTCTGCACTAAAGTTTTACGGGTTTTGGGCTCGGGAAGCCATCATGGTTGAATGATCGCAACAAAAAGGGGCTGTTGTCATCTGGGCATCATCTGGAGTGATCCTATGAAGTTACAATGAAATCCCTTCATAAATATGACCTGTAGACTGTGCTCGAGGTTTTCGGGCTTCGGGCCCCTGAAGCCACCACAGTTGACCAATCACGACTAAAAGGGGATGTCATCATCTAGGCATTATATGAAGTCAACCTAACAAGTTACAATGAAATCCTTACATAAATACGACCTATAGACTATGCTAAAGGTTCTTGGGTTTTAGGCTCAGGCAGCCATCAAGGCTGAATGATTGCGACCAAAAGGGGACGTTCTCATCTAGACATGATTTGGAGTCATCCTACCAAGATACAATGAAATCCCTTCATAAATATGACCTGTAGACTGTGCTAAAGATATTTGGGCTTGGGGCCCCTGTAGCCGTCACAGTTGCCCAATTGCGTCCAAAATGGGACGTTCTCATCTAAACATTATATCAAGTCAACCTACCAAGTTACAATGAAATCACTTCCTAACTATGACCTGTAGACTGTGCTAAAGGTTTTGGGGCTTTGGGTTCGGGCAGCCATCATGGTTGAATGATCGCACCTAAGAGGGGACATTCTCATCTCGGCATCATCTGGAGTGATCTCCCAAAGTTACAATGAAATCCCTTCATAAATATGACCTGTAGACTGTGCTAAAGATTTTTGGGCTTGGGACCCTTGTAGCCGTCACAGTTGTCCAATCGCGTCCAAAATGGGACGTTCTCATCTAAACATTATATGAAGTCAACCTACCAAGTTACAATGAAATCACTTCCTAAATATGGCCTGCAGACTGTGCTAAAGGTTTTTGGGCTTTGGGTTCGGGCAGCCCATCATGGTTGAATGATCAGAACCAAAAGGGGACAGTCTCATCTGGAGTGATCCTACGAAGTTACAATGAAATCCCTTCATAAATATGATCTGCAGACTGTGCTCAAGGTTTTCGGGCTTCGAGCCCCTGAAGCCGTCACAGTTGACCAATCACGACCAAAAGGGGATGTCATCATCTAGGCATTATATGGAGTCAACCTAACAAGTTACAATGAAATCCTTACATAAATACGACCTATAGATTATACTAAAGGTTCTTGGGTTTTAGGCTCGAGCAGCCATCAAGGCTGAATGATCGCGACCAAAAGTGGACGTTCTCATCTAGACATTATTTGGAGTCACCCTACCGAGGTACAATGAAATCCCTTCATAAATATCACCTGTAGACTGTGCTAAAGGTTTTTGGGCTTCAGGCCCCTGTAGACGTCACAGTTGCCTTATGGTGTCCAAAAGGGGCTGTTCTCATCTAGACATTAATATATAAGTCAAACCTACCAGGTTACAATGAAATTTCTTCATAAATATGACGTGAAGACTGTGCTAAAGGTTTTCGAGCTTTGGGCTCTGGCAGCCATCATGGATGAATGATCGCAACGAAAAAGGGACATTCTCATCTGGACATCATCTGAAGTTACAATGAAATCCCTTCATAAATATGACCTGCACACTGTGCTCAAGATTTTCAGGCTTGGGGCACATGTAGCCATCACAGTTGACCAACCACGACCAGAAGGGGATGTCATCATCTAGGCATTATATGGAGTCAACCTAACAAGTTACAATGAAATCCTTCGATAAATACGACCTATAGACTGTGCTAAAGGTTTTGGGGCCTGGGCAGCCATCAAGGCTGAATGATCAAGACCAAAAGGGGACGTTCTCATCTAGACATTATTTGGAGTCATCCTACCAAGCTACAATGAAATCCATTCATAATTATGACCTGTAGACATAATATGACCTGTAGACTGTGCTAAAGGTATTCGGGCTCGGGCAGCCATAATGGTTGAATGATCGGAGCCAAAAGGGGACATACTCATCTGGGCATCATCTGGAGAGATCCTATGAAGTTACAATGAAATCCCTTCATAAATATGACCTGTAGCCTGTGCTCAAGATTTTTGGGCTTCGAGCACCTGAAGCCATCACAGTTGACCAATCACGACCAAAAGGGGATGTCATCATCTAGGCATTATATGTTGTCAACCTAACAAGTTACAATGAAATCCCTTCAAAATACAACCTATAGACTATGCTAAAGGTCTTTGGGCTCGGGCAGCCATAAAGGCTGAATGATCATGACCAAAAGGGTATGTTCTCATCTAGACATTATTTGGAGTCATCCTACCAAGCTACAATGAAATCCCTTCATAATTATGACCTCTAGACTGTTCTAAAGGTTTTCGGGCTTCGGGCCCCTGTAGCTGTCACAGTTGCCCAATCGTGTCCAAAAGGGGACATTCTCATCTAGACATTATATGAAGTCAACCTACCAAGTTACAATGAAATCCCTTCATAAATATGACCTGTAGACTGTGCTAAAGGTTTTCGGGCTCGGGCAGCCATCATGGTTGAATGATCGCAACCAAAGGGAACAATCTCATCAGGGCATCATCTGGAGTGATCCTACGAAGTTACAATGAAATCCCTTCATAAATATGACCTGTAGACTGTGCTCAAGGTTTCCGGGCTTCGGACACCTGTAGCCATCATAGTTGACCAATCACCACCAAAAGGGGATGTCATCATCTAGGCATTATATGGAGTCAACCTAACAAGTTACAATGAAATCCTTCCATAAATATGACCTTTTGCCTATGCTAAAGGTTTTTGGGCATGGGCACCCATCAAGGCTGAATGATCGCGATCAAAATGGGATGTTCTCATCTGGACATTATTTGGAGTCATCCTACCAAGTTACAATGAAATCCCTTCACAAATATGACCTGTAGACTGTGCTAAAGGTTTTCGGGCTTCGGGCCCCTGTAGCCGTCAAAGTTGCCCAATCACGTCCAAAAGGGGACTTTCTCATCTAGACATTATATGAAGTCAACCCACCAAGTTACAATGAAATTCCTCAATAAATGTGACCTGTAGACTGTGCTAAAGGTTTTCGGGTTTTGGGCTCAGGCAGTTGTCACGGTTGGCAGATCACACCCAACTGGGGAAATTATCATCTAGACATCATAAGGAGTCATCCTACCAAGTTACAATGAAATCCCTCCATATTAAACATGACCTGCAGACTGTGCTAAAAGTTTTTGGGTTTCGGGCTTGGGCAGCCATTACGGTTGACAGATCATGCCTAAAAGGGGACGTTCTCATCTAGGCATTATACAGAGGCATCCTACCAAGTTACAATGAAATCCCTCCATATTAAACATGACCTGTAGACTGTGCTAATGGTTTTCGGGTTTTGGGCTCGGGCAGCCATATCGGTTGACCGATCGCGACCAAAAGGGGACGTTCTCATCTAGACATGACTCCAAACCTGCCTATGAAATGCATGTATGTTTTTCATTTTGGGAGAAAAGACAGGGATGGGGGGGGGGGGGGGGGGGGGGGGGGGGGGGGTTTGATAATAATTGCCTTTTAGACATAAAATGCACCTTGCTCAGCAGTAATTCTATCCAGAATTGGAGAAGGAATGACCAGCTTCAAATTGGAATCGCAATTACATTGTCAGGGCAGGTATTTAGTGCTTTTAACGCATACAAACCCTTTGTACCGAAAATCTTTTACGAACGACTGCAAGGAAAAGCTCGTATAAACTTCCTGCGGAGAATAGCACATAAATATCAAAATCATAAAATTAGCTATTCTCCGCTGAAATTCCAGCTACCACTACATTCAGATCGCTGAACTACTGTCTTTTTCATATCATACCGTGCTTTCGACTATATCGCGTATCTCCTGTTCTGTTTGTTATTCAGTTATAAACAACCACTCAAATTAAAGAATAGGTTAAGGAGCAAATTTTCGCATTACTACCTTATCGGTGGGTCTTCATTTTCCCCTGATTTCACTCAAAAGATCTCCGTTGTTGTCATTTAACGCCAACAGCCAACATGTTTGTTTACCAATGACGTAACAGATAGCATAATCTATTTTTACTTGAGGGTTTCGAGGTTGTTACAAGGAGTTGTGTTTTGATGGATTTGGATACAGATCAAAACATAATTCTGAACCGTTCCACAACATCGGTATGTTTGTTACGAAATTTGGGCCTAAATGAACCATACGATCACACAGTGATGACCGTTTCTGTAAAATAAAATATGACGGAAAATAACTGTTGAGGCTTTCTAAATAAAATTTGAAGTTCACTGATAAATTTTGTAACAGCTTTAGAAACATTGTGCACGAAAGCAGACTTGTGAATGATTTAATATTTTTCTGCCGAAAATTCCTTTTTCCGATGAAAATTCTTTAGTATGGTCGAAGTTTATTATCGATTGGGGTTGGGATAAACCCCATATTTTTCACCAGCCCAAAACACTGATTTCAACAGATTTCTGATTGAAGAACCAAGTTATGTACCATTTTTAGTTACTGGTAGTTAGTTATTGGTGTTTAAAGTCACATATTTCTGCACAATTGCTAATCATGACCATGACAGTTTTACGGATGGAGGAAGCCAGAGGACCTGGATAGAACCACCGAGCAACGGAAAGCAACCGTCAGCTCCCCAACATGGTAACTCCACACAAGCAGGGTTAGCATTGGTTGAAGACAGGTACTGCATCCACAAGCAGTACGCCTTAGTACACAACGCCACCATGCCCCCACGTGAGCAATGGGGTGAAGTGTCTTGGCCAAGGACACAATGCGGTTGCCGCAGGTGGGATTCAAACCGAGCGCCTCTCGACTTGCAGTCTGCACCCCTACCAACTGAGCCAGCGTGCCCCCATGTAACGTTTTTGCATCCAACGCGGCTTACTTATCGAATGAAAGTGTCAATGACACTGTAGCTCAACTTGTGTAAGACATGTACATGTATAGTATGTGACACAGCAATGACAAACATCGAGGTAATAAAGGTACATATAAAGTATTGTAACGGTCTGTACATAAATGCTAACCATAGCCTGTAACAAATGTATAGGTAAAGTATTGTAAAGTTAGATGCTAAACTAGAAAAGAAATCTTTGAGTCCCAGAGTGGGTCTGACTGAACCCCAAAATATTTGTTCTCATAGCACAGTGATGACAAAGGCACCCCAAAACACTCGTTCCTGTCCCAATGTGATAATAAAGGTATCCAATACAGCCCGAGCTGTATTGATCAGAACTTTCATACAGAAGTTCTGTACAAAAGACTGATTGCACTAATTTTGGTATAAAATGGCTGCTGGCGGCCATCTTGAATTTCAGACTGCACCCAAAAACACTCGTTCTCGTTCCACGGTGAAAACAAAGGTACCCAAGAAGTTTTGTAAAGATCGGTTCATAAATGCGGCCTCTTGCCTGAGCCGTATAGAAGTTGTGTACAAAAAACTGATTGTACCTAATTTCGGTACAAAATGACAACTGGCAGCCATCTTGAATTTTAGACTGCACCTAGAAACACTCCTCGTCCTAAGGTGATAACAAAGGTACCCAAGAAGATTTGTGAAGATCGGTTCATAAATACAGCCTCTAGCCGGCCGTATTGACATGTGCACTTTACTGTGTATAACTTGCACTGAATAAATCAAAGTTCATCTAATTTGCATAATTTCTGTACGAGAAAAAAACCTGTATTATATGTGATGCATTCCATGTTACTAAACATTCATTCAAAAATTTATTCAAATCAGAACCTTCATATAGAAGTTCTGTACCAAAAACTGATTGTACCTAATTTTGGTACAAAATGGCCACTGGCAGCCAGCTTGAATTTTGGACCACACCCAAAAACACTCGTTCCCATCCTACAGTGATAACAAAGGTACCCAAGCAGTTTCACAAGTTCTTGTCCATAGGTGATAAAGATATACAAGAAGTTTCGTGAAGATCGGTTCATAAATACAGCCTCCAGCCCTAGCCGTATTGACATTTGCACTTACAGTGTATACCGTACTGACCCGTGTCGAAGTCCATATTCATGATTAAGAACCCCCCAACTTTCTGCATTTCGAAAAAAAGGTGCTCTCTCCATTTACGCCCACACCCCCAATTTCGAAAACTGTAGAAGTCTGCCAGTTCGCGGGTGAATTTGAAACGAAATTAGGTGAGTAACGATGTGTTGTCATTACCTGGATGCTGGAAAACAGAGCCGATTTCCTTTTTCATCTAACGGCAAGAAATTGATTGTTGAATGCCTAGATATGTCAAAATGAGGTAAGTGGTTTTATTTTATTAAAATAAAATTCATTCCGAAGCAAAAATGATGTTGTTTTTATTTTCACGAATTCACTTTGCTGAATAATATCCACAAACTTGACAACATGCACCTTACTTGTCAATTATTCCAAAAACACGCCCATAACAGACTGAATGAAAGTGTCAATGACACTGTAGCTCAACTTGTTTAAGACATGTACATGTAAAGTGTGTGACACAGCAATGACAAACATCTAGGTAATGACCTGATAACAAAGGTACATGTAAAGTATACAAAGGCACCCACAAACACTCGTTCCTGTCACAAGGTGATAACAAAGGTACCCCAAGAAGTTTCGTGAAGATCATTTCATAAATACAGACTCTAGGCCGAGCCATACTGACATGTGCACTTACTGTGTATAAGTAGCACTGAATAAATCAAAGTTCATTTAATTTGCATAATTTGTGCACGAGAAAGAAACCTGTATTATATGTGATGTATTCCATGTTACTAAACATTCCTACGAAAATTTATTCAAATCAGAACTTTTATACAGAAGTTCTGTACAAAAAACTGATTGCACTAATTTTGGTACAAAAAGACTGCTGGTGGCCATCTTGAATTTTGGACCGCACACAAAAACACTCGTTCTCGTCCCACAGTGATAACAAAGGTACCCAAGCAGTTTCATAAAGATCGGTTCATAAATACGGCCTCTAGCCTGAGCCATATAGAAATTGTGTACAAATGAAAGTGTCAATGACACTGTAGCTCAACTTGACAAACTGGAACTTGAAAAGTTATAAATGAATCAGCAAAATTGAAGATCATTGGTACCAATGTTATTTGATGAAATTTCAACATAACAGCATTGTGTGTGCACAACGTCAGAGTAACCCATGCAATTTTTAAATGCACATGTAAACAGTAAGACTGGTTAAAGGATGAATGTTGATACACAAATGCAGTATGTTCAGAGGTTATTGTAAATGGCAATATTTTTCACAGAAATGAATGCTAATCAATAGCTCTTATCTAAAGGTCTTGCCTAATGAGCACACCAAGTTCAAAAACAATCCTATGATAAATGTGGCCTGTAGGCCATGTCAAAAAATTTTGATGCACAAATCCAATAATTTCAAAGATTGTTGCTAACGGCAACAGTCTTTGATGGAAATGAAAAGAAATCCAATAGCTCCTATCTTTGTCACCCTGCATAAGCATACAAAGTTTCAAAACAACCTGATAATGAATGTGCCCTCTGAGGCATGCCAAAGGAAGATGTTAATGCACAAATGCACTAAGTAGAAGGTCATTGCTTGTGGCAATGTTTTTGGGTTTTTTTTTTTTTTTTTTTGGGGGGGGGGGGGGGGGGGGTATGGAAATTCATAAATATACCCTTCTGAGAGTTCAAAAGGGATAAGTTGATACACAAATGCAGTAAGTTCAAAGGCTGGTGATAACGACAATAATGTTTTATGGAAATGAAAAAAAGCAATAGCTCACATCTAGAGGTCACCCCGAACACACATACCGAGTTTCAAAGTGATCTGATCATAAATGTGTCCTGAAGGGTGTGTTAAAGGGAAATATTGAGGCCTAACTAAACTAAGTTCAAAGGTCAGCGGCAACATTTTTTGACAGAAATGGAAGAAAATCGCCAGCTCCCATATAGATGTCACCCCACACAAGCACACCAAGTTTGCAAGCTATCCAATCATAAATGTGCCCTACAGAGTGTGTCAAAGGGAAATATTGATGCTTAACTGCACTAAGTTTTTACTAAGTTCATCAAAGGTCATTGCCAGTGACAACATTTTTTGACGGAAATCGAAGAAAATCGAGAGCTCCCATCTAGAGGAAACCCCAAACAAGCATACAAAGTTTCAAACCGATCTGATTATAAATGTGCCCTGTAGGGCATGCCAAAGGAATATATTGATACCTGACTAAACTAAGTTCAAAGATCGTTGCCAGCGGCAACATTTTTTGACAAACGGAAATGGAAGAAAATCGATAGCTCGTATCTAGGGGTCACCCCAAACGAGCATGCCACGTTTCAAAGCAATCCAATCATAAATGTGCCCTGTAGGGTGTGCCAAAGGGAAATATTGAGGTCTGACTAAACTAAGTTCTAAGAACGTTGGCCGCGGCAACAATTTTTGCCGGAAATGGAAGAAAATCAATAGCTCCCATCTAGAGGTCACACCAAATAAGCATGCCAGGTTTCAAAGCAATCCAATCATAAATGTGCTCTGTAGGGTGTGCCAAAGGGAAATTAAAATTTTTTAGTAAATTTTGTTCCTTAACACACCTAGCACAATTGTTTACAATTGGCTGTAACATAAGTGCAAGCCCTACTTCGGAACTAACTCAAGCTTTTAGAATCTTTTCCAAACGAGTTGGAAAAGTACTCGAGTGCAAAAGCACGAAAAAGATCGAAAAAAGGGTCGAGCGAGACCAGCGCTCGAAATTACAGGTACTCTCTCTGCACACCTCTTGCGTTTACCGAGCGCATGCGCAACAACCGTGACGTCAATTCCGTATTTCCGCCAACGAGAAGTTTGTGATTTAGCGGGGAGGCATCGATATCAAAGATATCCCCAAGGAGGGTGGGCCTCCGGTAAACAATTGTGGTAGGTATGTTAAGAAACAAAATTTACTAAAAAATTTTAATTTCTTTTCAACGTACTCACAATTGTTTACAATTGGCTGAATAAACAATAGGAGGAGGTGAATCACATAACCAATACCAACAAGAGTAGCAGAACGAAAGCAAGGATGGCAGAGAACAAAAACAAAAACCTGTAATGAAGATAGAGAGAAGGCACCTGAAAAGAACAAGGCTGAGCGAAGCGCAACCTCAACAAAAACAATTTTAACGAGGGTGCACAACAGCCTGAGCAGCAACGAGAGGGCCTAAAGAATAAAGGTCCTCAGATTGCTGCTGAAGGTGGCCGAGATAAAAGGAGAAGGTAGAAGCATTCCTCCAGTAAGCCGCATTCATAACATCCCGGAGCGAAACAGAATTGGAGAATGCCCAGGATGTAGAAATGGCACGAACCTCATGAGCATTAAGCCGGTTCGAAACAAGATCCAAAGCAGACAAGCGAGAATAAGCCAGCTTGACTGCAAGACAGATACACCTGGAAATTGAATGGGAAGAGATAGACTGCCTCTTAGGAATGAGAGACAGAAAGAATCTCTTCCGACCCCTCCTAATGAACTGAGTGCGAGTAATGTAAGTCTTGATCGCACGAAAAGAGCAATCAGTAGTGAAGGTGACACGGTTAGCCTCATTTCGGAAGAAGGCAGAATCAACAGATAGCGCATGAAGCTCACTGACTCGACGAGCAGAAGCAAACGCTAGAAGAAAAGCCATCTTACAGGTGAGAAAACGCATGTCGGTCTCAGATAAAGGCTCGAATGGCACCCCCTCCAAACAGTGCAACACCCATGCCAAGTTCCACTTGGGTGTAAGACGCAAAACTTGAGGCCTCTTCAAAGAAAAGTGCCGAATAAGTTTGGAGAGAAAAAGATTACGACCGATGCACCGCTTTCCCACATAAGAGAAAGTATCAGACAGCATAGACCGATAGCCCTTAATCGTAATAGGCTGGAGGCCCTTGGAGTCAAAAAGAAAAACCAGAAAATCCGCAATTTGAGCGATTGACGGATCACGGTAATTAACATTGTGATCTGCACACCAGCGGCAGAAAACCTTCCACTTGGTGGCCAGTGGAATGTCGCCGCGATGCAGAAATGCACTCCACTGATCGTCTCGAAAAACCTCTGCGACGGAGACTGGACCTGATAAAAGACAGGCATGAAGGGACAGGCTCGCCAGGTTGTTGTGATACTTCCTGGGACGACCCTGTGAAAGAAGATCGCGACGTAGTGGTAGACGAATCGGTTGATCGGCCAATAGAGGCCGCAGCAGATTGATCCACACCCTTTGTGGAGACAGGGGTGTGATCAGAATGATCCTGCAACTGCAAGCACGAATCTTCGCTAATACTTGAGGAAGAATCGGTGCAGGAGGAAAGGCATAGCCGATCCAACCTGTCCAGTCCAGAGACAGAGCATCTACTGCAAAAGCCAGAGGATCTGGACAAGGGGAGACAAAGGTCTCTACCTTATGATTCCAGCGAGTAGCGAAAAAGGTTGACCTGAGGACGGCCCCACTGCTCGCAAATCGCCTGAAACACTGACCGATGTAGCATCCATTCGGTTGGAAGGACCCTGTCGCGTCGGGACAGGGAGTCTGCTAGGACGTTGAGACGCCCGGGAATGTGTCGAATGGACGCCCGAGCGTTCACATCCCACGCCAACAGAAGAAGATCCCGAGACAGCCGATACATGGGAATCGAATGTGTGCCTCCTTGATTCCGTATGTAGGCCACTAGTGTCGAATTGTCCGAAAGAAGTAGGACAACATGGTCCGACAGATGAGGGATCCAAAGCCGAAAACTCAACAGAAGAGCAAGGAGCTCCTTCTGGTTGATATGAAGGCCCACCTGCTCGCTGTCCCACTCTCTGTGAGTAGACAGACCGAGAGGATCCAACGTCGCACCCCAGCCCTGATCGCTGGCATCCGCAGTAAGGATGCGATCGGCCAAAGGAAGATCCAACGGAACACCCTGTGTCAGCGAGGGAATATCTGCTCAAGGGCGGAGATGACAAAGCAGAGACCGAGGAATAGTGAGTTCCAGGTCCAGCGGATCTACATTCAGACGCCAATGATCCAACAGGAAGTGTTGGAGAGGTCGGACAAACAAGCGACCGAGCGGAATGAGATCTGACACATAACCGCAAAGGCCCAGCATCCAAAGGAAAGTCCTGGCCGAGACCGAGGAAGATTGAAGCAGGTCCCGAGTCAAGGCGGAAAGAATTGTCGCCCGAGCCTGGGTGACCGACACTACATTGTGAAGAGTGTCGAAATCCATCCCCAAATGACGGAATCGCTGAGAAGGAAGAAGATCCGACTTCTCGCGATTGACTCTGAAACCCAGCGATGCTAGCAGGCAAAGAAACTGTCGGACATCGAACTCCAGAACAGCAGCATCATGGTGCCGTTGGATGATGTCGTCTAGGCAGGCTGACGAAGTCACTGCCGACTGAGTGCGGTGGAAAGCAAGCACATGTGACATCAGTCGGGTGAAGGCCCAAGGAGCCAGGTTCAAACCGAACGGGAGAGCTCTGAATTGAAAAACTTGATCCCGAAACGAGAACCGAAGGTATTTCCGTGACGCCAGATGATTGGGTTCATGGAAGTAGGCATCCTTCAGGTCGATACTGGCCGCAAAATCGCCCTGATGAACTGAACGTCAAACCGACCGGAAAGTCTCCATACTAAAACGAGGAGCTATTATGTACTCGTTCAGGGTACTCAGATCGATGACAGGACGATATTGGCCGTTTTTCTTCGGCACCAAGAAAAGTCTCGAGTAAAACCCCGGTGAAAGGGTGTTCCTGACCACCTCGATCGCCCCTTTGGTGAGGAGATTGTCGATCTCCTGCACCAGAAGGTCCCGACGCAGAGAATCGGAAAGGGACCTGAGTCGGAAGGGGCACCCACGATAAACTGGGGTGCCGATGGAAGGACAGTCGCAGACCGGATTGAATGACGTCAAGGACCCAAGAGTCTGACGTTATCTCTGTCCAACAATCGTAAAACAGCGACAGCCTTCCCCCGACTGGAGGCGAATCGAGGTGAGAACCTTCACTTGCAGCCTCGACGAGGCCCCTGAGAGGAGAAACCACCTCGGGAAGTGACAGAGTCCTGAGACCTTCCAGCCTGAGGCTGCCAGCGAGCCTGGCCACGTCGGCGCTTCTTATGAGCAGAAGGAGCAGACGGAGCCGAAGGCGTAGCAAATGTCGCCGACAAGGCAGACGCAGCAGCACGCTTGGCGGGCCTGGAATGACCCCCACCTGCAGCAGCAGGTTGGTCAAGCTGTCTCAGCAAAAGCTGGTCCTTCGAATGACAAAGAACTTCGCCAGGAACAGCTTCCATGGAACCATGGAACAACTGAGGTCCCACCAAAGAGGCAGACCTCAGAACAGCACGTTGCTCAGAAGGAATGGATGGTAAAGAATCCAACACCGCATTCCGGCGTGCCAGCTCCAAATTAGCCGTGTTACAGGCGTGAGCGTGTGTCAAGTTCATAAAAGCCTGTGACAGAACGCGAAAAGGCACCTGAGCGTCATCAAACTCCCCTGGTGGAAAATATTCAGCCAGAGCAGCGACGACATGGTCTGAGAGAGATAACATACCCAGCATCTCTCGAGACAGGCCCACCATAGACTCAACTACCGACATCGGGAGAACTGCCGACTTAGGCTTAGTCAACCCGAGGGAAGAAGAATCCTCATCCACAGTAGTCATCCCTTGGAAGACTAGTGGAGAGACGGAATCGTACACACGAAACCGCGATGGAGGCAGAAAGGCATCAGCTCTAGAAAAGAAGGAACCCTTGAGGGCCTTAGAATGCATTTTGGCGTCTAAGCTCTGGAAGGACTCAACAACCTGAGCCGATTGCAGAGGACGCAAAGCCCCGGAGCTAGAAGGCTCAACAGGGTTACGGCGCTCCACAGTGGACCACGGCCGGACGGTCACAGAAGGCTGGTCGGAAGGTTGAACGCCCGGCAATAAGCCAAAGACGAAATCCAAAGCCTGCCCCAAGACTGACGAGGGGGGCCCCATCACCTTCAAGATACTCGTCATCCTCCGTAGCAGAGGAGACGTAGCCCAACTCGGGCTGACCAGCAGAAACCTCCTGTGAATACTGTGCAGTATCCAAGGGGCCAGACGAGACATCCTGGCGACCGACCAAAGAAGGTTGTGCCTCAGGAGGCACAGGGAGGCCAACTTGAGGGTTGCCAGAAAGCAACCGGGTGAGCGCCAAAACGGCCTGGCGCAGGTCACCCTGAGAATCAGTCGCAGCAGAATCGCCCGACGGAGTGTCCTCCCAATGGACCCTTCTGGTAGAAGAACCCAAATCCTCAGAAGAGACCGACGTCGAACGTCGATCGGCAGACACAATAGGGATACGGT
Source organism: Pictodentalium vernedei (assembly GCA_031216915.1). Classification (NCBI taxonomy): domain Eukaryota; kingdom Metazoa; phylum Mollusca; class Scaphopoda; order Dentaliida; family Dentaliidae; genus Pictodentalium; species Pictodentalium vernedei. The sequence goes on from CM062293.1 coordinate 267,632,900, forward strand.
GAGAAGACACCGGAGGATAGTCCCGATTGTGACGCCCAGGGGCCATCACTGACCTCTGCGAAACAGAAGGTCCTGCCTGCAAATCCTCTAAAGAGACCGACGGCGCATGTCGATCGGTAGCTGGACCTAGGACACGGTGAGAAGACACCGGAGGATTGTCCCAAGAATGACAGGAACCTGTCATTGGCCTCTGCGCAGCAGACGACCCCAATTGCCTATCCACTGAAACCGACGGCAAGCACTGATCGACACCCAGACTCGGAACACAGTGAGGAATCACCGGAGGAAGGTTCCGAGAGTGACAGCTAACAGGGGCTGTCAATGACCGCTGCCGAACAGCAGGCCCTGGATGTCAACGTCCCAACACCATCCCGATAGGCGGCGCACTAGCAGGGGAAGGTGGAACGATAAACGATTCACCCGAGGGACGAGGAATCACTGCCAAAGCGACCGGCCGGCTCAACCGACTAGGAGCAAACCTAGCCAGATGAGACGGAGCAGACAGCAAACCCGCACAGCCCCGCCGCGAGGCTGGGGGAGGCTGAGAACACACAGACACACCAGCAGATACAGCCTCAGTCCCCCGAGACTGTAGACCATCCCCAGAGGAGATGGAAGAGCCACCATCAGACAGAATAGGATCTGGAGTAGCAACTTCCTCAACAACAGTCGACGGTGTAGGAGGCAGATCGGAGAGGGTCACCGAGCTGACCTCGGAAAAGCTCTCAACGAAAACAGACGCCTCAATAGTGACATCAGAAGACAAAGAGACCACGGTCTCCTCGTCAGGTATCACTGAACTAACACCGCCAACGGTTGCAGAGGAACTCGCCACAGAAGGCAGATCCGAATCCTGTGTGACAGAGTCACCACGTGCACCAGCAGAAATGTCTGCTACGGCATGGCTACCCTTACCCCGAGAACGAGGGGTTCTAGCTCTGGAAAGAATCACCTTGTTCACAGAAGCCCAGAATTTAGAGGACCAAACCCCACAAATATCACATGATTGGGCCTGAGTGCAATTGTTGCAAGTGACACATGTGGCATGAGAGTACAAGTGTACAAGAGGTACAAGGAATAGTCTTAGGCATTATATCAAAATAATCAAGCTTCCCGCCGACGGAAAACAGCACGAAGGTCGTGTCCACACGTGGGGGAAAGACAAGATAAAGTGTGAAGAGACAAGCAATAAAAATACAAATTAACATTAATTAATAATAACTTGGTAGGATACAATCCACTAGCACACTAAATATGTAGAATAAGTTGTTCACGAAGAATAAACAGCATAATTTAGCACGAGTCACAAAAATTTCCGACCATGTACAATGGCGGAAAATAAAGGAATTGATGTCACGGTTGTTGTGCATGCGCTCGGTAAATGCAAGAGGTGTGCAGAGAGAGTACCTGTAATTTCGAGCGCTGGTCTCGCTCAACCCTTTTTTCGATCTTTTTCGTGCTTTTGCACTCTAGTACTTTTCCAACTCGTTTGGAAAAGATTCTAAAAGCTTGAGTTAGTTCCAAAGTAGCACTTGCACTTATGTTACAGCCAATTGTAAACAATTGTGAGTAGGTTGAAAAGAAATATTGAGGTTTGACTAAACTAAGTTCTAAGAACATTGGCCGCGGCAACATTTTTTGACTGAAATTGAAGAAATCTAAATTTTATAGTAAATTTCCTTTCTTATTATACCTACCACAATTGTTTACTACAGGATTGCACTACAGTGGAAGTCCCTAACTCGGATAAAATACTCTATTTTTGTCTTTCCCAAGCAAGTTGGGAAAGAAAAGTGGTGCAAAAGCACCAATAAAAATAAGCCAAAACTGGGTCGAGTGCAACCGGCGCAGACCCAGTACAGGACGCTCTCTCCCAAGTACAACTCCACGACTTCCGTTGCCAGTGCGCATAAACCGTCTCTAAAGACTCATTCTTTTTGAATCCGTAAACGTTAGAGTTATGTGATCAGCGGGGAGGAAAGATTCTTTACCCGTAAAGAAGACGTGAGGGCCTCCATGTAAACAATTGTGGTAGGTATAATAAGAAAGGAAATTTACTATAAAATTTAGATTTCTTATCAACCTACTCACAATTGTTTACTACAGGCTGAATAGACAAAAGGCTGGAGGGAATCGCATAACCAACCCCCACATAACCCTAGTGCACTGGAACCGTGAAGTAGATGGAAGAGGTCCCGAGGCTTATCAACCATAATGTCGCAATCATTGGTAAAGGACAATGAAAAGAGACATATGAGCCTGTGTGACACACAGACAGAAAAAGGGCAGTAACAGCACAAGGCTGAAACTGACCTTCAAGAAGCCTAATGGCTATGGCAGACAACAGCCTGAGCAGAAGAAAGAGGACCCAGGGCAAAAAGGTCCTCCGACTGCTCCCGCAACTGGCGTAAATAAAAGGTGGAGAAAGTAGAAGCATTTCTCCAGTAGGCTGCCTGCATAACATCCAACAACTTGACAGAGTTAGAATAAGCCCAAGGGGTAGACAGTGCCCGCACCTCGTGGGCAGAAATACGATTGGTAATACAATCGCCAGCTGCTAAACGACTATAAGCCGTATGAATAGCAAGACAAATCCATCGAGAAATGGATTGAGGAGAGATCTTCTGTCGACCCGGAATGAGAGACAGAAAAAAACGTTTTCTGCCTTTCCGTATGAAGCGTGTCGAATCAAGATAAATGAGAATAGCACAGACCGGACAGAGCAAAGGGCGAGTACCCTCAACAGAGGGAAGAGCCCTGATACAGATAGGAGGAGGAGTAGTATCTGGTAACTGATTCTTAGCCAAAAAGGAGCAATCAGTGGTAAAAGTAACACTGTTGGGAGAGCTCCTAAAAAAGGCCGGGTCAACCGAGAGGGCGTGAAGCTCACTAACCCGTCTGGCCGAAGCAAATGCCATCAGAAAAGCCGTCTTATATGTGAGAAATTGCATATCCACCTGGGATAAAGGTTCGAACGGCGCCCCCCTCCCCCCCCCCCCCCCCCCAAGCAAAACAGCACCCACGAAAGATTCCATCATGGAGTAAGCTGCAAAGTCCGAGGCCTTTTCAAAGAAAAGTGCCGAACAAGCTTGGAGAGGTAAGGATTAGTGCCGATACGACGCTTCCCCACATAAGAAAAAGTCTCTGAAAGCATAGACCTGTAACCCTTGATGGTAACAGGCTGGAGACCCCGAGAATCAAACAGATATACCAGAAACTCCGCAATCTGTGAAATTGAAGGATTGGCATAATCAACAGAGTGATCAGCACACCATCGACAGAAGACCTTCCATTTAGCTGCATAAGCTAAACCAGTGCAGTGCCTCCTTGAAGAAGAAATGCACTCCACTGCTCGTCTCGAAAAACCACTACGGAGGAGACAGGACCTGACCAAAGATATGCGTGAAGGCACAATGAAGTCGGGTTGACGTGAAAACTCCTCGGGCGCCCTTGACAAAGAAGGCTGCGACGTAGCGGGAGACGTGCCGGAACCGCCGCCATCAGTGAGCGGAGCTGATTGATCCACACCCGCTGAGGCGACAGGGGAGCGATCAGAATGATTCGACAACTGCAGGTTCGAATTTTGGCGAGAACCCGAGGAAGAATCGGAGCCGGCGGGAAGGCGTAGCCGACTAGACCGTTCCAATCGAGTGACACAGCGTCCACGGCAAAAGCCAGAGGATCTGGACACGGGGACACGAAAGTCGATGTGGGTACCGTCCCCAGAGATCGCAAAGCGACTGGAACACTGCCCTGTGAAGCATCCACTCGGTGGAAATAACCCTGCCCTGTCGGGACAGGGAGTCGGCTAGGACGTTCAGACGACCGGGAATGTGACGAACAACCACTCCGGCGTGAACATCCTGAGCGAGCAGTAAAAGATCCCGAGCTAACTCGTACATCGGAAGCGAGTGCGTGCCGCCCTGGTTCCGAATGTAAGCAACCACTGTCGAATGGTCGGATAGTAGAAGGACCTGGCGATTCGACATGTGAGGGATCCACTGCCTGAAACTCAGAAGAAGAGCAAGAAGCTCCTTCTGGTTGATGTGTAGAGCTGCTTGATCCTGGTCCCACATCCCGTGTAGGGAAAGACCGAGAGGATCCAACGTCGCACCCCATCCGAGATCGCTGGCATCTGCCGTCAGAACGCGATCGGACGTGGGTAAGTCCAGCGGAACACCCTGCGTAATCCACTGAACATCTGTCCAGGGAAGAAGGTGAGGATACAGAGAGTCCAGAAACGGAAGCACCTGATCCAGAGAATCTACATTCGGTCTCCAACGACTGAGCAGGAAGTGTTGGAGAGGTCTGACACGCAGCCGGCCTAAAGGAATGAGATCCGTCACCGAACCGCAGAGACCGATCAGCCGGAGAAAACTCCGAGCGGTCGCGGACCTGGACTGGGACAGAGTCAGAGCAAAAGCTGAGAGAATCACAGCCTTGGCCTGGGGAACAGCCACCAAATTGAATTTGGTTTGGAAAGACATCCCCAGATGACAAAACGACTGAGAAGGGACCAGGTCCGACTTCTCCTCGTTGACTCTGAATCCTAGCGACGTGAGCAAGCTCAACAGAGTGGAGACATCCGATTCCAGTAAGGCAGCATTGGAATGCCTCTGGAGGATATCGTCCAGATATGCTGAAGTAGTCACCCTGGACTGTGTGCGATGGAACGCTATCACATGCGACATCAGTCTGGTGAACGCCCAAGGAGCCAGGTTGAGGCCGAAAGGCATGGCCTTGAACTGGTAAACTTGCCCCAGAAAAGCAAACCCGAGATACTTCCGTGACGCCCGATGCATCGGAACGTGGAAGTAAGCGTCTCGCAGGTCGATGCTGGCTGCGAAATCTCCCTGGTGAATGGATTGGCGGACCGACCTGAAAGTCTCCATGCTGAACTTGGGAGCAATGATAGACTGGTTCAGGATACTCAGATCGATAACTGGTCGGAGTCGGCCGTCCTTCTTCGGCACCAAGAACAGGCGGGAATAGAAACCCACTGACTGAACGTTCTTGACGACCTCGATCGCCCCCTTTGCCAGGAGATTGGCAATCTCCGTGGACAAAAGTTCCCGACGTAAAACGTCTGAAGGAACTGTGGTTGGAAGAGGCACCCTTGACAGAGTGGGGTGCCGTCGGAAGGATATGCGCAGCCCGGACCGAACAACATCTAACACCCATGGATCGGATGTGATGGCGGTCCAATGGTCTGCGAACTCTGCTATCCTTCCTCCAACCTGGGACGAGTCGAGGTGAGGACCTTCAATTCGAGCCCCGACGAGGCCCGCGAGAGGAGAAACCACCTCCTCTGCTAAATGAAGAATCCTGAGACTTCCCTCGATTCTGCCGACCCCTACCTTTACCCCATGAGTAAGAAGTAGAGGCGGCGGCAGAAGGACCAGCCTTTTGCTTCACAGAGGAAGCAGAAGGGTACTTGTTAGGCTTGGAACGGCCCTTGCCTCCCCGAGAAGGCTGATCAAGCTGACGAAACAGCAGCTGATCTTTGGAATGACATAGGACGTCATCCCGGAACGTCGACACGGAACCATGGAAAAGTTGCGGACCTGCCAAAGAAGCAGATCGAAGAGTAGCACGCTGCTCCTCGGGAAGGGATCGTCCTGTGTCCAGCACAGCGTCCCTTCGAACTAATTCCAAATTGGCCGTGTTACAGGCATGCGTGTGAGTAAGGTGCATAAGCGCCTTGGACAGCACACGCAAAGGAGCCTGTACCTCGTCAAACTTATCTGGAGGCAGATAAGCAGCCAAAGCTGAGACGACGTGATCTGAGAGAGAAAGCATGCCAAGCACCTCTCTAGATAAGCCCAACGTGGACTCCAGAGTCGTCATTGGAATGACGGCAGACTTGGGCTTGGAAAGCCCGAGGGAAGTGGAGTCCTGATCCAGAACTGTCAAAGCCTGGCAGACTGACGGATTGGCGGAATCGTAGGAACGATAACGCACAGGAGGCAAAAAGGTGTCAACCCTGGTGAAGAACGAAGTCTTCAAAGCCTTGGAATTCAGCTTGGCATCCAATGCTGAAAAAGCCTCAACCACCTGTACCGACTGGCACGGTCGAAGGCGCCCAGAAGCAGGTTGCTCCATAGGCTGTTGGCGCGCGACCGATGATCGCGGCCAGGCTGACACTGTCGGCTGGTTAGCAGGTTTGAGCTCAGGCAGAAACCCAAACACAAAGTCAAGAGCCGCCCCCAAGTCCGAAGACTGCTGGCCCTCGACCTCAAGCATGTCGGACTCCTCCCCAGAGTCGGAAGACACACAGCCCATCGTGGGCAAACCAGCCGACGCCTCCCATGGTGTCGGGACACCAGAGGAATCGGAAACCGGCCTGTTTCCAATCCCGGGAGGCGGCGCCAAAGGAGGCGCCTGGAAACCACCCATAGCCTCGCTGGAAGCAACAGGAAGGCTCTTAGAAAGAACCTGAGTGAGTAAGGAGAGGGCCTCCCTAAGCTCACTGCCTGTACCGACCAGTTCGACAGGGGAGTGAACCGGCAAAGTGGCTTCACCTCTGACCCTCTTAACCAGCGAAGGGTCACGATCCTCCAAAACACCCGACGTGGGACGACAGGCGGCAGCCGAAAGATCTGAAGGCAGACGTGTATAGGGGTACGATGCACCCCGAGGATCAATATTGCGAGAACTCATGAGAGTCACCGCGGACCTCTGCGGGGCAGAAGGTCCAGGCTGCACAAAAGGCGTTGGTCCCCCAAAACTGGTCGTGTGACCAGAGGGAGTAGACGGAAACGCCACGGAGTTCATAGTGTTTCCACTACGAACATCCGAATCCAAAGACACAACTGTGGTGCTCGACGGCGAAGAGACCACAGCGATGGGCTCGGCCGGCAGCCCCTTCCGACTTCGCCGAGTTGAAGTCAGGGAAGGCTGAGGCCGATATCCCACGTCTACAGTATCGGACAGTCCTGCAGTACCCTGCAGCGAAAAGCCGAGGCCGGCTGAAACAGATAACGAAGCAGACGGGCCAGCAGCAGTAGTAGATACGTCGAGAGTCGTTGAGGCTGGTGAAATAGTGGAGAGAGCACACCGGCTCGGCTCCGAAGGAGGAGTCACAACCCTAGTGACAGCCTCAGATGTCGACTGGAGGGGGACCGTAGTCCCGGAACCAGGCATCTCTACACCAGAACACTCAACGGCTCCCGCAGTATCCACCACAGGAAAAGACTGCACATCCCCCACGGAGGAGGAATAACTCTCACCAGACAAAGTCGACTCGGGAGGCCCCGAACGACCACGTTCTCCTTTCCCGCGGGAGCGGGAGGCACGGCCACGAGAACGAACGACACGGTTTACTGACGCCCAGAAGGTGGAAGACCATGTTCCACAGACACCACACGGCCGCTCGGCCGAACACCCATTACAGGAGGAACAAGACAAATGTACATCGTCCACATGCTTTGGCAGCAGACATTGCCCACAGGGAATTGTCCTGGGCATGATAGAGGTGAGAGGAGCAGAGAAGTGGAGATGAGAAAACAGAACACCCCCAAAGAAGAGAGAAAGGTGACAGAAACAAAGACCCCAGAAGGTCGACCGGGAACCACCCAACAGGAAGACTACTCTCAAAAGAAAGAAGAAACACTGCAGGAGTGGTACCCCGCTGACACCTAACTCTAACACAATTAGAAAATTTTGCAAAAAAAAGCATTAACAACAATTGTGAAAAAATCTAAGTCCGAACCACGTGGCACGCGAAATTCGCGAGCGACTCGAGCGAGAGCAAATGAAAATACATTATGGACATATAATAGAAAAGAGAATATATAAAACACTGTTCCTGAGAATACAAAGGATACACTGTGGTATAATGAATCAGGAATCATCAAACATCGAGCTGGTGGAACACTGATAAGCGTGCAAAAACATCTCGACACGAAGCGGATTTTAAAAAGAATGAGTCTTTAGAGACTGTTTATGCGCACTGGCAACGGAAGTCGTGGATTTGTACTTGGGAGAGAGCGTCCCGTACTGGGTCTGCGCCGGTTGCACTCGACCCAGTTTTGGCTTATTTTTATTGGTGCTTTTGCACCACTTTTCTTTCCCAACTTGCTTGGGAAAGACAAAAATAGAGAGTATTTTATCCGAGTTAGGGACTTCCACTGTAGTGCAAGCCTGTAGTAAACAATTGTGAGTAGGTTGATAAGAAAATCGATAGCTCCCATCTAGAGGACACCCCAAACAAGCATACCAAGTTTCAAAGCGATCCAATCATAAATGTGCTCTGTAGGGTGTGCCAAAGGGAAATATCGAGGTTTGACTAAACCAAGATCTTTCTAAGAACGTTGGCCGTGGCAACATTTTTTGACGGAAGTTGAAGAAAATCGATAGCTCCCATCTAGAGGTCACCCCAAACAAGCATACCGAGTTTCAAAGCGATCCAATCATAAATGTGCTGTGTTGGGTGTGCCAAAGGGAAATATCGAGGTTTGACTAAACCAAGTTCTAAGAACGTTGGCCGAAGCAACATTTTTTTTACGGAAATTGAAGAAAATCGATAGCTCCCATCTAGAGGTCACCCCAAACAAGCATACCAAGTTTCAAAGCAATCTGACCATAAATGCGACCTGTGAGGTGTGCCAAAGGAAATTATGGACGTATGTACTAACGTACTAAGTACGTACGTACGTACGTACGTACATACGTACGCCGACGGGCGAGAAGTGATAGCAATAGCTCAGCCTGACTTTGTCAAGTTGAGCTAAAAATGATTGGACCTAATTTCGGTACAAAATGGCCACTGGCAGCAATCTTGAATTTTGCAAAGAAACCAAGAAACACTCGTTCTCATCCCAAGGTGATAACAAATGTACCCAAAAGGTTTTGTGAAGATCAGTTCATAAATACAGCCTCTAGCCCAAGCCATATTGACACATGCACTTACTGTGTATAAGTAGCACTGAATAAATCAAAGTTCATCTAATTTGCATTATTTCTGCTCGAGAGAAAAAAAAGTATTATAAGTGATGTATTCCAAGTTACTAAACATTCATACAGATTACAGAAATTTATTCAACTCAGAACTTTCAGACAGAAGTTCTGTACAAAAAAATTAAAGCACTAATTTTGGTACAAAACGGCCGCCGGCAGCCATCTTGAATTTTGGACCGCACCCAAAAACACTCGTTCTCGTCCCACGGTGATAACAACGGTACCCAAGAAATTTCGTAAAGATCGGTTCATAAATATGGCCTCTAGCCCGTGCCGTATTGACATTTGCAGTTACACTGCTGAAAGTAATATTAAATAGATCAAATTTAGTCCAATTGGCATAATTTATGCACAAGAAAAAAACCTGTATTATGTGTGATGTATCCCTTGGTACTAAACATTCACACACAAAAATTATTCAAATCAGCACTTTCATATGGAAGTTCTGCGCATAAATCTGATTGCACCTAATTTTGTACAAAATGGATGCCAGTGGCCATTTTGAATTTCAGACCGGACCCCAAAACATTCGTTCTCATCTCACGGTGATAACAAAGGTACCCAAGAAGTTTCGTAAAGATCGGTTCATAAATACGGCCTCTAGCCCGAGCCGTGTGTATGGCGCGACGGCCGACGGCCCATGACAATACCTCAAATTTGGCTTCGCCAAAGTTGAGCTAATAATTTATACATGAACCAGGACGTGTTAAATGTATATTTTTACCAACTGAATTGTAATTGCTTTCTAATGTGTCAGGGTTTTTTTGAAAATGCGGAAATTACAAATTATTGTGTACACAATCAGAAAGAACCACTTGATCGATCAGAGGTTCTGTTTGTTTTCTTTATTATAATAATCCCATGTGGCTGGGTTGACAACACAGTCACACACAAAATAAGTGTCTTTAAAGTCTGCCGATGATATGTGTATGGTTTTTCCCACAACATGTATAAAACTTGGGCCAGGCAGTGACTGAATCAAACAGTCATCGCAATGGAATCTAATAATAAATCAGGCATTTGAACTCGTTAATTGGTAATTTCCTATAGAAGTATTAGTGTCAATACATTTTCTTTTGTAAATTTCCTGAGTACTCCAGGGTACCACCACAGGGGTAGACATTATGTGAATTTTTCCCCCAATAGTCAATCCCCATAAGTGTGCCACAGAGATGGAACCCTCAAGTATTAAGAGAAACTATCATGAAAAGGGTATTGACTTCAATATATCCCGTAAGCGTACTATAAGGATGGCACCCTGGGGTACTACAGGAAACTACTATTAAAAGTGTATTTTTATCAATATCAATACATTTTCTATAGTAGTTACCAACCTACCCCTGGCCGGTCCGAAGCCAGGAGACTCTGTGCAACCCAACAAGAGGAGGGGGGTGGGGGGGGTGGGGGGGGTGGGGGGGTGGGGGGGGGGGGGGTGGGGGGGGAAGCAGCAGTCCAAGCAGAAGTTGATCTATTGATGTGATTTCACAAAATTCAAACGTAAATATATTCCAACTGGCTATCAGATCACTGCCACTCTAGAATGTTGTGATCTACCTGAAATGTCGAACTGGGACGTTCATGATGGGGGGGGGGGGATTAGTATTGAGTCAAGAGTGGGTGTAAATTGAGGAGAATAAGTATTGTAACAAATGGAACAAATGGAAAGAAAAAAAAATCTCAATTCCTGTGAACGAACTGAATTTGCACCCAGTGTGAATTCGCATAAAATGAGAATTTTTTTGTTTCTTTGCATGTCACCTGAGGGGCGAGTTCATGCTATTTTGGGCATTTTTTTAATCACGTGTTTTATTTTATATTTGCATTATTCATTTGATGTTTTATTGAGTAATTAGTGTTATTGAGTAATAAATGAAAGTGTCAATGACACTGTAGCTCAGCTTGAATAACTTGAACTTGGTAAGTTATAAATGAAATGGCAAAATTGAAGATCATTGGTACCAATGTTATTTGATGAAATTTCAACATAACAGCATTGTGTGTGCACAACGTCAGAGTAATCCATGCATTTTTAAATGTAAACTGTAAGACTGGCTAAAGGAAGAATGTTGATACACAAATGCAGCATGTTCAGAGGTTATTGTAAATGGCAACTTTTTTTCACAGAAATGAATGCTTATCAACAGCTCTTATCTAGATTTCTTGGCTAATGAGCACACCAAGTTCAAAAACAATCCTATGATAAATGTGGCCTGTAGGCCATGTCAAAGAATGTTTATGCGCAAATGCAATAAATTCAAAGATTGTTGCTAACAGAAACAGTTTTTGATGGAAATGAAAAGAAAATCAATAGCTCCTATCTTTGTCACCCTGCAAAAGCATACAAAGTTTCAAAACAACCTGATAATAAATGTGCCATCTGGGGCATGCCAAAGGAAGATGTTAATGCACAAATGCACTAAGTAGAAGCTCATTGCTTTGTGGCAATGTTTTTTTTTGTTTTGTTTTTTGGAGGGGGTGGGGGGGTGGGGGGGGGGGGTAGGGGGGGGGGGGGTTGTATGGAAATTCATAATTATACCCTACAGAGAGTGCAAAAGGGATAAGTTGATGCACAAATGCAGTAAGTTCAAAGGCTGGTGGGAACGACAATAACTTTTTATGGAAATTAAAAAATAGCTCACATCTAGAGGTCACCCCAAACACACATACCAAGTTTCAAAGTGATCTGATCATAAATGTGCCCTGAAGGTGTGTTAAAGGGAAATATTGAGGTCTGACTAAACTAAGTTCAAAGGTCAGCGGCAACATTTTTTGACAGAAATGTAAGAAAATCGACAGCTCCCATATAGATGTCACCCCACACAAGCACACCAAGTTTGCAAGCAATCCAATCTTAAATGAGTCCTGCAGGGGGTGTCAAATGGAAATATTGATGCTTAACTGCACTAAGTTTTTACTAAGTTCATCGAAGGTCATTGCCAGTGGAAACATTTTTTGACGGAAATCGAAGAAAATCAATAGCTCCCATCTAGAGCTAACCCCAAACAAACATACAAAGTTTCAAACCGATCTGATCATAAATGTGCCCTGCAGGGCATGCCAAAGGAATATATTGATGCCTGACTAAAGTTAGTAAGATCGTTGCCAGTGGCAACATTTTTTGACGGACAGAACTGGAAGAAAATCCGATAGGTCCAATCTAGAGGACACCTAAACCAAGCATGCCAGGTTTCAAAGCAATCCGAACATAAATGTGCCCTGTAGGGTGTGCCAAAGGGAAATATTGAGGTCTGGCTAAACTAAGTTCTAAGAATGTTGGCCGTGGCAACATTTTTCGACAGAAATGGAAGAAAATCGATAGCTCCCATCTAGAGGTCTCCTCAAACAAGCATACCAGGTTTCAAAGCAATCCGATCATAAATGTGTAGGGTGTGCCAAAGGGAAATATTGAGGTCTGACTAAACTAAGTTCAAAGAACATTTTTTGACAGAAGTGGAAAAAAAATTGATAGCTCCCATCTAGAGGTCACCCTAAACAAGCATGCCAGGTTTCAAAGCAATCCGATCATAAATGTGCCAAAGGGAAATATTGAGGTCTGACTAAACTAAGTTCTAAGAAAGTTGGTCGTGGCAACATTTTTTGATGGAAATGGAAGAAAATCAATAGCTCCCATCTAGAGGTCACCCCAAACAGGCATGCCAGGTTTCAAAGCAATCTGATTGAAACGGGGGAGGCAGAAACAACGGCATGCTTACAGGCAGTTGTGGGAGTCCGTTACATGACTTTTTGCGAAGAGAGAGTTAGGATGTCTCAAGAGCTAGTCTTGTGGCTGCATGTTTACCACTGCACGTTTAGTGCGAGACATTCGGTGGGTCCGACATAGTGTGTATGTGGGGAGGGTGGTACCCCTCCAATACTCTTAGAGTATGCGGTCACGGCTCTCTGCACGCTGAGTATATGGGCAGAGAATTGTTATAGATTGTGGTCCATGTTTTGGACACTCATATGGGTGGACTTCCACCCGTGGAGTTATATAACTTTTCACTGCTTATGAAAATGGATTGCGCTCCATCAGCTGTAGGCTGAGCTTAGGTACGGATTACTTATTTAGCGCATGATACAGCATGTTGTTTGTGGTTTTTGAGTAACTGCTGCATGTGAGATTACGTGTTTCACTAATTGGGTGCAGTTCGAATATACTACGTGTACACTGTTTTATTCGTGAGATCGTATCAGTATTTGGTATGCGTGAAGGTCGATGGCACTGGTGGAGGACCAAAGGTGGATGGCTTAGCTACCCGTTTCCTCTATTCACCCCTAGACCTCGCTCTAAGGTTCATCTATAATTGCATGCTATACTGTTGAAAGCATGTGCTTTACATGATACGACGCCGAGGCCGTCAGTGTTTCCAATAAGATGATCTGGCCCTATTTTTAGCGTGTAAGGCCGTATCAGTGTCGGCGCGCAGTATTAAATATGGCCGTACCAAAAGGCTCATCAGCATGTGTTTGCTGTAGTGTTGGAGGTAATGTGCTTTCCAAGCACAAGTTGAGCTAAAAAGTCAAGTTGAGCTAAAAAAGATAAAACAGGGTTTGTTGTATTGTTATTTTGTCACTTCAAGTGGACTCCCTCTGATGAGATTGCATAGTTGGCTTGTTTGGGCGTTTAATTTGCTGGTTTTCGTCCTCATTTGCACGTGATGCAATTACCAGAAACAACAATGTTTTACTGAAAAAAATACGAACACACGTGAATTCAATAAAATTTTATTCACAGAGCAGCTGAAATATGAGTAAATATATTAAAATAATTGAATACTGAAAGTAAAACATGTTACATACTCATTGGTGATTTGACAAATGATATTGAAAACCAATCTTGATTTTGTATTTCGTTCATAAAGTGAATGATGTGGGATCGTCATTTTATCAGTATCGTTTATCAAGAAAAACCCAGTCACAGACTCAAGTCTTCATGTTTAAGCCCACCCCTCGATTTGTTCTCAACCCACTGCAAGCACCCCCTGGGCTTAGACATGGGTCAGTACGGTAAGTAGCACTGAATAAATCATGTTCATCTAATTTGCATAATTTCTGCACGAGAAAAAAACCTGTATTACATGTGATGTATTCCATGTTACTAAAGATTCATACAAAAATTTATTCAAATCAGAACTTTCATACATTAGTTCTGTACAAGTGATTGCACTAATTTTGGTACAAAATTGCTGCTGGTGGCCATCTTGAATTTTGGACCACACCCAAAAACACTCATTCTTGTCCCATGGTGATAACAAAAATACCCAAGAAGTGTCATAAAGACTGGTTCATAAATACGGCCTCTAGTCTAAGCCGTATAGAAGTTGTGTACAAAAAACTGATTGCATCTAATTTCGGTACACAATGGCTGCCAATGGCCATCTTGAATTTTGGACTGGACCCCAAAACACTCGTTCTCGTCCCACGGTGATAATAAAGGTACCCAAGAAGTTTCGTGAAGATCGGTTCATAAATACGGCCCCTAGCCCAAGCCGTATTGGCATTTGCACTTACAGTGCTGAAAGTAACAGTGAATAAATCAAAGTTAGTCTAATTGGCATAATTTATGCACAAGAAAAAAACTTGTATTATATGTGATGTATCCCATGGTACTAAACATTCAAACAAAAAATTATTCAAATCTGAGCTTTCATATGGAAGTTCTGCGCAAAAATTTGATTGCACCTAATTTTGTACAAAATGGCTGCCAGTGGCCATCTTGAATTTCAGACCGGACCCCAAAAACTGATTGCACCTAATTTTGGTACAAAATGGCCGCCAGTGGTCATCTTGAATTTCGGACCGGACCCCAAAACACTCATTCTCATCCCACGGTGATAACAAAGGAACTCAAAAAGTTTCAGGAAGATCGGTTCATAAATACGGCCTCTAGCCCGAGCCGTATTGGCATTTGCAGTTACAGTGCTGAAAGTAACACTAAATAGATCAAAGTTAGTCTAATTGGCATAATTTGTGCACGAGAAAAAAACCTGTATTATATGTGATGTATCCTATGGAACTAAACATTCACACAAAAAATTATTCAAATCCACTCTTTCATATGGAAGTTCTGCGCAAAAATCTGATTGCACCTAATTTTGTACAAAATGGCTGCCAGTGGTCATTTTGAATTTCAGACCAGACCCTAAAACACTCGTTTTCGTCCCACGGTGATAACAAACGTACCCAAGAAGTTTTGTAAAGATCAATTCATAAATACGGCCTCTAGCCCGAATCGTATTGGCATTTGCATTTACAGCGCTGAAAGTAACACCAAATAAATCAAAGTTAGTCTAATTTGCATAATTTACGCACAAGAAAAAAACCTGTATTATATGTGATGTATCCCATGGTACTAAACATTCATACAAAATATTATTCAAATCAGAACTTTCAGATGGAAGTTCTGCGCAAAAATCTGATTGCACCAAATTTTGTACAAAATGGCTACCAGCAGCCATCTTGAATTTCGGACCGGACCCAAAAACTCGTTCTCGGCCCACGGTGATAACAATGGTACCCAAGAAGTTTTGTAAAGATTGGTTTATAAATACAGCCTCAAGCCCGAGCCGCGTTGACAGCACGACGGACGGACAGACAGATGATGGGCCATGACAATACCTCAAATTTGGCTTTGCCAAAGTTGAACTAAAAATCAAGCTCTAAAGTAAATTTTTGCTAGAATACCAGCTTTTACTTCCATTTCGCCAAATGTAACAACAAGAGACCAAAAACAAAATTCCCCTCCAGCCTAGAACAAAAAATTCTCTAAAAAACTGAGTGGACTTTGGGTGATGTCCCCCTCTCCCTCACCACCACCACATGAAGTCCACTACGGCACTGTCCTGCCATTGAACTACATAGAATAAAATGAGTCAAACGAATCGCATTGAAATCAAGTTGGGGGAAAAGGGCTACCATCTTTGGTTTATCGCATATATGTCTTGCAAGGAAACAGATTCAAGAGTCAAGACAGTATAGGGTTGAGACAGCTGGCGGTAGGTCCTCGCTCTGGCATCACTCCTCTCTCTGGCATCACTGACTGTGTACATGATGCTCATGAAAAAATGCACTCCACCTCTCCAAGTGACAAAAAGATACATTCCAATTTTTCACTGTCATTGAATTTGTAGCCCATACTCCATGAAGTCTGAGCGGAGCATATAACTTGAACTAAATTTTAAAAGATTAACCTGGCTATTCAGGACGTGTCATGTTTCGACCCACCCCTCCCTCCCCCCTTCCTCAGTCCGAACCAGTTCAATAACATTCAACTCTGACTTCACCAAAATAATTTGTGCCTGTTTTTTTACATATGTTTGGAGTCGTCAGCCTTTAATACCATTCAATTCATCGTTAGAAAAAACATACTTCGCGAGGGTAGGTTAATTTTAGACTCGTAAATCTTACTGTAAGTACTGTTTTCATTGTGTGTGGATTATCTCTCTTCCACATTACTAAGAGGAAAAGTTACAACATCTCAATTATAGAAGTGAAGAAAGTCTCAAATTTTTAACTTTACAAACAAAATCTTCGAATATGAAGAAAGAATAAACAAACCAAATGCAAAGTCACATGGCGGAGGCAGGGAGTGAGATATCCTATCATGGCCTGCGCGTATCTTTTTCATCTTCCACCAATCTTGGAAGCCAGAAAATAAGCTTTTTAAAAGCAAATAGTTTTTGTATTTAAGGAGGGGAAACACACAAGATTGTATCCTATCGGGTGGGGTGGAATGTAGGGAGAAAGTTAGTTAAACAGTTTCACCGGAACTAACACATATCATTAATTGACGGGAGGTCAATTGAATTTGTTCTCAGAACTATGGGCGTATGAGATGAGGATGGGAGTGGGGCAGTTGTCACCCCTCTTGGTCCAGGGAATTCAGCTATAATCCTAGTATAGCTGAATTAGATTAAGTATGTTCACATCCTGTTACATGTATGTTGGTTGTCATGAGGGTGGGGCTCCATGGAAGGTAGAACCCCTCCCCCCCCCACCCACCCAACACAAAAAAAAATCAACGTCTAGAAATTTCAAAATTCGAATCACTATTTGACTAACAGCAGGAAACTTCACACACTATGGTATAATTCGTGAAATACTTCTTGGAATGCAACGCAAACAGTCAAAATTACATCCTGTGCAGGCGGTGGGAAGTAAATTCAAGAGGAGCAAAGTTTGGATCGGAGGTAAGTGTTGTCTAAAAAAAACATTTTTCCCAGCCTGTATCTATATTTTTTATTTGCAACCCCCACCTCCTTAATCAGTGTAAATTGAGTTTTAAAGGTTATTTCAAAGTGAGCACCAGTCTCTCTCAAATTTGTTCAATCAGCGCCAGATTTCTTCCACTATGCCTGTAATGAGTAGATGAGGAGGAAAATATTCTAATCTACTTTACCAGTATACCATCAACTCACAGTGGATAAGCTGTCATAAGCGGAAATACAGAAACCGGAAGTTGGAACTCGCGAGGTGGAGAATATTATGCTCCACCCATTGGGAGTTGTCTGTTTGAGTGGGTGCAGGGGGGGGGGGGGGGGGGGGGGGGGGGGGCAACCAGGGGCACCCCCCCCCCAAAAAGGAGGTGAAATGGTAAAAGAATTGAGAGAAGAAAAGGAATTAAGCGAAGAAAGAAGGCAGACTATTTTTATATGGGCTTACAAGCCTCATCGTTCGGATGCAGAACACTCGACATTTTCTGTCCGATACCGATTGGATATGCGCCGGCAAATTCAGTTTTGCACGCAACTGCACACATGTGCCGATGCCAATGAGTTCCTAGATCAATTTTCTCTCTGACAAGTGCTTCCGGTAAAAATAACACATCGGGCCCTAGATCTGTTGTTGTAACCATGTGCGCTTAGTTTCACTTACAAGCCACATGGAAAGTGCTGCGTGACGCAGACCTTTTTGCCCAAGTTTTGAATTTGAATTCGAGAGTGAAACAAAGTTACAGTTGGGGGACTGTCATTCCACATGTAATAGAAGTGATTGATACCTTGGGTTTTCGGTCACTTCGTCTTTATCAACGATTGTAAAAAGATTTAACTTCATCACGCTGGACGCTTGTGTTAATTGTATTTCCGGAAGTCTACCTGCATGATGTATCGTGCATTTATGTAACATCATTAGTAGCAAATGTGGTGATCATGCCACATGGGGCAGGGGGGGGGGGGGGGGGGGGGGTAGTAGCGCACCTAGGAAGTGATGGCATAGTCATGTGACCCAGTTACGTCATGTTTGGTAGACGTGGTAGCCCGTCTGAGCACCCATCTTGTGGCATCATCTCATAGTGATACGTGGTCTTAGTGCGCATGTGCAGCTCGTGTTGTTAGGGTGATATGCAGTTCCGTCAGCCATTTTGTATAGGGGCCATAGGTTTCCTCAAATACCTAAATGAGTCGAAGAGCAGTATGTTCAGTAACTCTTCGATGGATTCGTGGCTTTAAGAATCATATAGGCTTTCGTTGTACACATTGAAGATAACTTTGCATACATGTTATGGGAAACCAAGCACTGGGGATTATAAGACTTGGAAGAGGGAGCTAGAGCTAGTTTGGGCTAGACATACTGCTAGTGTTAGAGTAGTATCTGTAATAGGTAGAGTAGTATCTGTAATAGGCATAAAAATAGGGTTCTTGGAAAATCTGGACCAGTACTCCAGTGTAATAGAACATACTCTCGATCCTATAGCACTATGTGCTACTACTAAAAACCCTGGAGGGGGAATACCAGTCCGTTTGGGTTGTTTTGGGCATATTTTGGTGATTTTGAATGATTATCGGCTTGTTTGTGGTAATTCTACAAGTAAAACTACTCTTATACAAAGGAACGCACTTGTTACTGAAAAATGTAGGAATCGTGGGGAATCTGTATCAAATAGTCGTTTTGGGTGGTTTGGATGGATTGGTGGGTCTTTTGGGGTAATCAGATTTACTCCTATTCAAACGTACATACCCCCTACAAAATGTCACAATATTTCTTTCAACCACGCTCATCATCTCATTAAATATATAATGACATTCTTTATTACCATATTGGACAGACAATTCCTCCATATTAGTAATCTGTGTTAACTGTGAGAGGTTTGGGTGCAATAAGTTTAATATCGGGCCATTTGGGATGGGATTTATCAACACAAAGCCACTGAATTTTTCTCATGTTGAAATGTGTGGAGCATGTGATGAAAATAGATAATGCAGTGTAACGTCATGACTCATGTGACGCAATCCCATATATGGGTTTACTGAGAAGAAACACCCCACTTTAAAACATGTGGTTCCAACGCTGGCTTTTGATAACTTTGCGATTCAGTTGCTAGCTGTTTATTTTAAAACAAAAATATACTGCACTGATGGTGCTTCATTGATAAAAAATTAACCCTTTGATGTCTGTTATTCAACTTATTTAAGTGATTATTAAAAGTGTGTTATCTTCCCGGCTGATGAGGATTGATGGCACTTAAATTAAATTCTGATTACTGTAAATCAGCCAGCTTCTACAATAAGCAAGAATAATAAAGAAACCATATGACATCGGCATTCGGTATCGCCCGATTATTGTCTAAAATAATTGGCATTCGTCTGATGGGGCATTTTACTAATAGGCTCATCTCTAGTAATTGTGTCACATGACTATGATGTCACTTCCCAGGTCCCCCCCCCCCCCCCCAACTAGGTGCCCACAATGTGAATAAGGCCAAGTGGCCGAAAGCTCTAGTTACTGATTGATTTTAATTACATTTATTTATTTATTGGCCAGCGGTCAGCCTGGCAGCTGATTTTTGGGAGAAGTGACTTCTCCCTTCAGAGACTTTAGGGAGAAGTCAGGACCCAGGAGGGAGAAGTCAGTGGACATGAAGGAGAAATCAGAAAAAAAACTTAAAACGTATATGACATATTGACGAAATAAATGAACATAGAGGACACAATTGTGGAGAAAAAAATAAATAAAGGTATACAAACACACATACACACACAAAACTAAGTCAGATGGTATATAACAGAATGTAGGTTAAAATCCTCCCCCCACCCCACAAAAAACTGTGTCGTTCATGGTTTCTGAATACCCCCTAACTCTTTGCCTAATAGTGATGACTAAGGTTACCATGCAGTTGATTTTGTATTTGCCTCAACGCAGTGGATTTGAAATTTAGTATGATCCATGGTGAGAGTGTTCTTCTCTGTAACAGAAGGTATATTCTTTTTAAAAAAATATTTAAAGTGTTTAAAATAAATTTCAAGTTCATATAAGAAGCTGGGTCATTCATGGTTTCTGAATGCCCTGAGTTGAAAAGAGTAGTTAAAAAAGATTTCGATATCCTTCGTAATTTAAGCGTTATTAACAATTTGAGTTAATTTATTTCTTAGGTAAATGACAAAATATTTCAGTTGTCTCCCTTCCCGGCTACGCTGGGTAATAATACACTGTTCAGAAAACTGACAATTTCTGCCAACCATCTTATACTGACACGTGCGATTGGTGCTTTGAAGGTCTGCCATTCTTATCCATCCAAATACCTGTGATTTCTATTGTAGCCTTATTACATTTAACCCCCTTCCAACACAACTTCACAAGTTTTCAAAGAAAAACATTCAATGCAAATTGCGGGGCGAATTTCAATGCAACTGATTTTTCAGTGGAACAGAGCGTAACCACAAGCAATTTCGATATAGACGAACTGTCTCCAATACATTTTTTTTGTTTTGAAACGGTGGTTAACTTTAATAAATTCTAATTAACTCGATGCGTTTCTTGTGTGATTCGTTGTTTTGGCTGGCACTTTGTTTTTAAATAGCCATTTTGTGCTGGTTGCTATCAGTTGGGGCGAATTGTTCGAATGACTACGCCATTACAATTCTTTTCAGAAATATAAAATTGGGCTAGTTTAGGCTATTTTCATAGCCGTGTGACGGACTTTAACAGCAGCCGTGTTTACTTTTTTTTTGCGAATGCGGAAGCGGGTGTTTTTAAAAAATAAAACATAAGAAAATACAGTAAACTGCCATGTCTCCCAAGGAGGTTTTGGAGGGCGACTTGAATTTCGCCCCCAATGTAAGCCAAGGCGACTTGAGGAATGACAAGGCGACTTCTTCGCCCAAGTCGCCTACTCGGCTGACCCGTTATTGGTGTTTAAGGTCATATACTTATGCACAATGGCTAATCATGACCGTGACAGTTTTATGGGTGGAGGAAGCCGGAGTACCCGGAGAACCACCGAGCAACGACGAGCAGCTGCCGGCTCCCCAACAGCGTAACTCCGCACTGCAGCACGGGCAGGGTTCGATTGGTTGAAGACATGCATACCATCGACATGCAGTACGCCTGAGTACAAGGCGTCATCGTGCCCCCGTGTAGACAATCGGGGTTAAGTGCCTTACCCAAGGACATAACGCGGGAGTCCGAATTGATCGTTCAGACGGGCACCCATCCAGTGATCAACCGGGCTCGATGTTGCTTAACTTCGATGATCTGACAAGAACCGGTTAACGCAACGCCCCCGTGACCTGATTTTATTACATAAAATCTCACACTATCTACCTACCCACTGAAAAATGTGGGCAGGCTGAATGCGAACATAGTTTATTAAGCGTCCAAAAAGCCCTCAGGGATTGAATTTTTTTTCCAATTTTCCTGGGATACTCACTGTCTGCCACCTATAATTCTATTAGCATCCCACCTTAGGCCTTTGGCATATATGATGCCCCCTTGCTTAAGTATATCCAGGGGGGGAGACACTCCTGAACTGCCATTGGACCCAGTGGAAGTAACGCAGGCATGTTGAAATACTAGACAGTCGAGATAATAATTCACAGCGTAGGGTTTTTAAAAAATTTGTTGTAATCAACTGCAGTGTAGGTAGAAGTTTGTAATGAACTATCCAAACGATATATCGAACTTAGAAGTGGAGACAACCAAAGGTAAAAAACCGTCAGAGAAAGAGTCATGGGAATTGTAACCAAAATTGGCTAGAGTAGGTTAAAAGAAAGAGGTCTTTGTGTGACCTGCATGACAAAGAGTAGGCAGGTTTCGAAGAGTACCTTGACGATGGCACCTTTGTGAGGGGAGGGGGTGGTCACTGTTGTTCAAGCTGAGGCCGCGATCACTGGAGATTAGGGGGAATTGGGAAAGACAGTGGAAAAGGAGAGCCAAATGTGTAGCTTGGGTGTAGTGGTGACCTTGGAATACGTTTTATTAGCAAGTCCAAAATCTCAATCTACTATATCAAAATTCACTGGGCGTAGTATAATGAGGACGTGGGATGGGACTGCAATTTTCCAATAAACTTTAGATCTAGAGATTTGACGTATTCGTCAGTGTTGCACTCGAAGATGCCAATTCTCTCATGCTAATAGTAAATTTGATACTTTGACTTGTTTTGTCAGGTTATAGCGAAAACGGCACAGTGTGAAAATGGCAGCTGGAGTAAGCGGCAACAAGTGAGCGAAAACGGCACTAATTGATTGGGGCAAGAATGGCACCTGTTCCAAAGGCATTATTTCATTTCATTTTGCCTTTTTCTGTGTTTCGTTTGGAAACTGAGTATTTACATGTAGCCTAAGTTTGCGGATGCATTTTACATGTAGGCTCTCCAATAAATTTGTTGAAAATTGAGCAGTTAAAAATGAGAGAAAGTATCTCCCCTCGCAACTCTCTTTCAATGGATTTCTTGTTGTTTAGCAGTCACTTAAAAGCAAGAACACCCCCCTCCCCAACCCAGGCCCCACCCTCTCATCGACCCTGGAATCTATCCAACCTGGATTCAGGATACACCAGGCCTCTCAACGACAGGCGAGTGGTCACTCGCGCATGTCTCGCACTTGCCTGAAGTTGACAGCAGGCGAGCGATCAGTCACTCACCACAAAATTTCATAAATTTTGCGATGGGTACGTCAACCAGTTTTATTATAGAATGGCGTTCATTTTCAACATTTTTCATTAAAACCGTAGCGTAATTTTCTTTCTAAATTTAATTTTACCCTCCTCATACTCTGCAAACTGCAGCGCAGAGCGATTGCGGACGTGAACTGTACGGATCAACTTTCTGGAAGCATGACTTCCTTTCGAGATGCGCACGCATTGTTCAGCTGATTTCACTTGGGTTACCAAAGTTCAGGTCAGGTCAAAACAGACAGTAACCAGTAAAAACGCAGAAAAACTACAACTGTCCCACTTTATAGTGTGATGTTTGTGTTCTGAGCATGCTGGGTTTTGAATAATAAAAATACGTGGCCTCAATTCGCACGTTAGTTCTTTTCCGTTAAGAGCGGAAAATTGATGGTCAACTTAAATGTGATTAAACCCCGAACTTTGTTTAATTCTGATTTCCGCCGTTTGGTTTCGTTTGCGGGAGGGGCTTCGATTCATCCAATGAAATGATAATTGTAGTAAACAAAATAAACTACCGTGGGAACATAGTACTATGAGGCCAGGTGCGAATTACGTTTGTGAACGAAAACAAATAACAAGAGGGATGTTACATCCCAATGCTCACCTACATTCGCGCTTGATAATGTCGTTCCAATGTAACATGCCTAATATTTAGTTATTATAAATCATTAACTAGGCATCAAATGATTAATGTGGTTTATGTGATGGCTTTGGAAAGTCTATATTTCTGCATTTATTATATAACAATTCAACATGGAATCATTGGATATAAAAGCATTTTTTTCTTTTAGAAATGTTTACGATTAAGAATATGAATCGTGAGGCCAGATATTAAATCATAAATAAGAATTAGGAAAGGCTTTCATAAATCACTGAAATTGTAATTGAAGTACATTCATTGGTTAAAGAGGAGATGCAGAAAAACATTTGTTCAAGAAAGTGACTATAAGTCCCAACAAAAATACATCACATCAACAACTAAAATAAGCCTTAATGTTACTAGTAACAAGTATGAGAAAGTATTAAAAAATAAAAAAGTTAAAAAATTTATAGTAATTTATATATTTTTTATACTTACCAATGACCCAGACATAGCTGGTGCTAACTCTTAAAATATAGGGCCAAACACAAATTTTGCCCCCCAATCCCCAAAATTTGCATCTAAAACTAAAGAAAACATGTCCTGAAAGGCCCTCCACACTTCGCCCCTACTGCGCATGCGCAGTGTCAAGGACGTTCCGAAATTGGCGCCATTTATCATTCTAATAACCAGTGCCTGGTAAGCGCTATGTACTCAGCGGGGAGGCAAGAGTTCCCAACTCCTGGGAGGGCCATCCCCGTCTGGGTCATTGGTAAGTATAAAAAATATATAAATTACTATAAATTTTTTAACATTTTTATACTGTACCAATGACCCAGACATAGCTGAATAGTAAAAAGGCTGGAGGGCCAAGGACATAGAGCAAAATGGAATACGCTCAATAAAATAAAATAGAGTCATCCCCTGTAGGGAAAAGAAGTAATAGGCCTTACATGTATCTTTCTTATTTATGATAAATTAGAAAGATACAACACCTTCCAAAATTGAGCTTCATACATCCATGTACTCTATTAATATCCAATATAATCCTTATACTAATAATTTTTAAAGTAAGCCAATAATAAAGTAAGTCTAGAGAATAGAGACTCTTATACTCCTAAAAGTGTCTGAGAATTGCATAATCATGTCCGTTGACATATGCAATATTCAAAAGCTATACTTTAAAAACTAAGACTTGAATGAATTTTAAAAACTTAAACTTCTCACTAAACAACCATCCCAATAACAGCTCAGAATTACTAACTCCGGAGGAGGTATCCCCTTGTTTTCATAGTAAAACAGGTGACCCAAGGGAACACCCTCCACCCCCCCCCCCCTTTTTCTTGCCCTGGGTCAAATAGCCCAGAGCGAAGAGGGCAGCCGAACGGAGACACTGCCGAAACAGACAGCCTACCTAGCTATAGTAGCAACTGTTAAGTGAATGACATTCTGAGCAGTAGATAATAGACCTAACAAAAGAGGCCTCCAGAAATTGACTCCATATTTCTAAGATAAAATTCATGAATGTGGATGGCTGAGCGCAATGAGCGGCCTTCAAAAATCTATAATAGCGACACTATTAATGTAAGACCAAGAAGTAGAAGAACTCTTACTTCATGAGCCGAAATCTTAAGCACAACTGCTAAGTCAATGATATACCATAAGCAGTACCGATAGTTAATAGAATCCATTAACAATAAAATGGAGCGTAACGTCCTTCTACTAGACATCAAAGACAGAAGAAGCTTACGCCCTTGTAATAAACAGATATCTGTTTATAAATACATAAACTGTACCCGGAAAGAGTAAAGGCCTATGCCCATACGAAGACGGAAGGACCTTAAAATAGGTTCCGGATAATAGGAGCCTAACTCTTATGCAACAATCCAACCTAAATAGTAACGGAAGTATTGATTCCGAAACTATGAAAGTGAAAATCATCCATCGATAGTGCATGAAACTCACTGACTCTACAGTAAAAGAGAAACCAACAGAATTACTGTCTAAAAGGTCAGAATTTGAAAACTACTGTTTCCAGAGGCTCAAATGATTACTTAGCTAAATAAGAACCGAAGTTAAAATCCGTATAGGAATTTAATCTAAAGATTCTAAGTCTATTTATCAAAAAGTTACTAACTGACTTAGATAAAGAGACAAAAGACTCAATTGTAAACTATCGTAGAGTTCATAGGTATGAGGTAACATAAACCTATAACCTAAATAATAACAGGCTGCAGTAGATCTTGTGAAACAAGTATACTAAAAAATAGCAATGAGTAGTATGGAGGGATCAACAATATGAACATAATGATCCCTACACCACGACGGAAGAGCCTCCACTTTAGTCGCATAGAATAGCGAAGAAGAGGATCTCCTATAGTAAGAAATCGCGCCCAAAGCTCGTCCAGTACAGTGCTTACAATGCAATACGGACCACACAACGGAATACATGAAGGTTACGACCTTGCTGGTTGTGATAAAGATGACACGATTTACCCAGTGAAAAAAGATCCTCACATAGAGGAAGATTTCACGTTAAGACCCACAGTAGACAAGAGAGTAAATTACTCATGATCTCTGTGAAGATAGAGATGCTATCAACAGAAATGTATTGTGGTTGTTTATCTTAGCAATACCTGCTAAAACAACAGCGCCGGAGGATACGCGTATCCTATCATTCCGTCCTATAGATCAATAGAGCGTTAACACTATTAGCTCAGAGATCTGGACAAGCCAACACATACGTCTGCAATTGATTAGCAAGCTGTGTCATAAATAAATCATCATTGGGCGCTCCCATAGATAGCAAATCTGATTGAATACTTGTTTGTTGAGAGTCCATTCTGACAGCAACAAGCGACCCGTAAGAGAACGGGAGTCCGATAAAACAATCAGACGACCCGGAATATGACGGACCAAAACTGAACTTGGTGTACTATAACCAACAGACGGATTCTTTCCATTAAATTGAATAACGGAAATGAAAGAGTGCCTCCCTGGTTCCGGAGATACGCCACTACTGTCGAATTAAAGGACAGGAATTTGGGCATGCGTTTCTGAATAATGTTCATGCAATGACATAAAGCAAGCCTAAAAAACATTATTCCGCGGAAGTTAAACTGATTGTTAAAAGACTGCGGAACCCAAAGACCCTGGCACTTCAAATCCGTAGGGATCAGTATATATCCCAATCTGTTGACTGGCAACCGACATAACAGCCACACTCGGGTCCGGCAACTGCGGCGGCACTCTCTGAGTCAACCACCGAATGTTTGCCCCAGTCTGAATCTCTTGTAACACTAGATAGACAAGAGAACGTATAAATCGAGCAATTCATGGATTGCCGGAAAGTTGCCGTCGAAGAGAAGCTCCTCCGAGAACGAAGCGACTCTGAGAGAGTTCTTAACCTTACTATCCACGCGTGTGGATGTAGCTAGGGCTGCGTCACGTCTAACCAACTCCAATCAGCCACTGAAGGGCGGAGTTATACGTGAACAAACTACTGCCCTCAAAAGAAATTACATTGAGAATAATATCCCGTAAATCCTTTCTTGAAGACGTAATGATAACGCCTCAGTAAGGCGGATTACGTATAATAAAGCGTCTAAGTTAAGTCTACTATACATAATGTCGTTCCCAACATTGAAATTGGAAAAGACATAAACGGCGAAAAAGAATATATGCAGTCTTTAATCACACCGTCTAGACGCATATGAACTCTCGGTATGCCCTGCTCTGCCAAAATAAACTATTTGTAAAAATGATAAAATGGCAGAAATGAGCCACGCGGACAAGAAACTAAACTATCATGCTTAGTAGCAGGCTTGTATATATATATATATATATATATAGCGTCGAAAAATAAAACACATGTTGTAATGACAATATTGGACTGCGTCGGTAAGTCAGGGACAATGTCCCTGTACCGATCGAAAAATCCGAGTCCAATGACGCTATAAGTCTCTTATCCAAGATCGCAGCAATGAAGTCCAAAATAATAATCACTGGAAGATAATGCCAGAAGATATGAAAGGCATCTTCCGATACTACTAAAGGGAAAACTCGAAATCTTTCGAATCCCTTTCGCCATCCCGTCGGACCCTATAAAGCGTTCGGTCGTCCGTAGCTGATGCAACCGCGGACCGCACCGACCCAGCGCCGTCGGATAATTCCTGATTCGACCGAGAAACTGTCAATTGCTGGGATGCTGCGAAACAACTGTGCTAACTCGGATAGCACGTCCGTCACTGAGGCCTGAGGAGAAGCGGTCTTACGATGCATTGCCGCTGGAAGCTCCGTGATCGTTACCCCGTGCATACTTCCAATATGCGAGCGAACGGAGTGTATAGGCCTCGTGTCCCTTGGCTACCGGATGGCGCGACCTATTCGCCGTGGAATCACTGAATGCCGAAACTGATCGAATACTCAAGGTCACGTAGCCAATGTGCGGTCGTGTGCCCTGCTGTGAGGATGAGGAAGCATTAAAGACAGTCTCTCGGACTGTCAATATAACGGAGCGTCCCGAGCAACGGACATATGCTCCGAATGTAAAATATCTGAACCACAACATGCGGTCCCCTATGTTGTTGGGCGAGAGAGGAACCTCTCTCGCTCACAGCCCGGACGGACCTGGACAAGCCAGGAACCGGACTAACAGGCTTCCTCCGATCTGTCCTCAATCTGCCGTCACTGGGTGAGTACTAAAGTAATTAAAGTGCTCGCATCACCCAAATTTCCTTCCTAGACCGCAACGGACGAACCCGGCAGCCGAACCATTCGATGAATGTACGCTACACCGGGTGAGCTAGCGAATGTCACTCCGTAAGCGATAGACATATTCCATGAGCACTTATTGCCGCTAACTCTTCATTAACTATGACGACAGAGGCACACTTTTGAAAGACATCTCCATAACTCTTCGAACAAGAAACCAGAAATGCTTGGATAGCAAGCATAAAATAATAATATATATAGCGTCGTTCAATAATTCGAAAGTTTGTGTGACATTATTGGACTATGTCGGAACTGAGGGACGATGTCCCTGAACCGAACCAAAAATTTCTAAGTCCACCGACGCTATCAGTTTCTTATCCGGCATCGCAGCATATGTTGTTCCGAAAGGGAAAGCTTGAAATCCTCTGAATTCCTTTCGGTATCCCGTCGGACCGGATGAAACTTTCGGACGTCCGTACCCGCTTCCGCGGGGCGTCCCGACCCAGCATCGTCGGATAAAAAATATGCGACAGATTCAGTTGATGCTGGGATGCTGCGATAAACTGTGCTATCAAGGAAAGCACGTCCGTTCCCGAGGCCTGTGTAGTAGCGGACTTACGATGCATTGCCGCTGGAAGCTCCGTGTACGTTGACTCCCACACACTTCCTATGCGAACGTCCGGAGTCTGCAGGCCTCGTGTCCCCGGCTACCGACCCAGCGCCGTCGGATAATTCTCGATCCGACACCGTTCTGTCGGCTGCTGGGATGCTGCGATAAGCTGTGCTATGTGCACAAGAATGTCCGGCGTCGAGACCTGCGGAGGCGCAGTCTATCGCTGCTTCGCCGAGGGCAGCTCCGCATCAGATGGCTCCCGCATACTTTTCCTATGCGAACGTCCGGAGTCCATCGGTCTCGAATCCCTGGCTGCCGGATGGTGTGACCTGGTCGCCGAAGAATCCTTGATCGGCGAAGCTGGTAATATATCGGCGGTCACGCAGCCAAGGTGCGGTCGTGTGCGCTGACGAGAAGAGGAAGCCTTAGCAGTCTCAGCGGACTGCCTATACAACGGAGCGTCCCGAGCGACGGACGTATGCTCCGCTAGCGACACATTTTGTACCACAACATCTGGGGCCAGATGTTGTTGAACGAGAGAGGGGCCTCTCTCGCTTGCCGTCCGGATGGACCGGAACGAGCTATGAACCGGACTAAAAGGCTTCCTCCGTTCTCCCTCCGATCCGCCGTCACTGGGTGTGCATTAAGTTAATTTTATAGTGCTCGCATCACCCCAAAATTCCTTCTAGACCGCAACGGACGAACCCGGCTGCCGAACCATTCGGTGAATGGACGCTACACCGGGCGAGCTAGCGGACGTCAAAGGCCGTCGAACCTACTAGGGTCCTCTTAGGCAATTGGCGTATTACATGAGCACTTTTCCGCTAGCCCTTCATTAATTGTGACGACGGAGGCACACTGTTGGAAGACATCACAGATACATCACCCTAATCTTGATCGTCTGAAATAGAAATTGATAAAGTAGAGTGACCCTGCGGGGAAAGGACCGGAGTGTCCAAATCCCCAACAACATACCGTGACATACGCTTCCCATATTGTCATCAAAATCATACGATACAGAACAGGAGTTAATGCGAGTACACTGACCACATATAGAATGATAATAAAGTCAGAGGAAGACTTCCTCTTAAAACAATTGATCAATATCCTTTCAATGTGAAAAGAAAACAAGTCCTGGTACTCGCACTAACCCCTGGCAATCAAAATACATAATAATAATATGATCCATTAATATAGAAAAAATAATTGAAATCAAAATATTTTGAAAAAATATTTTTTCAGAACAGCCCAAGTTTCTGAAAAGTAACGTTGAGCCCCAATGGATCCCAAGCCTAAGTGTGGACAAAAATTTTAAAAATATTTTAAACAATTTATTCAACACTTACGAACAATAATAATGTATCTAGTTATGATTAAAATAACATAAAGATATTATTATTTAGAAATCCCCCCCTCACACAGAGGGCTGTTGTAAATGTAAACAATGAGTGTAAAAACACTAAAATAAGACTCCAGGCACCCAGGCCCGAAATCAGTTACCAAAAATACACTATCTGATGCAAAACAGAGACTTCCAGGGAAGAAACTGCAGAACATCAGATGGTAGATGCAGAACACAACGCCTAACCACCCGTAGGTGAAGACGTAAACATGGGGAAAGAACAGAATTCATTCTGTTATACAGCTAAAACTCCCAAGAAATTTTAGTAATAATAATTACAGAAACTATGCCAAAAGCATGGGAGAATAGCAAGGGGGAACTTAAAGGACAGGGAGAGAGGAAAACACTTGAAAAAACAGTGTAACTAAATAATCAGAATGACAACAAAATGGCTGCTGCCTTGAAAATAGGTAACTTAACATAATTTCATTAAAAAATTTTAAGTTACAGCCCTGATAATATTCTGTCACACATTCTTTTCCTCTCCTCCTTCTCTATCCTCCTTAGAATCACCATTTCACTAATATTTATGTGTCTGGCATCATTTAAACTGAGATTTAAAAGCACAAAGATCAGTCAGATGTTAACTGATGAAGGGCCAAACTTAGAATGATAAATGGCGCCAATTTCGGAACGTCCTTGACACTGCGCATGCGCAGTAGGGGCGAAGTGTGGAGGGCCTTTCAGGACATGTTTTCTTTAGTTTTAGATGCAAATTTTGGGGATTGGGGGGCAAAATTTGTGTTTGGCCCTATATTTTAAGAGTTAGCACCAGCTATGTCTGGGTCATTGGTACAGTATAAAAGTTAAAAAATTTATAGTAATTTATATATTTTTTATACTTACCAATGACCCAGACTTAGCTGGTGCTAACTCCAACAAAACCAGGGCCAAACACAAATTTTGCCCCCCAATCCCCAAAATTTGCATCCAATACAAAAAGAAATCATGTCCTAAAGGACCTCCATAGTACGCCTCTACTGCGCATGCGCAGTGACGCAGTCGTCCCGAAATTGGCGCCAATTATCATTCTTACTGGCAGTGCCTGGTCAGCGCTATGTACTCAGCGGGGAGGCAAGAGTTCCCAACTCAGGGAGGGCCATCCCCGTCTGGGTCATTGGTAAGTATAAAAAATATATAAATTACTATAAATTTTTTAACATTTTTATACTGTACCAATGACCCAGACTTAGCTGAATAGTAAACAGGCTGGAGGGCCTAGGACATAGAGGAAAATCCAATAAGCTCAATTATATAGTAAAGAGGTAACCCCTTAAGGAGAAAAGGAGTATTAGGCTTTACATGTATCTTTCTTATTTAATAATAAATTAGAAAGATACACTACCCTTAATAATTGAGCACAATAACATTCATGTTCTCTATTAACATCCAGTATAACCCTTATACTAATTATTTTTAAAGCAAGCCAATAAATAAAGTAGTCCAGAGAATTGAGACTCTTTATAATCATTTAAAAGTGTCCGAGTATTGTATATTAAAGCCCGTTTGACACTTGACATATACAAATGCTTCACACCGAGCTACACTTTAAAAATAAGACATGAATGAAATTAAACATTAATATTACACTTTAAAACCATCCCGGAAGCGACTCAGAAATACTGTCTTGGAGGAGGCATTCCCTTGCTTTTCACTATAAAGCAGGTGACCTAAGGGAACACCCCCCCCCCCCCCCTTCCCCTTGCCCTGGGTCAAATAGCCCAGAGCGAAGAGGGCAGCCGGACGGAGTCACTGCCGGAACAGAAAGCCTGCATAACTATAGTTGCAACTGTTTAGTGGACGACATTCTGAGCAACAGATAACGGACCTAAACAATGCAGGTCTCCAGAAATGGACTCAATATTTCTGAGATAAAAATTAGTAAATGTGGATGGCTGAGACCAATAAGCAGCCTTCATTAAATCTGTAATAGCAACACTATTAGCATAAGCCCAGGAAGTAGAAAGAGCTCTTACTTCATGAGCAGAAATCTTAAGCACAGACTGCTGAGAAGAAGATAAATCTTCATAAGCAGTACGGATAGTTAACTGAATCCATCTAGCAATAGAATGGACTGAAATGTCCTTTCTATTAGGCATCAAAGACAGAAAGAAACGTTTCCGTCCCTTTCTAATGAACTGAGATCTCTGTTTATAGATACGTAGTGCTCTAACAGGACAGAGTAAAGGCCTACGCCCGTCTGAAGACGGAAGAGCCTTAATAACAATAGGTTCCGGATATTTATTAGGAGCCTGAATCTTAGCTAAAAAACCCACATTAGTAGTGAAGGTGATAGTGTTCCCAACACTACGATAATGAGAATCATCCACCGATAGTGCATGAAGCTCACTGACTCTTCTGGCAGAAGAGAAAGCTAAGAGAAAAGCTGTCTTATAAGATAAGAATTTGAAATCTACTGTCCCAAGAGGTTCAAATGGCTTTTCCTTCAATTTAAGGAGAACCCAAGCTAAATTCCACTTAGGAATTAATCTAAGAGTTCTGGGTCTATTTATCGAAAAGTTTCTAACCAATTTCGATAAAGAGACATTAGATCCAATTTGTAAACTATCATGATGTGCATAGGTATCAGATAACATAGATCTATAACCCTTTAACAGGCTGCAGTTTGATTTCGTCAAACAAGTATACTAGAAAGTTTGCAATGTCTGGTATAGAGAGATCAAATATATCTACAGAATGATCCCTACACCAACGACGAAAAACCTTCCACTTAGCCGCATAGTTTAGCGAAGAGGAGGTCCTCCTACAGTTAGAAATCGCGTCCACTGCTCGTCCTGTAAAGTGCTTGCCATGCAAGAAGGACCGCACAACGGAAAAACGTGAAGGTTGAGACCTTGCGGGTTGTGATAGAGTTGGCGCGATTTCCCCTGCGAAAGAAGATCCTCTCGTGGAGGAAGCTTCCGCGGTAGGTCCCACAACAGACACCTGAGTAGATTTATCCACGGTCTCTGTGGCGACAGAGATGCTACCAACAGAATCTTGCATTGAGATTGTTTTATCTTTAGCAATACTTGTTGAATTAACGGCGCTGGAGGATACGCATATCCTATCATTCCGTCCCAAGGGATCGACAGAGCGTCTACTGCAAATGCTCTTGGATCCGGACACGGGGACACATACGTCTGCAACTGATTGTTGAGATGTGTCGCAAATAAGTCTATCATTGGCCGTTCCCATTGGTAGCAAATCTGATTGAATACTTGTTTGTTGAGAGTCCACTCCGACGGCAACAAGCGACCCTTTCGTGAAAGGGAGTCTGCTAGCACATTCAGACGACCCGGTATGTGACGGACCGAAAGAAGAACGTGATGTTCCAACGCAAACAGAAGGATTCTTTCCGTTAGATTGAACAACGGAACTGAATGAGTGCCTCCCTGATTCCGTATATACGCCACTACTGTCGTATTGTCGGATAGGATTTGGACATGAGCATCGTGAATAATGTCCATCCAGTGACGTAACGCAAGCCAAATTGACATCATTTCCTTGATGTTTATGTGCTTGCACAGGAATTGCGGATCCCAAAGACCCTGGCATCTCGAATCCGTTGGGATTAATGATGCACCCCAACCTGTTTGACTAGCATCCGTCATAATGGTAAAACTCGGATCCGGCAACTGCAGCGGAACTCCTTGAGTTAACCACTGAATGTTTGCCCAAGTCTGAATCTCTTGTTTCACTTGATCTGACAAGAGAACGTCTACATCGAGCGAATGAATTTTCACACTCCAATTCTGAGTCAGGAAAATTTGAAGAGGACGTGTGCGTAGCCGCCCCATCGGAATGAGATCC
This sequence comes from Pictodentalium vernedei, assembly GCA_031216915.1. Taxonomy (NCBI): domain Eukaryota; kingdom Metazoa; phylum Mollusca; class Scaphopoda; order Dentaliida; family Dentaliidae; genus Pictodentalium; species Pictodentalium vernedei. Next base: position 267,666,869 of record CM062293.1, read on the forward strand.
GCGGCGGCTCCGCACAGACCTATCAGTCTCATAAATTCTCTCGCCGTGACTTTGTCTGCATGCAGACAATAGCGAGCGTAACAACTGACTAATTTCGCTCTGGTTAACGGCAGACGAACGAGATTGTTGTGCGTCTCGAAGCTCATTCCCAGATGAGTGAATGACTTGGACGGCACCAGATCCGACTTCTCCTCGTTTACTATGAAACCGAGACGTCGGAGCAATAAAAGAAGATTCTGAACATCGTTCTGAAGCGTTAACTCGTTGCCGTACCTCTGAAGAATGTCGTCCAGGTAGGCCGACGTTACCGCAGACGAATGAGCTCGGAAGTAGATCATTACCGAGTTCATTACCCGAGTGAAAGCCCAGGGTGCTAGATTCAATCCGAAGCACATGGCCCGGAACTGATACACCACTCCTAGGACTGCGAAGCGTAGATACTTTCGGAATGTCGGATGTACCATGACGTGAAAGTACGCATCTTTGAGATATAAGCTCGTTGCATAATCGTTCACCCGAATACTCGCTCTGACCGATCGAATCGTCTCCATATAAAACTTCGGAGCGACGATCAGCTTGTTTATCCAGCTCAAATCTATGACTGGACGGAACGAGCCGTCTGGTTTCGGAACCAGAAACAGATGGCTGTAGAATCCCAGAGATTCCTGGTTTTCTACGACCTCTACCGCGTTCTTCATTAAAAGAGACTGCACCTCTGATAACAGAGCGTCTCTTTTCTGTGGATTTGACGGAAGATGAGTCCACTTTGGACTTCGAGTTAATGGAGGCTTTCGTTTGAAGGATATCTTTAGACCTTCCGAAGTCACTCCTCTCACCCACGGGTCGTCCGTAATCGACGCCCACTCTTGTGAAAAACTCGACAACCTTCCGCCAACCGGAACGCGATAGAGGTTTAAGCCATCACCTCCTGGACCTGCGAGGCCTGCGGTAGGAGAAACCACGTCTTCCACGACCCGCACCTCGCCTCGTCGACCTCGGGGCGTCCGACCGATTGTCCCGGCCTGAAGGACGTCCCGAACGAGAGTCGCTATCCTGACGGTCTCTCGAATAAGACCAAGAGGACGCACCGGAACCTCTATAGGAACCTCTCTTGGGCGCATTAGACCCAGAAGTGCCTGCCTTATTCGTGTCTGCTGTATCCGACCTTTTAGGAGCGGATCTGAACAACAGAGAATCATTAGGTTTTTTTTAATATTATCATAAATAGCGGAAAGCTTGCCGTCAAAGAGAAGTTCTCCTGAGACCGAAGCGACTCTAAGAGAGTTCTTCACCTTAGAATCCACTAGTGTGGATGTAGCTAGGGCTGCGTCACGTCTAACCAACTCCAGATTTGCCACTGAAAGGGCGGAGTTACACGTGGAATAAGCTACTGCCCTTGAAAGAAGTCTTAAAGAGGATTGTATATCCTGAAACTCTTCCCCTTGAAGGCGCAGTGATAACGCCTTAGTAAGGTGATCTGCGTAAGATAAGGCATCTAAATTGGCTCTGTTAGACGCAATAGCTGTTTCCAACACCGCGGTTGGAATAGAAGCTGACGACGGTACTGATAGCTCTAAGTCTTCCGCCTCGTCGTCCATACGCAGAGGAACTCTCGGTATACCCTGTCCTGCCGTGTCGAATTTATTCCTTGCATTAATGAAAGGCAGGTTAAGAGTATTAGCGGACAAGAAACCTGCTTTCCCCGTCCTGGAAGCAAGTTTAAATATAGCGTCGTTCAATAATTCAAATGTTCTTGCAACATTATTGGACTGCGACGGAAACTCGGGAGCGATGTCCCTGAACCGCTCAAAAAAATCAGAGTCCAATGACGCTATAATTCTCTTGTCCGGAAGCGCAGCAGTCTGGCCCGACGGAACAACTTGAGGGAGAAAGTGCCGGATGAAGTCCACGGCAGCTTTATGTTGTTCCGAAAGGGATAGCTCCAATTCATCCGTATCCCTTTCACCATCCGGTCGGACCTCCCGATGTTCCCGGTCGTCCGCCCCCGATGCTTCGGCGGAGCGTACCGACCCAGCGCCGTCGGGTAATTCTCGATCCGACACCGTTTCTGTCGGCTGCTGGGATGCTGCGATAAGCTGTGCTATCTGCACTAGAATGTCCGACGTCGAGACCTGCGGAGGCGCGGTCTTTCGCTGCTTCGCCGAGGGCAGCTCCGCATCAGATGGCTCCCGCATACTTTTCCTATGCGAACGTCCGGAGTCCATCGGTCTCGAATCCCTGGCTGCCGGATGGTGTGACCTGGTCGCCGAAGAATCCTTCATCGGCGAAGCTGGCAAAATATCGGAGGTCACGCAGCCAAGGTGCGGTCGTGTGCGCCGACGAGAAGAGGAAGCCTTAACAGTCTCTGCGGACTGCTTATACAACGGAGCGTCCCGAGCGACGGACGTATGATCTGCTAAAGACACATTTTGTACCACAACATCTGGTCCCAGATGTTGTTGTACGAGAGAGGGGCCTCTCTCGCTCGCGGCCCGGCTGGACCTGGACGAGCTAGGAACCGGACTAAAAGGCTTCCTCCGTTCTCGTTTACTATCCGCCGTCACTGGGTGTGCATCTATTATTTTTATAGTGCTCGCATCACCCAAAATTTCCTCTTGGACCGCATCGGACGAACCCGGCTGCCGAACCATTCGGTGAATGGACGCTACACCGGGCGAGCTAGCGGACGACATTTGTCTAATCTCCATGAGCACTTTTGCCGCTAGCTCTGAATTCATTTGTGACGACGGACGCACACTTGAAGAAGATAACATGGAAACATCACCCTGTTCTGGTTCCTCTGAAATAGAAGCAGAGAGAGTAGAGTGACCTTGTGGAGAAAGAGCCGGCATCGCTCTTTCTCCAGAAACAACATATCGTGACACACGTTTCCAATGTTTCTCATCCCAATGTTCACATATAGGACAGGGATTAATGCGAGAACACTGACTACAATTAATACAATGATCATGAAAGTCAGAGGAAGATTTCTTCCTATTACAATTTGAACAATGTCCCTTCATTGTGAAAGAACAACAAAAAGTCCTAGTTACTCGCAAAAACCCCTGACACAAAGATACATAATAACATGATCCATTAATAAATGAAAAAACAATTGCAAAACAAAATAATTTTGAAAAAATATTTTTTCAGAGAAGCCCAAGTTGCTGAAAAGTAACGTTGAGCCCCGATGGCAAAGTGTGGTCAAAAATTTTAAATTTATATAAAATAATTAATGAGACACTTTCGGATAATATAAATGTATCTTATAATGAGATAAACTACCACAAAGGCAAACAGCCCCCCTCAAAAAAGGCTGTTGCCAATGAAAACAAACAGTGTAAACACACTAGAAAACATGACTCCAGGCACTGAAAAAACTGGCCCGGAATCAGTCATCAATTACACTCTATCTGATGCAAAACAGAGACTCCCAGGGGAGAATCTGTAGAACATCAGATGGAAGATGCAGAACACAAACGTTATACACCCATGGGTGAAAACGTAACTATGGGGAAAATAACAGAAAACATTCTGTAACCAAGCAACTCTCCCAGGAAATTTTAGAAATGAAACTTCTCAAAAATATGCCAAAAGCATGGGAGAATTGCAAGGGGGGACTTTAGAAGGCTAGGGGAGAGGAAACACTGAATAAGCAGTGCAACAATTAGCAAGAATGACAACAAGAGGCCCATGCCTCGAAAATAGGCAACTTAACATAATTTCAACAAAAAATTTTAAGTACAGCCCTGATTATTTTTTGTCACTTCTTTTTCCTCTCCTCCTTCTATCCTCCTTAGAATCACATTTTCTCCAAAAATTACGTGTCTGGCATCCTTTAAACTGAGATTTACAAGCACAAAGATCAGTGAGATGTTGACTGATGAAGGGCCAAACAGAGAATGATAATTGGCGCCAATTTCGGGACGACTGCGTCACTGCGCAGTAGAGGCGTACTATGGAGGTCCTTTAGGACATGATTTCTTTTTGTTTTGGATGCAAATTTTGGGGATTGGGGGGCAAAATTTGTGTTTGGCCCTGGTTTTGTTGGAGTTAGCACCAGCTAAGTCTGGGTCATTGGTACAGTATAAAAATATATAAAAAATTAACAAAATTTTTTTTTAAAGAAAGTGAATATAAGTCAAAAAAATCCCCCTCAAATTCATCAAATATGCATGTAATAAGGGTGCAACGTTACCGCAATGTAGTTCAGTAACCCATGCGTACAATATCAATTGCCTGGAAAGACACATAGAAAAAGAACTCACCTTAACACCTCACCTTAACACAAACTTTTAGAACTTAAAATTGAGTAAGTCAGAGAAAAATGTGAAAATTGTAACTGAAAAAAAGAAAAGAAATCAGTTAAATTTCTGCATACAGTAGGGTTAATACCTACAGTTGTTATTGAAATGAGAAAATAAACAGTAATGAGAGGTGAAGGCACCACAATCTGCACAAAAGCTGACTTTAACGCAAATTCTTACAACACCTAAACGCAAATTCTTACAACAACTTTTGGCAGAAAATTTTTGGTGAATGTTAAATACTGTTCTGATTGTCCCCTGCAACCTACATATGCAATATCAAAGGCCTGAGCCCACAGATCTTTGAGAACTCACCTTAACACCTCACATTAACACAAACTTTTAGAACTTAAAATTTACTAAGTCGGAGAAAAACATGAAAATTTTGAATGAAAGAAAAGAAAATTTCCGTTACATTTCTGCATACAGTCGGGTTAATACCTACAGTTGTTATTGAAATATGAAAATCAACAGTAATGAGAGGTGAAGGCACCACAATCTGCACAAAAGCTGACTTTAACGCAAATTCTTACAACACCTAAATGCTAATTCTTACAAGTTTTGGCAGAAAATCAGCCTCAAATTCCTCAAATATGCATGTAATGAGGGTTAAATATTACTGCAATGGAGTTCAGTAACCCAAGTGTAGAATATTAATCGCCTGGAAAGACACATAGAAACACAACTCACCTAAACACAACGTTTACAAAGTTTTACAACTTAAAATTTACTAAGTCCAAGAAAAACATGAAAATTTTGACTGAAAAAAAAGAAAATTTCCGTTAAAATTTCTGCATACAGTAGGGTTAATACCTACAGTTGTTATTGAAATATGAAAATCAACAGTAATGAGAAGTTAAAGCAGCACAATCTGCACAAAAGCTGACTTTAACGCAAATTCTTACAACACCTAAACGCAAATTCTTACAACAACTTTTGGCAGAAAATTTTTGGTGAAATTTGGAAAAAAGTCATAGTATCAGGGTTAAATACTGTTCTGATTGTCCCCTGCAACCTACATATGCAATATCAAAGGCCTGAGCCCACTGATCTTTGAGAACTCACCTTAACACCTCACATTAACACAAACTTTTAGAACTTAAAATTTACTAAGTCGGAGAAAAACATGAATATTTTGAATGAAAGAAAAGAAAATTTCCGTTACATTTCTGCATACAGTCGGGTTAATACCTACAGTTGTTATTGAAATATGAAAATCAACAGTAATGAGAAGTTAAAGCACCACAATCTGCACAAAAGCTGACTTTAACGCAAATTCTTACAACACCTAAACGCTAATTCTTACAAGTTTTGGCAGAAAATCAGCCTCAAATTCCTCAAATATGCATGTAATGAGGGTTAAATATTACTGCAATGGAGTTCAGTCACCCAAGTGTAGAATATTAATCGCCTGGAAAGACACATAGAAACACAACTCACTTAAACACAAAGTTTACAAAGTTTTACACCTTAAAATTTACTAAGTCCGAGAAAAACATGAAAATTTTGACTGAAAAAAAAGAAAATTTCCGTTAAATTTCTGCATACAGTAGGGTTAATATCTACAGTTGTTATTGAAATATGAAAATCAACAGTAATGAGAAGTTAAAGCAGCACAATCTGCACAAAAGCTGACTTCAACGCAAATTCTTACAACACCTAAACGCAAATTCTTACAACAACTTTTGGCAGAAAATTTTTGGTGAATGTTAAATACTGTTCTGATTGTCCCCTGCAACCTACATATGCAATATCAAAGGCCTGAGCCCACAGATCTTTGAGAACTCACCTTAACACCTCACATTAACACAAACTTTTAGAACTTAAAATTTACTAAGTCGGAGAAAAACATGAAAATTTTGAATGAAAGAAAAGAAAATTTCCGTTACATTTCTGCATACAGTCGGGTTAATACCTACAGTTGTTATTGAAATATGAAAATCAACAGTAATGAGAGGTGAAGGCACCACAATCTGCACAAAAGCTGACTTTAACGCAAATTCTTACAACACCTAAATGCTAATTCTTACAAGTTTTGGCAGAAAATCAGCCTCAAATTCCTCAAATATGCATGTAATGAGGGTTAAATATTACTGCAATGGAGTTCAGTAACCCAAGTGTAGAATATTAATCGCCTGGAAAGACACATAGAAACACAACTCACCTAAACACAACGTTTACAAAGTTTTACAACTTAAAATTTACTAAGTCCAAGAAAAACATGAAAATTTTGACTGAAAAAAAAGAAAATTTCCGTTAAAATTTCTGCATACAGTAGGGTTAATACCTACAGTTGTTATTGAAATATGAAAATCAACAGTAATGAGAAGTTAAAGCAGCACAATCTGCACAAAAGCTGACTTTAACGCAAATTCTTACAACACCTAAACGCAAATTCTTACAACAACTTTTGGCAGAAAATTTTTGGTGAAATTTGGAAAAAAGTCATAGTATCAGGGTTAAATACTGTTCTGATTGTCCCCTGCAACCTACATATGCAATATCAAAGGCCTGAGCCCACTGATCTTTGAGAACTCACCTTAACACCTCACATTAACACAAACTTTTAGAACTTAAAATTTACTAAGTCGGAGAAAAACATGAATATTTTGAATGAAAGAAAAGAAAATTTCCGTTACATTTCTGCATACAGTCGGGTTAATACCTACAGTTGTTATTGAAATATGAAAATCAACAGTAATGAGAAGTTAAAGCACCACAATCTGCACAAAAGCTGACTTTAACGCAAATTCTTACAACACCTAAACGCTAATTCTTACAAGTTTTGGCAGAAAATCAGCCTCAAATTCCTCAAATATGCATGTAATGAGGGTTAAATATTACTGCAATGGAGTTCAGTCACCCAAGTGTAGAATATTAATCGCCTGGAAAGACACATAGAAACACAACTCACTTAAACACAAAGTTTACAAAGTTTTACACCTTAAAATTTACTAAGTCCGAGAAAAACATGAAAATTTTGACTGAAAAAAAAGAAAATTTCCGTTAAATTTCTGCATACAGTAGGGTTAATATCTACAGTTGTTATTGAAATATGAAAATCAACAGTAATGAGAAGTTAAAGCAGCACAATCTGCACAAAAGCTGACTTCAACGCAAATTCTTACAACACCTAAACGCAAATTCTTACAACAACTTTTGGCAGAAAATTTTAGGTGAAATTTGGAAAAAAGTCGTAGTATCAGGGTTAAATACTGTTCTGATAGTCCCCTACAACCTACATATGCAATATCAAATGCCTGAGCCCACTGATGTTTGAAAAATTAACCTTAACATTAAATCTTACAATATTGGACACACCGGACGCCGACGCCCGAGGTTATGACAATAGCTCACCACATCTTACAGATGTAGGTGAGCTAAAACAAGAGCACCGCTGGGCATTGCATCATACGCCCGTGAACTGTTCAAATTGTACCATTTTAACACATTTGCAATTTTTTTAGAGTGCGAGAAATTTATACTGGCATATATATATATGTTACGGTCAGACTTTGAAATCAGTGATTTTGTGAAATGACTAAATTTTTCAGTCATTTGAGAAAAAGACTAACAAGTTTGAAGCCAATCGAAAAACAAATACTAAAGTTATCATCCGGAAACCAAATATTTGACGAAGAATTCTAAGTCCAACAGGGGCCATAATTCAGGCAAAAATTGTTCAGGCCGACCCCATATTCGAACTTGACCTGTATTTTGTTGTGATTAAACCACATACCAAGTTTGGAGCCGATCGGAAAACAAATACTAAAGTTATCATCCGGAAACCAAATATTTGACGAATTCTAAGTCCAACAGGGGCCATAATTCAGGCAAAAATTGTTCAGACCGACCCCATATTCGAACTTGACCTTATTTTGTTGTGATTAAACCACATACCAAATTTGGAGCCGATCGGAAAACAAATACTAAAGTTATCAACCGGAAACCAAATATTTGACGAATTCTAAATCCAACTGGGGCCATAATTCAGGCAAAAAATGTTCGGACCGACCCCATATTCGAACTTGACCTGTATTTTGTTGTGATTAAACCACATACCACATTTGGAGCCAATCGGAAAACAAATACTAAAGTTATCATCCGGAAACCAAATATTTGACGAATTCTAAGTCCAACTGGGGCCATAATTCAGGCGAAAAATGTTCGGACCGACCCCATATTCGAACTTGACCTGTATTTTGTTGTGATTAAACCACATACCACATTTGGAGCCGGTCGGAAAACAAATACTAAAGTTATTGTTCGGAAACCAAACGGACGGACAGACGGACGGACGCCATACTATAATACGTCCCGTTTTTCAAACGGGCGTATAAAAATGGCAAAAGGAAAACCCATAGAACTCACTACATATATCAACTGGGGCGAAGAAATTACAAATTCATTCAAGGCCAAAGAGGAATATAACTGTATCACAAAGAAAGCTTACGTTACACACATTTATTGTGGGGTTTGTGCCAAGAATATCAGTGCTATTCAGGCCCACCCGTCATGCCAGGGTAAAGCAAAACAAGACATGCTGAGCTATGTAACGGGCACAAATTACGTATCAAAATTCAATCTTACAAGACATATTCAGGGCAAAACACACAATATTGCCTTGTCAAATGAAGAAAAGTCACACCAAGCTCCAGTAATTCAAATGACACGGTAGGGCAGGTGGACCATCAACCGTCTATTGCAATTTCTCTTGAAAAGTCATCAGCAGAAGCCTACATGTACATTAAGTTGTTCAATACAGCTTATAATATTGTCACCAATGGGAAACCATTTCTTGATTCTGAATATTTGGTTTCACTCCAGAAACAACATGGTGTAAGGCTAATTAAAGGCAAGCAATCAGATAGGGACTGTGCTGAGTTTACTAGAATAATTTCAGGGGTAATAAAAGAAAAAATTTCTGACATTATCTCAGAGAAAGTAAGGTTTTCGGTATTGAGTGATGGAAGTCAGCCCAAAAAAACAGGTGCAGAATTGGAACTCGTTTATATTTGTGTCACCAAAGATGGGTTACCTACTTATTATTGTGTAGGACTACAAACAAAGTCGCAACATGGGGGTGGTGATGCTCCATCAATAAAGAATGCTGTTGATAATGTGTTCATTGACAAATTAAAATTATCAGGCGAAAATTACACGACTAAATGTGTTGGCATTACAGCTGATGGTGCATCTGTGAATACGGGGCAGTATTCTGGAGTGTTCACACGAATGGGGGAGTCTCGACCTTGGCTCATAAAGTTCCATTGCATTGCTCATAGAGCAGAACTAGCCGCAAAGGATGCATTCAATTCTAGTCCTGACTTTTTGGAAATAGAGGAATTCTATTCGGCTAATTATAAACATTTGAAAAAATCGGGAAAACTAAAATCAGAACTTAAAACCGGCTGTGCTGCCCTTGATGTAACATATTATACCCTACCAAAAATTCACCGAACTCATTTCTTACACCATAAACGCGCAGGATTACAGAGACTCATACATATGTGGATACCATTAAAGACCACATATGAAAATGCCATTTGTACCTAACCGGGACCCCAGAAACTATGGCAAAACTACAAGGCTTTGTAAAAAAAATGGAAAATTAGGACTTCATTACTGCTGTCTGTACATTTGCATCTGTTTTACAAAACCTTGGGGCTTTGAGTATGGTGTTTGAGAAAGAACATATATTGGTGTTTGATGTCCTGGATAATTTAAAACAAACAGAAGAATTACTTAAGCAACTTCAAAGTTCTACCCCCGATGAACTTAACTTAAACTCTCCATATTTTGAAGAGCTGTCAGATTCTGGAGATTGTATAACATACAAACTTAAAAAAAAATACTGTAAGTCAGGAAATGAAAGGAAGAAAAAACATAATAGGGAGTATCTTAGCTTGGAAATGAGAGTAAAAAGAGTATTTAAAGCCATGGATAGGGCAATGAAAATAAAAGAAAACATTATTCCAAAATTATTGTCCTCATACACAAAAAGATTTGCCTCTTTCAACCAAACTGTTATTGCATCAATGAAATGCATTAACCCTGAAAACTGGGACATGTTTGAACAAAACTTTATTTCTTCTTATGGTCTGGAGGATTTGTGCACCATTGAAAAGCAGTTTGAGGAAACACTTAAACTTTCAAACTACAATAGTGAAGACATGCTAAATGAGTGGAAACAATTAAAAATACTTGTGAAAACAAACCACCCACAAAGAAAATGTCTCGCCCTTTGGCAGTTCATTTTCAAGTACAAAACAAATCACTTCCCCAATTTATGCAAGCTGGTAGAGATCATTCTCTGTCTTCCAGCATCCAACTGCTCGGTTGAAAGAGGTTTTAGTTTTTTAACTAATACACTCTCCGACAGAAGATTGTCCTTTAAATATGATAATCTGGAAGCCTACATTATTGTAAGGAACAATCATATGGTTTGGAATGAAGAAGAAAAGCAAAATATTCTTGATAAGGCAGTGCAGCTTTACTTCTGTAAACGACGTATACACGCTACTGAGGTATCAAGTGGTTGTACTCCTCAGAAAAGGCAAAAATGAAAGATGATTATTTACATGAATCAGATGAGCTGTCACAGTCAAGTGATGGTAACATCTCCTCTGATTCAGGTGAAGAATCACTGACTGAAGATTTAGAATACAGTTCGTCAGAGTAAAGAGTTTTAATATCACTGTTCTGTTCACCAGACATACCTGAGGTAATGTACAGGCTGAAATGATTATATTTTTACACAAAATCCAAAATCTGAAAGTATCGGTGTTGGTATTAATGGAAATACAGTACATGTACATGGAGAGTGGATTATCCTTAAAACAATCGCCGAGTGGGAATTCCACTCAGCTAATAACATATACTGTCTACAAGACAGCATAAGATGGAAAAGCACAGTTGTTTCAGCCAATAAACCTCTGGGTTAAACCCGGAGGTCCAATTGAATGAAAGTTTGCTTGGCCCAGCTTTGATGCATTATCACAGTAATTGGTAATTATTACCACCCCCCCCCCCCCCACCTCCACCCATGTACTGTACTCCACAACTGATTGTTTAGTTTGTGTTTAATAGCTTTTTCAAAACAATTCCTTTCGTTTTCATGAAAAAAATAAAATGGAAATTTCGTTTTCAGTTCACCTCACAACTGAGTTTCTTCTTATTTCATCATGATGTTGTTGCTTCCCACTTCACAGTTCTTCAGATCTTATCATAGCCAGGTTTTTGAGCAGGTATACATGTACCTCTGCACCCTGTTAGCCAGTGATGAACCACCAACTGTTTATATAATCACGAGTCCCATTAGATATATTTTTATATCACCTCATGTATTACCAAACTAGAATCATATCATTTGTCCACTCTCGAATGACATACTGCACCACTTAGTATTAAGTAAACTCAATAAATATACACTGGACAGGCACTTTAATATTTGGTTTTAACTTCAGTCTTTTCTTCAACTTTTTCTTCTATCTAGTTTCTAGGCCTATCACTCGCCTCACCTAAAAGCAGGAGAGTGATCGATCACTCACCATCACTCACCTGACATGAAAAGTAGGAGAGTGATCCATCACTCGCCTTCATTTTGCTTGTCGAGAGGCCTGATACACCCCCTTCTTTATTATTGATGCAGAAATCAGAATCTTGTGTATCTTGGGAGGGGGTGGCTGAACTCACCATCACTCACCTGACATGAAAAGTAGGAGAGTGATCCATCACTCGCCTTCATTTTGCTTGTCGAGAGGCCTGATACACCCCCTTCTTTATTATTGATGCAGAAATCAGAATCTTGTGTATCTTGGGAGGGGGTGGCTGAACTCAAAGGACGTGCCAAGGAAAAAAAATAAAACACGGCCTTTTAGGCCATATTTGGACGGGGGCAGTCCAAACCCAAGAAATTCAGGCTACTGTGTCAAACCGAAAGTAACGGGCCCCAGGTTTCACATGGTGCTCTTTTCGCCTGAACCTGTGTCACACAAACAATCAAAGCCTATATGGAGGTATGTAGCACCCGATTACTGGGGGCTGTTGTTGGCAAGACATGACAAATTTGGAATACTGGTACGGCATGTATTATTACTATTAATTAAATAATTTGCGTCACAACTACAATTCATATATATTTTATTTATTCACTAATTCACTAACGCATTTTGAAGTTGAACAAGACTTGTCTTGAGTTTTATTTTTAACCATCATCACGACTAACTGAGTGATTTTCCAACTTCGTCGAAACACACCTTCTGCAAAGGCAAGCTGAGAAAATTCAAATTTTACCTGTTCTAAAATGGACCGTCCCAGTTACGTCACTTGTGCATTGTTGCAAAATGGATGCTCTTCCGAAAATACACACAAATTCCCATAGAGAATTAAAAAATTTGTTCATATAAATTTTCGAGTGAGCTACAATCACAGAAACGGAATGATTGTGAAGTTAAATATATTACATGTAACCGGGAGCTGAAAACTAAAAGATATTTTCTTGATTTTGTATTATTCCAGAGTTCATTTACCATTCGGGGTTATGGAAAAGACAGTAATAGTAATGGCCTGTATGACAAGTTCCACACTCCTGTGGTCCAACTCCAAGCCAAGGCACAATTCGGCCTGGGTACGAGTTGTCAACGAGCCAATGAGAGTGTACGAACACAACAATAACTGGATAAGTTAGGATATGACAAGATTACGAAAGGAAACAACTACAAAATGAGTGATCGTGGAGTGGGCAATATTATGAACACACTTCCAGTTCCAAAATATTACTGTCAAAGTGTCAATGTCATTGTCAACAAATTCAAGACCCAAGTTCCAACTGTTCCTTAGTCTTACCGTGAACGGATGTCTAGCCTCTGGATCTGCAAAAGGATTACTGTCAAAGTCAGACATAATGTATTGTAGAGGACGATATGTAGGTTGTGTCTCTTCTGATTTTTAAGACGACATTTATAACCAAAAGACACAAAAGGTAAAACCAGTTGGTGACTATCTGTTTGTATTTGAAGAATATGGCAGGTCTCGGCGTAGCAGTACTTCCGGATCTGCGCATATATGGCCGGTGTTGTCACATGAAAATTACGTCATTCGAGTTAATAGAAACAGCTATCTTGTATTTCCGCGTGTTTGTGAGCCTTTATAATCTGGCGACTTGCAGTGACTCAGATTATTTTTGTGGTGCCGTTCTCCACAAAAATAGTAAAGTCATTAAAAAATAAATATTCATCAAGCCACATGACTTCCTGTTTGTTAATAAATACATTCCACTCCATTCGATTTCAAGGGAACGGGTCGATTCGGCCTTGAGGCGTTTTTAAAACGCGTCGATTCGGCCTGAGTCGATTCGGCCCCAAGGTAAGTTGAATGGGATTTTACTTTAGACCAGATTGTGAAACTTGACAGATTTCTAGGAAACTTCCATTAACATACTTTTATTTTCTTACTATCCCGACCTGGTAATTATCTAATATGAACTTTGGTACAACCAAGAAGCGCGCGCAACTCACAGTGTTTTTCAAATTATAATGACATAAACTTAACAAAACTTAAAACAGTGTTTAAGGGGTCGTCCAACAAAACATTTTGCGTTGTGAACTAATGCATGTACATTAATTAAATATGAGCTATTTGGACAATGGAGAAATATTTCAGGTTATCTGGGTTTTTTTTTTTATTTTCATCTGGTGCGAATGTAAAGAAAAAAAGAGTTTCACTGCAACATTTATTTTTATTGTTGTTTTTTTTTTTTTTTTTTTTGGTGGAGGGGGGAATAGGCGTTTTTAAATTTCACAAGTTGGACAACTTTAGTAATGGTCGAGCACAATAAATTGTGCGCACAGAAAAAACATTACAATTGTCAGAAACGAGAATGCATGCAGTCATTGTGATCATAGATATCTAATAATAGGTCTTTTTTCAGATTTCTATGATTGTGATGGGTAAGGCGTCTTCGCTTGAAAATTGGCCTCGAAACGTATTGTCGAAAATTTATTGTTTTTGTTTCGCTGGGGTGCATACATTCTGGAACGGAACTTCTGTTTTGGAAATGGTAATTCGTGGACATTTGTCAGACAGTATGTCACTTCGACATCTTAGGTTCGTAATAACTGAATGAAAACGATCTTTGCCACAATCCGACCTGTGCGTACTTTTAAGTTACAACAAACGGACGTGTTATTGATGCTTTTCATTTGGTAACTTTTTCCAATAACACGCAGTGTTGGTTTGAGTGAACAGCGTTTTGCACTTGCAAATGCAAAACAGATAAATCACGTGACAGAATACTCCGCAGAATCGAACAACAGCGGGATCCCAACAGCCAGCCAGCAGACGATGAAATCCAATGTGCATATATGGGAACATTTAGCTTTTCGACAATTTCTGTCATTTAGTCGGCAAAGCAAACGACAGTTGAGTTTGTTTGGAAAAACTTTAATTTTGAAAAGCATGTTCAATAAATTATTCACAGTCTGCATGGAATGATCTAAGGAGAAATCTCGCATTACACCGTTCGCTTTTTAGGGGGCGTCATTCGATTTGTTCGCTTCTGAAAACGAGAGCTGGGGTTCCCCATGTTTTTACTTCCGGTTTCCGGTTTAGATTGGATGGCATATCTTTCCTTGGTTTTTCCAATTTCACGTAAACGTTGTCTATTAAGCTTGCTTTTGCGCGCTATTAGTTTCGATTTTAATACATTTTCTCATAACCGATTGGAAACAAGAAGATGTACTAAAATCGAAACTAATTTTCATTGGGTACACGGATTAGGAACCGAAGTACTATGAGAATATGGGACTTATGATTTCTGCTATTAATAAGGGTTCGATATTTCGGAATGAAAATTTGTTATAGGCCTACCCGATGGGAATATCGGTTATTACAACAGATATTCCCATGGAGAATGACAAATTTTCATATTATTGGAAGGAATGGTTTCACGCGCCGAAGGCGCGCGGGGACGGTTTTGGGGAACAAGCCCCTTTCAACCCCCAGTGACTGTATATGATTCGTTTGTCGAGGCGTGTTGAAGGAGGGGAGGGTTCAGGTACTCGGCAGGTGTCTCCGATTGCGGCGTGGCGGGTGGATGGCTTCGTTGATTGGTGTAGGTTGATGTAGGTTGAACCCTCGGGTGAGGACAAATTTTCATACCGATTTTCATCCTGGTTTATATGTCTAGTTGTTATTAAAACAGTCCTTCGGAACAGTCTTCAAAGTGAGTACCTACCTGAATGAACTTGATTTCTTGCTGTCATAACATACACCTACCTGAATGTACTTGGTTTGAAAAGCAATCAGTTCTGGTTTATTTTGTCTGGTGTGAAATAGAGCCCACTCTCTAATAGTTTTAATGGCATTGGGGGATTGAGTATTGACAATCTAACACTCCAATGTAAACTGCCGGGAATTCTAACCGCGTGCATACCCCCCTCAGAGCCCATTTGAGGCAACAGGAAAGCTAGGCCTGTGTGATCCAAGTGAAATAAAATAAGGTTAACAGGGTCGCAAGGGATTTGTAAATCCCACATCGTCCCTGCGCGCCTTCGGCGCGCTAAAACCTTTCATTCATTCGAATTCTTTCTTTCCTCACATAACGGATTTTAATTTATTTCACCCGGCCTCGGATTTGGTGGATTTTTTATTCTTGGCATAAAAGGTAAATATTATTATTCCTATCAAATAAAAAAGTGAAGAAATTCCATTTTTTTATCAATTGTTACTTATTTTATAGAAATACATTTAAAATACACTTTTAAACAGTTTATAAGTTTTGTCTAAAAAGTGAGTCGATTGGGTCTGAAAAGTGAGTCGATTCGGCCTAAACTTAGGCCGAATCGACCCGGCCGATTCGACTCAGGCCGAATTGACCCCGAACCGATTTCAAAGGCGTTTAATCTCTCAAGGAAGTGACCGCAAAAACATATATTTTTTGCATCACGTGTTTCAACATCGAAACCTTTCGGCCTCGAGATGTTTCGAACTCCTGATATTTGATATTGTAGAAGTTGGGTGGGGTGCGGTGGAGTGCAGTAGAGACAACAGAAACAGCTACTACTTTGTCGCGGAGATTTGGGTTTTTTTCAGGTTCTTTCGTGGACATTTTTTTCCATGTAGATGGGCAAGAACAAAATAAAAACACTTTACAAGGTTCAGTTTTTTTATTATATTTTGATGTGGAATGAGCTTTTAGGTTTTTAAATTCATTATCCTTTTATTCAGAAAACAGTTTAATGAGAAATGAATATTTTTTGTCTGTTTTTGTTCTTGTGGCTTTTTACGATACAAAAATGAAAAAACTCCAAGACAAACTCTGTCAGCTGTCGCAGTTGTAATTAACAAACATTAGATTAAACATTGAATTACTGTGTTAATAAATGTATGTCCATGATTTAAAAAGTCTATGTATTTCTTTTTCCCGCCCGTAAAAGTCTTGGAGGCCGTTTTGGGTAAAACTGTCGTGGACGTTCAGGATAAAATTTTGGAAGCCGGTTTGAGTAAAATGTAGAGGCCGGTTTTGGATAAAAACGTAGGAGGCCGGTTTAGGTGTATTCGTATAATACCACGCACCTCACCGGGGGGGGGGGGGGGGTGGGGGGGGGGGGGTGGGGGGTTAAGAGTACTTACCGAAAACAAATTAAAGTAATAAATAAAGGCAAAAATAAATATTAATTTTAGCATATAGGTACCCTATGTTGTATAAAAAATAAGAAAAGTCAAATTTAGAACTTTTAGACCAACTGAGTCTGCGGTGATGGGGATTATTTATCAATTTCGTATTCGCCGCCGAACCGAGAAGAGACTACTCACCGAGAAGAAAATTGTGACTGTTAATTAACACTGACTGCATGTAGTTTCATTTGTTCTCGGTATGTAGTCTGTTCTCGGTGCAAATACAAGATCAATAAAGAATTCCCATCACAAAGACTTTGGATGGTCTATATTTGTTTTTTTTTAATATAATATATAGAAACACAATTCCCATCACTATTTACCATAGACTTGTCTGGTTTAAAATTGTATGTTCTTTTGTCGCCTATACTGGTACTGGCCCGATTTCGGGGAGGGAATGGGGAGGCGGAAGTAATATCATTGTCACATGACCCAGTTACGTCATGCTGAGTTATCATAGTAGCCCGCGTGAGCGAACATGTTTTGGCATCATTGCCAAAGGGTACATTTCCGTAGGCCTTTCCGAATATATATAGAATTCACCCGACTAGTGTGCCGATCATGCGCAGTGCAATTACAGAATTTTATTCTCAAGGAAACGTTCATTTGACGTTACATGTTTTTCAGAATAATCGATGTTGTTCAAGATTGCGCTTCTCGTCGAAGAATAAGCCCATTGCTGATTTGCCACATTTGACGTTAATGATATGCAAGGTCAGAGGTCGTTTCGGGTGATCACTTCGATCAGATTGTCTGTCAAGACTGTCATACGTGCGATAGAAATAAACAAAGCATTTCGCTTGAAACGAGAAAATGTGCGTTTTCGATTTAATACTAATAAAGATAGAAAAAATAACATACTTTCAACACTTCATTTAACGGACAGAGCAAAATAATATTGATTTTTTTCCTCAAGTGAATACCACAACGAAGCATTTCCATAAGCGAAGGCAGACTCGACAGCATGTTTTAGCTCACCTGAGCGAAGCTCAAGGGGAGCTTTACTAATCGCTTTCCGTCCGTCGTCCGTCCGTCGTCGTCCGGCGTAAACTTTACAAAACCAACTTCTCCGAAGAAACCACTGGCCCAATATTTTTTAAATGTTGGCTAAATGTTTATTACCTAATGTCAATTCAGATTTGTTCAAATGAAGTTGCCCCTCCTCTTGGTGGGGCCACGCCCCCAAGGGGCACCAAAATCTTTGAAAATCTTCTTCTCATGAACCAGCAGTAGCAGAGACTTGATATTTGGTATGTAGCTTTCTTTTGAGGTGTAGAATCAAGTTTGTTCAAGAGAAGTTTGTCGGGCATTATTTGCCTTCGTTATGGGAGGGGCAAAAATTTTGGCCACGCCAGTAGTATGTTTCGTATGTTTGAGGGAAAGGTTGGATGGCCTCGGTGGATGACCTCGGAAGTGACGTCATGTCACGTGACCTAGTGGCGCCACGTTGTGTTGTCATGGTAACCCGCGTGAGCGGCCATGTTGTGACGTCATCTCCATAGTGATACGTGGTGTTAGTGCGCATGCGCAGCGCGTGTTGTTAGGGTGATAGGTGTTTCCGTCGTCCATTTTGTACACTGGAGGCCGCCATCTTGGTTTCTATGGTAGCACGTGATTGCTATGTTACCAATGGCTTCTAACAAGTCAGGGGTATGTTCGGAGGTGTGTTCCTTTGTAGAAGAGTAAATCTGATTACCACAAACAACCCGACAATCCCTCCAAATCACCAAAATCTATCCCAAATCACCGAAATTGACTTTATTTCCCCAATTTATCGGCTTAGCACGTAGTGCTATAGTACTAAGGGGTACAAGGGGGTGCATTCGATTGAACAGGAGTAATGTTCTGGATTAGAATTCTCCCAGAATCCCTTTTTGGATCCCTATCCCATGACGTTTTTCCCATTAAAAGGCAGGTTCCTTTGGTAATTACCCAGAATTCTCCGCTTCTATCTATATATGCAATAGTTTTCGTCTATCTGACCCTGTTCCTTTGTTCTAGAGTATACTCCAGTAGCGTAGAAGAGCCTATTAGTTGGAACTGTTTACCTTATTATTACTATAATTAGCTATTCTGGTCTATTCTTGTTAGTTCTGACCCTATTCCAAGTACTCTTGTTGTTTCATTTATCTAGATTATAACTAACCAATCAGATTGCTTGATTTCCCATAACCTGTATGCAGAGTTATCTCCCCTCTGCATAATAAAAGCCTATATCCAATGGCAATATCCCCAAGCACCCCAATTTTAGCACCCCTTTTTTGAAAACACCTGTGGCTATGGAATCCCTTTTTTGTCATATGTGCTTATGTGAAAAAGCACAATGTGACAGAATGTGCCCTAGCACAAAGGCACATGCTTTATGTGCCGATATGTGCTTATGTGAAAAGGCACAACGTGACACAATGTGCCCTATCACATAGGCACATACGGGTATTTGAGGATTCCTTTGGCCTGGTATTGTATTATTTGAGGATACTTATCGAGGATACCTACTGGAGAATCCCTTTTTGTCATATGTGCTTATGTGAAAAGGCACAATGTGACACAATATGCCCTATCACATAGGCACACACGGGTATTTGAGGATACCTATGGCCTGGTATTGTATTATTTGAGGATACCTATTGAGGATACCTATCGAGGATACCTTTTGGAGAATCCCTTTTTGTCGCATTAGGCTATGTAAAAGCCCTCAAAGTGTCTAATGTAGTTTTACCAACCGCTTCCATCTTGTCGCCAAAGCTCCAAGGCCATTACAGGTCTATGGCCTATCCGTCCTATCATTAGCTTCTACAACAGTCTTGTTCCATTGCGGCCTTGTACCAGTACTATTGGCTTCTGTTATTCTGCCCCACATCTCGTCCATTACTTCCTAGCTATACCTATCTCAGTCTCGACTATAACATTGATCAAGGTTGAATCTTTAGTGTTAAAATCGTATACAGGTACACGATTTTTCGTTTTTTAGGATGATTTAGAATCCGCTTGTGGATTCTAAATCACTGGATTCTATATAGATATCCCTCAAGAGTGAAAAAATGTATGAAATTTTAAGGAAAAAAGAGAATCCGCAGATGGGTTTGCCCCATAGGATTCAGTGTTAAAATTGCGAGCAAAAAACGTGTTGCCGTTTCTAAATAATCATCAAAAAGTGGTTTGTGGATTCTAAATCATCCGTGTCTGTACACGATTTTAACACTGAATCCCTATGGAGGCATACACGGAAATCCATTTGCAGATTTTACGTCAGAAATCGACTCGTGTACGGTACACAGAAAAGAGGTGATTTTGAACCGGCAAACCCAAGACCACGTTTCCTGAGGAAATAAAAAAAAGTGATGATATATAGGAGAGAAAAAAAAATATAAATAAATAGTTATTTAAAAAAATAATATATCAAATCGAATAGATAATAAAAGAAATAAATACGTAAATCATGAGCGCTTCCCAGATTATTAGAGCAAGGTTTCTTTTAAAAATGCTGATGAGAGCCTATGCATTCTGCGTGAACGAACAACTAGGTCGTCTCTTGTTAGAACGATGCGTCGGATGTCGGGATCACCTAGACTTCGATCACGAGAATCATCTGTGTCTGTCGATGGAAAGGGAAGATATGGTCGTCAAGTATTTCGAACGGCGTTCGAATGCATTCAAATCGACGAAGTGATCACGTTTTGGAAGAGATTACTCTTCTGTAAGGATCGAAGCAAGCCCACAGTTTCGGAAGAACTGAAATTGGCGCGTAAAAGTCTGACTTTAGAAGACAAGGGATGCGTCATGAAATTATTGTTCAATGAAGCATATGTCTAAGTTTTTTCGTTGATATAAAAATAAGGGAGAATAGAAAATAAAAATAAATACACACATAAATTTTTTATCTAATATTAGAAAGAAGAAAAAAACAAAAATGAGAACCAGAAATAAATTGTATCTAACGTTAGATGACGACGAGGATGAAAAAAACACAAAAATGAGAACTAGACATAAATTGTGTCTGACGTTAGATGACGACGAGGATGAGAAGCTGAATGGCATTTTGCCGATGGCACCGACGCTAGAAGAAAAAGAAAGAGGAGAGAGGTATTGCATCGATCAAATCAGTAGAATCCAAGAGTATCTAACTTGAGAGAGAAATTCTCGCCGTTCTCTCAAGAAGAAGTATTCGCATTTCGTGAAATTCGTCAATGCGATTGACACGACACTCATCACGACTTCCATGGGTTTACACGCGGCCAGCATCGGATTGTTGTCGACCGCGGTCAGCATTCCGATCGTGTTGACCGTAGAAGGAGTGGCTCCCGCCGCCAGATTGTTTAGCATGCTCGGAAACTTTTTGAGTAGGAAATTATATCTGAAGGCGAGCAAACACGACAAGATTCGCGTCTTGGCCGACTCCAAGATCGACACAATATCCAAAATGATCTCGATGGCGTTGAAAGACAGTAGGATATCGGATGGAGAATACCTCGCGATATTGAGCGAGAAAACGAAATACGATGCCATGAAAGAAGCCGTGAGAATCAAGACTCGTCAGATCATCAAAGAAGAGATGAAGGATTCTCTCGTGGAAAAGGGGAGGAAAGAGGCCAGGGAGGAATTCAGTAAGATGATAGAACTCAAGAGCAGCGATTGAAAAAAATATATATATATAATAAGAACAGAATTAATTAATTATTAAATTTATATATAAAATAAAAAACGAAATTAATTTAAATAACTCTTAAAAATGTATTGTGTAAAGTGTAAGAGAGTTACCGAGACGAGTAATTCTCGAGAAGTACGAACTAAAAACGATAGACAGATGCTTCGCGTAATTTGCGACGTGTGTGGTTCTATCAAGACTCGATTCAGCAAAAAAAAGAACGTGAGCAAAGGTAATGTCATCGTGAATAAAATGATCAATAATCTACCTTTCGAAATGCATCTGCCTGGTCACAGTTTCACGGGACCCGGAACGAAATTGAACAAGAGACTCAACACCGATCTGACTCCTAAATCTTGGAGCAAACCTGTGAATAGGGTGGACGCGGGTGCGTATGATCATGATCTGTGCTACGCTGGACATCCCGACACCAAGACTCGCAATGACGTCTGCGATAAAACATGTTGGGGAAATTGAGAGGCATATCGAATCCGACCAGGAGAGAGAAGATAGAATGTTCGCTGGTCGGCAATCTGATCGGTGCGAAACGTCGATTCGGATGGGGCGTTCCGAAAAAAAAGTGCATCGGAAAAGAAGAAGAAACGATTATTGACGAGCGAATTGGCCGAGGAGTTACACAAACCCATCGTGCGTAAATTTCGAAAGAGAAGGGTGTTCGTAAAAGGTTTGGATGATATTTGGTCTGCCGACTTGGTCGACATGAGATCGTTTTCGAGGTGGAACGAGGGTGTCAAATATCTATTGATGGTCATCGACGTGTTTTCCAAATACGGTTGGATCAGAGCTTTGAAGAATAAATCGGGACCTTGCATCGCCGAGGCTCTGAAGAGTGTATTCGACTCGTCTTCTCGAAAACCGAGTAAATTGTGGGTGGATAAGGGAAAGGAATTCTACAACAAGCACGTTCATCGATTGGTTGACCTCTACTCGATCGAAAACGAAGAGAAAGCCAGCGTGGTGGAACGTTGGAATCGAACGATGAAGGAAAAGATGTACAGATACTTCACGGCGAATTCGACCAAGAAATACATATACGCTCTGAACGGTCTGGTCAAAGATTACAACAACATGATACACAGATCGATCAAGATGACTCCCGTGGAAGCTAGCGATCCTCGAAATGAAAAACGGGTCTACGCGAATCTATATCCTGAAAGATCTAAGATTAGGAAGAAGTCTAGAACGCCGAAATTTGCGGTCGGTGTTGGAGTGAGAATCTACGCTTATAAGAAACACTTCGAAAAGGGTTATACTCCTCGATGGACCTCGGAAATCTTCGTGATAATCAAAATATTTCACACCGATCCGGTGACTGCTGTAGGGTGGCACAAATGAAGATGAGTTGATTGACATGTTGCCCGTCCACATAAGGCCTTTCTTTATGGGGCAACCAAGGCCCTAAAAGTGACAACCTACCAGAAAACCTTCTAGATGGGCAAATATGATCAAATAAATGGTGCTGTAGGGTGGCACGAATGAAGACGAGTTGATTGACATGTTGCCCGTCCACATAAGGCCTTTCTTTAAGGGGCAACCAAGGCCCTAAAAGTGGCTAACCTCCCAGAAAAACTTCTAGGTGGGCAAATCTGATCAGATAAATGGTGCTGTAGCGTGGCACAAATGAAGATGAGTTGATTGACATGTTGCCCGTCTGCATAAGGCCTTTGTTTATGGGGCAACCAAGGCCCTAAAAGTGACAACCTCCCAGAAAACCTTCTAGATGGGCAAATCTGATCAAATAAATGGTGCTGTAGGGTGGCACAAATGAAGACGAGCTGATTGACATGTTGCTCATCGGCATAAGGCCTTTCTTTATGGGGCAACCAAGGCCCTGAAGGTGACATCCTCCCAGGAAACCTAGATGGGCAAATCTGATCAAATAGATAGTGCTGTAGGGTGGCACACATGAAGACGAGTTGATTGACATATTGCCCGTATTGACATAGCGGATAACTTGCGTTAACCCAGCAGATTGACTCCCCGAGTATATCCCCGAGTTTAACACGAGATTAACGCGAGTTAATCCGCGATGTCAAGGCGTGTCTATCCGTGTGGTTAACGAGAGTTTATCCGCGAGTTCATCAGCAAGGATAACACGACTTTAATTCGAGTTTATCCACATGATTAACGCATGTTTAACGCTTATTTAATGCGTGTTTAATGCATGCTGTGTCTAACGCGAGGTAATACTCGTGGTTAACTGGAGTTTATCCTAGATTAATACATGTTTAATAGGAGTCTGTTCGCGAGGTTAACGCGAGTCTATTCGCAAGGTTAACGCCAGTTTGACGCCAGTTTAATCGAGTTAAACGCAAGTTTATCCGCGATGTTAACGCGAGTTTAACGCGAATTTAATGCGTGGTCATCCGCGAGTTTGGCTGTAATATATCCGTGAGGTTAACGCGAGTTTATACGCGAGGTTGACATGAGTTTAACGCAAGTTTATCGGCGATGTTAACGCGAGGTTATCACGGGTTTATCTGCGAAGATAACGCGAGTTTGGTGCGAGTTCATACGCGAGGTTATCACTAGTTTATCCGTGAGGTTACCTCGCGTTTTACGCGCGTTTATCGGCGATGTTAACGCGAGGTTATGCACGAGGTTATTACGAGTTTATCCACGTTGTTATCGCGAGTAAAACGCGAATTTGTCCTCGAGGTTATCGCGAGTTTATGCACGTTGTTAGCGAGAGTTAACCCGCGATGTTAACTCGAGATTAACGCGGGTTTTTTTCCATGAGGTTAGCGCGCGTTTAACGCGAGTTTATCCAGAATAGTAATGCGCGTTTATGCGCAAGGATATTATTTGGCGTGAGTTTATCCGGGAGGTTAACTCGAGTTTAACGCGCATTTATCGGCGATGTTAACACGCGGTTAATACGAGTCCATCCACGAGGTTAACGCGACATTGGCGCATGTTTATTGGCGATGTTAACATGAGTTTATGTGCGAGGTTATCGCGAATTTATCTGCTTTGTTAGCGCGAGTTAAACGCAATGTTACGCGAGTATGAGGCGAGTTTATCCACGAGGTCATCGCGAGTTTGGCGCGAGTATATCCGCGACGTTTACGCGAGTTTAACATGAGTTAATCCGCGAGGTTAACGCGAATGTATCCGCGAGGTTAACTCGAGTTTAACATGCGTTTATACGCGCGATTAACGCGATCTTGACGGGTGTTCATCCGCGAGTTAACGCGAGTTTATCCCCGGGGTTAACGCGGGGTTTATGCGAGTTTAACGCGAGTTAATCCCCGAGACTGACGTGTGTTTATCGGCACGGTCAGCGCGAGTTTATGCCCGACGTTAAACCGAGCTTTTCCGCCAGTTTAACGCGAGTTTTTCCGCGATATTAATGCGAGTTTGTGCGCAAGGTTATCGCAAGTTTATCCGCGTTATTAGCGAGAGTTTAACTTGAATTTATCCACGAGGTTAATGTGGGTTTGGTGCGAGTTTATCCGCGAGATTAACACGAGTTTATCAGTGAGTTTAACTCGAGTTTGACGCGAGTTTATCCGCGATTATAACGCGAGTTTATGCGCGACATTAACGCGAGTTTATCCGCGAGGTTAAATCGAGTACATCTCGAGTTCATCGGCGATGTTAACACGAATTTATGCGCCAGGTTATCGCAAGTTTATCTGCGAGTTAATCCGCGAGGTTACGCGAATTTAACGCGTGTTTGTCTGCGAGTTTAACACGAGTTTATCCCCGAGGTTAACGCGAGATTAATGAGTATCCGTGAGATTAGCACGAGTTTATGCGCGACGCTAACCCGAGTTTATCCACGAAATTAACGCGACTCTAACAACTGGGTGCGTGTTTAACCCGAAGTTAACTCGAGTTTAACACGCGTTTATCCACGAGGTTCACTGGAGTTTAATGTGAGGTTATCCACGTTATTAGCGCGAGGTTATCCGTGAGGTTAGCACGTGTTTAACGCAAGCTTATCCGCAAGTTTAACACGAGTTTAACACGCGTTTATCCTCGAGGGTAACGCAAATTTAACGCGCGGTTAACGCGAGGTTATGCGCGAGGTTAACGTGAGTTTGTCCGTGAGTTTAACGCGAGTTAAACGTGAGTTTATCGGTGATGTTGACGCGAGTTTATGCGCGAGGTTATCGCGAGTTTATCCACGTTGTTAGCGCGAGCTGAACGTGAGCTTAGCGCGAATTTATCCCCGGGCTTATTGCGAGTTTATCCGCGAGTTAATCTGCGAGGGTAACGCGAATTTAACGCGTGTTTGCCCGCGATTGTAACACTAGTTTATCCCCAAGGTTAAAGCGAGATTAATCTGAGGTAATCCGTGAGGTTCATTCGTGCTTATCCGCGCAGTTAGCCGGCGTTTGGCGTGAGAATATCCGCGAGATTAACGCGAGTTAATCTGGGAGGTTAACGCATTTGAACTGCTAGGTTAACGCGAGTAATCGGCGAGGTTAACGCGAGTGTAATGCAAGTTTAACGCACATTAATCCACGATGTTAACGTGTGTTTACCCACGAGTGTAACGCGAATTTATCGCCGAGGTTAAGGCGAGTTTAACGCGTGTTTAACACTAGTTAATCCGCGAGGTTAATGCGAGTTTATCCGCGATATTATCACGAGTTTTTCACGAGGTTAACATGAGGTTATCCCCGAGGTTAACTCGAGTCCAACGCGAGTTTATATGTTTGTCCGCAAGTTTAGCAAGACTTGATTCCCGAGGTTAACGGGAAATAAACGCGAGTTAATTCGCGAGGTTAACACATGTTTATCCGCGGGACTAGGCGAGTTTATGCGCGACGCTAACGCGAGCTTAACGCAACTTTATCCACGAGACTAACGCGAATCTAACCGCTACGTTAACGCAAGTTTAACGCGAGGTTAACTCGAGTTTAACACGAGTTCATCCGTGAGATAAACTCGAGTTTAACAGGAGTTTATCCGCATTGTTAGCGCGAGTTTGACGCGAGATTATCCGTGAGGTTAGTGCATGTTTAATGCGAGTTTATCCGCAAGGTTGACGCGAGATTAACACGAGTTTATCCGCGAGGTTAACTTGAGTTTAACGCGAGTTTATCGACGATGTTAACGCGAGTTTATTTGCAAGGTTATCGCGAGTTTATCCATGTTGTTAGCGCGAATTAAATGCAAGGTTAACGGGAATTTAAAGCGAATTTGTCCGCGAGGTTATTACGTGTTTATAGAGACAGTGTTGTTAGAGACAGTTAATCCGCGAGGTTAACGCGTGTTTAACGCTAGTTTATCCGCAAGGTTAACACGAGTTTATCCGTGAGGTTAACTCGAGTTTAACGCAAGTTTATCGGCTATGTTAACGCGAGTTTACGGCGAGGTTACCACGAATTTACCCGGTTTGTCAGCGCGAGTTAAACGAGATGTTAACGCGAGTCTGAGGTGAGTTTAACCGCTAGGTTATCGTGAGTTTGGCGCGAGTATAGCCGCGATGTCAACGCGAGATTAACGCGAGTTTATTCGCGAGGTTACTATGAATTTATCCGCGAGGTTAACTCCAGTTTATACGCGAAGTTAACGCGATTTGGCGCGTGTTCATCCACGAGTTTAACGTAAGTTTATCAGTGAGATTAACACGATCTTTATGCGAGTTTAACGCGAGTTAATCCACGAGGTTAACTTGTGTTTATCGGCGCGGTCAGCGCGAGTTTATGCGCGACAGTAACGCGAGTTTTTCCGCCAGATTAACGCGACTTTAACCGCGGTATTAATGCGAGTTTGTGCGGAAGGTTATCGCGAGTTTATTCGCGTTATTTTGCGTTTATTCACGAGGTTAACGCAAGTTTGGCGCGAATCTATGCGCGACGTTAACGCGAGTTCATCCGCGAGGTTAACTCGAGTTTAACGCGAGTTTATCGGCGAAGTTAACACGAATTTACGCACGAGGTTATCGTGAGTTTACATGCGTTGTTATTGCAAGTTTATTCCCGAGTTAATCCTCGAGGTTAACGCGAATTTAACATGTGTTTGTTCGTGAGTTTTACACGAGTTTATCGCAGCGGTTAACGCGAGATTAACTAGAGTTAATTCACGTGGTTAATGAGGTGAGCACGAGTTTATGCGCGACCCTAACGCGAGCTTAACACGAGTTTATCCGCGATATTAACGGGAGTCTAACCGCTAGGTTAAACTGAATGTACATCAAGGTTAACTCGAGTTCAACGGGAATTAATCTGAGAGGTTAACGCATGTTTATCTGTGAGGTTAACGCGAGGTTAACTTGAGTGTAACGCAACTTTAAAGTGAGTTAATCCGCGATGCTAACGGGTGTTTACCCGCGAGTTTAACGCGAATTAATCCCCGATGTTAAGGCGAGTTTAACGGAAGTTTAACGCTACTGAATCCGCGAGGTTAACGTGCGTTTACCCCCGGGATTAATGCAAGATTAATGCGAGTTAAATCGCGTGGTTAGCTCGTGTTCATCCGCGGAATTAGCGCGGGTTTATGTGCGATGCTAACGCGAGTTTAATCGCAAGATTAACGCGAGTTTATCCGCTAGGTTTACGCGAGTTTAAAGTGAGGTTAACTCGAGGTTAACGCGAGTTCATCCGGGAGGTGAATTCGAGTTTAACGGGAGTTTATTCGCGTTCTTAGTGCGAGGTTGACACGAGGTTAATGCGAGAGTATCCGTGATGTTAGCACGTGTTTAACGCGAGTTTATCCACAAGGTCACGAGCGTTAATCTCGCGTCAACCTTGTGGATCAACTTGCGTAAAATGCGCATTAAACTCGCGTTAACCTCGCGTATGAACTCGCGTTTACTTTGCGGATAAATTCGCGGTTAAACCCACGTTAACCTCACGGAAAAAACTCGCAATAACCTAGCGGATAAACTGCTGTCAAACTCACATTACCTTGCGTTAAACTCTCGCACAACTCCCGTTAAACACGTGGGTAACCTCGTATCAAACTCCCGCTAACCGTGCGGATTAACATCCGTTATCCTCGCGGGTCAACTAGCGTTAATCTCGCGTCAACCTCGCGGATAAACTCCTGTCAAACTCGCGTTAAGATTGCGTTAACCTAGCGTTAGCTTCGCCGATAAACTCGCGCTAACCTCGCAGATAAACTGGTGATAAACTCGCGTTAACCTGGCAAGTTGCCCCATAAAGAAAGGCCTTATGCAGACGGGCAACATGTCAATCAACTCATCTTCATTTGTGCCACCCTACAGCACCATTTATTAGATCAGATTTGGCCATCTAGAAGGTTGTCTGGGAGTTTGTCACTTTTAGGACCTTGGTTGCCCCATAAAGAAAGGCCTTATGCAGACGGGCAGCATGTCAATCAACTCGTCTTTATTTGTGCCACCCAACAGCACCATTTATTTTATCAGATTTGCCCTTCTAGAAGGTTTTCTGGGAGGTTGTCACTTTTAGGGCCTTGGTTGCCCCATAAAGAAAGGCCTTATGTGGACGGGCAACATGTCAATCAACTCGTCTTCATTTTCGCCACCCTACAGCACCATTTATTTGATCAGATTTGCCCATCTAGAAGGTTTTCTGGGAGGTTGTCACTTTTAGGGCCTTGGTTGCCCCATAAAGAAAGGCCTTATGCAGCGGGGAAAATGTCAATCAATTCGTCTTCATTTGTGCCACCCTACAACACCATTTATTTGACCAGATTTGCCCATCTAGAAGGCTTTCTGGGAGGATGTCACTTTTAGGGCATTGGTTGCCCCATAAAGAAAGGCCTTATGTGGACGTGCAACATGTCATTCAACTCGTCTTTATTTGTGCCACCCTACAACACCATTTATTTGACCAGATTTGCCCATCTAGAAGGTTTTCTGAGAGGCTGTCACTTTTAGGGCCTTGGTTGTCCCATAAAGAAAGGCCTTATGCGGACGGGCAACATGTCAATCAACTCGTCTTCATTTGTGCCACCCTACAGCATCATTTATTTGATCAGAATTGCCCATCTAGAAGGTTTTATGGGAGGTTGTCACTTTTAGGGCCTTGGTTGCCCCATAAAGAAAGGCCTTATGTGGACGGGCAACATGCCAATCAACTCGTCTTCATTTGTGCCACCCTACAGCAGGTGCCATTTTTCCTGTTTTGATGGACTAAAAAATGTCAAAATGTCAAAATATCAAATAAGTAACTAACTTCACATCGCTGTTCCGTAACCAGTTATCTCACGACCGTTCCCTAGAATCAACTATTGCCAAACTGAATTTGGCGGGAAAACCAGTGTAGAGGGAGTTGTTAGTCATGCAAGTGCAGTGAGATAGTGAGCGGTGTTTACCCATTCATTCTATTACAGACATACCACTAATTAACCATAAATCTGCAGACAGAGAAAATATCTGAAACTAATTTATTAATATTATTATTATTATTATTTAAATAAAATGGCATCAAGTGTATGCTTATACACAATGGGTTACACGTAGTAGCACAAAACTGCGTACCTTTATTTTTTAGTGGGGGAATTCCTTCTGTGTCTTTCTTTTTAGATGAGATGTATTTCCAAAATAGTTTGGGGTTATTTTTTATATCTCCGATCATTTCGTTTACATATGTTTGTTGGGTAATGTGAATGTATTTCTTAATCAGGAGTCTCGGTGATCTCCATTTTCCCCTCAGTTTATCACTTTTAATTTTTTTAGATTTTGCATGAGTCATATCTCTTCCCCTAATGAGCCTTTTAATTTTGGGAGTTAGCCATGGTAACGAAAAACGTGATTTTGAAAGTTTAGAGGAGGTGTTTTTCTCAGAAGCTTCCCTTAAAATTTGTTTAATTAATTCCCAATCGGAATTTATGTCCCTGAGATTCTCTTCACCATTAAAGTACCTATTGTCGATTAATTTTGACATATCTGATCTAGCCGAGTCATAATTGCCTTTATTATACAAGTAATATTTCCTTGGAGATCGCTTCTTGGGTTGGTGTTTCACGTCAAGACTAAATGCAACGGCAATATGGTCATTTAAGCACCCTGGGGACTTTACATCTTTGGCTAAACTGGTAATGTAGTAAAAATTAGGTCTAGGGTATTTTCAAGTCTAGGAGAGAATTTTACTATCTGTTCCATAAAGTGATCGCTGGTTATGTCTATCAGTGTCTGGCCTTCAGAGGGCATCAGAGATGTCCCATCCTTATTTATTAGTGTATTCCAATTTATTTTATTAAAATTAAAATCCCCCAAAAGTTGTATTTCAGGGTTTTTTTTCTGAAAGTGTCCACTCTTAATCTTAGTTAATTGTTCACTGAGAAGGTAAATTTCTTCGTGAGGGCTATTTGGTTCGCGATACCAAGACCCAAAATAATGTGATTTGCCAAACAATTCGATCTTCGCCCAAAGAGATTCTGATGCATTATTTATGTTATTTATTTACATTGGTTCGAGGTCTTTTTTAATTTCTGATAAGACACCCCCACCAAATGTTCTGTCATTTCTCAATGTAAAATATTCAAGTTCCTCCGGGAATTTTTCAGCTGTATAAATATGAAGGTAGCGCACAATGAATTGATAATAATTGTGTTTTATATGTGTTTCGTGGCATTGCCATGTTCCAAAATATTATCTCAATTTGATTGCACATTTTTGAAAAACCAGTGAAACATTTTGCGTCTACAATTTTTCCTGAGTCAGAGTTGGCGTCGGTGTTCATTTTTAAATTTTTTCCGTAGCTTCGTTTTGGCAGTGAATCGAATGTCCCCAAAGTGTCGCATCCAAAGATTTAATGGAGGAAGCGAAGATGTCAGGGAATGGATTTCAGTCTTCTTATGCAAATGAGAAGCCGCCTTCTTCGACTGGAAGTGGAGAGGCTGATATAGCTAGTGACCCAGCTACAAGTGGTTTTTTCACCTCCGATTACAAAAGGTTTTATTGCTAGCCATGAAGTTGCCTAAGTTCGCGGACTATTTGCCAGCTGTTTCAAACTTTCAGTGCGTGGGTGGAAATGGGTCACACACAGCGCAGGGGAATAGATCGGGATCAGGGACAACCCGCCCTAGGCC
The DNA here is from genome assembly GCA_031216915.1 of Pictodentalium vernedei. Lineage (NCBI taxonomy): Eukaryota > Metazoa > Mollusca > Scaphopoda > Dentaliida > Dentaliidae > Pictodentalium > Pictodentalium vernedei. Next base: position 267,698,495 of record CM062293.1, read on the forward strand.
TATTTTTGGGGGCGGGTTGTCCCATTGTTTGGGGCGAATTGTCCCGATTTTTTTCTGATTTTTGAAGAAATTTTTGGAGGGATTGTATGCAATATATGAAAAAGATGTTTACTCCCTTGACTTGTTTATCGAAAATTATCCAGTTTTATCGAAAATTTTCCACAATCCACATTGATCCTGTTAGCACATCCCAGAATGACTGGATTAAACTATTTCTATCCTAAATTGGTAGCATTTAGGGACCAGTCAGAGGTAGCGTGTTGTTTTAGTCATGTTGTTTCAGTCGGGTACCCTTTAAGAGGAATGATATTTGTTTAATGTGCGAAAATCAAATGACAGGACATGTTTTAGCATGATATGGATTCATCACAGCGTTGATTTCTTTTCCTTTATCTAAGACTAAGACAATAAATGTGTTGTTTTAGCTGTTAACAAAGTATAAACAATAAAGTTATTCAGGTCGCAAGAGATTTCAATCCCACATCGTCCCTGTCTGCCTTCGGCGCTCTGAAACTTTTTATACATTCATTCTTCATTCATTCAACAAACCTGTTTCCTTGCATTCATTGTGATCTTGAAGTTCCACCAAAGCAGCATGCAGTTGACTGCAATGTTTGTGGGAGATGCCAACATTGTTTATGTTACACGCGAATTAACCATGTGAAATATCTGAGTGCAAGAGTTATTATTATAATCATATTATATGTAATAACAGCAGAATAGTTCATTCAGACTTATTGATATGTTATTACTTATAATCCTATTATAGTCAAATATTATAGTCTAATAGCGGGTCACTATGATAACTGCGGCACATGAAAACTTGGAGCAGGTTGTCCCTTGAGCAGGTTGTCCCTTGGGCGGGTTGTCCCATGGGTGGGTTGTCCCTTGGGCGGGTTGTCCCATTCCCAATAGATCATACCAAGGAAGAAGTCTTTCTGGGAGAGGGGCAGAAAAATTACTAAATGTACTGTAAAGTTACCCAAATTTACCGTTTTATTTTTTAAGTCAAGAAATAAATTTACTCGTCCAGGCTTGGATTTTTTCAGTTTAGCAATTTGCTTCACGCAGTGGGGGCACATTTGCCCACAGTAATAGCTCTTGTTAGTGTCAGTAATTCAAGAATATTAAGGTGCTATATGAGTAAGGGAAATTTGTTTACTTTCAAATTCCCACCTCTGATAGGTATTCTATACAAAAGCTTACACCCAAACTGTCCTTGCACATCTAGAGATCCTACCTGAACATATGAACACACCTTCAACATTTCAAATTAAAACCTCTAGGAGCCTTTTGCCACAAACTGATTGCCTAATGACAAAAGTGGCACAAGGGGAGGCATGTGGGGGGCCGGATAAAAAACTCAACACCTTTATGCACATCTAGAGACCCTGTCTGAACATATGAACACACTTTAAGTGTTTTGTTTAAAACCCCTAGGAGCCTTTTGCTGGAAACTGATTCTCTAATGACAAAAATGGCGCTATGGGCACCTCATAGGGCTGAATCAAAAATCTGAAACCTTTATGCTCATCTAGAGACCCTACCTGAACATAAGAATACACTTTCAGCATTTTGAATTAACCTCCCCCCCCCACCCCCTCCTCCCCAGAGCTTTCAGCTTAAACAGATTCTCTAATGACAAAAGTGGTGCTACGGGCACCACACGGGGCTGAATTATAAATCCAAAACCTTTATGCACATCTAGACATCCTACTGGAATGTATGAACACACTTTCAACATTTCAAATTAAAACCCCTACATGTAGGAGCCTTTCGCTACAAACTGATTCTCAATGACAAAAGTGGCACTTTGGGTGCCCCATGAGGTCGAATAAAAAATCTGAAACCTTTATGCACATCTAGAGAGACACCACTGGAACATATGAACACACTTTCAACATTTCGGATTTCGCCTTTCACTGATAACCGAGTCTCTAATGACAAAAGTTGTGCTGTGGGTGCCACATAGGGCTGAATCAAAAATCTGAAACCTTTATGCACATCTGGAGACCCTACCTGAATATATGAACACACTTTCAGCATTTCGAATTAAAACCCTTGGGTGCCTTTTTGCTGGAAACTGATTATCAACAAAAGTGGCGTTACAGGCACCACTTGGGTCTGAATTAAAAATACAAAACCTTCATGCACATCCAGAGACCCTACTGGAACACACTTTCAATGATTTGAATTTACAACACCTAGCAGCTTTTGCCAGGAAACCGAATCTCTAACGACAAAAGTGGCGCTACTTGGGTCCAAATTAAAACTTTCAATGTTTCGAATTAAAACCCCTCAGAGCCTTTCGCCACAAACCGGTTCCCTAACAACAAAAGTGGCACTACGGATGCCCCAAGGGGTCACATCAAAAATCCAAAACCTTTATGCACATCTAGAGATCTTCCTGGAACATGTTAATACACTTTCAACATTTCAAATTAAAACTCCCAGGAGGCTTTCACCACAGACCGATTCTCTATCGACAAAAGCAGGCCTGGCATTCTGAAAAATGCAGGAGGGCAAAAAATCGCTCTCCTCAATCAGCTTAGGATAGTAATTAGCTTTACACAGCATTTTAAGTATCCAGTTGAACGAACTCATTGAAACTGAAACTAACAGACTATTACATCAGTGATTTTATTAACTTTACTAAGGTAAAGCAAAATCTCTCCGACATCTAGATGTCTCACACAACAACCGAACAGACACTTGACAAGACCTGTGTGTGTATCCAAGTTGGAGGGGGGAGGGGGGTTGAAGGTGGTAGTGGTAGGCGTATGACTTTCTTGGACAACAGGTCTGCTTGAATCTACAGTCACATCCTGGTGCATGTGCTTCAAGTGACAGGATAGTAGTAATGGTAGTATATTATAGTGTCAATATTCCTTGAATAATTACCTTTCAAACTGTGATATCAGTTGTTGAAACTGACAGAAAAAAAAATATTGCTGTGACCCATTTTGCTTTAAATGATTGCAGCTGTGTTTGGGTATGGTTGCAGCCATTACCTTTTCCCACTAAACCACTTTCAAATGAAATTACGTGATGTTATGTGACTTTGAAGTTAAATTACATTTTTGCTTTACAACAAAAATTTAATGTGAGCATAATACATGTAATCTCAATCATCCCACACCAAAATATTTAGGAGGGCAATTTTTCGCTCTCCTTAATTCTTTCAGGAGGGCAGTAAGGAGAGCTAAAAAATCGCTCTCCTGAAATTGCCAAGCCTGCAAAAGTTGTGCTATGGTGCCCCATGGTGGCCGGATCAAAAATCCAAAACTTTTATGCACATCAAAAGACTCTACGTTTTGAATTAAAACCCCCTAGGCACCTTCCATCGGAAACCAATTTTCTAACGAATAAAGTGGCACTGTGGGCAGAATAAAAAATCCAAAACCTTTATGCACACTAGAGACCCTAATGGAACATATGAACACACTTTCAACATTTCAAATTAACCCCCCCCCCCCCCCCCAGAGCCTTTCGCCACAAACCTGTTCTCTAACAACAAAAGTGGCACCACCGGTACCCCATTGGGCAGAATTAAAAATCCCAAATCTTTATTGAACATGTAGAGATCCTATTGGAACATATTAACACACTTTCAATGTTTCAGTTTAAACCCATAGGAGCCATTTGCCACAAACTGATTCCCTAATGACAAAAATGGCTCTGCAGATGCCCCGGGGCCACATAAAAAATCCAAAACCTTCATGCACATCTAGAGATCCTAATGAAACATGTTAACACACTTTCAACATTTCAAATTAAAACCCCTAGGAGCCTTTTGCCACAGACCGATTCTCTAACGACAAAAGTTGTGCTATGGTGCCCCAAGGGGGCCCGAATTAAAAATCCAAAACTTTTATGCACATCTAAAGACTCTACTGGAACATATTAACACACTTTCAACGCTTTGAATTAAAACCCCCTAGGCGCCTTCCACCGGAAACCGATTATCTAACGAATAAAGTGACACTATGGGTGCCCCCCCGGGGCTGAATAAAAAAAACCAAACCTTAATGCACATCTAGAGACCCTTCTGGAACATATGAACACACTTTCAATGTTTCGAATTAAAACTCCCCAGAGCCTTTCACCACAAATCTATTCTCTAACAACAAAAGTGGCATTACTGGTACCCCTTGGTGCCGAATAAAAAATCCCAAATCTCTGTTGAACATGTAGAGACCCAACTGGAACATATTTATACACTTTCAATGTTTCAGTTTAAACCCATAGGAGCCTTTCACCACAAACCGATTCCCTAATGACAAAAGTGGCTCTACGGATACCCCGGGGCCACATCAAAACTCCAAAACCTTTATGCACATCTAGAGACCCTACTGGAACATGTTAACACACTTTTAACGTTTCAAATTAAAACCCCTAGGAGCCTTTCTCCACAAACCGATTCTCTAACGACAAAAGTTATGCTATGGTGCCCCGTGGGGGCCCGAATAAAAAATCCAAAACTTTTATGCACATCTAAAGACCCTACTGGAATATATTAACACACTTTCAACGTTTTGAATTAAAACCCCCTAGACGGCTTCCACCGGAAACCGTTTCTCTAATGAATCAAGTGGCACTATGGGTGCCCCAGGGGCTGAATCAAAAATCCAAAACCTTTATGCACATCTAGAGACCCTACTGGAACATATGAACACACTTTCAACATTTCAAATTACCCCCCCCCCCCCCCCCCCCCCCTCCCCCCCAGAGCCTTTCGCCACAAACCTGTTCTCTAACAACAAAAGTGGCACCACCGGTACCCCATTGGGCAGAATTAAAAATCCCAAATCTTTATTGAACATGTAGAGATCCTATTGGAACATATTAACACACTTTCAATGTTTCAGTTTAAACCCATAGGAGCCATTTGCCACAAACTGATTCCCTAATGACAAAAATGGCTCTGCAGATGCCCCGGGGCCACATAAAAAATCCAAAACCTTCATGCACATCTAGAGATCCTAATGGAACATGTTAACACACTTTCAACATTTCAAATTAAAACCCCTAGGAGCCTTTTGCCACAGACCGATTCTCTAACGACAAAAGTTGTGCTATGGTGCCCCAAGGGGGCCCGAATTAAAAATCCAAAACTTTTATGCACATCTAAAGACTCTACTGGAACATATTAACACACTTTCAACGCTTTGAATTAAAACCCCCTAGGCGCCTTCCACCGGAAACCGATTATCTAACGAATAAAGTGACACTATGGGTGCCCCCCCGGGGCTGAATAAAAAAACCCAAACCTTAATGCACATCTAGAGACCCTTCTGGAACATATGAACACACTTTCAATGTTTCGAATTAAAACTCCCCAGAGCCTTTCACCACAAATCTATTCTCTAACAACAAAAGTGGCATTACTGGTACCCCTTGGTGCCGAATAAAAAATCCCAAATCTCTGTTGAACATGTAGAGACCCAACTGGAACATATTTATACACTTTCAATGTTTCAGTTTAAACCCATAGGAGCCTTTCACCACAAACCGATTCCCTAATGACAAAAGTGGCTCTACGGATACCCCGGGGCCACATCAAAACTCCAAAACCTTTATGCACATCTAGAGACCCTACTGGAACATGTTAACACACTTTTAACGTTTCAAATTAAAACCCCTAGGAGCCTTTCTCCACAAACCGATTCTCTAACGACAAAAGTTATGCTATGGTGCCCCGTGGGGGCCCGAATAAAAAATCCAAAACTTTTATGCACATCTAAAGACCCTACTGGAATATATTAACACACTTTCAACGTTTTGAATTAAAACCCCCTAGACGGCTTCCACCGGAAACCGTTTCTCTAATGAATCAAGTGGCACTATGGGTGCCCCAGGGGCTGAATCAAAAATCCAAAACCTTTATGCACATCTAGAGACCCTACTGGAACATATGAACTCACTTTCAACGTTTCGAATTAAAACTCCACAGAGCCTTTCACCACAAACCTATTCTCTAACAACAAAAGTGGTACTACAGGTACCCCATGGGGCCGAATAAAAATCCAAAACTTTTATGTACATCTAGAGACCCTACTGGAACATATTAACACATTTTCAACGTTTCGAATTAAAACCCCCTAGACGCCTTCCACCGGAAACCGTTTCTCTAATGAATAAAGTGGCAATATGGGCGTCCCAGGGGCTGAATCAAAAATCCAAAACCTTTATGTACATCTGGTGGAGATGGGCAGTTAACCGAAAATTTGGTCCGGTTTTGGTTTTGTTATCAAAACTGAAACTATTATAGAAAACCTGTCGTCATGGTTTTTAACTTCAGTGTTGAAAAACCCTAATCAGGTCTTTTCTTCTCAAAATAAAGAGAGAAACAACCTAAAGTTAACCTTGTTTTCAAACTTCAGAGTCACGATACCCCTTTTTCAGAACAGCAGCACTAATTGGTATTGCGTTCGAGCATAGCATCTACCGCGAAAATAGGTGACAAAATGACTTTTTCGCACCGTGGTTTAGACATTCATCTGTTTAGCAAATGGGATTTCCATTGCAGAACTGGAATTTGTCACTTGTTCCACATTTATAATGACAAATATATTTATTACTACACGTAATTTTAAATGCTTGAACTCCAAAGCCTGCATCAAAATCACAGTTGCTCTTCTTCTTCTTCTTCTTCTTCTTCTTCTTCTTCTTCTTCTTATGAAATCCCAGCATTAATTTTTCGCTGCACCCTGTGAAAACCCCATTGCTTTTTCAGAGGACCCTGATTGATTCAGATTGATTCATTGTGGGGGTTCTTTAGACAGGTAATGAAGTACACTATATACAAGGGAGGAATCGGGGGAATTTTTGCTGAGCTGTAGCTCTTTTGCCACAGTAGGGTTCTTTAACGTACACAGTAATTACTGCACATGGGACAGCCATTTACGTCCTCACCCGATAGGATGAGCATAGCACCATTCCCGTACATGGCACTATGGAGGAGCAGTGTGGTTTTGAATCCACGCCGGTATTGCATTCGACAGGGGTTCGAACTCGCAAACCTTGGGCTCCGAGCGCAACACGTTACTCTCTCGGCTACCGCATCCTCAAATGAAGTTGGATAGAAATTTAGGGTTATAATGACCTATATGAGTGACTTTTTATATGCCCGTTTGAAAAACTGGATGTATTATAGTATGGCGTTGTCCGTCTGTCCGTCCGTCCATCCGTTTGGTTTCCGAACAATAACTTTAGTATTTGTTTTCCGATCGGCTCCAAATGTGGTATGTGGTTTAATCACAACAAAATACAGGTCAAGTTCGAATATGGGGTCGGTCCGAACATTTTTCGCCTGAATTATGGCCCCAGTTGGACTTAGAATTCGTCAAATATTTGGTTTCCGGATGATAACTTTAGTATTTGTTTTCCGATCGGCTCCAAATTTGGTATGTGGTTTAATCACAACAAAATACAGGTCAAGTTCGAATATGGGGTCGGTCCGAACATTTTTCGCCTGAATTATGGCCCCTGTTGGACTTAGAATTCTTCGTCAAATATTTGGTTTCCGGATGATAACTTTAGTATTTGTTTTCCGATCGGCTCCAAATTTGGTATGTGGTTTAATCACGACAAAATACAGGTCAAGTTCAAATATGGGGTCGGTCTGAACAATTTTTGCCTGAATTATGGCCCCTGTTGGACTTAGAATTCGTCAAATATTTGGTTTCCGGATGATAACTTTAGTATTTGTTTTCCGATCAGCTCCAAACTTGGTATGTGGTTTAATCACAACAAAATACAGGTCAGGTTCGAATATGGGGTCGGTCTGAACAATTTTTGCCTTATGGCCCCTGTTGGACTTAGAATTCTTCGTCAAATATTTGGTTTCCGGATGATAACTTTAGTATTTGTTTTTCGATTGGCTTCAAACTTGTTAGTCTTTTTCTCAAATGACTGAAAAATTTAGTCATTTCACAAAATCACTGATTTCAATTTCTGACCGTAACATATATATATATGCCAGTATAAATTTCTCGCACTCTAAAAAAATTGCAAATGTGTTAAAATGGTACAATTTGAACAGTTCACGGGCATATGGTGCAATGCCCAGCGGTGCTCTTGTTCTCAATAAAATGTTTATGGTCGGCATAATTTTTTAGGGTGTGTCGCGTTACCCTAAACACGTGTAGGGGGGGGGGGGGGGGGGGGACTAATTTTGCAACAAACTCCAGGCAAAAATCATTTTTAGCTTAACTTGACCCGTGTAGAAGTCTGTTAGTCTGAGTCTGTTCACATTTTCCTTTACCACAGGCTACACCCCGTAGTTCTTGTCCGAACGTCTCAAAATTTCATATGCAGGTTTGAGGTCATGTCTAGATGAGAAGGTTTTGGTCATGATTGGTCAACCATGATGGCTGCCTGAGCCTGAAACCCCAAAACCTTTATCACAGTCTGCAGGTCGTATTTATGAAGGGATTTCATGGTAACGTGGATGGATGACTCTGTATAATATCTAGTATGATGTCTAGATGAGAATTTCCCCATTTGGTCACGATCTGTCAACCATGACGACTGTCGGAGCCCAAAACTCAGAGACCTTTTCACAGTGTACAGGTCATATTTTTAGAGGAATTTCATTATAACCTGGTAGGATGACTCCATATAATGTCTAGATGAGAACGTCCTCTTTTGGTTGTGATTGGTCAACTGTGACGGCTAGAGGAGCCCGAAGCCCAAAAACCTTTAGCACAGTATTCAAGTCATATTTATGAGGGGATTTCATAGTAATTTGGTAGGATAACTCCAGATATTGTCTATATGAGAATGTCCATGATGCCATGATGGCTGCCTGAGCCCAAAACCTGAAAAACTTTAGCACAGACTACAGGTTGCTTTTATGAAAGGATTTCATTGTAACTTGGTAGGATGACTCAGTATAATGTCTAGATGAGGACATCCCCTTTTGGTTGCGATCGGTCAACCATGATGGCTGCCCGTGCCCAAAACCCGAAAACCTATAGCACAGTCAACACGCCATATTTATGAAGGGATTTCATGGTAACTTGGTAGGATGACTCTGTATAGTATCGAGATGAGAATGTCCCCATTTGGTCACGATCTGTCACCCCTGATGACTGCCCGAGTCCAAAACCCAGAAACCTTTAGCACAGTATACAGGTTGTATTTATGGAGGGATTTCATTATAACTTGGTAGGATGACTCCATATAATGTCTAGATGAAAACCTCCCCTTTTGGTCGCGATTGGTCGACTGTGATGGCTGCAGGGGCCTGAAACCTGAAAACCTTCAGCACAGTCTACAGGTCATATTTATGAAGGAATTTCATTGTAACTTGGTAGGATGACTCCAGATAACGTCTAGATGAGAATGTCCCCTTTTGGTCGCAATCATTCAGCCAAGATGGCTCCCTGAGCCCAAAACCCGAAAACCTTTAGTACGGACTACAGGTCGCATTTATGAAGGGATTTCAGTGTAACTTGGTAGGATGACTCAGTATAATGTCTAGATGAGGACATCCCCTTTTGGTTGCGATGGTCAACCGTGATGGCTGACCGTGCCCAAAACCCGAAAACCTTTAGCACAGTCTACAGGTCGTATTTATGAAGGGGTTTCATGGTAACTTGGTAGGATGACTCTGTATGGTATCTAGGTGAGTATGTCCCCTTTTGGTCATGATCTGTCAACCGTGATGGCTGCCAAAGCCCAAACCCCAAAACTTATGGCACAATCTGCAGGTCATATTTAAGAGGGAGGGATTTCATTGTACCTTGGTAGGATGATTCTGTATGATGTCTAGATGAGGACGTCCCCCTTTGGTTGTGATCGGTTAACCATGATCGCTACACAGGCCCGAAAACCTTTAGCACAGTCTACAGGTTGCATTTTTGAAGGGATGCCATTGTAACTTGATAGGATGACTGGTTTTGGAATAATTTCACTGTGAGTTGGTAACTTTGGTTGACATACATTAACTGTGAGGGCCACATTAACCCACCCCTCAATTCTTTAGTACAGTCTGCACCTCAAATTATTTTTATTGAAAACATAGCATACAGGGTTGAGGGAACAGAAATTAACATATTCCCAATTATCATAATTTTTATCTTATTAGCTTGCCTGATTTTCAATCAGGGGAGCTATAGTGATCTCTAACCGGCGGTCGTCCTTGAACATGGTGTTTGCTTCTCCTCCTCCCAAACTGCTGAACGAATTTAATTGATATTTGAGTTAATAGTTTGTTATGACATCACATTTTGATTTTGTTCAAATCAAGTTGCCTCGCCCCTCGGTAGGGCCACGCCCAAAAAGTGTGCTTAAATCTTAAAAATCTTCTTCTCATGAACCTGCAGTTGCAGAGACTTGATATTTGGTGTGCAGCTTCCTTTTGAGGTGTAAACTCAAGAGATGTTTGAGGAGCTATATTGCCTTCGTTATGGGAGGGGCAAGAATTTTTGCCCCGCCCAAAATTTCTATTTTCCAAACTGAGAGGAAGATTTGAACCAAATTTGATATGAGGGCTTATTGGGTCGTAAGTACTCAATTTATGCCAAAAACATTTTTCCTGTTGCCCTGTGGGAACCGCAGGAACTAAAAATAGAAACAAATTAAAACACCCATATCTCCAAAACTACCCAGGCACTGAGAATTCTTATTTGGTGTGCAGCTTCCTTAGGAACAACAGAATGGAATGGTCCAAAAAAATTGCTATCGGTTTTATCATGGGGTACATTTTTGGGACTTTGAAAAAGTGCGGAGTCAGCATTTTTATGTGTACCCATACTATGTATGGTACACATAATGCTGGCATCTGGGGTGCATCTGTCGTTCGTCCATCCTTTGTCTGTCCATCTGTCTGTCCATCTGGCATCCCGCATATCCATTTCTTTGGCATTCGATAACTTGAAAAATATTGCTTGGATTGTCAAGTTACTTTATATTTGAGTTCAGGTTACTGATGTGCCGAGCTGTATAGTTTTTGGTGTAAATCTGATTATTTGATCCTGGGATATTAACTCTTTATCCTTCAAATTGAGAATTCTTCCAATCCCTTTGGCATGAGATAACCCAAAAAATATCAGTCCAGTTGTCATGTTACTTAATATATATCTTCAGGTTACTGATGTTCCGAACTGTATAGTTTTTGGTGTAAATCTGTTCTTTTGAACCTGAGATATTAACACTTTATCCTTCAAATTGAAAATTCATCCAGTCCCTTTGGCATTCGATAACTTGAAAAATATTGCTTGGATTGTCAAGTTACTTTATATTTGTGTTCAGGTTACTGATGTGCGGAGCTGTATAGTTTTTGGTGTAAATCTGATAATTTGATCCTGAGATATTAACCCTTTATCTTTCAAATTGAAAATTCCTCCAATCCCTTTGGCATTCAATAACTTGAAAAATATTGCTTGGATTGTCAAGTTACGTTATATTTGTATTCAGGTTATTGATGTGCCGAGCTGTATAGTTTTTGGTGTAAATCTGTTATTTTGATCCTGAGATATTAACCCTTTATCCTTCAAATTGAAAATTCCTCCAATCCCTTTGGCATTCGATAACTTGAAAAATATTGCTTGGATTGTCAAGTTACTTTATATTTGTGTTCAGGTTACTAATGTGCCGAGCTGTATAGTATTTGGTGTAAATCTGGTAATTTGATCCTGAGATATTAACCCTTTATCCTTCAAATTGAAAATTCCTCCAATCCCTTTGGCATGAGATAACTCAAAAAATATCAATCCGATTGTCATGTTACTTCATATATGTGTTCAGGCTACTGATGTGCCGAGCTGTATAGTTTTTGGTGTAAATCTGATAATTTGATCCTGTGATATTAACCCTTTATCCTTCAAATTGAGAACTCCTCCAATCCATTTCTTCAGCATGCGATAACTCAAAAAATATTGATCCGATTATCAGGTTACTTTATATATGTATTCATGTTACTGGTGTGCTGTGCTGTATAGTTTTTGGTGTAAATCTGATAATTTGATCCTGAGATATTAACCCTTTATCCTTCAAATTGAAAATTCCTCCAATCTCTTTGGCATGAGATAACTCAAAAAATATCAATCCAATTGTCATGTTACTTCATATATGTGTTCAGGCTACTGATGTGCCGAGCTGTATATTTCGGCATGCGATGACTCAAAAAATATTAATCAGATTATCAGGTTACTTTATATATGTATTCAGGTTACTGATGTGCTGTGCTGTATAGTTTTTTATGTAAATCTAATAATTTGATTCAGAGATATTAACCCTTTAACCACCAAATTAGAAACTCCTCCAATCCATTTCTATATGTACCCATATCATGTATGTTGTGCATAATGTCGGCATCCAGAGTGGCCCTCCATCTTACAGCTTTCTACTAGTTGCCCGAATGTGTACACATCTGACGATTTCATCGGCCTATTTTTTAACACTGTGGGTAATGGGAAAAACATTTAAGACTACTTTTCTCCCAAACCACTGCTCCAAAAAGCTGTCAGATTTCACATATAACATCCTTGGCAGATTGTTTCACATGTTTATTGAAATCAAATCCCTGGGTCCATATTTGGGCTCTCTATGGGAGCCCAAATGTTTAAATTAGTGCAGTATGCAGGGGGGGGGGGGGGGTGGGTCTTCCAAAAAATTCTGGACACAAGGCCTAAAATTTTTTTTTCCACCTTTTGACCACCACCCACCCACCCACGTGCAAAAAAAATATTTTTTTCCTCTGACCACTTGGACACCCACCCCACCACCTATATTTTTTCAGTGTATCACCACAGTGGGTAATGAAAAATTATTGCACTGAGCTTCCAGTTGTCAATCCTTGCCTTAATTTGAAACAGAATCTACTGTCTAAACTAATTATGTGCACATCAACCAGTATCAACAGAAGCATTTAGATTTTCAGTTGAGCATTTGTAATTCATGCATTTCAATAATATGCCTATATACGCTATGACGTAGTGTATACTGGCATATTATTGAAATGCATGAATTACAAATGCTGAACTGAAAGTTCTGGCCTCATTGCTCTCATAATAATTATCATTCATGTGTTAAGTTCCGAGACTGAAGAAACAGTTTAAATTTAGTGAAGAAGTTTTAATTTTAATGACCTGACTACAGGCTAAGTGTCTAGGCTTGAGGTTTCAGCCAATTGTCATTACTCAAAAGATAGTAGATAGCATAGGAAAGCTGAAAATCTGTCACCCAACACTATTGTAAATCTCACTGTCCGTCCTGGTCCGTCTCCGAAAAAATGTCAGCATTGATTTCTGCATATAACAGCATATAATGTAAGAATTAGACTATTTTTGTGAACATTAAATAGAGGATTAAAATAATCTTCTTTTGCTGCATAGTATTATGCTCAGCTACTCATTTATATACTCTGCCTCAGTCAGGGTCAGTTTTCAATTCAAATATTAACTGTAACTTTTGTTTCATGTTTTCACAAGATAGCCAGACAAACCCTCTGTGAAAACCCTGGTACTATCACTATGAGCTTGAATTAAGTAAGTGGGGTTTTATATCAAAGATGCACAGTGAGAATTTTCATTAGTTTCAGGTTACAAGAGCTCTACTCAGAGAAACTGGGCATTTAGATTATTTTCCGTAATTTTTTTACATTATTTTAAATGTTCTGCTAAACACATTGCTACTCATTGTAAAATCCAAATTGTGCCATGATGATTCAGCTATGAAAATTATGTTAACCATTCCCAAATTAAAATTCATAAATTTCCACTTATTGTTTTTAGTCAAACTGGAGTACACAATTCTTTAATGCATCTAATTTAATTTACAAAAAAAGAGAACAAATCCCCCAATCAGCCTAGTGGGGCCGTATTCACTAACCCTACCTGACAAACAGGTGCCTACTAGACTACTAAACAACAATATAGCCTTGTTATGTGAAAATAATTTGAAAAAAAAACACCAGGAAAAAAATTGCAACTCCAGGAAAAAAGGTGTTTTGGCCCCCATCCGACCACCCACCCACCCCGGCCTTGTGTCCGGAATTTTTTGGAAGACCCCCCCCTGCAGTATGAGGAATATTCTGTAAAAATCTTCTTTTTCAGATCTACCAATCAGAATCTTTTGATATTTTGTATGCAGCATGCTTAGGTGGAGAGAGATTCAAGTTTGTTCAACCCAAGTCCCTGGGTTCATATTTGAGCTCACTGTGGGAGCCCGAATTATAACTTAGTTCAAAATGAGGAATTTTTTAAAAAAAATCTTCTTTTTCCAGCAGTCAGAATGTTTTGATATTTGGTATGCAGCATCCTTGGGGGGTGGGGGTGGGGGGGGGGGGGGAGATTCAAGTTTGTTCAAGCCATGTCCCTAGGTTCATATTCAGGCTCACTGTGGGAGCTCCAATTGTAACTTAGTTCAAACTGCAGAACCTTCTTTAAAAATCTTCTTCTTCAGATCCAGCAGTCAGAATGATTTGATATTTGGTATACAACATCCTTAGGGGGGATGGGATTCAAGTTTGTTCAAGCCAAGTCCCTGGGTTCATATTTGGGCTCACTGTGGGAGCTCGAATTCTAACTTAGTTCAATTTGAGGAATTTTTCTTTAACAAATATCCTTCAGATTCAGCGGTCGGAATGTTTTTAGCTCAACTTGACAAAGTCAAGCTGAGCTATTGCCATCACTTCTCGTCCATCGGCGTATGTACGTACAATTTCTGTCAAAAAATGTTGCCGCGGCCAACGTTCTTAGAACTTAGTTCAGTCAGAAGACTCAATATTTCCCTTTGGCACACCCTACAGGGTACATTTATGATCGGATTGCTTTGAAACCTGGCATGCTTGTTTGGGGTGACCTCTAGGTGGGAGCTATCGATTTTCTTCAATTTCCATCAAAAAATGTTGCCGTGGCTAACGTTCTTAGAACTTAGTTAAGTCAAACCACAATATTTCCCTTTGGCACACCCTACAGGGCACATTTATGATTTGATTGCTTTGAAACCTGGTATGCTTATTTAGGGTGACTTCTAGATGGGAGCTATCGATTTTCTTCAATTTCTGGCAAAAAATGTTGCCACGGCCAACGTTCGTAGAACTTAGTTTAGTCAGACCTCAATATTTCCCTTTGGCACACCCTACAGGGCCCATTTATGATCAGATTGCTTTGAAACCTGGTATGCTTGTTTGGGGAGACCTCTAGATGGGAGCTATCGATTTTCGTCAATTTCTGTCCAAAAATGTTGCCACGGCCAACGTTCTTAGAACTTAGTTTAGTCAGAAGACTCAATATTTCCCTTTGGCACACCCTACAGGGTACATTTATAATCGGATTGCTTTGAAACCTGGCAGGCTTGTTTGGGGTGACCTCTAGATGGGAGCTATCAATATTTTTATACTGTACCAATGACCCAGACTTAGCTTAGCTGGTGCTAACTCCAACAAAACCAGGGCCAAACACAAATTTTGCCCCCCAATCCCCCAAATTTGCATCCAAAACAAAAAGAAATCATGTCCTAAAGGACCTCCATAGTACGTCTCTACTGCGCATGCGCAGTGACGCAGTCGTCCCGAAATTGGCGCCAATTATCATTCTCTGTTTGGCCCTTCATCAGTCAACATCTCACTGATCTTTGTGCTTGTAAATCTCAGTTTAAAGGATGCCAGACAGGTAATTTTTGGAGGAAATGTGATTCTAAGGAGGATAGAAGGAGGAGAGGAAAAAGAAGTGGCAAAAAATAATCAGGGCTGTACTTAAAATTTTTTGATGAAATTATGTTAAGTTGCCTATTTTCGAGGCATGGGCCTCTTGTTGTCATTCTTGCTAATTGTTGCACTGCTTATTCAGTGTTTCCTCTCCCCTAGCCTTCTAAAGTCCCCCCTGGCAATTCTCCCATGCTTTTGGCATATTTTTGAGAAGTTTCATTTCTAAAATTTCCTGGGAGAGTTGCTTGGTTACAGAATGTTTTCTGTTATTTTCCCCATAGTTACGTTTTCACCCATGGGTGTATAACGTTTGTGTTCTGCATCTTCCATCTGATGTTCTACAGATTCTCCCCTGGGAGTCTCTGTTTTGCATCAGATAGAGTGTAATTGATGACTGATTCCGGGCCAGTTTTTTCAGTGCCTGGAGTCATGTTTTCTGGTGTTTTTACACTGTTTGTTTTCATTGGCAACAGCCTTTTTTGAGGGGGGCTGTTTGCCTTTGTGGTAGTTTATCTCATTATAAGATACATTTATATTATCCGAAAGTGTCTCATTAATTATTTTATATAAATTTAAAATTTTTGACCACACTTTGCCATCGGATCCATCGGGGCTCAACGTTACTTTTCAGCAACTTGGGCTTCTCTGAAAAAATATTTTTTCAAAATTATTTTGTTTTGCAATTGTTTTTTCATTTATTAATGGATCATGTTATTATGTATCTTTGTGTCAGGGGTTTTTGCGAGTAACTAGGACTTATTGTTGTTCTTTCACAATGAAGGGACATTGTTCAAATTGTAATAGGAAGAAATCTTCCCCTGACTTTCATGATCATTGTATTAATTGTAGTCAGTGTTCTCGCATTAATCCCTGTCCTATATGTGAACATTGGGATGAGAAACATTGGAAACGTGTGTCACGATATGTTGTTTCTGGAGAAAGAGCGATGCCGGCTCTTTCTCCACAAGGTCACTCTACTCTCTCAGTTTCTATTTCAGAGGAACCAGAACAGGGTGATGTTTCCATGTTATCTTCTTCAAGTGTGCGTCCGTCGTCACAAATGAATTCAGAGCTAGCGGCAAAAGTGCTCATGGAGATTAGACAAGCGTCGTCCGCTAGCTCGCCCGGTGTAGCGTCCATTCACCGAATGGTTCGGCAGCCGGGTTCGTCCGATGCGGTCCAAGAGGAAATTTTGGGTGATGCGAGCACTATAAACATAATAGATGCACACCCAGTGACGGCGGATAGTAAACGAGAACGGAGGAAGCCTTGTAGTCCGGTTCCTAGCTCGTCCAGGTCCAGCCGGGCCGCGAGCGAGAGAGGTCCCTCTCTCGTACAACAACATCTGGGACCAGATGTTGTGGTACAAAATGTGTCTTTAGCGGAGCATACGTCCGTCGCTCGGGACGCTCCGTTGTATAAGCAGTCCGCAGAGACTGTTAAGGCTTCCTCTTCTCGTCAGCGCACACGACCGCACCTTGGCTGCGTGACCTCCGATATTTTGCCAGCTTCGCTGATGAAGGATTCTTCGGCGACCAGGTCACACCATCCGGCAGCCAGGGATTCGAGACCGATGGACTCCGGACGTTCGCATAGGAAAAGTATGCGGGAGCCATCTGATGCGGAGCTGCCCTCGGCGAAGCAGCGAAAGACTGTGCCTCCGCAGGTCTCGACGTCGGACATTCTTGTGCAGATAGCACAGCTTATCGCAGCATCCCAGCAGCCGACAGAAACGGTGTCGGATCGAGAATTATCCGACGGCGCTGGGTCGGTACGCTCCGCCGAAGCATCGGGGGCGGACGACCGGGAACATCGGGAGGTCCGACCGGATGGTGAAAGGGATACGGATGAATTGGAGCTATCCCTTTCGGAACAACATAAAGCTGCCGTGGACTTCATCCGGCACTTTCTCCCTCAAGTTGTTCCGTCGGGCCAGACTGCTGCGCTTCCGGACCAGAGAATTATAGCGTCATTGGACTCTGAATTTTTTGAGCGGTTCAGGGACATCGCTCCCGAGTTTCCGTCGCAGTCCAATAATGTTGCAAGAACATTTGAATTATTGAACGACGCTATATTTAAACTTGCTTCCAGGACGGGGAAAGCAGGTTTCTTGTCCGCTAATACTCTTAACCTGCCTTTCATTAATGCAAGGAATAAATTCGACACGGCAGGACAGGGTATACCGAGAGTTCCTCTGCGTATGGACGACGAGGCGGAAGACTTAGAGCTATCATTACCGTCGTCAGCTTCTATTCCAACCGCGGTGTTTGAAACAGCTATTGCGTCTAACAGAGCCAATTTAGATGCCTTATCTTACGCAGATCACCTTACTAAGGCGTTATCACTGCGCCTTCAAGGGGAAGAGTTTCAGGATATACAATCCTCTTTAAGACTTCTTTCAAGGGCAGTAGCTTATTCCACGTGTAACTCCGCCCTTTCAGTGGCAAATCTGGAGTTGGTTAGACGTGACGCAGCCCTAGCTACATCCACACTAGTGGATTCTAAGGTGAAGAACTCTCTTAGAGTCGCTTCGGTCTCAGGAGAACTTCTCTTTGACGGCAAGCTTTCCGCTATTTATGATAATATTAAAAAGAAAGCTAATGATTCTCTGTTGTTCAGATCCGCTCCTAAAAAGTCGGATACAGCAGACACGAATAAGGCAGGCACTTCTGGGTCTAATGCGCCCAAGAGAGGTTCCTATAGAGGTTCCGGTGTGTCCTCTTGGTCTTATTCGAGAGACCGTCAGGATAACGACTCTCGTTCGGGACGTCCTTCAGGCCGGGACAATCGGTCGGACGCCCCGAGGTCGACGAGGCGAGGTGCGGGTCGTGGAAGACGTGGTTTCTCCTACCGCAGGCCTCGCAGGTCCAGGAGGTGATGGCTTAAACCTCTATCGCGTTCCGGTTGGCGGAAGGTTGTCGAGTTTTTCACAAGAGTGGGCGTCGATTACGGACGACCCGTGGGTGAGAGGAGTGACTTCGGAAGGTCTAAAGATATCCTTCAAACGAAAGCCTCCATTAACTCGAAGTCCAAAGTGGACTCATCTTCCGTCAAATCCACAGAAAAGAGACGCTCTGTTATCAGAGGTGCAGTCTCTTTTAATGAAGAACGCGGTAGAGGTCGTAGAAAACCAGGAATCTCTGGGATTCTACAGCCATCTGTTTCTGGTTCCGAAACCAGACGGCTCGTTCCGTCCAGTCATAGATTTGAGCTGGATAAACAAGCTGATCGTCTCTCCGAAGTTTTATATGGAGACGATTCGATCGGTCAGAGCGAGTATTCGGGTGAACGATTATGCAACGAGCATAGATCTCAAAGATGCGTACTTTCACGTCATGGTACATCCGACATTCCGAAAGTATCTACGCTTCGCAGTCCTAGGAGTGGTGTATCAGTTCCGGGCCATGTGCTTCGGATTGAATCTAGCACCCTGGGCTTTCACTCGGGTAATGAACTCGGTAATGATCTACTTCCGAGTTCCGAGCTCATTCGTCTGCGGTAACGTCGGCCTACCTGGACGACATTCTTCAGAGGTACGGCAACGAGTTAACGCTTCAGAACGATGTTCAGAATCTTCTTCTATTGCTCCGACGTCTCGGTTTCATAGTAAACGAGGAGAAGTCGGATCTGGTGCCGTCCAAGTCATTCACTCATCTGGGAATGAGCTTCGAGACGCACAACAATCTCGTTCGTCTGCCGTTAACCAGAGCGAAATTAGTCAGTTGTTACGCTCGCTATTGTCTGCACGCAGACAAAGTCACGGCGAGAGAATTTATGAGACTGATAGGTCTGTGCGGAGCCGCCGCGGATCTCATTCCGATGGGGCGGCTACGCACACGTCCTCTTCAAATTTTCCTGACTCAGAATTGGAGTGTGAAAATTCATTCGCTCGATGTAGACGTTCTCTTGTCAGATCAAGTGAAACAAGAGATTCAGACTTGGGCAAACATTCAGTGGTTAACTCAAGGAGTTCCGCTGCAGTTGCCGGATCCGAGTTTTACCATTATGACGGATGCCAGTCAAACAGGTTGGGGTGCATCATTAATCCCAACGGATTCAAGATGCCAGGGTCTTTGGGATCCGCAATTCCTGTGCAAGCACATAAACATCAAGGAAATGATGTCAATTTGGCTTGCGTTACGTCACTGGATGGACATTATTCACGATGCTCATGTCCAAATCCTATCCGACAATACGACAGTAGTGGCGTATATACGGAATCAGGGAGGCACTCATTCAGTTCCGTTGTTCAATCTAACGGAAAGAATCCTTCTGTTTGCGTTAGAACATCACGTTCTTCTTTCGGTCCGTCACATACCGGGTCGTCTGAATGTGCTAGCAGACTCCCTTTCACGAAAGGGTCGCTTGTTGCCGTCGGAGTGGACTCTCAACAAACAAGTATTCAATCAGATTTGCTACCAATGGGAACGGCCAATGATAGACTTATTTGCGACACATCTCAACAATCAGTTGCAGACGTATGTGTCCCCGTGTCCGGATCCAAGAGCATTTGCAGTAGACGCTCTGTCGATCCCTTGGGACGGAATGATAGGATATGCGTATCCTCCAGCGCCGTTAATTCAACAAGTATTGCTAAAGATAAAACAATCTCAATGCAAGATTCTGTTGGTAGCATCTCTGTCGCCACAGAGACCGTGGATAAATCTACTCAGGTGTCTGTTGTGGGACCTACCGCGGAAGCTTCCTCCACGAGAGGATCTTCTTTCGCAGGGGAAATCACGCCAACTCCATCACAACCCGCAAGGTCTCAACCTTCACGTTTTTCCGTTGTGCGGTCCTTCTTGCATGGCAAGCACTTTACAGGACGAGCAGTGGACGCGATTTCTAACTGTAGGAGGACCTCCTCTTCGCTAAACTATGCGGCTAAGTGGAAGGTTTTTCGTCGTTGGTGTAGGGATCATTCTGTAGATATATTTGATCCCTCTATACCAGACATTGCAAACTTTCTAGTATACTTGTTTGACAAAATCAAACTGCAGCCTGTTACTATAAAGGGTTATAGATCTATGTTATCTGATACCTATGCACATCATGATAGTTTACAAATTGGATCTAATGTCTCTTTATCGAAATTGGTTAGAAACTTTTCGATAAATAGACCCAGAACTCTTAGATTAATTCCTAAGTGGAATTTAGCTTGGGTTCTCCTTAAATTGAAGGAAAAGCCATTTGAACCTCTTGGGACAGTAGATTTCAAATTCTTATCTTATAAGACAGCTTTTCTCTTAGCTTTCTCTTCTGCCAGAAGAGTCAGTGAGCTTCATGCATTATCGGTGGATGATTCTCATTATCGTAGTGTTGGGAACACTATCACCTTCACTACTAATGTGGGTTTTTTAGCTAAGAATCAGGCTCCTAATAAATATCCGGAACCTATTGTTATTAAGGCTCTTCCGTCTTCAGACGGGCGTAGGCCTTTACTCTGTCCTGTTAGAGCACTACGTATCTATAAACAGAGATCTCAGTTCATCAGAAAGGGACGGAAACGTTTCTTTCTGTCTTTGATGCCTAATAGAAAGGACATTTCAGTCCATTCTATTGCTAGATGGATTCAGTTAACTATCCGTACTGCTTATGAAGATTTATCTTCTTCTCAGCAGTCTGTGCTTATGATTTCTGCTCATGAAGTAAGAGCTCTTTCTACTTCCTGGGCTTATGCTAATAGTGTTGCTATTACAGATTTAATGAAGGCTGCTTATTGGTCTCAGCCATCCACATTTACGAATTTTTATCTCAGAAATATTGAGTCCATTTCTGGAGACCTGCATTGTTTAGGTCCGTTATCTGTTGCTCAGAATGTCGTCCACTAAACAGTTGCAACTATAGTTATGCAGGCTTTCTGTTCCGGCAGTGACTCCGTCCGGCTGCCCTCTTCGCTCTGGGCTATTTGACCCAGGGCAAGGGGAAGGGGGGGGGGGGGCGGGTGTTCCCTTAGGTCACCTGCTTTATAGTGAAAAGCAAGGGAATGCCTCCTCCAAGACAGTATTTCTGAGTCGCTTCCGGGATGGTTTTAAAGTGTAATATTAATGTTTAATTTCATTCATGTCTTATTTTTAAAGTGTAGCTCGGTGTGAAGCATTTGTATATGTCAAGTGTCAAACGGGCTTTAATATACAATACTCGGACACTTTTAAATGATTATAAAGAGTCTCAATTCTCTGGACTACTTTATTTATTGGCTTGCTTTAAAAATAATTAGTATAAGGGTTATACTGGATGTTAATAGAGAACATGAATGTTATTGTGCTCAATTATTAAGGGTAGTGTATCTTTCTAATTTAATATTAAATAAGAAAGATACATGTAAAGCCTAATACTCCTTTCTCCTTAAGGGGTTACCTCTTTACTATATAGTTGAGCTTATTGGATTTTCCTCTGTGTCCTAGGCCCTCCAGCCTGTTTACTATTCAGCTAAGTCTGGGTCATTGGTACAGTATAAAAATGTTAAAAAATTTATAGTAATTTATATATTTTTTATACTTACCAATGACCCAGACGGGGATGGCCCTCCCTGGAGTTGGGAACTCTTGCCTCCCCGCTGAGTACATAGCGCTGACCAGGCACTGCCAGTAAGAATGATAATTGGCGCCAATTTCGGGACGACTGCGTCACTGCGCATGCGCAGTAGAGACGTACTATGGAGGTCCTTTAGGACATGATTTCTTTTTGTTTTGGATGCAAATTTTGGGGATTGGGGGGCAAAATTTGTGTTTGGCCCTGGTTTTGTTGGAGTTAGCACCAGCTAAGCTAAGTCTGGGTCATTGGTAAGTATAAAAAATATATAAATTACTATAAATTTTTTAACATTTCGTCAATTTCCGTCAAAAAATGTTGCCGCGGCCAACGTTCTTAGAACTTAGTTTAGTCAGAAGACTCAATATTTCCCCTTTGGCACACCCTACAGGGCACATTTATGATCGGATTGCTTTGAAACCTGGCATGCTTGTTTGGGGAGGCCTCTAGATGGGAGCTATCGATTTTCTTCGGTTTCTGTCAAAAAATGTTGCCACTGGCAAAAAAAATGACATTGGTACCAATAATCTTCAATTTTGCCATTTCATTTATAACTTACCAAGTTCAAGTTTGTCGAGTTGAGCTACAGTGTCATTGACACTTTCATTTACATTAAGCATGCAGATATCCTTAGGGGGGTCCCTGATTTTATATTTGGGCTCCCTGTGGGAGCTCAAATTATATCTTAGTTCAATATGAGGAATTTCTTTTCAACCTACTCACAATTATTTACAATTGGCTGTAACATAAGTGCAAGCCCTACTTCGGAACTAACTCAAGCTTTTAGAATCTTTTCCAAACGAGTT
Organism: Pictodentalium vernedei; assembly: GCA_031216915.1. Lineage (NCBI taxonomy): Eukaryota > Metazoa > Mollusca > Scaphopoda > Dentaliida > Dentaliidae > Pictodentalium > Pictodentalium vernedei. The sequence goes on from CM062293.1 coordinate 267,721,493, forward strand.
GGAAAAGTACTAGAGTGCGAAAGCACGAAAAAGATCGAAAAAAGGGTCGAGCGAGACCAGTGCTCGAAATTACAGGTACTCTCTCTGCATACCTCTTACGTTTACCGAGCGCATGCGCAACAACTGTGAACATTGACGTCAATTCCTTTTATTTCCTCCATTTGTACATGGTCGGAAATTTTTGTGACTCGTGCTTATTTGCTGTTTATTCTTCGTGAACAACTTATTCTACATTCTTAGTGTGCAAGTGGATTGTATCCTTTTGTCAAGCTACCAAATTATTGTTAATTAATGTTAATTTTTATTATTATTGCTTGTTTCTTCACACTTCATCTTGTTTTTCCCCCACGTATGAACACTACCTTCGTGCTGTTTTCCATCTGCGGGAAGCTTGATTACTTTGATATAATGCCAAAGACTATTCCTTGTACCTCTTGCTTGCAAGTGAAGCATGTAGACGACTCTCATTTCACATGTGTTACTTGCAACAATTGCACTCAGGCCCAATCATGTGGTATTTGTGGGGTTTGGTCCTCTAAATTCTGGGCTTCTGTTAACAAGGTGGTTCTGTCCAGAGCTAGAACCCCTCGTTCTCGGGGTAAGGGTAGCCGTGCCGTAGCAGACATTTCTGCTGGTGCACGTGGTGACTCTGTCACACAGGATTCTGATCTGTCTTCTGTGGCGAGTTCCTCTGCAACTGTTGACGGTGTTAGTTCAGTGATACCTGACGAGGAGACCGTGGTCTCTTTGTCTTCTGATGTCACTCTTGAGGCGTCTGTTTTCGTTGAGAGCTTTTCCGAGGTCAGCTCGGTGACCCTCTCCGATCTGCCTCCTACACCGTCGACTTTTGTTGAGGAAGTTGTTACTCCAGATCCTATTCTGTCTGATGGTGGCTCTTCCATCTCCTCTGGGGATGGTCTTCAGTCTCAGGGGACCGAGGCTGTATCTGCTGGTGTGTCTGTGTGTTCTCAGCCTCCCCGAGCCTCGCCGCGGGGCTGTGCGGGTTTGCTGTCTGCTCCATCTCATCTGGCTAGGTTTGCTCCTAGTCGGTTGAGCCGGTCGGTCGCTTCGGCAGCGATTCCTCGTCCCTCGAGTGAATCGTTTATTGTTCCTCCTTCCCCTGCTAGTGTGCCGCCTAGAGGGATGGTGTTGGGACGTTGCCATCCAGGGCCTGCGGTTCGGCAGCAGTCAGTGACAGCCCCTGTTAGCTGTCACTCTCGGAACCTTCCTCCGGTGATTCCTCACTGTGTTCCGAGTCTGGGTGTCGATCGATGCTTGCCGTCGGTCTCAGAGGATAGGCAGTTGGGGCCGTCTGCTGCACAGAGGCCAATGACAGGTTCCTGTCATTCTTGGGACAATCCTCCGGTGTCTTCTCACCGTGCTCTAGGTCCAGCTACCGATCGACGTGCGCCGTCGGTCTCTTTAGAGGATTTGCAGACAGGACCTTCTGTTTTGCAGAGGTCAGTGATGGCCCCTGGACGTCACAATTGGGACTATCCTCCGGTGTCTTCTCACCGTATCCCTATTCTGTTTGACGTTCGACGGTGGATGCTTCTGAGGATTTGGGTTTTTCTACCGGAAGGGTCCATTGGGAGGACACTCCATGGGGCGATACTGCTGCGACGGATTCTCAGGGTGACCTGCGTCAGGCCGTTTTGGCGCACCCAGTTGCTTTCTGGCAACCCTCAAGTTGGCCTCCCTGTGCCTCCTGAGTCACAACCTCCTTTGGTCGGTCACCGAGATGTCTCGCCTGGCCCCTTGGATACTGCACAGTATTCACAGGAGGTTTCTGCTGGTCAGCCCGAGTTGGGCTACGTCTCCTCTGCTACGGAGATGACAAGTATCTTGAAGGTGATAGGCCCCCCTCATCAGTCTTGGGGTAGGCTTTGGATTTCGTCTTTGGCTTATTGCCGGACGTTCAACCTTCCGACCAGCCTTCTGTGACCGTCCGGCCGCGGTCCACTGTGGAGTGCCGTAACCCTGTTGAGCCTTCTAGCTCCGGGGCTTTGCGTCCTCTGCAGTCGTCTCAGGTTGATGAGTCCTTCCAGGGCTTAGATGCCAAAATGCGTTCTAAGGCCCTCAAGGGTTCCTTCTTTTCTAGAGCTGATGCCTTTCTGCCTCCATCGCGGTTTCGTGTTGACGATTCCGTCTCTCCATCAGTCTTCCAAGGGATGACTACTGTGGATGAGGATTCTTCTTCCCTCGGGTTGACTAAGCCTAAGTCGGCAGTTCTCCCGATGTCGGTAGTTGAGTCTATGGTGGGCCTGTCCCAAGAGATGCTGGGTATGTTATCTCTCGCGGACCATGGCGTCGCTGCTCTGGCTGAATATTTTCCACCAGGGGAGTTTGATGACGCTCAGGCGCCTTTTTGCGTTTTGTCACAGGCTCTTATGAACTTGACACACGCTCACGCATGTAACACGGCTAATTTGGAGCTGGCACGCCGGGATATGGTGTTGGATTCTTTACCATCCCTTCCTTCTGAGCAACGTGCTGTTCTGAGGTCTGCCTCTTTGGTGGGACCTCAGTTGTTCCATGGTTCCGTGGAAGCTGTTCGTGGCGAAGTTCTTCGTCATTCGAAGGACCAGCTTTTGCTGCGACAGCTTGACCAACCTGCTGCTGTGGGTGGGGGTCGTTCCAGGCCCGCCAAGCGTGCTGCAGCGTCTGTCTCGTCGGCGACGTCGGCTACGCCTTCGGCTCCGTCTGCTCCTTCTGCAAATAAGAAGCGCCGACATGGCCAGGCTCGCTGGCAGCTTCAGGCTGGAAAGTCTCAGGACTCTGTCACTTCCCGAGGTGGTTTCTCCTCTCGGGGGCCTAGTCGAGGCCGCAAGTGAAGGTTCTCACCTCGATTCGCCTCCAGTCGGGGGAAGGCTGTCGCTGTTTTACGACCGTTGGACAGAGATAACGTCAGACTCTTGGGTCCTCGACGTCATTCAATCCGGTCTGCGACTGTCCTTCCATCGGCACCCCAGTTTATCGCGGGTGCCCCTTCCGACTCAGGTCCCTTCCGATTCTCTGCGTCGGGACCTTCTGGTGCAGGAGATCGACAATCTCCTCTCCAAAGGGGCGATCGAGGTGGTCAGGAACACCCTTTCACCGGGGTTTTACTCGAGACTTTTCTTGGTGCCGAAGAAAAATGGCCATTATCGTCCTGTCATTGATCTGAGTACCCTGAACGAGTACATAATAGCTCCACGTTTCAGTATGGAGACTTTCCGGTCGGTTCGACATTCAGTTCATCAGGGCGATTTTGCGGCCAGTATCGACCTGAAGGATGCCTACTTCCATGTACCCATTCATCTGGCATCACGGAAATACCTTCGGTTCTCGTTTCGGGATCAAGTTTTTCAATTCAGAGCTCTCCCGTTCGGTTTGAACCTGGCTCCTTGGGCCTTCACCCGACTGATGTCACATGTGCTTGCTTTCCAAAGCACTCAGTCGGCAGTGAGTTCGTCAGCCTACCTAGACGACATCCTCCAATGGCACCACGATGCTGCTGTTCTGGAGTTCGATGTCCGGCAGTTTCTTTGCCTGCTAGCGTCGCTGGGTTTCAGAGTCAATCGCGAGAAGTCGTATCTTCTTCCTTCTCAGCGATTCCGTCATTTGGGGATGGATTTCGACACTCTTCACAATGTAGTGTCGATCCCCCAGGCTCCAAAGCACTCAGTCGGCAGTGAGTTCGTCAGCCTACCTAGACGACATCCTCCAATGGCACCACGATGCTGCTGTTCTGGAGTTCGATGTCCGGCAGTTTCTTTGCCTGCTAGCGTCGCTGGGTTTCAGAGTCAATCGCGAGAAGTCGTATCTTCTTCCTTCTCAGCGATTCCGTCATTTGGGGATGGATTTCGACACTCTTCACAATGTAGTGTCGATCCCCCAGGCTCGGGCGACGATTCTTTCCGCCTTGACTCGGAACCTGCCTCAATCTTCCTCGGTCTCGGCCAGGACTTTCCTTCGGATACTGGGCCTTTGCGGTTCGGTGACAGATCTCATTCCGCTCAGTCGCTTGTTTGTCCGACCTCTCCAACACTTCCTGTTGGATCATTGGCGTCCGAATGTAGATCCGCTGGACCTGGAACTCACTATTCCTCGGTCTCTGCTTTGTCACCTCCGCCCTTGGGCCGATATTCCCTGGCTGACACAGAGTGTTCCGTTGGATCTTCCTTTGGCCGATCGCATTCTTACTGTGGATGCCAGCGATCGGGGCTGGGGTGCGACGTTGGATCCTCTCGGTCTGTCTACTCACGGAGAGTGGGACAGCGAGCAGGTGGGCCTTCATATCAACCAGAAGGAGCTAGTTGCTCTTCTGTTGAGTTTTCGGCTTTGGATCCCTCATCTGTTGGACCATATTGTCCTACTTCTTTCGGACAATTCGACAGTAGTGGCCTACATACGGAATCAAGGAAGCACACATTCGATTCCCATGTATCGGCTGTCTCGGGATCTTCTTCTGTTGGCGCGGGATGTGAACGCTCGGGTGTCCATTCGACACATTCCCGGGCGTCTCAACGTCCTAGCAGGCTCCCTGTCCCGACGCGACAGTGTCCTTCCAACCGAATGGATGCTACATCAGTCGGTGTTTCAGGCGATTTGCGAGCATTGGGGCCGTCCTCAGGTCGACCTTTTCGCTACTCGCTGGAATCATCAGGTAGAGACCTTTGTCTCCCCTTGTCCAGATCCTCTGGCATTTGCAGTAGACGCTCTGTCTCTGGACTGGACAGGTTGGATCGGCTATGCCTTTCCTCCTGCACCGATTCTTCCTCAAGTATTACCGAAGATTCGTGCTTGCAGTTGCAGGATCATTCTGATCACACCCCTGTCTCCACAGAGGGTGTGGATCAATCTGCTGCAGCCTCTATTGGCCGATCGACCGATTTGTCTACCTCTACGTCGTGATCTTCTTTCACAGAGTCATCCCAGGAAGTATCACAACAACCTGGCGAGCCTATCCCTTCACGCCTGTCTTTTATCAGGTCCAGTCTCCGACGTAGAGGTTTTTCGAGACGATCAGTGGAGTGCATTTCTGCATCGCGGCGACATTCCACTGGCATGACTTATGCCGCCAAGTGGAAGGTTTTCTGCTGCTGGGGTGCAGATCACAATGTGAATTACCATGATCCGTCAATTGCTCAAATTGCGGATTTTCTGATATATCTTTTTGACTCCAAGGGCCTCCAGCCTATTACGATTAAGGGCTATCGGTCTATGCTGTCTGATACTTTCTCTTATGTGGGAAAGCGGTGCATCGGTCGTAATCTTTTTCTCTCCAAACTCATTCGGCACTTTTCTTTGAAGAGGCCTCGAGTTTTGCATCTTACACCCAAGTGGAACTTGGCATGGGTGTTGCACTGTTTGGAGGGGGTGCCATTCGGGCCTTTATCTGAGACCGACATGCGTTTTCTCACCTATAAGACGGCTTTTCTTCTAGCGTTTGCTTCTGCTCATCGAGTCTGTGAGCTTCATGCGCTATCTGTTGATTCTGCCTTCCGAAATGAGGCTAACAGTGTCACCATCACTACTGATTGCTCTTTTCTGGCTAAGAATCAGCTTCCTGATTCGGTACCTCCTCCTATCTGCATTCGGTCTCTCACTGCTGTAGATGGCTGGAGGCCTCTTCTTTGTCCTGTTCGTGCGATCAAGACTTATATTACTTGCACTCAGTTCATTAGGAGGGGTCGGAAGAGATTCTTTCTGTCTCTCATTCCTAAGAGGCAGTCTATCTTTTCCCATTCTATTTCCAGGTGGATCTGTCTTGCAATCAAGCTGGCTTATTCTCGCTTGTCTGCGTCGGATCTTGTTTCGAACCGGCTTAATGCTCATGAGGTTCGTGCCATTTCTACATCCTGGGCGTTCTCCAATTCTGTTTTGCTCCGGGATGTTACGAATGCGGCTTACTGGAGGAATGCTTCTACCTTCTCCTCCTTTTATCTCCGCCACCTTCAGCAGCAATCTGAGGACCTTTATTCTTTAGGCCCTCTCGTTGCTGCTCAGGCTGTTGTGCACCCTCGTTAAAATTGTTTTTATCGAGGTTGTGCTTCGCTCAGCCTTGTTCTTTTCAGGTGCCTTCTCTCTATCTTCATTACAGGTTTCGTTATTGTTCTCTGCCATCCTTGCTTCCTTTCTGCTACTCTTGTTGGTATTGGTTATGTGATTCACCTCCTCCTATTGTTTATTCAGCCAATTGTAAACAAATGTGAGTAGGTTGAAAAGAAATTAAAATTTTTTAGTAAATTTTGTTTCTTAACATACCTACCACAATTGTTTACCGGAGGCCCACCCTCCTTGGGGATATCTTTGATATCGATGCCTCCCCGCTAAATCACAAACATCTCGTTGGCGGAAATATGGAATTGACGTCACGGTTGTTGCGCATGCGCTCGGTAAACGCAAGAGGTGTGCAGAGAGAGTACCTGTAATTTCGAGCGCTGGTCTCGCTCGACCCTTTTTTCGATCTTTTTCGTGCTTTTGCACTCTAGTACTTTTCCAACTCGTTTGGAAAAGATTCTAAAAGCTTGAGTTAGTTCCGAAGTAGGGCTTGTACTTATGTTTCAGCCAATTGTAAACAATTGTGGTAGGTATGTTAAGAAACAAAATTTACTAATAAATTTTAATTTTTTCTTTAAAAATCTTCTTCAGATTCAGCGGTCGGAATTTTTTTTACCTTTGGCATGCAGATATCCTTAGGGGGGTGAGATTCAAGTTTGTTCAAGCCAAGTCCCTAGGTTCATATTTGGGCTCGCTGGAGGAGCCCAAATTATAATTTAGTTCAAAATGAGGAATTTTCTTTAAAAATCTTTTTCAGATCCAGCAGTCAGAATGCTTTGATATTTGGTATGCAGCATCCTTGGGAGTAAGATTCACATTTGTTCAAGCCAAGTCCCTGGGTTGATATTTGGGCTCCCTGTGGGAGCCCAACTTATAACTTAGTTCAATATGAGGAATATCCTTCAGAAATCTTCTTCTTCACATCCACCAGTCAGAATCTTTTGATATTTGGTATACAGCATCTGACTGGAGGTGAGATTCAAGTTTGTTCAAGCCAAGTCCCTTGGTTCATATTTGGGCTCCCTGTGGGAGCCCGAATTATTACTTACTTCAATATGAAGAATATGCTTTAAAAATCTCTTTTTAGCCCGACTGTTTACAGTGAGAGCTATAGTAATGACTTTTGTCCATCCGTCCGCCGGTCGGTCCATCTGTTAACATTTAGAGTTTTGGTTAAAGTTTGTGGTTAAAGTTTTTTACTGAAGGTTCAAGTGTTTTTTTTTTTTTTTCCTGTTTAGTTGACATTTGGAGTTTTGGTTAAAGTTTGTGGTTAATGTTTTTTATTCAACCTTCAAGTACAGGCTACACCCGGTAGTTCTTGTCTGATCATCACGGTATGGCTGCCCGAGCCCAAAACCCGAAAACCATTAGCACAGTCTACAGGTCGTATTTATGAAGGGATTTCATTGTAACTTGGTAGGATGCCTCTGTATAATGCCTAGATGAGAACGTCCCCTTTTGGGCATGATCTGTCAGCCGTGATGGCTGCCCAAGCCCGAAATCCAAAAACTTTTAGCACAGAATGCAAGTCATGTTTAATATGAAGGGATTTCATTGTAACTTGGTAGGATGACTCTGTATGATGTCTAGATGAGAATTTCCCCATTTGGGCGTGATCTATCAGCCGTGACGACTGCCTGAGCCCAAAATGCGAAAACCTTTAGCACAGTCTACAGGTCATATTTATGGAGGGATTTCATTGTAACTTGATAGGTTGACTTCATATAATATCTAGATGAGAAAGTCTACTTTTGGACGTGATTGGGCAACTGTGACGGCTGCAGGGGCCCGAAGCCCGAAAACCTTTAGCACAGTCTACAGGTCATATTTATGAAGGGATTTCATTATAACTTGGTAGGATGACTCCAAATAATGTCTGGATGAGAACGTCCAATTTTGATCGCGATCATTCAGCCTTGATGACTGCCCGAGCCCAAAGACATTTAGCATAGTCTATAGGTCATATTTATGGAAGGATTTCATTGTAACTTGTTAGGTTGACTCCATATAATGCCTAGATGATGACATCCTCTTTTTGTCGTGATTGGTCAGCTGTGACGGCTACAGGTGCCTGAAGCCCCAAAACCTTGAGCACAGTCTACAGGTCATATTTATGAATTATGAAGGGATTTCATTGTAACTTCGTAGAATCACTCCACATGATGCCCAGTTGAGAATGTCCCCTTTTGGCTGTGATCATTCAGACATGATGGCTGCCCGATCCCGAAGCCCGAAAACCTTTAGCACAGTCTACAGGTCATATTTATGGAGGGATTTCATTGTAATTTGATTGGTTGACTTCATATAATGTCTAGATGAGAACGTCCCCTTTTGGGCAACTGTGACTTCAACAGGGGCCTGAAAACCTTTAGAACAGTCTACAGGCCATAATTATGAAGGGATTTCATTGTAGCTTGGTAAGATGACTCCGTATGATGTCTAGATGAGAATTTCCCCATTTGGGCATGATCTGTCAACCGTGACGACTGCACGAGCCCAAAACCCGAAAACCCTCACAGTCTACAGGTCATATTTATGGAGGGATTTCATTGTAACTTGATAGGTTGACTTCATATAATATCTAGATGGGAAAGTCCCCTTTTGGACGTGATTGGGCAACTGTGATGGCTACAGGGGCCCGAAGCCCAAAAACCTTTAGCACAGTCTACAGGTCATATTTATGAAGGAATTTCATTGTAACTTGGTAGGATGACTCCAAATAATGTCTGGATGAGAACGTCCCATTTTGATCGCGATCATTCAGCCTTGATGGCTGTCCAAGCCCAAAAACATTTAGCATAGTCAGAAGGTCATATTTATGGAATGATTTCATTGAAAGTTGTTAGGTTGACTCCATATAATGCTAAATGATGACATCCTCATTTTGTCGTGATTGGTCAGCTGTGACGGCTGCAGGTGCCTGAAACCCAAAAACCTTGAGCACAGTCTACAGGTCATATTTATGAAGAGATTCTATTGTAACTTCGTGTGATCACTCCACAAAAGATCTTTGTATCATTTTTTTTTTATATTAATTTTCTTTTAATTAAATTTCAGAATAATTGAATTCATAGTTATTGTTGCGGATTCTCAGATTTCTTTCTGTTACCAATATCAATAATATTTCCATACCGTAACAGTGCCTGAGCCCCAAAAGCCTTTAGCATAGTCTATAGGTCATATTTATGGAAGGATTTCATTGTAACTTTGTTAGGTTCACTCTATATAATGCCTAGATGATGACCTCCCGTTTTGGTCATGATTGGTCAACTGTGATGGCTTCAGACGCCTGAAGCCCGAAAATATTGAACACAATCTACAGGTCATATTTATGAAGGGATTTCATTGTAACTCCGTAGGATCACTCCAGATCATGCCCAGATGTGCCCTTTTGGTTGCGATCATTCACCCATGATGGTTGCCTGAACCCGAAGCCCGAAAACCTTTAGCACAGTCTTCAGACCAAATTTATGAAGGGATTTCATTGTAACTTGGTAGGTTGACTTCTTATAATGTCTAGATGATAACAGCCCCTTTTGGACATGATTGGGCAAGTGTGACGGCTACAGGGGCCTGAAGCCCGAAAACCTTTAGCACGGTCTACAAGTCATATTTATGAAGGGATTTCATTGTACGTTTGTAGGATGACTCCAAATAATGCCTAGATGAGAACGTCCCCTTTTGGTTGTGATCATCCAGCCTTGATGGCTGCCCGAGCCCAAAAACCTTTAGCATACTCTATAAGTCATATTTATGGAAGGATTTCATTGTAACTTGTTAGGTTGACTCCATATAATGCCTAGATCATGACATCCCCTTTTGGTCATGATTGGTCAACTATGACTGCTACAGGGGCCCAAAGCCTGAAAACCTTGAGCACAGTCTACAGGTAATATTTATAAATGGATTTCATTGTAACTTCATAGGATCACTCCAGATGAATCCCAGATGAGAATGTCCCCTTTTGGCTGTGCTCATTCAACCATGATGGCTGCCTGAGCCCAAAGCTCGAAAACCTACATGTATAGCACAGTCTATAGGTCACATTTATGAAGGGATTTCATTGTAACTTGGTAGGTTGACATCATATAATGTCTAGATGAAAATGACTCCTTTTGGACACAATTGGGCAACTGTGATGGCTACAGGGGCCCGAAGCCTGAAAACCTTAATCACAGTCCAGAGGTCTTATTTATGAATGGATTTCAATGTAACTTGGTAGGATGACTCCAAATAATGTCTAAATGAGAACATCCCCTTTTGGTCGCGATTATTTAGCCTTGATGCCTGCACGGGCCCAAAACCCCAAAACCTTTAGCATGTCTGTAGGTCATATTTAAGGAAGGATTTCATTATAACTTGTTAGGTTGACTCCATATAATGCCTTGATGATTACATCCCTTTTTGGTCGTGTTTGGTCAACGGTGATTGCTTCAGGGGCTCGAAGCCCCAAAAACTTGAGCAGAGCCTACAGGTCATATATATGAAGGGGTTTCATTGTAACTTCGTAGGATCACTCCAGATTATGTCCAGATGACAATGCCCACCTTTGGTTGCGATCATTCAACCATGATGGCTTCCTGAGCCCAAAACCCCCCAAAATTTAGTACAGACTACAGGTCATATTTGCGAAGGGATTTCATTGTAACTTAGTAGAATGACTCAGTATAATGTAGAGATGAGGACGTTCCCTTTTAGTTGCAATCCATCTACCGTCATGGCTACACAGGCCTGAAGCCCGAAAATGTTTAGCACAGTCTACAGGCCATATTTATGAAGGGATTTCAGTGTAACTTGATAGGATGACTCATTTTGAAATAATTTCGCTGCATCTTGGTAGTTTTCATTCACATACGTTAACTATGAGGGCCACATACATTAACTGTGAGGTCGTATTAACACACCCCTCAGCTCTTTAGTACCTTGTACACCTCATATTATTTTTATTAAAAACATAGCATACAGGGAACAAAAATTAATATATTCCCAATTATCACAATTCTTGTCTTATTTCATAATCCTTTCATAAACATTGAACAATATCCTTTTTGTCAAACACAAGTTAACACATACACAAGTTAAGCTACAGTGTCATTGACACTTTCATTATCCCCTCCCACAAGAGAGGGATATAGCACAGAGCTTGCCCTGTCCGTCTATTTGTCAGTCTGTCCGTCAGTCCATCCATCCATCCATTCGTCAGTCCATCTGTCTGTCCGAACTTTCTTTATGCCATAACATAAACAAAAGTTAACAGATTTCAATTCTTTTCAGTACATGCCTCTAGGTCAAGTTTGATGATCACAATCATCCAATGAAAATTGTTGAAGTTATTGCCATGCCCTGCCCTGCCCTGCCCAGCCCCCGCCAATTAGGCATTTTTTTCTTTCTTTCCTCCACTATTCATTTTCACGTAACCCCCCACCCCCCCCCCCCCACCCCACCCCCCAACTGCCCCCCTCCCTCTCCCGGAGCGCCAATTAGGCTTTTTTTTTTTTCTTTCGTCAAAAATGCATTTTTATATTTATAAATCCATTGTGTCTAAGCATTGCCCTTGCTGGGACATTCGGACTGCATGCGTGACATCACTCTAGTTTTAGATCCACTGGTCAGAATCTTTGGATATTTGGTATAAGATTTTCTTAGGAGGGGTAGATGCAACTTGTTGAAATCAATTCCCTGGGTTGATATTTAGGCTACCATGTCAGGTGAGCACCCTCAGGCCTCCTGGGGCCTCTTGTTTCATAACCCTTTCATAAACATTGAACATTATTCTTTTCATCAAACACAACACACAGTCAGGTTAAGTTACAGTGTCATTGACATTTTCTTTCTCAAACTTGAAACGGTCTGTCAGAGATAATTTATGCAAATACACTGTGATCTGGAAATCAGAGTGCCGGTATATTACACAGGTGCGTTGCCCTGGAAAGGTAGTCCCTGTGTGACATGGACTGGTGCCAATTACATCTGCTTGTATGCGTATGCAATGTATTGTTATGTTTGTACAATGAAAACCGAAACCGAAAACCCAACTCTTTGAATGAAACTGAAACAGAACCGACATGAAATTTGAAAACCGCCCATCTCTAACATCTTGAGACCCTACTGGAACATATTAACACATTTTCAATGTTTCGAATTAAAACCCCTAGGAGTCTTTCGCCACAAACCGATTCTCTAATGACAAAAGTGGCGCTAATGGTGCCCCAAGGGGGCTAATCAAAAATCCAAAACATTTATGCACATCTCGAGATCCTACTGGAACATATTAACACCCCTTCAACATTTCAAATTAAAACCTCTAGGATTCTTCTACTGTAAACTGATTTTCTAACAATAAAATAAAGTGGCACTATGGGCGCCACATGGGGCTGAATCAAAATTTTGAAACTTTCAAACCTTTATGCACATCTACAGATGCCACCTGAACACCTCGGCACAGTTTAAATGTTTTGAATTACATACTCTTGATGATATGAAGTTTGGACATACAAATTTGACCGACATCCCGGATGGGGCAGACAGAGATCACCACAATATCCCCCTTTTTTTAAGAAATGCAGGGATAATTATAGAGAGCACAACAGGCCTACTGTTTTCAAAATTTGACGTAAGCCTTTTATCGTTCATTCGATCTGAGCTTTGGTAACCTATCGTTTGTTCCTCTGTAATTGATTCAAGTAACCTGTTAGATATCATAACCTAAATATATATGCATCGCAACTATGCTGATATATGAACTGTTGTATCATAGCCAAGTTCTTTCTCCTTTGGACAATATCCTGATGAATAAAGAGGAATCCTTAGGAACAATAATGAGGCTGTGTTGCAGCAAGTCAGACACAAATTACTTGCAATTTTTGCCTAATTTTGGCATGGGCTAGCATACTGCAGAAGAGTATGGCATGATTGGCATCCATAATCACTATTTGTTTCAGAGACATGAATTATTGCCACTTCCTGATTTTGTACCAATTTTAAATCTTAAGATGATCAGCAGTTTAAAATGATGTTGAACATCAACCAATCATCAGCATAGGTGTTTGCAATTGTATGAAGTATAGCTGCTCTGTTTGCAAATAATGAAAAATAACTATGCTAGATTTTCATCCAGCTTTTTTCCAAATGGGGAGGGGGAGGGGGGAGCAAATTTTATTTTTGCCAGAATACAAAAATCATATTTTTAGCTTAACTTGACATACTCAAGATAAGCTATTGCCATCACGCGTGTGGAGGTCTGTTAGTCTGTGGGTCGTCTGTGAGTCTGTTGGTCTGTGAGTCTGTTCACATTTTCCTTTAGCACAGGCTACACCCGCAGTTCTTGTCTGATCGTCACAAAATTTCATACACAGGTTTGGGGTCATTTCTAGATGAGAACGTCCCCCTTTTGGTCGCGATCGGTCAACTAGTATGGCTGCCCGAGCCCAAAACCCGAAAACCATTAGCACAGTCTACAGGTCGTATTTATGAAGGGATTTCATTGTAAATTGGTAGGATGCCTCTGTATAATGCCTAAATGAGAACGTCCCCTTTTGGGCATGATCTGCCAACCGTGACGACTGCCCGAGCCCAAAACCCGAAAACCTTTAGCACAGTCTACAGGTCATATTTATTGAGGAATTTCATTGTAACTTGGTGGGTTGACTTCATATAATGTCTAGATGAGAAAGTCCCCTTTTTGTCCTGATTGGGCAACTGTGACGGCTACAGGGGCCCGAAGCCCGAAAGCCTTTAGCACAGTCTACAGGTCATATTTATTGAGGAATTTCATTGTAACTTGGTGGGTTGACTTCATATAATGTCTAGATGAGAAAGTCCCCTTTTTGTCCTGATTGGGCAACTGTGACGGCTACAGGGGTCCGAAAGCCTTTAGCACAGTCTACAGGTCATATTTATGAAGGGATTTCATTGTAACTTGGTAAGATGACTCCAAATATTGTCTAGATGAGAACGTCCCATTTTGATCGCGATCAATCAGCCTTGATGGGTGCCTGTTATATAGCCCTTGTATTATATCGAGATTGATATATCCTTAGTGAATAATTATATTGAGATTGATATTTTTTTTCTGCATTTTCTGACTGGTCTGACTCATTTGCACTGAGTGACCTTTGTTTACATCTTTGTTACACTAATATATTGTACATATATCTGTTGATTGTTTAAGTAGGTCAGGGACCTTGTTTACTTGGATTGAGACAGAATCACCGGGAGACTGATAGAAACTGTTAGAATTTTCATCTTCTGGAACATTCTATCTGGTTACTATATAAAGGTTTGTCAACAGAATTCAAAAACTCATTTTTAGAAAGTCATTTCAGAAAGACTCACTTCAGTTGTTTCCATTGGAGATTATTATTGTTTTAGAACAGTGCATTTATTATAGAAGCAGTGCTTCTTTGTGATTTTGGAAGATTGATTCCAAAAGAGAATTTTGAAGAGAATCTGTTCGTCTTGGAAAAGAGAATTTATACTTTCTGTGAAACAGAATAATATTATTATGTGAAAAGCCAGGATTCTATTGGATTATTTGGAAATTACCTGTGGCGCCAATACTTCTTGGATTTTTACTCCATTTGAATTTTGCAGAACATTTTGTTATATTTTATTGGAGACTGCTGAAATTTCTAAGTGAAAATTTTATTACAAATCTACGGGATACTGTTTCTGAAGAGACATTCTTGGATTTAATACTACCAGGTGGTAACTCTTCACAAGATTCTTCACCACTGGATTACTGGATTCTGTCAAACTGTATTTTGGACTAATTCAATAATTGATAAGTACCACTGTTTTTATTTTCTGTAAACCAATTAGTGTAAAAGATCTTTGTATCATTTTTTTTTTATATTAATTTTTTTTTGAATTCAAATTCAGAATAATTGAATTCACAGTTATTGTTGCTGATTCTCAGATTTCTTTCTGTTACCAATATCAATAATATTTCCATACCGTAACAGAAATGGGGCTCGTCCGGGATTGAATATAAGATAACGAGAAAGCTTTATTTGCATATTGCAATTATTAGTTTGGCTCATAGACGAAACATTTAAATTTTCTTAGAAAATTTCAGTATTGTTATTTATATAATCTGAGAACCAGCAAACCTTTTCATCATGGTATTTATTGTGACAGAATTTATTTCTGAATTTGAAAGCTCTCCTAGTTTGTACCTTTTAGAATCTCTTAAGAAGGAGGATTTATTTCAACTTGCTCAGTATCTAAAATTATCTGCCACCCCTGGTCTGAACAAACATAAACTTAAACAGCTTATTATTAATTATTATATGGAGGAAGGCCTTTTGCCTCAGTCTGAGACTTCCCCCTCTGAACCACAACCTACTGATGTCCTTGAACTCAAAAAGTTAGAATTGGAACTAAAGAGATTAGAAATGCAACAAGAAATGAAAAGACAGGAAAGTGAAATAAAATTAGAAGAAATTGAAGCTCAAAAAGAAAGGGAACAAATTCAAGCTCAAAAAGAAAGGGAACAAATTCAAGCTCAAAAAGAAATGGAACAAATTCAGACTCAAAAAGAAATGCATTTAAGGGAAATTGAAATTCAGGCCCAAAAGGAAATAAAAATAAAAAAATTAAAATCTCAATGTCAAGGCTCAAATGTAATTTCCCCAAGTAGATTTGATGCAACTAAACATGTTAGGCTAGTTCCTCCCTTTCAAGAAAAAGAAGTTGATAAATATTTTTCACATTTTGAAAAAGTGGCAACAAATTTAGAATGGCCAAGGGATGTCTGGACTTTGCTGTTGCAAAGTGTTTTAAAAGGAAAGGCCCAAGAAATCTATTCCACTCTATCTTCTGAGCAAAGCAATAATTATGACACTGTTGAAGAGGCTATACTTAAGGCATATGAACTTGTTCCAGAGGCCTATAGGCAGAAATTTAGAAATTACATGTATTACAAAAGCGAAAATCAAACTCATGTGGAATTTGCCAGAGAGAAGCAAAATTTATTTGACAGGTGGTGCCATTCCAAAGAAATTGGGAAAGATTTCTCTAAATTAAAAGAAATGATGCTGATTGAAGAGTTTAAAGGAAAGATACATTCAGATATAAAGGCCCACCTCGATGAACAAAAAGTTGACACATTAAATAGAGCAGCAGTACTAGCAGATGACTATGCCTTAACTCATAAAATGAGTCGTAACTCCACAAATTTTTGGCTTCACAAGAATTCTTTCCAAAGTGGACCTAGACCAACTTCAGATAAAACTCATCCTTCCAATCCTCCAAACTTTTCCCTGCCCAAATTTAATAAGAAATTTGGTGAAACAAAACCTCTAATGCCAGCCCTACATCATTACGACCCAACAGTTCAACAAAAATTTGTAATTATTGTAAAAAGCAAGGTCATATTATTACTAACTGTAAAAAGTTGAAGAAGAAAAATTCAAACCAATTATTTGAGTGTCGTTATTGTAAGAGGAAAGGCCATTTATTATCTGATTGCTGGCTTTTAAAAAGGAAAAATGAATACTCTACTTCACAGAATGCACTAGCATGTGCTCCATGCCCTGAAAATTATGTAATAAAGCAAGATGCTTTAGAAAATTATAAGCCATTTATTTCTGAAGGCTTTGTTTCCCTTGAGGGGGATGAGCACTGTTCCTTACCAATAAAAATACTGAGAGACACAGGGGCTACTCATTCTTTAATGTTAGAAGGCATTTTGCCATTTTCGGAAGAAAGTGCTACAGGGGCACAAGTTCTAGTATCAGGTATTGAGTCAAACTCTTTAAATGTCCCACTTCATAAAATAAATTTAAGAAGAAGTTTAGTAAATGGGACTGTGACAGTAGGAATCAGACCTACTCTACCTGTAAAAGGTATTTCTTTATTATTGGGAAATGACTTAGCTGGTGACAAAGTCACTGTAGAACCTCAAGTGGTGGATAAGCCGAGCACAGATGAAAGTATTATTAATTTGAAGGAATGTTTTCCTTTTGCCTTTCCAGCATGTGCTGGGACTCGGTCCATGGCAAAGAAATCTGAGGTTGATAACAACCTCAATTGTGTTTATTTAAACAGTAAAGCTAAGGATAAGAACAGTCACAGAATTACGGATTCTGAAGACATTGATTTGTCTCAGACATTTTTGAGTGAGTGTGATGACTCCTCCAGAAATTGTAAAGAGGCCACTACACATGAGAGTGATTGGGGGACCTCCTTGAATGTCATTTCCCGGACGTCTTTAATTCAGGAACAGGAAAGTGATCCTGAACTTGCCGAGCCACGTGAAAGGGCTCTAACAGAGGTAGAAGCCCAAAACTCCCCTGTCTGTTATTTTAAAAAATCTGATGTACTCATGAGGAAATGGCGACCACCAGAAGTACCCTCCAATAGTGATTGGAAGGTTATTTATCAAATAGTTGTCCCCACTAAATACCGGAATGAAATAATAAGCCTGGCTCATGAAAATCCAATGGCTGGACATTTGGGAGTTAGGAAAACCTACTCTCGTATTCAACAATGTTTTTACTGGCCCAAGCTTCGACAGGATGTTGTTGAATTTTGTAAAACATGCCACACCTGTCAAATTGTAGGAAAACCCAACCAGAAGATTCCTCCTGCTCCCCTTCAACCAATCCCTGCTTTTGAGGAGCCATTTAGTAGAATTATTATTGATTGTGTTGGCCCATTGCCTAGAACAAGATCTGGAAATGAATATCTTCTTACCATCATGTGTGCTTCTACACGATTTCCTGAGGCTATACCTCTAAGAAATATTAAAACTAAGACTATAGTTAAGGCTTTAATAAAATTTTTCACGACTTTCGGTCTACCCAGGTCAGTGCAATCAGACCAAGGCTCAAATTTTATGTCAAACATTTTCCAGCAGGTGATGTATGAGCTCAAAATTAAGCAGTACACATCAAGTGCCTACCATCCCCAAAGTCAAGGAGCTCTAGAACGCTTTCATCAAACACTGAAGACCATGATAAAGGCCTATGGGGAGGATAATGAGAAGGATTGGGATGAAGGAGTACATCTCCTCTTATTTGCAGTCCGTGAGACTGTACAGGAATCTCTGGGGTTCAGCCCTTTTGAATTAGTGTTTGGACACTCAGTGAGGGGTCCACTCACTGCTTTGAAGGAGGAATGGCTCGAGGAAGAGCCACCTGAAATTTCTCTCCTGGACTATGTGTCCACTTTTAAGGAAAAATTGCACCAGGCCAGAGAAATGGCAAATAATCATTTACAGAAAGCCCAGAGTCATATGAACACCTGGTATGATAAAAAGGTGAAATTTCGCACCTTTAAACCTGGGGACAAGGTGCTAGTATTATTCCCTTTAAAGGGCAATGCTTTACAAGCAAGATATTCAGGCCCTTATATTGTTAAGCACAAGATCAGTGATACTGATTATGTTGTTGAGACTCCCGATAGACTCAAAAATACTCAGCTGTGCCATATAAATATGTTGAAAACATATTATGAGAGAGAGAACCAAACTCTCTACCAGTCTCAACAGTCACACACATGGATGAGCTGGAAAATCATGTGGAGGATGTTCATGAAGGCGGTGAAAATGTACTAAATATTTACTGCCTGACCAAAGAAACGATTTAGTTGATTTAATTTTCAAATATCAACACTTATTTCCCGATGTGCCTAGTAGGACATCTGTTATTTTTCATTATGTTGATGTAGGAGAGGCAAATCCCATCAAACAGCATCCGTATAGATTGAACCCTTTCAAAGATCAGAGCATAAGAAAGGAAATACAGTATATGCTGGACAGTGATATCATAGAACCTAGCCATAGCAACTGGAGTTCGCCCTGTATACTTGGCCCAAAACCTGATGGGAGTTGCCGATTTTGTACGGATTACCGAAAAGTGAACAGCCTCACCAAAACAGACAATTATCCAATTCCAAGAATTGATGATTGCATTGACAAACTTGGCCATGATAAATTTGTGACAAAATTTGACTTGTTAAAGGGTTATTGGCAAGTCCCTTTAACAGAAAAAGCAAAAGAAATATCTGCTTTTGTTACCCCATTTGGGTTGTATCAATATAAAGTTACCCCTTTTGGCATGAAGAACTCTCCGGCAACGTTCCAGCGCATGGTTAACCACTTAATTGCAGACCTAGATCACAGTGAAGCTTATATTGATGATGTTATTATACACACAGATACAAATTGGGCTGATCATCTAAAGCATATTCAAGAATTTTTTGACGAAGTGACCCAAGCCAACCTAACTATTAACTTGGTAAAATCAGAATTTGGCAAAGCAACTGTAAATTATTTAGGTCATGTTGTGGGTCAGGGGCAGGTGAGGCTGATTGCGGCAAAAGTTGATGCCATTGTAAATTTTCCAGTACCAAGCTCTAAAAAAAGAACTCATGAGATTCTTAGGCATGGCTAGATATTATAGAAAATTTTGTTTAAATTTCTCAGATGTTGTCTCCCCTTTGACCAGTTTATTGAGCAAAAGTGTTAGGTTTGTTTGGACTGAGGAGTGCCAGAAATCCTTTAACAGAATAAAAATTTTATTAAATAATTCCCCTGTCCTGGCCAGTCCCAATTATGAAAAGCCCTTCAAATTATTTATAGATGCGAGCGACAATGGAGCAGGTGGGTATATTGCCCAGGAAGATTCCCAAGGTATAGATCACCCTGTATGTTATTTCTCCCGAAAATTTCTCAAACATCAAAAGAATTACTCTACAGTAGAAAGAAACTTTGGCTCTAATTTTGGCATTAACCCACTTTGATGTGTATCTAAGAACCACCCAATGCCCAATTACAGTTTACACCGATCATAACCCCTTAACTTTTAACAATAAAATGAAAAACAAGAATCAAAGATTATTGCGGTGGAGTTTAGCCCTTCAAGAATATAATTTAGAGATTAGGCATATTTTGGGAAGAGATAATGTTGTAGCTGATGCTCTTTCCAGAATATCCTAATTCAAAATGATCTGATCGGTCCACCATTCATTTCAGTTGTATATATATATATATATATTTATTAAAAAAAAAAAAAAAAATTGTTAAGATTATCATGTGTGTATTGTAAACCAGTCAGAGTCTGCTAAAGTTATATAAAAGTTTTCAGTACCTTCAAACTTTTCTTTTAAGGCGGGTGTGTTATATAGCCCCTATATTATATTGAGATTGATATATCCTTGGTGAATAATTATATTGAGATTGATATTTTTTTCTGCATTTTCTGACTGGTCTGACTCATTTGCACTGAGTGACCTTTGTTTACATCTTTGTTACACTAATATATTGTACATATAGCTGTTGATTGTTTAAGTAGGTCAGGGACCTTGTTTACTTGGATTGAGAAAGAATCACCTGGAAACTGATAGAAACTGTTAGAATTTTCATCTTCTGGAACATTCTCTCTGGTTACTATATAAAGGTTTGTCAACAGAATTCAAAAACTCATTTTTAGAAAGCCATTTCAGAAAGACTCACTTCAGTTGTTTCCATTGGAGATTATTATTGTTTTAGAACAGTGCATTTATTATAGAAGCAGTGCTTCTTTGTGATTTTGGAAGATTGATTCCAAAAGAGAATTTTGAAGAGAATCTATTCGTCTTGGAAAAGAGAATTTATACTTTCTGTGAAACAGAATAATATTATTTTGTGAAAAGCCAGGATTCTACTGGATTATTTGGAAATTACCTGTGGCGCCAATACTTCTTGGATTTTTACTCCATTTGAATTTTGCAGAGCATTTTATTATATTTTATTGGAGACTGCTGAAATTTCTAAGTGAAAATTTTATTACAAATCTACGGGATACTGTTTCTGAAGAGACATTCTTGGATTTAATACTACCAGGTGGTAACTCTTCACAAGATTCTTCACCACTGGATTACTAGATTCTGTCAAACTGTACATGTACTTTGGACTAATTCAATAATTGATAAGTACCACTGTTTTTATTTTCTGTAAACCAATTAGTGTAAAAGATCTTTGTATCATTTTTTTTTATATTAATTTTTTTTTAATTAAATTTCAGAATAATTGAATTCATAGTTATTGTTGCTGATTCTCAGATTTCTTTCTGTTACCAATATCAATAATATTTCCATACCGTAACAGTGCCTGAGCCCCAAAACCTTTAGCATAGGCAAAAGGTCATATTTATGGAAGGATTTCATTGTAACCTGTTAGGTTGACTCCATATAATGCCTAGATGATGACATCCCCTTTTGGTCATGATTGGTCAACTGTGATGGCTACAGGTGCCCGAAGCCCGAAAACCTTGAGCACAGTCTACAGGTCATATTTATAAAGGGATTTCAGTGTAACTGTGTAGGATCACTCCAGATGATGCCCAGATGAGATTGTTCCCTTTGGTTGCCATCATTCAACCATGATGGCTGCCCGAGCCCAAAGCCCGAAAACCTTTAGCACAGTCTACAGGTCATATTTATGAAGGGATTTCATTGTAACTTGGTAGGTTGACTTCATATAATATCTAGATGAGAATATCCCCTTTTGGACACGATTGGGCAACTGTGATGGCCACAGGGGCCCGAAGTCCGAACACCTTTAGAACAGTCATAATTAATTATGAAGGGATTTCATTGTAGCTTGGTAGGATGACTCCAAATAATGTCTAGATGAGAACATCCCCTTTTGGTCGCGATCATTCAGTCTTTATGGCTGCCCGAGCCCAAAGACCTTTAGCATAGTCTATAGGTAGTATTTATGGAAGGATTTCATTGTATCTTGTTAGGTTGACTCCATATAATGCCTAGATGATGACATCCCCTTTTGGTCGTGATTGGTCAACTGTGATGGCTACAGGTGCCCGAAGCCCGAAAATCTTAAGCACAGTCTACAGGTTATATTTATGAAGGGATTTCATTGTAACTTCGTAGGATCACTCCAGATGATGCCCAGATGAGAAGTCCCCTTTTGGTTGTGATCATTCAACCATTATGGCTGCCCAAGCCTGAACCCTGAATACCTTTAGCACAGTCTAAGGTCATATTTATGAAGGGATTTCATTGTAACTTGGTAGGTTTGACTTCATATAATGTCTAAATGAGAACGTCCCCTTTTGGACATGATTGGGCAACTGTGACAGCTACAGGGGCCCGAAGCCCGAAAACCTTCAGAACAGTCTACAGGTCATAATTATGAAGGAATTTCATTGTAGCCTGGTAGAATGACTCCAAATAATGTCTAGATGAGAACGTACCCTTTTGGTCGTGATCATTCAGCCTTGATGGCTGCCTGAGCCCAAAAACCTTTAGCATAGTCTATAGGTCGTATTTATGGAAGGATTTCATTGTAACTTGTTTGGTTGACTCCATATAATGCCTAGATGATGACATCCCCTTTTGGTCGTGATTGGTCAACTGTGATGGCTACAGGTGCCCGAAGCCCCAAAATCTTGAGCACAGTCTACAGGTCATATTTATGAAGGGATTTTATTGTAATTTCTTAGGATCACTCCAGATGATGTCCAGATGAGAATGTCCCCTTTTGGTTGCGATCATTCAATCATGATGGCTGCCCAAGTCCAAAGCCCAAAAACCTTTAGCACAGTCTTCAGTTCATATTTATGAAGGGATTTCTTTGTAACTTGGTAGGTTGACTTCATATAATGTCTAGATGAGAACGTCCCCTTTTGGACACCATTAGGCAACTGTGACGGCTACAGGGGCCTGAAGCCCAAAAATATTTAGCACAGTCTACAGGTGATATTTATGAAGGGATTTCATTGTACCTTGGTAGGATGACTCCAAATAATGTCTAGATGAGAACGTCCCCTTTTGGTCACGATCATTCAGCCATGATGGCTGCCCGTGCCCAAAACCCCAAAACCTTTAGCACAGTCTATAGGTCATATTTATGGAAGGATTTCATTGTAACCTGTTAGTTTGACTCCATGTAAAGCATAGATGATGACATCCCCTTTTGGTTGTGATTGGTCAACTCTGACGGCTTCAGGCCCGAAGCCCGAAAACCTTGAGCACAGTCTACAGTCCATATTTATGAAGGGCTTTCATTGTAACTTTGTAGGATCACTCCAGATGATGCCCTGATGAGAATGTCCCTTTTAGTTGCAATCACTCAACCATGATGGCTGCCTGAGCCCAAAGCCCAAAAACCTTTAGCACAGTCTACAGGTCATATTTATGAAGGGATTTCATTGTAACTTGGTAGGTTGACTTCATATAATGTCTAGATGAGAACGTCCCCTTTGGACACAATTGGGAAACTGATAGCTACAGGGGCCTGAAGCCCGAAAAAACCTTTAGTACAGTCTACAGGCCATATTTATGAAGGGATTTCAATGTAACTTGATAGGATGACTCATTTTGGAATAATTTCACTGTAACTTGGTAACTTTCGTTGATATACGTTAACTGTGAGGGCCACATACATTAACTGTGAGGTCATATTAACCCACCCCTCAGCTCTTTAGTACAGTGTACACCTCATATTATTTTTTATCAAAAACATAGCATACAGGGAACAGAAATGAACATATTCCCAATTATCACAATTCTTGTCTTATTTCATAATCCTTTCATAAACATTGAACATTATCCTTTTCATCAAACACAACACACAAGTTAAGCTACAGTGTCACTGACACTTTCATTTATTTATCCAGAATACAAAAATCGGTGCTTGACTGTAGTGAAATTATGCCATAGGAGACCCTTCAAGCTCACACGGTGCTATAAATAATGAATGTTATGTTTGTTTTTAGCTTAACTTGACAGACTCACGATAAGCTATTACCATCATGTGTTCGGAAGTCTGTTCATATTTTCCTTTAAATAGCACAGGCTGCACCAAATAGTTTCTTCTCAACCTACTCACAATTGTTTACAATTGGCTGTAACGTAAGTGCAAGCCCTACTTTGGAAGTAACTCAAGCTAAGAAACTTTTCCAAACGAGTTGGAAAAGTGGAAGAGTGCAAAAGCACGAAAAAGATCAAAAAAGGGTCGAGCGAGAATGCTGCGAGATCGGCGCTCGACATTACAGGTACTACAGGTACCGCGACGTCAATTCCTTTTATTTCCGCCACTGTAACATGGTTGGAAATTTTGTGACTCGTGCTGCTCATTAGTTTTTCCTTCGTGAACAACTTGAATTTGTCTGCTCTTATTGTCAATTAATGTGCAAGTGAGCTGTATCCTTTTATCAAGCTCTAAATTGATTCATTATTATATTATTTATGCTATTTTTTGCTTGTATTCTCTTATTACATTGTCTTGCTTTTCCCACACATGTAAACGCGACCATTGTTGTTCGGTTTTCCGTCAGTGGGAAGCTTGATTGTTTTGATCTTCTTTGGGATTTTTTCCCAATTGAAATTATTATGCCTAAAACACTTCCTTGTCCATCTTGTTTGCAGGTGAAACATGTAGATGATTCTCATGCTACTTGTGTCACTTGCAACAATTGCTCACAGGCCCATTCCTGTGGTGTTGTGGGGTTTGGTCATCTAAGTTCTGGGCATCCGTGAACAAGGTGGTTCTCTCCAGGGCTAGAACCCCTCGTTCTCGGGTTAAGGGTAGCCGTGCCTCTTCGGAGATTTCTGAGAGTGCACTTGGTGACTCTGTCACGCAGGATGTTGGTCAGCCTATTTCGGTAGCAAGTTCCTCTGCAACTATTGACGGTGCTGGTGCTGTGATGCCTGAAGTGGAGACTGTAGTCTCTCTTCATTTAGCTTCTGATGTCACCCACGAGGCGGCTGTTTTCGTTGAGAGTTTCTCTGAGGTCAGCTCGGTGACTCTCTCCGATTTGCCACCTGCGCTGTCGACAGTTACTGGGGAAGTTGTTCCTGCTGATCCTATCTTGTATGATAGTGGCTCTGCCATGTCTTCCAGGGATGGTGTACAGAGTCTCGGGGGACCGAGGCTGTATCTGCTGGTGTGTCTCTGGTCTCTCAGCCTTCCCTGGCTTCTCAGCGAAGCTGTTTGGGTTTGCTGGTAGCTCCGTCTCATCTGGATAGGTTTGCTCCTGGTCGGTTGGGCCGTTCAGCAGCGATTCCTCGCCCCTCGAGCGAATCGTTTGTTGTTCCGCCTTCCCCTGCTTGTGAGTCGACTAGCAGGATGGGGCTGGGAAATTGGCATCCAGAGCGTGCTGTTCGGCAGAGGGCAGTGACAGCTCCTGTTAGCTGTCACTCTTGGAACCTTCCTCCGGTGATTTCTCACTGTGTTCCAAGTCTGGCTGTCGATCGATGCTTGTCGTCGGTCTCAGAGGATGGACAATTGGGGCCTTCTGTTGCATAGAGGCCAATGGCAGGTTCCTGTCATTCTTGGGACAATCCTCCTGTGTCTTCTCATTCTGTCCCAGGTCCAGCTACCGATCAACGTACGCCGTCAGTCTCTCTAGAGGATTTGCAGGCAGGGCCTTCTGTTTCGCAGAGGTCAGTGATTGCCCCTGGGCATCACTCTTGGGACTATCCTCTGATGTCTTCTTACTGTCTCCCTATGCTGTCTGCTGATCGACGTTCGTCGTTGGTCCATTCTGAGGATTTGGGTTCTTCTTCTAGAAGGGTCCATTGGGAAGACCCTCCGTCGCACGCGGCTGCTACGACAGATTCTCAGGGTGAGCTGAGGCAGGCTATTCTGGCACTCACCCGGTTGCTTTCTAACAATCCTCAATTTGGCTTCCCTGTGCCTCCTAGGCACAAATTCCTTTGGTCGGTCGCAGAGATTCCTCGTCTGGCCCTTTGGATGCTGTTCAGTATTCACAGGAGGTTTCCACTGGTCAGCCCGAGTTGGGCTACGTCTCTTCTGCCACAGAGGATGACGATTTTCTTGAAGGCGACGGCCCCCCCTCGTCAGTCTTGGGGCAGGTTTTAGATTTTGTCTTTGGCTTATTGCCAGACATTCAGCCTTCAGACCATCCATCCGTGACCGTCCGGCCGCGGCTCTCTGTGGAGTGCCTCAACCCTGTTGAGCCTTCTTGCTCTGGGGTTTTGTGTCCTCTGCAATCATCTCAGGTTGTGGAGTCCTTCCAGGGCCTGATGCCAAAATGCATTCCAAGGCCCTGAAGGGTTCTTTCTTTTCACGATCTGATAATTTTCTGCCTCCGTCGTGGTTTCATGTCTACAAATCCGTCTGTCCACCAGTCTTCCAGGGGATGACTACTGTGGACGAAGATTCTCCTTCCCTCGGGTTGACTAAGCCTAAGTCGGCATTCCTCCCGATGTCGGTCGTTGAATCTATGGTGGGCCTGTCCCGAGAGATGCTGGACATGTTATCTCTCGCGGATCACGTCATCGCTGCCCTAGCTGCATATTTTCCGCCAGGGGAGTTTGATGATGCTCATGCGCCTTTGCGTGTTTTGTCGCAGGCTCTTATGAACCTGACACACGCTCACGCCTGTAACACGGCTAATTTGGGATGCAGTGTTGGATACTTCTCCATTCCTTCCATCTGACCAGCGTGCTGTTCTGAGGTCTGCTTCTTTGGTTGGACCTCAGCTGTTCCATGGTTCTGTAGAAGCTGTCCGTGGTGAGGTTCTTCGTCACTCAAAGGACCAGCTTTTGTTTCGACAGCTGGACCAAACTGCTGCTGTGGGTGGTGGTCGTTCCAGGCCCGCCAAGCGCCCCGCTGCATCGGCCATGTCGGGCACGCCTTCGGCTCTGTCCGCTCCTTCTGCTCAGAAGAAGCGCCGTCGCGGCCAGGTTCGCTGGCAGCCTCAGGGAGGAAAGTCTCAGGACTCTGTTGCTTCCCGAGGGGATGGTTTCTCCTCTTGGGGGGCCTTGTCGAGGCTGTAAATGAAGGTTCTCACCTCGATTTACCTCCAGTCGGAGGAAGGCTGTTGCTGTTTCTTTTCAACCTACTCACAATTGTTTACAATTGTCTGTAACGTAAGTGCAAGCCCTACTTCAGAACTAACTCAAGCTGGAAAAGTAATAGAGTGCAAAAGCACGAAAAAGATCGAAAAAGGGTCGAGCGAGACCAGCGCTCGAAATTACAGGTACTCTCTCTGCGCACCTCTTGCGTTTACCGAGCGCATGCGCAACAACCGTGACATCAATTCCTTTTATTTCCGCATTGTACATGGTCGGAAATTTTTGTGACTCGTGCTATTCTTTGCTGTTATCTTCGTGAACAACTTATTGTATGTGCTATCTTCATCTGATTGTGTGCAACTGGATTGTATCCTTTTCAAGCTTTCAAAATTATTATTATTTAATGCTATTTTTGATAATTTTTGCTTGCTTTTTCATACATAGTCTTGTTTTTCCCCCACGTGTGAACACAACCATTGTTCTGTTTTCCGTCGGCGGGAAGCTTGATTTCATTTTTCATTTTCATATTATGCCTGAGACTATTCCTTGTTCCTCTTGCTTGCAGGTGAAACATGTGGACGACTCTCATTCCACCTGTGTCACTTGCAACAATTGTACTCAGGCCCAATCATGTGGTATTTGTGGGGTTTGGTCCTCAAAATTCTGGGCTTCTGTTAACAAGGTGGTTCTGTCTAGAGCTAGAACCCCTCATTCTCGGGGTAAGGGTAGCCGTGCCTTATCAGATATTTCTGTGAGTGCACATAGTGACTCTGTCACACAGGATGCTGATCTGTCTTTTTCTGTGGCGAGTTCCTCTGCAACTGTTGATGGTGCTAGTGCAGTGATACCTGACGTGGAGACCGTGGTCTCATTGTCTTCTGATATCACTCTTGAGGCGTCTGTTTTTGTATAGAGCTTCTCCGAGGTCAGCTCGGTGACCCTCTCCGATTTGCCTCCTACGCCGTCGACACTTGCTGAGGAAATTGTTACTACAGATCCTATTCTGTATGATGGTGGCTCTTCCATCTCCTCTGGGGATGGTATACAGTCTCGGGGCACCGAGACTGTATCTGCTGGTGTATCTGTGAGCTCTCAGCCTCCCCTGGCTTCGCGGTGAAGCTGTGCGGGTTTGCTGTCTGCTCCGTCTCATCTGGTTAGGTTTGCTCTTAGTCGGTTAAGCCTTTCGGTCACTTCGGCAGCGATTACTCGCCCCTCGAGCGCATCGTTTATTGTTCCTCCTTCCCCTGCTAGTGTGCCGACTAGCAGGATGGGGTTGGGACATTGGCATCCAGGGCCAGCTGTTCAGCAGAGGTCAGTGACAGCCCTGGTTAGCTGTCACTCTCAGAACCTTTCTCCGGTGATTCCTCACTGTGTTCCGAGTCTGGATGTCGATCGATGCTTGCCGTCGGTTTCAGAAGGTTGGGCAGTTGGGGCCTTCTGCCGCGCAGAGGCCAATGACAGGATCCTGTCATTCTTGGGACAATCCTCCGGTGTCTTCTCACCATGTCCCAGGTCCAGCTACCGATCGACGTACGCCGCCGGTCTCTTTAGAGGATTTGCAGGCAGGACCTTCTGTTCCGCAGAGGTCAGTGATTTCCCCTGGGTGTCACAATTGGGACTATCCTCCGGTGTCTTGTCACTGTCTCACTATTCTGTCAGCCGATCGTTGTTCGTCATCGGTCTCTTCTGAGGATTTGGGTTCTTCTGCCAGAAGGGTCCATTGGGAGGACACTCCGTGGGGCGATGCTGCTGCGACGGATTCTCACCACGATGCTGCTGTTCTGGAGTTAGATGTCCGGCAGTTTCTTTGCCTAATAGCGTTGCTGGGTTTCAGAGTTAATCGCGAGAAGTCGGATCTCCTTCCTTCTCTGCAATTTTGTCATTTGGGAATGGATTTTGACACTCTTCACAATGTGGTGTCTGTCCCCAATGCTCAGACAACGTTTTTTTCCGCCTTGACTCAGAACCTACTTCAATCTTCCTCGGTCCCGGCCAGGACTTTCCTTCAGATGCTGGGCCTTTGTGGTTTGGTAACAGATCTCATTCCGCTCGGTTGCTTGTTTGTCCAACCTCTCCAACACTTCCTGTTGGATCATTGGCATCTGAATGTAGATCCGCTGCACCTGGAACTTCCTATTCCTCGGTACCTCCACCCTTGGGCCGATGTTCCCTGGCTGACACAGGGTGTTTCATTGGATCTTCCTTTGGCCGACCGCATCCTTACTGTGGATGCCAGCGATCGAGGCTGAGGTGCGACGTTGGATCCTCTCGGTCTGTCCACTCACGGCGAGTGGGACAGTGAGCAGATGGGCCTTCATATCAACCAGAAGGAGCTCCTTGCTCTTCTGTTGAGTTTTCGGTTTTGGATCCCTCACCTGTCGGACCATATTGTCCTACTTCTTTCGGACAATTCGACAGTAGTGGCCTACATACGGAATCAAGGAGGCACACATTCGATTCCCATGTATTGGCTATCTCGGGATCTTCTTCTGTTGGAGCGGGATGTAAACCTGTTGGAGCGGGATGTAAACGCTCGGGTGTCCATTCGACACATTCCCGGACTCTCAACGCCCTGGCAGACTCCCTGTCCTGACGCGACAGTGTCCTTCCCACCGAATGCTTGCTACATCGGTCGGTGTTTCAGGCGATTTGCGAACGGTGGGGCCGTCCTCAGGTCGACCTTTTTGCCACTCGGTGGAATCATCAGATAGAGACCTTTGTCTCCCCTTGTCCAGATCCTCTGGCATTTGCGGTAGACGCTCTGTCTCTGGACTGGACAGGTTCTTCCTGTACCGATTCTTCCTCAAGTATTAGCAAAGATTCGTGCTTGCAGTTGCAGGATCATTCTGATCACACCTCTGTCTCCACAGAGGGTGTGGATCAATCTGCTGCGGCCTCTGTTGGCAGATCTGCCGATTCGTCTACCTCTACGTCGCGATTTTCTTTCCCAGGGCCATCCCAGGAAGTATCACAACAACCTGGCAAGCCTGTCCCTTTACGCCTGTCGTTTATCAGGTCCTGTTTCCAATGTAGAGGTTTTTCGAGACGAACGGTGGAGTGCATTTCTGGCGGCGACATTCCACTGGCATGACTTATGCTGCAAAGTGGAAGGTTTTCTGCTGCTGGTGTGCAGATCACAATGTGGATTACTGTGATCCGTCAATCGCTCAAATTGCGGTATATCTTTATGACTCCAAGGGCCTCCAGCCTAATACAATTAAGGGCTATCGGTCTATGCTGTCTGATACATTCTCTTATGTGGGGAAAGCGGTGCATCAGTCGTAATCTTTTTCTCTCTAAACTCATTTGGCACTTTTCTTTGAAGAGGCCTCAAGTTTTGCATCTTACACCCAAGTGGAACTTGGCATGGGTGTTGCACTGTTTGGAGGGGGCACCATTCGAGCCTTTATCTGAGACCGATATGCGTTTTCTCACCTATAAGACTGCTTTCCTTCTAGCGTTTGCTTCTGCCAGATGTGTCAGTGAGCTTCATGCACTATCCGTTGATTCTGCTTTCCTCAAAAATGAGGCTAACAGTGTCACCTTCGCTACTGATTGCTCTTTTCTGGCCAAGAATCAGCTTTTTGATTCGGTACCTCCTCTCATCTGCATTCGGGCTCTCCATGATGTCGATGGTCGGAGGCTTCTTCTTTGGCCTGTTCGGGCGATCAAGACTTACATTAATCGCACTCAGTTCATTCGGAGGGGTCGGAAGAGATTCTTTCTATCTCTCATTCCTAGGAGGCAGTCTATCTCTTCCCATTCTATTTCCAGATATATCTGTCTTGCAATCAAGCTGGCTTATTCCAGCTTGTCTGCTTCGGATCTTGTTTCGAACCGGTATAATAATGCTCATGAGGTTTGTGCCATTTCTACACCGTAGGCATTCACCAATTCTGTTTTGCTCCGGTATGTTATGAATGCGGCTTACTGGAGGAATGCTTCTACTTTCTCCTCCTTTTATCTCCGCCACCTACAGCAGCAATCTGAGGACCTTTTTTCTTTAGGCCCTCTTGTTGCTGCTCAGGCTGTTGTGCACCCTCGTTAAATTTGTTTTTATCGGGTTTGTGCTCTGCTCAGCCTTGTTCTTTTCAGGTGCCTTCTCTCTTTTTTCGTTACGGGTTTCGCTATTGTTCTCTGCATTCTCCTGCATTTCTTTCTGCTGCTCTTGTTGGTGTTGGTTATGTGATTCACCTCCTGCTTTTGTTTATTTAGCCAATTGTAAACAATTGTGAGTAGGTTGAGAAGAAATTAAAATTATTTAGTAAATTTTGTTTCTTAACATACCTACCACAATTGTTTACCGGAGGCCCATCCTCCTTGGGGATATCTTTGATATCGATGCCTCCCCGCTAAATCACAAACTTCTCGTTGGCGGAAATACGGAATTGACGTCACGGTTGTTGCGCATGCGCTTAGAAACGCAAGAGGTGTGCAGAGAGAGTACCTGTAATGTCGAGCGCCGGTCTCGCTCGACCCTTTTTCGATCTTTTTCATGCTTTTGCACTCTTTCACTTTTCCTATTTGTTCAGAAAAGTTTCTTAGCTTGAGTTAGTTCCGAAGTAGCGCTTACACTTACATTACAGCCAATTGTAAACAGTTGTGGTAGGTATATTAAGAAACAAAATTTACTAAAATATTTAAATTTTTACCACACTCATTCAATTTGGACAGAGGGATAATATTGAACTCGGAAGCCTTCAGCTTCTCATTCAATATTGTCCTTCTGCCCAAATCGATCTTGTGCATTAAAAAATGACAGTTCAAACGTGAATGCCGCTCTGTCTATTTCCTGTTTGGTATACAGCATTCTTTAGGAGCTCATATTTGAGTTTCTTCAGATTGAGTCCATGGGTTCACAAGCCTGGCAGTCTAGAAAATCAAGGAGTGCAAAACAGTTGCCCTCCTCAGATTGCTTGGGAGTGCAATTGCACCTGGAATTTATTCAATACATATACATGTACTTGTATGCTGTTTGGTTCCAGTACGTAGAGGGTGGATTGCCCTCCAATCACCCATGGCGGGGAGGTATCACCCAAGGTACTACTCTTAAATTCCATACAGAAACACAAGAAGCACAAGCCAAGTTTCAACCAATGGACTTCCAGGTTTAACCCGGAGGTCCATTGGCTGAAACTTTGCTTATGGCTTCATTGGAAAAAAAAATAACATAATAAAGTAGCAAATGTGAATGAATGGCATTTGTGCATAGCTACCAATATAGTAGTCTTGTACTAGTGCTGTCATGGTTGCTATGGTACAGCACAAAACTACAATGACAGTTATGAAATATTGTTCACTGCTTGAAACAAGTCCTCCTCCCTCCCATACTGGACCTCTCAGCTGATAGTAAACATTTGGAAAGATTGTACAGTATGTTTTTGGAGACTGAGTTTAATATCATACATTTTCAGTTTCTAATTATTTGCCTTGGGACTGCAGCACTCATGGTCCACTGAGCTTTTTTCTATTTGACAACCTTGTCACGGCTCTTCTCGTTATATTTTTCATTGTATGCCATTCAGTACTCTTATGTAGACTTCTAAAATGTGTGACTGCTTTGTCTATCTGTCTCTCTATCAGACATGGTGGTTTTTTTTATTTGCTTTTCATTTGCCTGGCTCAACATTTTCAATAATTGTCAGTTGACTATCTTTCAGCCCTAACCCCCCCCCCCCCCCCCTACACACACACACACACACACCTCCCAACACTCGCACAAATATATTAAACATCAAAAGAAAAAAGACATTAAAAAGAGCACTCTATTCCAGATGCAAATATCTGATTCATCCTCTTTGGAAACATATTTTCTACAATTTCACTTTTTTTGTCAGAATGGATGTCTGTGGGGCTTAAAACTAAATTTGTGAAAGTGCACTTATGGATACTTGCAGCACAAGCATTGCACTATAGAATCTGTAATTGATGGTTTTAGGCCTTTTAACAGTGTTATTAGATACCACAGTAGCAGTACTGGTAATACTGTTTGAAAAAAATGTGTTTTATGTTTTGTCAGTGCCATATCAATAACTTGAGGTGCCTTAACTGAGAAAACAGGTTTTTCTTGGAAAAATTGCAAAATATTCTTCAAACACAATGTGAAATTTCTTCAGAAGACATAATGTAATTTATAAATTATTGCAAATGAGAAATTTATTGTCACAAGAGATTTGTTTTGTGTCAACATCAATTAATTTAGGAATCATATCATAGTTTTTTATGAAAAGGGCATACCAGGGTGTGGTGGGGGGCACATTCATGGCTTTATTTTACCACAACAGTAGGAAGAAGAAAATTTGACATCAATTGTTGGAATAAAATGGCACTGTACTTGATATTGGTGAAATTTATAGCTGTAACCACAATTTTTGAAAGAAAAATTGATATTCATATTGCTTCGAAGGAGTTGGAACACTATTTCTCATGCTGTGTGGTTAAATGAGACAGATTTTTTCCCCAAATATGATGTACTGATGCAGATTTTAGTTTTATTTTGGGATCAGGGTAGTTTTCAAAGAAAGCTGTGAATTCTTATCCCTCTCAGCATACTTAATAGGTTACAGGATTGAAAAATCTATTGGGGGTAATATCCAGTTTTTAAGCCCATTTGACAGAGTTTGGACACTTTTCTTTAAAAGAACAAATTTCCTATGTTTTTGACTCAACAGAAACCAAAAGTTGAATTCTAATGCAGTTAAGACTCTTTTATCTTATTGAAGTGGTAAAATGTAACTTTGGTATGGTTGGGGATGATGAAAAGGTATTGCTGCAGTAAATATTTGAATTAGAGTTTCCCGCCAATTGACTTTGGTATGGTTCTGTTGGGAATTCCCTGAAAAATATGTGCATGTGACCGGTACTTCCATTCCAGTCAGGTTTTCTTTCTTATTTGTTACATTACCCCCTGTTTTCGGGTCAGAAAAAGTTATCTGAAGGGCTATACTTGACAAAGATATTTCAGTGCCAAAATTAAAGTAATGCTATCATAATTCTTTTTTGCTTGAACATTATAATGGTCGCCTATGGGAAAATATTAACTGCTGTAATACCTTATAGGGGTCAGATTCAAATTTGTTCAAATCAAGTCCATGGATACATATTTGGGTTCCCCATGTGAGCCCAAAGTGGCTCAGTGGTTCTCTCTGGGTACTCTGGTTTCCAACCCCCTGTTAAACTGTCACGGTCATGATTAACCTTTGTGCATAAGTATGTGACCTTAAACACCAATAAACAAATAAATAAATAATTCAGATTTTCAGAACATGATCATCAATACTTGACTGAAGATTATGACTGAGGAGTTTTTGAATGAAATATTGTATGCATAGGGAGGAAAAACTGTGATTGACTGTTACCATCAACGTTTAGATCAACTCAAAATAAAAACAAGTGTTCAGGGTGAGGGCTGGGGATGGGATGGGGGAACTGGGGGCATTATGAGTAGGTAATATTGAATGGCTGTCATGATTAATCAATTGTTGACCGGTCATGGCAAAATCGATTAGTATTTTTCGTTGTTGAATAATCAGTAAATTTTACCCCATTTAGGATGTTTAATAATTAAAAGAAAATTTGATTAAAAACTGTTGTTTCTATCTGTAAAGGGTTAAGAACATTGACGTTAAAACTCAAGAAGCCATTAGAAGCATTTGTCTTTTAGGTACATTCAAAGCTTTGATGTTCTGATCAATCATGACTGTATATATCTGTCAATCTTGTAATGTGTCCACCCCGTTTGTTTGAAGTCAGAACATGCACCTACAAAATGTAATCAAACAAAGGGCTTGGTATATGAGAAAGAATACAGAAAACGAAAGTACGTTTTTTTCTAGCAAAAATTATTGACCCCTCAGAATTTCCCTTGTATGTTCTGACTAAAGAATCCGTCATAACCCAGTTTAAGAATTGTCTGTCGAACAATTATGACTGCCAGAGCAGCAAGACAACTACATCGAATTAAGTTACATCAACACAATACGTAGCCACCTTTGGAGTTACAAAACTTCTTTGAGTTTGTTTTCTCCTTGATCAACAATATTTCCCAGTATATATTATTTGTGAGGCATTGGTTGTCGCAGAGGAAACTAGCTGAGAGTTCAGGCTTTTTTTCGGTATTGCATACTGGATGGTGTTTTCTGTATCTTTAAAATTAATTTTTAGCCCGACCGTTTACAGTGAGGGCTATAGTCATGACTTTCATCCGTTTGTCAGTCCATCTGTTAACATTTAGAGTTTTGGTTAAAGTTCGTGGTTAAGTATTTTACTGAAGGTTCAAGTGTTTTGGGGTTTTTTTTTCCTGTTTAGTCCTGACTTTCGTCTGTCCGTCTGTTAACATTTGGAGTTTTGGTTAAAGTTTGTGGTTAAAGTTTTTTAGTCAACCTTAAAATTTTTTGGGTTTTTTTTCTTTTAAATTTATATTACTATTGATTGTATCATTCTCATTATGGTTTTTTTATGTTTCATGTTATTTTGGGAAATATTTAAACCTTTTTTGTGTGGCAATTTAACTTACAACTTCCAGGTTAACGTTTTTGGTTAAAGTTTTTTTTGGGGGTTGGTGTCTTAAAATTACACCTTTAATTCTTCAAACAGTTTAGTGGAATGTCACTGTTTTTCTTATTTGGGTCAATGTCTGCTATCTACTGAAGATTTCTACAGTGATTTTCATTAATATCGGCATGATTTTAACCCCTTTTAAACATCTTTTCAGACTTACTTTCTTTTTATTTGAAATTAGACTTTGCCACATACTTTCTTACTTTAATTCTTGCGATGGTCAGTACAACTTAATGATTGCATTTACATCAATGATTTCTTTTATCGGTTTTAGGAAATATTTTTAACCCATTTTTGGAGTCAGTTTTACTTTGTATTCCTAGATTAAAGTTTTGCTTTGCAAGGTTGTACCTTTCGTTCTTCAAACACTGTGTTACAACGTCATTGTTTTTCATTTGGGGCAAAGTCGACTGAACCTGTATACAGAGGGTTCAAATAATATTGGCATTAATTTAACCCTTTTCAAAATGGTTTTTGAACTAAGTTTCTCTAAATTTCAAATTAGGCTTCTACCACATACTTTGTTACTTTTTATCTCCCCACAAGGGAAGGATATAGCATAGAGCTCCATCCGTCCATCTGTATGTCAGCCTGGCTGTCTGTCCGTCTGTCCAAACTTGGTTTATGGCATAACTTGAACAATAGTTTGTTAAAGAGATTTCAGTTCTTTTCAGTATATGTCTCTACAGCAGCAGTGTCTGTGTCAAGTTCGATGACCACCATTATCCAATGAAAATGGTTGAAGTTATTGCCCTTCACCCCCCCCCCCCCCCCCCCCCCCCCCCAATTGGTCATTTATTTTTCTTTTGCTCCAAAATGCATTTTGAAGTATTTAGAGTTACTTCATACAGAATTTTTTTCAACTCCATACCCCTACAACCCCTCCCCCCCCCCCCCCCCCCCCCCCCCCCATGCCAGTTAGGCACTTTTTTTTCTTTGGTCCAAAATTCATTTTGAAGGATTCAGAGTGACAGCATGCGGAAAAAAATTGACTCCAACAGCCCCCCCTACCCCTCCTCCTCGCCTTTGCCCTCACAATTAGCCATTGTGCATAAGTATGTGACCTTAAAACACCAATAAATAAATAAATAAATAAATAAATAAATAAATAAATATTTACAAATTTACAAAGTTACACCTTTATTTCTTCAAACATTTCACTGCAATGTCACTGTTTCTCATTTGGGACAATATCTACTATCTACTGAACCTTTCTACAGTGATTTTTTTTTGTCAGGGTTTTAAGCCCTTTTAAACATGTTTTCAGACTTAGTTTCTTTGTATTAGAAATTAAGCTTTTACCACATAATTTGTTACTTTAATTCTTGCATGGTCAGTACAACTTATTGATTGCATTTACATCAGTGATTTCTTTTATGGTTTTAGGAAATATTTAACCCTTTTTAGCTCACCGAAGGGAGCTAAACTTACCACTTGTCGTCGTCTGTCGTCCGTCGTCGTGAACTTTTTTCAAACGACTTCTCCTCTGAAACCGCTAGGTTGATTGCTCGAAACTTGGTGTGGATGTTCATTAACATATGTCAACTCAAGTTTGTTTAAATGAAATGGACATGCCGACTTTGGGCTTGATAGGGGGCATAACTCCGATAGCACCCTATGTATATTAGAGAAATTTCTAAAAAATCTTCTTCTCCTGCACAAGAATTATTTGATATTTGGTATACAGCATTATGGGGTGGATCTGATTCAAGTTTGTTCAAATCGGCCCCCTGGATTAATATTTGGGCTCACTATAGAAGCCCGAATTCGAACTTAGTACATTTCAGGCAAATTTCTTAAAAAATCTTCTTCTCCAGATCCAGCAGGCAGAATCTTTTGATATTTGGTAGAAGCCCGAATTCGAACATAGTGCATTTCAGGCAAATTTCTTAAAAAATCATCTTCTCCAGATCCAGCAGGCAGAATCTTTTGATATTTGGTATGCAACATTGTGGGGTGGATCTGATTCAAGTTTGTTCAAATCGGTCCCCCAGGATTCATGTTCAAGTATAGGAACCCAAATTTGAACTTAGTGCATTTCAGGCAAATTTCTTTGAAAATCTTCATCTCAAGATCCAGCAGGCAGAATCTTTTGATATTGGGTATGCAGCATGCTTAGGGGGTGAGATTTAAGTGTGTTCAAGCCAAGAACCTGGGTTCATATTTGGGCTCACTGTGGTATCCCGAATTATAACTTAGTCAGTATGAGGAATTTTTCTTTAAAAATCTTCTTCAGATTCAGCAGTCGGAATGTTTTGATATTTGGCATGCAGCATCCGTAGGGGGGTGAGTTTCAAGTTTGTTGAAGCCAAGTCCCTGGGTTCATATTTGGGCTCACTGTGGGAGCCCGAATGATAACTTAGTTCAAAATGTGGAATTTTGTTTAAAAATCTTCCTCTTCAGATCCAGCAGTCGGAATGTTTTGATATGTGGTGTGTAGCATCCTTAGGGGGGTGAAATTCAAGTTTGTTAAAGCCAAGTCCCTGGGTCCATATTTGGGCTTCCTGTGGGAGCCCGAATTATAACTTAGTCAATATGAGGAATTTTTTTAAAAAAATCTTCTTCAAATTCAGCAGTCGGAATGTTTTGATATATTTGGCATGCAGCATCCTTAGGGGGGTGAGTTTCAAGTTTGTTCAAGCCAAGTCCCTGGGTTCATATTTGGGCTCACTGTGGGAGCCCGAATGATAACTTAGTTCAAAATGAGGAATTTTCTTTAAAAATCTTCTTCAGATCCAGCAGATGAATGCTTTTGGTATTTGGTATGCAGCATCTTTAGGGGGGTAAGATTCAAGTTTGTTCAAGCCATGTCCCTAGGTCCATATTTGGGCTCACTGTGGGAGCTCGAATTGTAACTTAGTTCAAAATGAGGAATTTTCTTTAAAAATCTTCTTCTTTGGATCCAGCAGTCAGAATGTTTTGATATTTGGTGTGCAGCATCCTTGGGGGGTGAGATTCAAGTTTGTTAAAGCCAAGTCCCTGTGGGAGCCCGAATTATAACTTAGTTCAATATGAGGAATATTCTTTAAAAATCTTTTTTTTAGATCCATTGGTCAGCATCTTTGGATATTTGGTATAAACTTTTCTAAAGAGGAGCAGATGCAACTTGTTGAAATCAATTCTCTGGGTTTATATTTAGGCTACCATGTCAGGTGAGCGCCCTCAGGCCCCCTGGGGCCTCTTGTTTTGCAGTCAATTTTACTTAGTATTCCCAGCGTAAAGTTTTGGATTAAAGTTTTGTTTTTCAAGGTTGTACCTTTTATTCTTCAAACACTGTGTTACAACGCCCTTTTTTTATTCATTTGGGCAAGGTCTACTGACGCTGTATACAGTGGTTTCAATTAATATTTGCGTTAACCCTTTCAAAAATGCGGGGATATTGTTGTGATCTCTGTCCGCCTGTCCGTCCGTACATACGTACGTACGTACGTACGTAAAACCCTGAATGGCTCCTAGGGTATTCAATTCAAAACGTTTAAACTATGGTAATGTGTTCAGGTAACATCTCTAGATGTGCATGAAGGTTTCGGAATTTTGATTTTGCCCCCGGTGGTTCCAGTGGAACCACTTTTATCATTAGAAAATCAGTTTTCATCGAAAGGCTCCTAGGGTATTTAATTCGAAACGCTTAAACTATGCTAATGTGTTCAGGTAACATCTCTAGATGTGCATGAAGGTTTCTGAAGTTTGATTTTGCTCCCGGTGGTTCCAGTGGAACCACTTTTATCATTAGAAAATCAGTTTTCATCGAAAGGCTCCTAGGGTATTCAATTCGAAATGTTTAAGCTATACTAATGTGTTCAGGTAGCAACTTGAGATGTGCATGAATGTTTCAGAGTTTTGATTCGGCCCCCGGTGGTTCCAGTGGAACCACTTTTATCATTAGAAAATCAGTTTTTATCGAAAGGCTTCTAGGGTATTCAATTTGAAATGTTTAAACTATGCTAATGTGTTCAGGTAACATCTCTAGATGTGCATTAAGGTTTCGGAATTTGATTTTTCCCCCAGTGGTTCCAGTGGAACCACTTTTATCGTTAGAAAATCAGTTTTCATCGAAAGGCTCATAGGGTATTCAATTTGAAACGTTTAAACTATGCTAATGTGTTCAGGTAACATCTCTAGATGTGCATGAAGGTTTGGGGATTTTGATTTTGCCCCGGTGCGTCCAGTGGAACCACTTTTATCGTTAGAAAATTAGTTTTCATCGAAAGGCTCCTAGGGTATTCAATTCGAAACGTTTAAACTATGCTAATGTGTTCAGGTAACATCTCTAGATGTGCATGAAGGTTTCGGAATTTTGATTTTGCCCCCGGTTGTTCCAGTGGAACCACTTTCATCGTAAAAAATCAGTTTTCATCGAAAGGCTCCTAGGGTATTTAATTCGAAACGTTTAAACTATGCTAATGTGTTCAGGTAACATCTCTAGATGTGCATGAAGGTTTTGGAATTTTGATTTTGCCCCCGGTGGTTCCAGTGGAACCACTTTTATCGTTAGAAAATCAGTTTTCATCGAAAGGCTCATAGGGTATTAATTCGAAACGTTAAGACTATGCTAAGGAGTTGCTAAGGAAATGCGTGGATACACCATTGTGTGCTTTGCACACAAATAACTCGATCTAGTTTAAATTTGAAATTGGGCTTCTAAACACATACTTTGTCACTTTTTGTTCTTGCATGATCAATACAACTTTTAATAACTGCATTTACAGGCCTGATTTCTTTTACTTGTATGCAGCTTTTTTTCTCATTACCAGAGCTTCACAGTTTGAAATATAATGAAATGCCTTCTGCAGCATACTTCTGTTGTTTTACAAAAGTAATACATATTGGAAGGAAATGGGAGTGAGGGATTTTGATGCTGTCTCCAAAACATCGGGGGAGATGGGTGGAATCAATCCACCCCTCCCTCCTACCCATGTTATCCAGAATATAAATCCAGTTCCAATTATATGATTCTCTTCAAATTTTATATTACTTTTTTAAATGACCATTTGTAAAAATGGTCATATTATGTAAATAATAATAATAATAATGAAGTTTATAGCCTCGGTTCCACAGTGTGCTCATGGGCTTTACAATTGAGTACACACATGGTGTATAAATGAATAGACTTTGCAAATGAAGCTGAATATATACAAAAAGAAAGAGTGACAACTATCAACTGTTAATCAACCAAGGTTGATTAATAGTGTTATATACTTGCTTGAAGAGATATGTCTTCAGAGCAGATTTAAACAATTGGTTTCTGACCAATAACTCAGGTTTGGATTATTTGATTTCAACCAAAGTTGATAGATAAATATGTATTTTCCTGCTAGTGTACTACAGGCCAGATCCACCCCCCCCACCCCCACCCCCCCACCCCCACCCCCCCCCCCCCCCCCCCCCCACGGTAATTGAGGTAATTTTTCCAAAAGTGCATTTTGAAGGATTGGGAGTTATTAAATGCAAATAAACAAAATATTGACTACTATAACACACCACCAAAGAAATGAAAAAAAAAAAATTGTATAGCAATTTTTGTATATCGCGAGTGCAGATATGGCAGATTCGTTAGGTAAATGGTTAACAAAAAATGGCTCAGACTACTTTGTGTCTATGCATTGCCATTGCTGGGACAGTCAGGCTGCATGTGTGACAACACTCTAGTTTTTTCCTTCACCGAGAACGTTGTTACGTGTTAGCCTTTTGTAATTGCTGTTTTACATGCCACCAGTGACACACTCAATAGGTTAATCACCTGGGTCAATACATAAAATGTGAAATGTGAACTATGCCAGAAACAATGCCAGGAGTCCAGCTGGCATTCACATTTTTTCGCAAATGAAATGAGGATTCTCTTGTTGTTTATTTGAGGTAGGTCATCTGACATGAAATTCATTTTTAATGATTTCAGTGAGAGAGGGAGATCTAGGTATGATTAATTGATTATTATAAATTATTTGCAACGATTTATCGATTCCTAAATTAAAAAATCGATACAGTCCTAGAATACTGCTGTGTGCATGTACATGTAACACCACATCACAGGTTCATATCAAGGACTCCATAAAGCCTTTTCATTTCAAAAAGAGGCTTTTGTTACAGGTTCAGAATTTTGTTATAGTTTTCCTGTTTGTTTAAACAAGAAGGCTGGGACCAGAACCAAGGTCAAATTTTACTACCAAACAACTATATGAGGAATATTTTTCAAAGATCTTCTTAAGTTCCACCAGTCTTTTGTAATATCACTGCTACAGTATGTACCAGGGGTTTTTGTCATGAAAATGTCTGTTGCTGTGGCAGCGACAACAAATAGAGACTATTAAAATCCAGCATAGATCACTCAAACTGATAATATATCACTGCAGACTTGAGTATTGAGGATTAGTACTTTTCGGGAAATGGTCATGTTTTTATGAATTGAAAATGCTTGTATACAAGTGATTATTTGCAATATCGTGTGATTGGGATTGAATTAAATTACAGCCAATAAATATGTCACACAAAGGAAGAACTATCATTTTTAGTTTTTGCAAACATGTTATTGTTGAACATGTAATAACATGTGCACGTGTTTCTCCTCCATGTGAGAAAATCATTCTCTTGTTACTTCATTTAGGCATACATTTAACAAAAAATAACAAAACTAATCTTTCTGTTTTCTCAAAATCCAATTTTGGGTATTTTGGGAAGACATGGTGTTATGGAGTCTGCCATCGCCCCTTTCCCAATTAATAATATACCATTGACACACTGGAGTTTGAAATGCAATGTTTGCTGCCTACCCTAGAAACTGAAATATATGTAGAGATTTAGAATATCGGGTCCTAGAAAAAAGTTGCTTTTTTAGCATTGCACTACATTGGAAATCAGGTAATTATTTCTATGGTAGAAAAATCATCAGACTTGGACAACACACTTATAAATAATTACATGACTTCTTTCCTTTGTAGTGTCAATTGACCATACATGCTTAATGTGATGGTAAATCTGTAGTAAACAAGCTCTGTTTTACTGGTAAAATAGGACCAGTGCCTTTGGTGGGAGTCTTTTGCAGTCAGAATTGCTGGCGTTTTTCAGGGATCATCAGTTTGAAAATACAATTGATTTTCAAAGTAATAAAAGTAAATCCCACTCAGAATTGACTTTTTAAACAAATTTGGTCAGGTACACATTTAAATTAAGTATGTGTAGAATTTGCTGCATCTGATCAGCGTGTCTGCCATTGTTTGTCATTGCCACAAAAAGACCCTTCTTATTTAGAATTTAAACCAATTTTAAGGCAGGAAATCTAACATATCAAAAAATTTGGTAACATTAGCGATAACGTTACTACTTTTTTGGTCTACCACCCATCTCTGCATATTACACAATATTCTATTCAATTAACAGGAGTGTAGTCTATAACCTAAATACAATTTACAGCTGAAATTTGTACTGAAGGTATCGTAGATGATTTTGTGTTGGGAAATTATATTCATTTAACAGTGTTATTCAATTGAGAGATATCCAGTGAAATAGACTCTACTGTACTGCATTCTGTTATATTTTTGTATGCTTTTTTTAAGACATGAAGACCTGAAAACTATGCTTGACTGCAATAAGGATAATCTTAAACTAGAAGCTATGAAA
Source organism: Pictodentalium vernedei (assembly GCA_031216915.1). Classification (NCBI taxonomy): domain Eukaryota; kingdom Metazoa; phylum Mollusca; class Scaphopoda; order Dentaliida; family Dentaliidae; genus Pictodentalium; species Pictodentalium vernedei. The sequence continues at coordinate 267,764,480 of CM062293.1, forward strand.
AGAATTATAGGGGTAAGTTTTTGCAGTATTTGGCACTGTGATCACAAAAGTGGACAGAGAATTTTGGTTGCATCATGATGGGTCCTTTTCTGATCAATAAATTCTGTTCTGCATTTTTAGTTCACCTGACTGAAAATCAGTGGGAGCTTAAGTGATCAATTTCTGCCCGTCGTTCGTTCATCGTCTGTCATGGTGTGAACTTTACATTATTCACTTCTACTCATAAACCACTTTTCAGAGTTGAACCAAATTTGATATGCATGTTCCTTATATATTAATTCAAGTTTGTTCAAATAAGATTGCCACATCCACAAGGGGCATAATTCTGTTAGCACACGACAAATTTTAATATTAAAAAATATTCTTCACTAGAACAATCCATCCGAACCTTTTGATACTTGGTATACAACATCCTTAGAGGTGTCAGATGCAGGTTTGTTCGATACAGGTGTCTAGGTTAATATTTGGGCTCCCTATGGGGCCCCATGTTTTAACTTGCTGCAATATGAGGAAATATATTTAAAAATCTTCTTCAGATCAACCATTCACAATTTTATGATGTTTGATATATTGCATCTTTTATTTTTTTGAGGGGGGTGGGGGGGGGGGGGGGGGGTGGGGGGGGGAGTGAGCTTGAAGTTTGTTAAAATCAAGTCCCTCCCCTAGAGTTATATTTGGGCTCCCTGTAGAAGCCTAAAATTTAAATTGGTGTAATACGATGAATATTCTGTAAAATTCTTCTTCTTCAGATTCATCTGTCTTTTGATATTGGATATGTAGCATCCGAAATGGGGTGAGAATCAAGTTTGTTTAAACCAAGTCCCTGAGTTCATATTTGGGCTCCCTATAGGAACCTGAATGTTAACTTGGTGCAATATGAATATCTTATTCAGATCTGCTAGTCAAAATCTCTTGATATTCAGTATACTGCATCTTTTGGGGGGGGGGGGGGGGGGGGGGTGGGATGGCAGGGTCAGCATGAAATTTGTCCAAATTAAGACCTTGAACTTGAACTTAGTGATATATGAGGTATATTCTTTAAAAATATTCTTCAGATTTCAGATCTATCAGTTAGAATCTTTTGATATTTGATATGCAGTATCCTTAGAAGGTTTAAATTCAAGTTTGTTTAGATCAAGTCCCCAAAGTCACGTATTTGAGCTCCCCATTGAAGCACAAATTTTATCTTAGTGCAATATGAGGAATATTCTTTGAAAATCTTCTTCTTCAGTTCCATGAGTCAGAATCTTTTGATATTTGGTTTGCAGTACCCTTCATGGGGCCAAATACCAGTTTGTTAAATTGAAGTACCTGGATTTATATTTGGGCTCCCTATGGCAACCAAAAATTTAACTTAATGCAATATGGGAAACTTTAAAAATTGTCTTAATTATTTTGATATTTGATATCCAGCAACCTTATGATATTTGGATTCCAGTTTGTTCAAATCAAATGCTTTGGTCATATTTTGTCCCCCCGTGGTCTCCCCAGGCCTGGCAATATAGAAAATGAAGGAGTGCAAAACAGTTGCCCTCCTCAGATTACTTGGTAGTGCAATTGCACCTGCAATTTTCAATTGCAAAAACTTGTACGCAAGACACTTCACCCCCATTGCCCACGTGGGGGCACGGTGACGTTGTGTACTAAGGCGTACTGCACGTCGATGGTGCACCTGTCTTCAACCAATGCTAACCCTGCTTGTGTGGAGTTTGTATGTTGGGGAGCTGACAGTTGCTCGCCGTTGCTCGGTGGTTCTCTCCGGGTACTCCGGCTTCCTCCACCCGTAAAACTGTCACGGTCATGGTTAGCCATTGTGCAGAAATATGTGACCTTAAACACCAATAAATAAATAAATAAATAAAAACTTGTACACCATTTTGGTGATATTCACTTCAAAGTAATAATACTGTGATTGAAAAATTGTACTACATTCAGCTACATAGTGGAAAAATTGGCACATACATCTTCTCATTATTCAAAATGTTGCATTCAATTCTTATGTGACTGTCTTCTGCACTCAGAATCTATCGAAATGCGACATAGAATGGGTCATGAATTATTGCGAATCAATGCAACATTGACAAATCGTCCCCTGTGTTCCAATGTGTTCTCTGTGCCAGTAGGCACAGAGAATACATTGCAACTCAGGAAACAAAATGGTAATAGATTTTAAAGGCAGTCCCAAACAGGTCTGGCATTCCAGAAAATCAAGGAGTGCAAAAAATTGCCCTCCTTAATTTTTTCTAGGCGTACAGCACTCCTGCACTCTTAAAGAATGCCTGGCCTGGCTCCCACATTTTAACTTTGTGCAGTATAAGGCCTATTCTTTAAAAAATCATCATTATCACATCCACAAGTCAGATTCTGACAGAGCTGATTGTGATAAATTTTAGTTAGATGTGAATGTGAGTGTAAAGATTAATGTTTGCTCAATAAGGCCTACCAGGCCTCTTGAGGCCCCTAGGGTGTCAGAGGGTCCATAGGACAAAAATATTTTTGCTTGAAAAGAAGTTTTAGATGGGTTTGACTGATTGTATGAAATTCCCCTGGAGAGGGGGGGGGGGGGGGGGGGTGTGCACTGGAGATTTTTGTTCTCTTTGCTTCAAACTATGTTTTGAAGGTGTTTGAGTGATTTTATGCAAAGAGAAATTCACCTCACAGACCCTAGCTAAAATGGAAGTATATTAACATGTAGATGCTGAATGTGACCTTAAATCCTTTCTTTAAACAAAGTGATCAAGGCCTCTTGGGGCCTCTTGTCTCCACATGCACTGCAAAATGTTACCTGTCAAAAAAAAAAGTAATTGTTATTTCATTTGTTTTGACCTTGATTTCTCAATATAGATTTTAGGTAATCTTGCCCCACTGGTGTGAAAGTATGTCATGACTCGATTGCGATCTGATTGAGAAAAATACCAGTTTTATAATCACACACATGTATGTAACAATGAATATTTTTACAACTTAAGTTTTGTAACTCACATGCAGCCTTGGGATTTGAACTCTGGTGCTATCATCCAGGTCAGATCATTGGCAGAAATTGGAGTCCATATTCATTATTTGGTGGTAGGCCAAGTAATATTTTTAATGTGTAGCTTTGCAGCTGAACATTAAGAATATTGATTGGTCTGCCCCACACATTCACCTAACAGCCATCCTTATTAATGGAATTATGGCATCTCATGTTCCTGGTCCAAAAACACAGGCTCTCTGGTTTAAAGAGTTAATGGTTTTGAGAGCTGGGGTAATTGTAATCATAATCATCTGTATTAGTAATTGATTAAAAAATGTTAATTGTGTGTAATCGATAATTGTGGTATTTTTCAATTACAAGTAATCAAAACAAATCAATTGCATTCTTAAATTTACAGTAATCATTTTTACCTTTATGATTACTTTTCCTAATGTTTAAATCTTTCTCATGAACCAGTGGGTACAATGACTTAATATTTGGTACTGAGGTGTAGAATCCAGTTTGTTCAAATGAAGTTTGTGGAGCAGTATTTGCCTTTGTAATGAGAGGCACAAGATTTTTGGCTACGTCTGAAATTTCTATTTTCTGAACAGATGAGCCAATTTGAACCAAATTTGGTATGTGGTATTTATTAATGAGTAATCAGAACTTGATTCATGCAAAAAATAAATTCCTGCATCCCCATGGGAACCCCAGGAGCTAAAAATAGAAATATGCATTCATTTCCCAAATTGCAACAGAGATCTGTGTTTTGAAATGAAGCATCCTAAGGATCAGTAGAATGGAATGATAAAAAAATTTGGCTTCATTTGTTTCATAGTGTGCTGTAGAGGAAATCGAAAGAATTCCAAGTCTGTATATTCACAAAGATTAAAAAAATCTTCACTGAGAACTACCAATCAGAATCTTTTGATATTTGGTACACATCATCGATGGCCAGATACCAGTTTGTTAAATCTAAGCCCCTGGGTTCATATCTTGACTCAATACAGGGGCCCAACTTTTAACTTGGAGCAATATGAGAAGTACTCTCTTCAAAAAATCTTTTCCAGGACCATCAGTCAGAATCTTTTAATATTTGGTATTCAACATCATTACAGGAGTCACATTCACATTTGTCCAGATCAAGTGATTCAACTCCCCCACTTAATATTTGGGCTTCCTATGACGGCCCTGTATTTTAACTTAGTGCAATATGAGGAATAATATTTAAAATATTTAGAATATTTTGTATACAGCATACTTAGGGAGGTCAGATCTAATTTTGTTCAAAGCAAGTCCCTATGTTAATATTTGGGCTCCCTATTTGGAGCCCGAATTTTAACTTTGTCCAATAGTCCAATGTGACGAATAATCTTTAAAACTCTTTTTCTCCAGAATCACTTGTCAGAATTATTTGATATTTGGTATACAGAATCCTTCCAGGGGTCAGATTCAAGTTTATTCAAATCACAACCAGCGGTTAATAATTTGACTGTCAATGAGAACCTGCATTTTCACTTGATGCATTGTGGAAATAATCTTTGAAAATCTTTTTCAGATCCACCAATCAGAATCTTTTGATGTTTGGTTTACAACATCCTCTGGGAGGTCAGATCAAAATCCATCCATCCATCCATCCATCCATCCATCCATCCATCCATCCATCCGGTAACCTGTATCTCAGAGATGCTTAGGCGCTTTTGTGAAAAATTTTCAGATTTGATGGGTCATTAGGAAAAATGGATGCATGTCAATTTTTTTCTGAAAAAAATTCAAGATGTCTGACTGGTGGCCATTTTTGTTGAAAATTGCGTGTAATTCGTTAGACTTCTCAAAACTTCTGAATGCCATTTCTGATTTCAATAATTTTTCGTATGGAGGTCTAGCAGCATAAGACATATAACATATCATACAAGTTTTTTTCTTGTACATAAATTATACAAATTAGCCTTTTTCTCAGGTAATATTTCTGTGCGTGTTATGTTGTGTACTGTTACCACCTGTATCTCAGAGATACTTTGACACTTTTGTGTAAAATTTTCAGATTTGATGGGGCATTAGTAAAAATTGATGCATGTCAATTTTTTTTTCTGAAAAAAATTCAAGATGTCCGACTGGTCGCCATTTTTGTTGGAAATTGCATGTAATTCGTTATTATATTTTCAGAACTTCTGAATGACATTTCCGATTTCAATAATTTTTGGTATGGAGGTCTAGCAACATAAGACAAATAACATATTGTACAGGTTTTTTTTCTCATGCATAAATTATGCAAATTAGCCTTACTTAACTTTTTTTCCTGGGTAATAATTTTGTGTGCATTATGTTGTGTACTGTTAGCACCTGTATCTCAGAGATGCTTTCATGCTTTTGTTTCAAATTTTCAGATTTCAAGGGAAGGGACATAAGATTAATAACATATTATACAGGGTTTTTTTCTTGTGCATAAATTATGCAAGTTAGCCTTACCTTTTTACAGGTATTTGGATGCTTCCAATAAAACCACAGTAATATGGGTAATATTAGGACCAGTTTGTTGAGTTGTTCCTTTGATATCCATATTTGTTTGGGTTTTATTGATTAAATATCAATATATTTCACAGTAATCCACCTCCCGTTGTTGACGATTGACTGTCGCTGGCCATCGGCATTGCATTTGTGGTTTGGGAAACAGCATCTTTTGGGGTCAGATTAAAGTTTGTTCAAATCAAGTCCCTTGATTAGTATTTGGGCTAACTATTGGAGCTTGAATTTTAACTTTTAGTTTAGAATGACAAATATTCTTTAAAAATCTTCTCATGAACTCCCAATCAGAATCTTTTGATATATGATGTACACTATCCTTAAGGGAATCAGATTCAAGTTTGTTCAAACCAAGTCCCTGGATTAATATTTCAGCTCCCAATTGGAGCCCAAAGTTTAACTTAGTCCAATATGGGGACTAATCTTTAAAAATCTTTTTCAGATCCAATGGTCAGAATCTTTTGATGTTTGATATACAGCATCCTTGGAGGGGGGGGGGGGGGGGTGGGGAGGGGGGAAGATTCAAGGTAGTTCAAATTAAGTCCTTCACTTAATATTTGGACTCCTTACTGGAGCCCAAATTTTAACTTGGTGCAATATGAGGGATATTCTTTAACAATTGTCTTCCCATAAACCCCCAATCAGAACCTTTTAATAGATGAAAAACACCATCCTTAGGGTGTCAGATACAAGTTTGTAAAAATCAAGTCTCTGGGTTAATATTTGGGCTCTTTAACTTAGTCCAATATGAGGAATAATTTTTGAAAATCTGCTTCTTCAAATGCAATGGCCTGAATTCTGATTTGGTGGGAGTGGGAGGGAGGGGGACAGTGGTTGGGGTTTGGGTGCTTAGTCAGTTCAAGTTTTCTGAAGTTAAGTTCTTAGGTTGAGAAGTTTGTGCTCTCTGTTTTTCATTACACAAAATCTGGGCACCATATGTGTGATAGCATCTCAATACCAGAAAAAACTTACCAGGACAACAGAGTTATGAATAGTTACAATATACAGGACTTCACTCCTCTGTAGTGTTTATTGGTCATAGATCGTAATTGAATCCTTCTTTAAACAACTTTGTCAGTCGAGTGCCTCAGGCCCCATGCTGCCTCTTGTTTAGAATCGAAAGAAAATGTTTTAGGATAGAAATATGGTGTCCTTATGTTCGTAAAATTACACGCAGGTGCATGAAAACTTATGTGCCTGCATTGTTCTTGACTGACATACCGGTAACAATGACCAACAGTCAGCTTCTTCATTTATAATAGGAAATCAGCTTTGCCTTTAGTTTCCTCTCACAAACTAAACATCATTTCATACAGTCAAGCACACCCATGGTAAATAGTGCCTTCCCTTTATTTCAACGATGTAGTGGGAAAAGTTCTGCTTGCTGTTGCACTGGAGTCAAACCATGCATACTGCAGTTTGATTGCCGGAACTTATTTCAATGGTGACTTTATCTCCAAAAAACTCAACATTGATAAATGGTGCTCATTTCATAACCTTTTCTTGATTTACAGAATAAAAAGTTCCACTTTCAAGTGCTACTCTTAGGAATCCATGCCCACTGCAGCCTGTTGACAGCAACATACTTTCATTTGAAACAGTCTTTTAGAGGTCATTCATTTTTTGTGTCATGCCATGCACACAATTGTTTACAACAGGCTTGCACTACAGTGGAAGTCCCTAACTCGGATAATACACTCTCTATTTTTGTCTTTCTCAAGCAATTTGGGAAAGAAAAGTGGTGCAGAAGCACCAAGAAAAAATAAGCCAAAACTGGATCGAGTGCAACCGGCGCAGACCCAGTACGGGATGCTCTCTTCCAAGTACAACCCCACGACTTCCGTTGCCATTGCGCATATGCGTCGCTAATGACTCATTCTTTTTTTTATCCGAGACACATGAAGGATGTGTCTCCACCATATGCATTATGCATTATGAAACAGTGATAATTCAGCTCGTCGATAATGGTTTTCCTCTGACTGGAATTATGGATCTGAAGATCGTATAATAACAGGACTGTGTTTTATATATTCTCGTTAATATTTTCAACCACATTCTCATTGTATATTATTTACTATTCTGTTTTTGCAAATGTTTTTTTCGACATCGTGTCAACGCGGTTCGACAATGAAATTTTTTCGGTTGATAAATTTAATTGTTATTGGAGTTGGGTGTCAATCAGGGACTGTCTGGACAGGATTTCTTCAATCTGTTAAGTGCTGAATTTCTGTTTTTTCGGTCCCTGTCGGACGTCTGGCTTCTGTCGTGTACCCACCGTTTTTTTTCTGCCATCTTCTCTCGTAGTTGAGGGTGTTCTTCTACTTTCTGTATCTGTTGAGTTCACCTTTTTCTTCTACTGCTCTCACCTCTGTTTTTTCTGGTTCGGTTCCTTTAGGACAATTCCTTTTGACCTCGCCCTGGTGCATTCTCATGGCTGTTTCTTATGCACCCGCGGGTGGTGTGGAACGCTGTCGTTTCGGGCCCTCCTGACTCGACCACGTCTGGTGTGAGTTATACCCCCTCTGTGGGGGATGTGCAGCTCCTCCACACCCACGGGGGGTGGAGAACACTGTCATTTTGGGGCCTCCCGACTCGACCACGTCTGGTGAGAATTACTCTCCCTCCGTGGGGGATGTGCAGCTCCTCCCACACCCGTGGGGGTGGGGAACGCTGTCGTTTCGGGCCTCCCAACTTGACCACGTCTGGTGAGAGTTATTCCCCTTCCGTTGGGGGATGTGCAGTTTTTTTTACCGTGGTGGATACTGCGGGAGCTGTTGGATTTCTGGTGAAGAGATGCCTGGTTCCGGGACTATGCGCCCTCTCCAGTCAACATCTGAGGCTGTAACTAGGGTTGTGACTCCTTCTTTGGAGGTCGAGCTAGTTGGCTCTCTCCCCTTTTTCGCCAGTTCCAACAGCTTCCGTTGTATCTGCTGCTACTGCTTTTCCGTCTACAATGTCATCGGGCACCGTTTTTAGCCGGGCTCGGCTTATCCCTGCAAGGGTCTGCAGGGATGCCTGTAGTGTGGTTGTGGGGTATCGGCCTCAGCCTTCCCCGACTTCAACTCGGTGAAGTCAGAAGTGGCTGCCGACTGAACCCCCCTACTGTGTCCACTCAGCCGTTGAGCACAGTAGTTTTATACCTGCAGTGGTCTGCAGCAGTGTCTGGGAGTGTAGACGTGGGGGTATCGGCCTCAGCCTTCCCTGACTTCAACTCGGCGAAATTGGAAGTGGCTGCTGGCCGGACCCTCTACTGTGGTCTCTGCGCCGTCGAATACCACAGTTTTGTCATTGGCGTTTTCCGTCCACTCATTCTGGTCACACGGCCAGTTTTGCGGGACCAATGCCTTCTGTGCAGCCTGGACCTTCTGCCCCACAGAGGTCCGCGGCAACTCTCCCGAATTCCTGCTATGTAGATCCTCGGGTGTGTTGTACCCCTATACACGTCTGCCCTCAGATGTTTCAGCTGCCGCCCGTCGCCCCGCTTCGGGTGTATTGGAGGATCGTGACACTTTGCTGGTTATGAGGGTCAGGTGTGAAGCCACTTTGCTGGTTTGTTCCCATGTCGAACCGGCTGGTACGGGCAGTGAGCTTAGGGAGGCCTTCTCCTTACTCACTCAGGTTCTGTCCAAGAGCCTTCCCACTGCTTCCAGCGAGGCAGCAAGTGGTTTCCAGGTGCCCCCTATGACACCGCCTCATGGGATTGGAAACAGGCCGCTTTCTGATCCCCCTGGTGCCTACACCATGGGAGGCGTCACCTGGTTTGCCCACGATGGGCTAGGTGTCTTCCGACTCCGGGGAGGAGTCAGACATCCTTGATGTCGAGAGCCAGCAGTCTTCTGACTTGGGGGCAGCTCTTGACTTTGTGTTTGGGTTCCTTCCGGATCTTAAACCATCAAACCAGCCAACAGTGTCAGCCAGGCCGTGATCATCGGTCGCGCGCCTACAGCCTGTGGGGTAACCTGCTTCTGAGCATCTTCGACCGTGCCAGTCAGTACAGGTGGTTGAAGCATTTTCAGCATTGGACTCTAAGCTGAGTTCCAAGGCTATGAAGGCCCCGTTCTTCACCAGGGTTGACACCTTTTTGCCTCCGGTGCATTATCGTTACTACGACTTTGCCAATCTGTTAGTCTGCCAGACTTTGACGGTTTCGGATCAGAACTCCAATTCCCTTGGGCTTTCGAAGCCCAAGTTGGCTGTCATTCCTATGATGACTCTGGAGTCTATGTTGGGCTTATCGAGAGAAATGCTGGGTATCCTTTCTCTCTCCGATCACGTTGTATCTGACTCCAGGTAGGTTTGACGATGTACAGGCTCCTTTGCATGTGCTGTCCAAGGTGCTCATGCATCTTACTCACACGCATGTCTGTGACACGGCTATTTTGGAACTAGTTCGAAGGGACTCTGTGCTGGACACAGGCCGATCCCTTCCTGGGGGCAGCGCGCTGCTCTTTGATCTGCTTCGTTTGCAGGTCCGCTACTGTTCCATGTGTTCTGTGTCGACGGTCCGGGATGACATCCTATGTCATTCCAAAGATCAGCTGCTGCTTCGTCAGCTTGATCAGCCTTCTGGGGGAGGCAGGGACCGTTCAAAGCCTAACAAGTACCCTTCTGCGAAGCAAAGGGCTGATCCTTCTGCAACCGCTTCTACTCACGGGGTAAGGGTAAGCGCCGGCAGGCTAGAGGGAAGTCTCAGGATTCTTCATTCAGTAGAGGAGGTGGTCTCTCCTCTCACAGGTCTTTTCGGGGCTCGAACTGAAGGTCCTCACCTCGATTCGTCCAGGTTGGAGGAAGGATAGCAGAGTTCGCAGACCGTTGGGCCACCATCACATCCGATCCTTGGGTGTTAGATGTTGTTCGGTCCGGGCTGTGAATATCCTTCCGAAGGCACCCCACTCTGTACAGAGTGCCTCTTCCAACCACAGTTCCTTCAGATGTTTTACGTCAGGAGCTTTTGTCCACGGAGATAGACAATCTCCTGGCCAAGGGGGTGATCAAGGTCGTCAAGAACATTCAGTCAGTAGGGTTTTATTAGTCCCCTACGGGAACCGTAAGGGGACTATAGGATTGCACTCCATCCGTCTGTCTGTCTGTCTGTCTGTCCGTCCATCCGTCCATCCATCTGTCCATCCATCCGTCCGTCCGTCCGTCCATCTATCCATCCGTCCATCCGTCCGTCTGTCTGTCTGTTTTTTTTATGTTACCACCTCTCCCTCCAACATGCTTTAAGCTACACCTTTCATATTTGGTACATGGGTAAATGGTTCTAAGGGGATGATGCACGCTCAAATTTTTGAGGGGATGATGCACGTTCAATATTTTTTTTTCAAAATCCAAGATGGCGGCATGGCGGCCATTTTTGTTGTGTTTTTTAAGCTTTTTCTCTATTTTATGTTACCACCCCTCACTCCAACATGCTTCAAGCTACACTTTTTATATCTGGCACATGGATAGAGGGTTGTAATGGGATGTTGCACGTTCAATGTTTTTTTTCCAAAATTTGTCTGTCCGTCCGTCCGTCCATCCGTCCGTCCGTCCGTATGTCTGTCTGCCTGTTTTTTGTTACCACCTCTCCCTCCAACATGCTTTAAGCTACACCTTTCATATTTGGTTCATGGGTAAATGGTTCTGAGGGATGATGCACGCTCAAATTTTTTTCTTCAAAATCCAAGATGGTGGAATGGCGGCCATTTTTGTTGTGTTTTTTAAGCTTTTGTTCTCTATTTTCATGTTACCACCCCTCCCACCAACATGGTTCAAGCTACACTTTGCATATTTGGCACATGGATAGAGGGTTGTAATGGGATGTTGCACGTTCAATATTTTTTTCTCCAAAATTCAAGATGGCACCATGGCAACCATTTCTGTTGTGTTTTTTAAGCCTTTTTCTCTATTTTATGTTACCACTGCTCCCTACAACATGGTTCAAGCTGCACTTTTCATATATGGTACATGGATAAAGGGATTGTGAGGGCATTATGCACGCTCAATATTTTTTTTCAAAATCTAACATCTGTCTGTCCGTCTGTCTGTCTGTCTGTCTATTTTTATGTTACCACCTCTCCCTCTAATATGCTTCAAGCTACACCTTTCATATTTGGTGCATGGATAAATGGTTCTGAGGGGATGATGCACAGTCAATATTTATTTTTCAAAATCCAAGATAGCAGAATGGCAGCCATTTTTGTTGTTTTTTAAGCTTTTTTCTCTATTTTATGTTACCACCCCTCCCTCCAACATGGTTCAAGCTACGCCTTTCATATATGGTACATGGATAAAGGGTTGTGAGGGGATTATGCACGCTCAATATTTTTTTTTCAAAATCCAAGATGCTTATATACTCTAGTGTCTTCTGTGACAAAAACACCTTATGTCACAAAAACGCCGTAGGGGACTAATACCACCTGTTCCCACCTGTTCTTGGTGCCGAAGAAGGGCGGCCAACTCCGACCGGTTATCGATCTGAGTATCCTGAACCAGTCTATCATTGCTCCCAAGTTCAGCATGGAGACTTTCAGGTCTGTGCGCCGTTCCATTCACCAGGGAGATTTTGCTTCCAGCGTCGACCTGCGAGACGCTTACTTTCATGTTCCGATTCATCAGGTGTCGCGGAAGTATCTCAGGTTTGCTTTTCTGGTGCGAGTTTACCAGTTGAAGACCATGCCTTTCGGCCTCAACCTGGCTCCTTGGGCCTTCACCCAACTGATGTCGCTTGTGATAGCCTTCCATTGCACACAGTCCAGGGTGACTACTTCGGCATATCTAGATGATATCCTAGAGAGGCATTCCAATGCTGCCTTACTGGAGTTGGATGTCTACATGCTGTTGAGCTTGCTCACGTCGCTAGGATTCAAAGTCAATGAGGAGAAGTCGGATCTGGTCCCTTCTCAGTCAGTTGTCATCTGGGTATGGCCTTCCGCACTCAGTTCAATACGGTGGCAGTTCCCCAGGCCAGGGCTGTGATTCTCTCAACTTTTGCTCTGACTCTGTTCCCAGTCCACATCAGCGACAACACGGGGTATTCTCCGGCTGCTCGGTCTCTGCGGTTCGGTGACGGATCTCATTCCTCTAGGTCGGCTGCATGTCAGACCTCTCCAACACTTTCTGCTCAGTCGTTGGAGGTTGAATGTCGATTCTCTGGATCTGGTGCTTCAGTTACCAGAATCTCTTATCCTCACCTTCTCCACTGGACGAATGTTCAGTGGATAACGCAGGGTGTCCCGTTGGACTTACCCATGTCCGATCGCATTCTGACGGCAGATGTCAGCGATCTCGGATGGGATGCGACGTTGGATCCTCTAGGTCTTTCCCTTCACGGGATGTGGGACCAGGATTGGGCATCTCTACACATCAACCAGAAGGAGCTTCTTGCTCTTCTTCTGAGTTTCAGGCAGTGGATCCCTCACCTGTCGAATCGTCAGGTCCTTCTGTTGTTCGACAATTCAACAGTGGTTGCTTACATTCGGAACCAGGGCGGCACGCACTCAGTTCCAATGTACGAATTGGCTCGGGATCTTCTGCTCGCTCAGGATGTCAATGCCGGGGTGGTTGTTCGTCACATTTCTGGTCGTCTGAACGTCCTAGCCGACTCCCTGTTCCGGCGGGGCAGGTTCTTTTCCACCAAATCAATCTCTTTGCGACTCATTGGAACCATCAGGTGGACACGTTCGTGTCCCCGTGTCCAGATGCTCTGGCTTTCGCCATGGACGCTCTGGCCCTCCTTTGGGACGGTCTTGTCAGCTACGCCTTCCTGCCAGTTCCGATTCTGCCTCAGGTACTCGCCCAGATATGAACCTGCAGTTGTCGAATCCTTTCGATCACACCCCTGTCGCCTCGGTGGGTGTGGATCAATCTGCTCCACTCTCTGTTAGCGGCAGTTCCGGCATGTCTCCCTCTACGTCGCGACTTTCTTTGCCAAAGTTGCCTGAGGAGGTTTCAAGTTAACCCGACTTCATTGTGCCTTCGCACATGTCTTTTATCGGGTCCTGTCTCCTCCGTAGTGATTTTTTGAGACAAGCAGTGGAGTTGCTTTTCTTCAAGGAGGCACTCGCTCCACTGGTTTAGCTAAGTAGAAGGTTCTTCTGTCGATGGTGTGCGATCACTCTGTTGCTTCTGTCACTCCTTCGATCACACCGCTTGCAGAGTTTCTGGTATGTGTTTGTTTCTGGGGGTCTCCAGCAATGGGTACAAGTCCATGCTTCGGAGACCTTTTTCATATGTGGTACCGCATTGTTTCGACACTCATCCTTGCCTCTCCAAGCTTGTTCAGCTCTTTTCCTTGAAAAGGCCTAGGACTTTGTAGTTTACTCCAAGAAGGACACTTTCTTGGGCGCTGCTCTGCTTGGGGGGTGGGGGGCGTTCGCGGCTTTATCCTGCATGGATATGCATTTTCTCACATGCCAGATCTCTCCTGCATCCATTTCTCGATGGATTTGTCTTGCTATTTGTGCAGCTTCCGCTCGTCTAGCTACTGGTGATTGTATTACCAAATGTTTTTTCTGCCATGAGGTGCGTGCATTGTCTTCCTCTCGGGGCTTTTACTAACTCTGTCATCTTGTCAGATGTTATACTGGCAGCCTACTGGAGAAATGCTACCTTCTCCATTTATCTGCGACAGCTGAAAGAGTCGACACAGGACCTTTCTCCTACGGGCCCTCTTTCTCCGGCTCAGGCTGTTGTCTATCCCAGCTTTTTACAGGGTCAGTTCCAGCTCTGTGCTGTTCCTGCCCTTTCTGTCTGTGCCTCACACAGAACCATACGCCTCATCTTTCATTGTCTTTTACTAATCTTTGTGATGCTATAGTTGATAAGCCTCGGGACCTCTTCCGTCTGTTCATGGTTCCAGTGCACTTGGGTTATGTGTAGGGTTGGTTATGCTATTCCCTCCAGCCTATTGTCTATTCAGCGTGTAGTAAACAATTGTGGGTAGGTTGATAAGAAATTTAAATTTTATAGTAAATTTCCTTTCTTATTATACCTACCACAATTGTTTACATGGAGGCCCTCCCGTCTTCTTATACGGGTAAGAATCCTTCCTCCCTGCTGATCATATAACTCGTTGGCAGATTCAAAAGAATGAGTCATTAGCGACGCATATGCGCACTGGCAACGGATGTCGTGGAGTTGTACTTGGAAGAGAGCATACCGTACCCGTTGCACTCGACCCAGTTTTGGCTTTTTTTTTTCTTGCTGCTTTAGCACCACTTTTCTTTCCCAAATTGAGTGGGAAAGACAAAAATAGAGAGTATATTATCCGACTTAGGGACTTCCACTGTAGCGCAAGCCTGTAGTAAACAACTGTGGTAGGTATAATAAGAAAGGAAATTTACTATAAAATTTAAATATCTATAATACTATTAAGTTTGGGTTTTTGTCCTACCAATGGGCTTTAAATATCAGCGACAATGAAAATTATCAAATGGCAGTTTATTTATTTGTTTTTGAATATGATTAGCATTGGGGAAATAGAATGAAGAATGCGCACACATATTTTTGAGATTAGGAAAAATCGTACTGCCAACTATTTGATTACTCATGAAATTGGAACTGAGTGAGATTTGCAATTTTTTTCCCATATGTCACTGGTGCATATTCCTTTTGCTAAAAAAAAATACTGCCAGGATTGGGATTTTAGAGGTTGAATTAACTTGTAGTGTCAATACTCAAGCATCCCAACTCTTTAACAATGACCCTCTAACATTGATATTGACAATCGGCATTGTCGATTATCTATTCATTAACCCTAAATTTTTCCAAGATTTTAATATAGGGAAAGAACCACCTCAAAAATTAATTTTTCCATCACCTTTTTTCATTGACATACACACTGCTGTCACGATTGTTTCATACTTGACATGTTTTTATTGGGAATGGTGGGAAGAGAACCCTAGTGGCTATGCCATCTCACTGTAATGCAACCATGTATTTGAAATCAATACATAGTGTTATTTGTCGTTTATATTTGTGTGTGTATTGTACTACAGTGGGACCCTGTTAATTGAATAGCCACTTTGCCAATGAAAATTATTCAATTAACAGGAATTTGTCACTTTCCTGTATTCTGCAGATAAACTTAGCATTTATTTTATTATATCTTGTTTGACTGAGCTCTATAAGCTCTGCCAAACATGTTATAATACATTAAATACCTTTATTGCAAGTACTGAGGCCAACTTGGTCTTTTAACAAAGGAAAACTGGGGAAAGTCAGGGTAATTTCTTGGCATGTTACAAGATTCTTTATTCAGTTAACCAGAGTTCACTCTATAACCTATATTCAATTAACAGGTTCTGATGGCATGGTAACTGGTTTGTGTTTGGAAATTTTATTCAATTAACTGGGTTATTCATTTAGGATATATCCAATTAAGCGGGCTCCACTGTACTAAATAAAATCATTCATTTGGCTGATTGTGTATTCAAACAATCGGCATTCATCTGACAGGGTTTTCTCCTTATTAGCTTATCACTAGTTGTGTTTAAATAGTAGTCTAGTCTTCATGTAATGCAGATAATATTATTTCAGTATCAAGGTCAGTTTGAGAAGCCTTGAACATTGCAGGTCATTCTTGCAGTTTGTTTCATGAAGCTGATAAATGTTTATTATGTGATTGTCTGTTGAAGAATCCTCAAATAGAGCCTCATTTTGGTAAAGTGTTTGAAAAGTATTGATACATCAGAATAATAAAAAATGCACCAGTCTTCTGGCAGAGCTTCAGGTAATGTTTTGGTCAAATGGGTATTTTTCCCTTGAAATTTCTTGTAGTGCGTATTTTAACCCTTGGAAACCTTTGGAAAACATATTTTGAAATTTTAGTTTAACTTGACAAAGTCAAGATAAGCTATTGCCATCACGCGTGCGGAAGTCTGTTAGTCTGTGAGTCTGGAAGTCCGTTCACATTTTCCTTTAGCACAGGCTACACCCCGTAGTTCTTATCTGATCGTCACAAAATTTCATATACAGGTTTGGGGTCATGTCTAGATGAGAATGCCCCTTTTGGTCGCAATCGGTCAACCGTGATGGCTGCCCGAGCTCAAAAACCTTTAGCACTGTCTACAGGTCGTATTTATGAAGGGATTTCATTGTAACTTGGTAGGATGCCTCTGTATAATATCTAGATGAGAATGTCCCCTTTTGGTCATGATCTGTCAACTGTGACAGCTGCCCAAGGCCGCAACCCAAAAACTTTTAGTACAGTCTGCAGGTCATATTTAATGTGGAGGGATTTCATTGTATGATGTCTAGATGAGAATGTCCCTTTATGGCCGCGATCGGTCAACCGTGATGGCTGCCCAAGCCCAAAAACCTTTAGTACAGTCTACAGGTCGTATTTATGAAGGGATTTCATTGTAACTTGGTAGGATGCCTCTGTATAATATCTAGATGAGAACTTTGCATTAATTTGATCCTTTTCAAAACGGATTTTGATTTAGTTTCTTTAAATTTGAAATTGGGCTTCTAACACATACTTTGTCACTTTTTGTTCTTGCATGATCAATACAACTTTTAATAATTGCATTTACAGACCTGATTTCTTTTACTTGTATGCAGTTTTTTTGAAATATAAAGAAATGCATCCTGCAGCATACTTCTGTTGTTTTACAAAAGTAATACAGGTTGGAAGGAATTGGGAGTGAGGGACTTTGTTGCTGTCTCCAAAACTTCGGGGGAGATGGGTGGAATCAATCCACCCCCTCCCTCTGGCCCATGTTATCCAGAATATAAATCCAGTTCTAATTATACAATTCTCTTCAAATTTGATATTACTTTTTTATACACCCATTCGTAAAAATGGTCATATTATGTAAATGGTCTGTCTGTCTGTCCATCCGTCCATCTGTCCGTCCGTCTGTCCGTCCGTCCGTCCGTCCGTCCATCCGTCCGTCCGTCCGTCCGTCCAGGCTTAGCAGAGGTACATTGTGGGGTTTACAATTTAGGGTCAGTGGTAGTTGTGTGGTTGGGTTAGTACAGTGGCCACTTGTGGGGTGATTTTTTGCACTGTGGGGTTAATTTTTTGACCTTGTGGGGTTACGGTTTAACATGGGAAAAACCCTTAAGTAAGAATGTGTAAGAATGTCCGTCCATCCATCCGTTCATCCCCCCCACCCATGTCATTTACACAATTATTCCCAAAATGCATTTTGAAGGATTGGGAGTTATTACATGCCAAAAAAAGAGACTCCTATAGCCCAACAATGTTTTATGTACTGCATCTTTAATCCTTTACCTAACACAAGTTGAAGCCAACAGTACAAATTATTTTTCTGAAACATCAGGTTTTTTTCATTTTTTAGTTCTAACCATTGCTGATTAGTCCTTATTGGAACAAGCTCATCAAGCTTGTTCCATTAATAGGTCATGAGGTATGTTTTTGGGTAGAGAAATGGAAAAATAAAATTTGAGTAGCAATTTTTGTATATCATGAGTGCAGATATGGCAGATTCGTTAGGTAAATGGTTAACAAAAAATGGCTCAGACTATTTTGTGTCTAATTTCCATTGCTGGGACAGTCGCTTGCGTGACATCACTCTAGTTTTAAATGCCCTGATAGTGGCTTCTAGCACTCAACCAGTTCAAGATGTTTTGTAATATTAGTATTTTATTTGGCATTCTCCAATGAATGGTAACAAAACAATTTGATATAAACATTTTTTAGCTGCGGCTAGAGGCTCTATAAGTGGCAATGTCGGTCTGTCTGTCTGTCGGTTGGTTGGTCGGTCGGTCGGTCTGTCTGTCTGTGACCAAAGAGTTTCAAAACTCAATAACTTATGAAATACTTGATGGAATGACATTATATTTGGCATGTAAGTGTATCTTATTAATGTCTAGCCACTGTTCAATGCATGTGTTGTTCCAAATATTTTTCTTGGAGTTATGGCCCTTGATGAACTTAGAATTTTGTGACTAACGAGTTTCTAAAAGAATAACTTTCAAACTACCTGGTGGAATGACTTCATATTTGATATGCAAGTGTATCTCATTCATGTCTTGCCCATGTCCGATGCAAATGTTGTTCCAAATATTTTTCTTGTTTTTTTTTCACTATCACCTGTAAATTGCCCCTGAGAATATATTTTGGACTTGCAGATTGCACAACTCGTCGCAGCTATGGCGTCGATGTCGTGATTTTTTTTCTACTGCTGAGCAAATAACAAGCTGATGCATACAGTGTAAAGACACTATAGTGGCTTTCAGCACTTTACAATGGAGCCATGATAGTGGCTTTTAGCACTCGACCAGTTAATATGTGCTGAAGAATATAGTCTGATAATAGTTTCTACACCTAACACATTTGAACTTTCAGATGGTGGCAAAAGGAAAGGATGCTTCTGAATTGTTTCCAGCAGTTGTGAAGAATGTTGTTTCCAAGAATTTAGAGGTGAGGACATTTTGTTGTAGATGTTAGCAAACTGACAGAAATATTTTGATTTGGAATGTAAACCTTGAGTCAATGGCTTTTCCATTGTTTATCATGCTTCTTGATGTTTGATACTTTCGGTGTGACCTTTGTAATGCAACTGTGGTCATGATATAGCCATAGATGCTGAAAGTGACCTTAAACACCAAAAATAAATAAATAAATTGAAATGCAACTTGCCTTTTTAATTAATGTGACATCACACTTCATTCACATACCTTTTAAACTCAGCATATGAGCTTTACCCAACCCACACGATATAAAAATTTGTTATTTCAATTATTTTTATAATGTTTTTTTTACAAAATTTCAAAACCATATCATGTGACCCAACATTGTACCAAGCTCAATGAGTGTCACATGATATGGCTTTGTTGGTATTTAAATAATAAAAACATGATATGGCGTTGTTGGTATTTAAATAATAAAAAAAAATTTCAACTGCTCAGTTTGTAAATGGCATGAGCTTGATGCAGCTGATTCGTTGGGTAAAGGGTTAAGATGAATCTCAACATATACTGAACTGTGATAACAAAAGCGAACAGTGAGCTTTGACCGGATCACAACCCAATCAAGATCTGGTCTAATTTCTCTGCCCACTTTCCTCCAATAACATTGAATCTCAGATGCTTTTTTTGTTTGTTTTTTTTTTATTTGGTCTTGATTTTGGAATATTTTCTGGATGAAATTTTGACTAACTGGAATGTGTCACAACAAGATCACAATCTGATGGAAAAAGGAGCCACTTTTGCAAGCACAGTTCGACTGCCAAATGACATTTAACCCTTTACCTAACTCAACAGTGAAAACTGTCATTGTGCTCATTCCAATGAGGCATCATAAGCTATGTTTTGAAAACTTTTAGTTACTCCATAAAATGTTTTTGTAAGTGTCATCATCTATACATGTTGGGTAAAAGGTTGACCCAATTTAGATATTCAAGTTGTGTTGAGCTATAATCACAAAAATGAATACAGTGCAATCTTGGTAATTGAATTGCCACTTTCCAAGTGAAAAATATTCAATTAACAGGGAAATTCAGATGATCCATAATTTGGACATTTTCCTACATACTGGTGATAAAATTGAGCGTTTACTCTGTTACTTGAATATATTGTTTGGCAGCCCTCATGGAGCTCATTAAAGCAAGAAATAATAATATAAGTATAAGTAAAATAAATACTTTTATTATGTGCTAGCCTGTTTATTATTGCAAATTATCTAAAAGATATTTCTCGATATCAGTTGACTCGATAGATATCAAGAAATATTCCTCAGTAGCTTCCTAAATGACATTGCACTTTGGCACATGACGTCGCCTTGAAGGAACGATCAGCTGATCTTTGTTATTGTTTTGAAACATACGCATTTGGAGTCGAATTGGGCTGATATTGTGCAGAAAAAATGTCTCGTAGCATATAACAAAAAGGAAAATCTACTCTATTTTAGTCAGTATCTGGAATTATCTCATGAGTGTGGACCTGAAAGGTCCATGCAATGAATTTCTTCAGTAGCTTTCTAAATGACGTTTACGCTTCAGCGCATAACATCGCCTTGAAGGAACGATCAACAGCTTTTTGTTATTGTCTTGAAAGTGTTTGCAGTCAAATTGGGCTGAATATTGCACAGTAAAATGTCACATTGCATATAATAAAACGAAAATCTATACTGTTTTAGTGAATATCGAGAATTATCTCATGAGTGTCAACCTGAAAGTATTATTTTTCACGCGCACAAGCGTTCATGAAAAATAAAACTTTCAGGTCTACACTCATGGGATAATTCCTGATATTTACTAAAACAATGTAGATATCCTCTTTATATTGTGAGTACTGAATCTGAAGAGGTCAGCAAAACTGAGGAATTATTTTTTGACAGATCACTATTTGTTCAGTTAAAAGGAATTTATTCTCCCACCTACATGTAATTAATAGGTTAAATTTGTACAAAAGGTATTGTGGATGGTTTGGTGTTAGAATTTTTTTTTTACAATTAACAGGTTTATGCTGTTAGGTAATATCCATTTAACCCCCAGCACACTGATGTCGAAATCTCTAAATTTCAGTCTAATTTTTCCCATGATGCAACTAGAAAACTGACCAATTCGATCTTGTTTGACAGAGCTCATGGAGCTCTGTCAAACAAGATTGAATTGGTTGATTTCCTAGTTGTATTATGGGAAATAATTGCATGTTGAAGTTTTAATATTTTGACACCAGAGTGCAGAGGGTTAAAGGGGACCGACAATATTAGATGATAGTTATGTTTCAGACTCAACACTCAATTAGCAGAAAATGAATGATGAAAAAACTGAATTTATAGTGTTTGGAAATGGTCATTTGTTCCCAAGGTATATTATATTCTCTAACGTACTGGTGTCAGCAACATTCAACAGGCTCCATACATCAAACTTCTTTGCATGTACATTGATGCCCATTTAACTTTTAAATATCATAGATCCACAGAATTGTAACCATCTGCATGTGCAGTGTTTAACCCTCAAGTCCTGCGATTACATTAATAACTACCATATATACATTTACACAGCTGCAGATGACTTAATGTTGACCCTACATTATTGTTGTCTGCCTGGACTGCCAGCCAACCATGATGTAAAAACACTGTCAAGATAAATGCAGCTTACTGGTAATGTACTCATGGAAGAATTCACTTGGAACAATATTTGGGGGGCCATATAAAATGGACAGTTTGTGGCTCTTTGGGGACCTAAGGGTTAACTTTAAAAAGTTGTGTTTGCCATTGGTCTGTTTTTCTTACATGAGGACGTTGGACAATAGTTCACTCATCAGTCTCCCAGACAATGTATTTAACCCTTTCAACACTTCTGGTATCTTCCATGGTAGTTAAATGTTAGAAATTGGAAGCATCCATATCCATTATTTGGGGGTAGAGCAATTAATATTTTCAACTAAGATTAATTGTTCCACCACACACGTTCACTTAGTAGCCATGCTACTTAATGAAATTATGATGTATCGTGTTCCAGAATTGGAAAAGTGGTCTCTTGTGTTGAAAGAGTTAAGCCATTTCATTTTATTTTGAACATCACTGTGAAATGATCCATGGAAAATCAAAATTCTCTATATTGACAGAAGCACATAGAGAGTTGCAATTCTTCCAATTAGGGTTAGATTTGAATTTAAACAATCCGTTCTTGTATACAGGTGTTTACACAATCTGACACCCAAAAGTTTGATGGATCTTTTGCAGTAATGAACACTATATCAAGTTTAATTATGATAATTATTAATAGTGCTGGAATGGATATCCAGATATTTGGTTAACAACTGCTTGCCAGTTTAACTGGTTGAAAAAGTGCCAACCCAGATAAGCGAGCAGCTAAAACTGAATGTGAAGCTATTATTCCAGCTATTAACATTGTCGATTTTTACCCATCAGTGAAGTTGGGGGAGCTTATGTCATGACCTGCAGCACGACGGTGTCAGCGGCATGGGCATCAACACTTATGTTAAAGTTATTGTAAGAGTCCATTTTGACTTTCCGACCTCTTACTATGCACTTCATACTGTTTCTATGGCTTACAATTACCCACAGACCCTTACCCAGTGATATTTTTTTGATTTTTAGAGTGTTTTTGCAATGTTAGACTTTTTTGTCAGTGTGGACTTACGACTTTTCTGACCTATATTTTTCAACTATACCAATGGCCCAGACTAGCTGGTGCAACCCAATTTATTACCAGGGCCAAACACAAATTTTGAATCCCCCAAACCCCCCAAAATTTGCCCCAAAACTTAAAAATGAGAAGACCAGTATGGTCCTCCATACTTTTGCGCAATGTGCAACTTGTTGTCAAGGACAACAATAGGCTACCGCCATCTTGTCATTCTGTTGTTTGGCCCATGTCAGATCAACACGTATCCTGACTTTTGTGCTATAAAATCCTAAAGTATAATGTAGCCAGACACGATTTTGAAGTGGAATGGTGGAATAATTGCAGCAGAATGTAGCTGAATTTTGACATTGAGTTTTGGAACATCAGGGCTATAACTTTATTGAAATTAAATAATATTTCTTGTTCTTCCCGTTTTCGGGATATGCACCTGATTTGTTCATTCTTTGTTTATCATATGTGTTTGTTCAATGTTCACCTTTTTCCCCTTGAATCCTCTCATTAGATTTTTAAGAACTAATTGCTGTTTTGTGAATTTGTTAATAATTAAAATTCTTCTTAAAAATCTTAGATAATTTACGGAATGTGGATTATTCGTACCCCCTTTGTCGCGTACCGGTTATTTTTGACTTAGTCGGACGTGTCTGTTTGCCATTACCCTACTCTGTGGGGAATCTTCTGAGAAGTTTCTCTATTGTTAAGGGTATTATTGGGATACTGGTTGTCTGACCTGGGCCTTTGTTGTGCCTGTTTTGGACTTGGTTACCGGCTCCTATTCAGTTTAAATTTTTGCCTGGGGCGTGTGTGTATTATGAAGTCCTCATGTTCGAAATGTAAGAGGAAGAAGTCCTCTCTTGATTCTCATTCTTCATGTCTAGCTTTCACTTGTTGCTCAAAAGATGTTACCTGTGCAACTTGCTGTTCTTGGGATTCCCAGCGATGGAATTCCCTCTCAACTTATGTATGTGTTGGCGAAGCACTGATTTCGGTGCTTTCGCCTAAGGTAACTAATCAAAATTTAGTTTCCATTTCAGAGGAACAAGAACATGGTATTGGTCATGGTATAACATCAAGTTCTGTGCTGCCGTTGTCTTCAGATACAGAGCATGTTGACTTACGAGGTATCGCAGAATACTCAGTACCTCGGGCAAGCAGATGGTCAACTAGCTCGACCGGTGTAACGGAGCCTTTAATTAGTGCTTCAGTACTGGGAAAATCCGTAGCGGTCCCGGATACGGAGGATGGAAGACAGTCCTCTGTTCAGACGATGGCACGTAAGGGGAAGAGGCCAGTCAAATTGAAAGGTGCATCAGTAGCAAAGCATTCTTCTGTTTTGGGGACAAAACAAAAAGATTCAACTTTTGTTGCCAATTCCGCTGGTAGTCCGGTAGAAAATGCTTCGGAGCCAGTTGTTTCTGATGTACCTTTCTCTGCCAGTGCGGCTGGCAGTAATTTTGATATAAGAGCCTCTTCTTCGTCCGTTTCCAGGACTCAGCACAGTAGACCGCATGCTAGCCGGCAAGATCCAGAGGTAGAGAGTCAGAGCCAGGATCCGGCTCTCTCTAAGGCTAGCATTTCGAGGCAAACGTCTTTTTCAAAAAGACGGACACATGGCGCTGTGTCAGATCACCTTCCGGAGCCAAAAAGGCGTAGAACAGGGATGAACATAGCCTCAAATATGGAATTGCTGGAGCAAATTGCCCAGCTAATTGCAGACTCCCAGCAGCATAATATGCGGCCGTCATCGATCTCCGCTTCGGATGATTCGGACGGTGCTGGATCGGCAGAAAGAAGGGTTTCCTCAAATAATCCTTATGCCGATAATAGACCAGACCAGGAACCTCTAGCTGGTAGTGTTAGGGAGTTTGATGAAGATGAGACTGACACTACATCTTTGGCTGAGCAGCATATGGAAACTATGAGGTTCCTGCAGGATTTTTATGTCTACCCATACTATGTATGGTACACATAATGCCGGCATCCAGGGTGACCATCCGTCATTCGTCCATCCTTTGTCCGTCCATCTGTCCGTCCGGCATCCATATCCATTTCTTTGGCATTCGATAACTTGAAAAATATTGCTTGGATTGTCAAGTTACTTTATATTTGTGTTCAGGTTACTGATGTGCTGAGCTGTATAGTTTTTGGTGTAAATCGGATAATTTGATCCTGAGATATTAACCCTTTATCCTTCAAATTGAAAATTCCTCCAATCCCTTTGGCATTCGATAACTTGAAAAATATTGCTTGGATTGTCTAGTTACTTTATATTTGTGTTCAGGTTACTGATGTGCCGAGCTATATAGTTTTTGGTGTAAATCTGTTATTTTGATCCTGAGATATTAACCCTTTATCCTTCAAATTGAAAATTCCTCCAATCCCTTTGGCATCCGATAACTTGAAAAATATTGCTTGGATTGTCAAGTTACTTTATATTTGTGTTCAGGTTACTGATGTGCCGGGCTGTATAGTTTTTGATGTAAATCTGGTAATTTAATCCTGAGATATTAACCCTTTATCCTTCAAATTGAAAATTCCTCCAATCCCTTTGGCATTCGATAACTTGAAAAATATTGCTTGGATTGTTAAGTTACTTTATAATTGTGTTCAGGTTACTGATGTGCTGAGCTGTATAGTTTTTGGTGTTAATCTGATAATTTGATCTGGAGATATTAACCCTTTATCCTTCAAATTGAAAATTCCTCCAATCCCTTTGGCATCCGATAACTTGAAAAATATTGCTTGGATTGTCAAGTTACTTTATATTTGTGTTCAGGTTACTGATGTGCCGGGCTGTATAGTTTTTGATGTAAATCTGATAATTTAATCCTGAGATATTAACCCTTTATCCTTCAAATTGAAAATTCCTCCAATCCCTTTGGCATTCGATAACTTGAAAAATATTGCTTGGATTGTTAAGTTACTTTATAATTGTGTTCAGGTTACTGATGTGCTGAGCTGTATAGTTTTTGGTGTTAATCTGATAATTTGATCCGGAGATATTAACCCTTTATCCTTCAAATTGAAAATTCCTCCAATCCCTTTGGCATGAGATAACTCAAAAAAGATCAATCCGATTGTCATGTTTCTTTATATATTTATTCAGGTTACTGATGTGTTGTGCTGTATAGTTTTTTATGTAAATCTGATAATTTGATCCAGAGATATTAACCCTTTATCCATCAAATTAGACATTCCTCCAATCCATTTCTATATGTACCCATACCTTGTATGGTGTACATAATGTAGCAGCCGTGGTGGCCCTCCGTCATACAGCTTTCTACTAGTTGCGCGTATGGGTACGCATCTGACGATTTCATCGGCCTATTTTTCACCTGAATTAATTCCTCCTGGTCAGAGTTCTGCGCCTTCTAGAGCCAAGCGCCTGTCTTCTTTAGACAGGGAGGTAATTAAGTTGAAGGAAAGTATCCTTCTCTATCCGTCTCAATCAGTCCAAGCGTTAGATGCGTTTGACTGTTGTGACGAGGCTATTGCTGACCTGGCTCAGGCTAGAAAAAGTTCTTTCCTTTCGGAAAGGAAGCTTGACCTATGTTTAGAGGCAATACCTTCTTAAATACGGTAGGCGAGAATAAGATTCCAAGAGCTCCTCTGCGATTGGATGACGGAGCTAGGGACTTAGGTATGTCTCTTCCATCATTGTGTAGCGGCAGTTCTTTTGTTATAGATACTTGCATTGAATCTAGCAGAAGTATTTTGGATGCTATGTCATATGCAGATCACATTTGCAGGGCATTGGCCAGCAATTTGGAATCTGAGAGCCTACAGGAGTTGTTATCTCCTTTGAGAGTGCTCTCTCGCGCCATCATGTATACAACATCCCACTCTGCTCTTTCAGTAGCGAATTTAGAGTTGGTCAGGCACGATGCTTCCCTTAAATCTACGTCATTTATTGACGACAGTGTTAAGAGGTTTCTAAGGGCCGCTCCCGTTTCGGGCTCTTCATTATTCAATGATAAGCTAAAAGCTGTATTTGAAGATGCTTCTAAGAAAGCTACAAGTCAGCTTTTGTTGCGCTCAGCTTCGCAACCTCAGCCTTCCACAAGTGGTACTCCTCGGAGAGGTACATTTTTCTCCAAGAGAGGCTCAGCCTGTGCTGCTTCTAAAGCTAATCGTGGTAATGGTGGCTCGAAAGAGGGGAGCGATTTCAAAAAGGGGATGGGGCAGTCAGATAATAACGAAACGCGTCACCCCACACCGACGTCACAGAGGGGTGCGAGAGCTTCACGAGGTTTCTCCTCGTATAAGCCTCATAAGTCCTACAAATGAAGATTTCGACCTCTACTGTTCTCCGGTTGGTGGAAGGCTTTCAAAATTCACAAGCAACTGGAACAAAATAACTCAGGATCTTTGGGCTCGAGACGTTGTGAAAAATGGTCTACGTCTTTCGTTCCAGAAAAAACCTCCATTAACGCGGATTCCGCGTTTTGTGAGCCTTCCACAAAATATAACAAAGAGAGAGGCTTTGATTTCAGCAGTAGACTCTCTCCTACAAAAGGAGGCCGTAGAGGTCGTAGAGAATCCCAATTCAAATGGATTCTACAGTCATCTTTTTCTTGTACCGAAGCCAGACGGCTCGTACAGGCCGGTCATCGATCTCAGTTGGATAAGCAAGCTAATAATTGCTCCAAGATTTTATATGGAGACAATTCGATCGGTGAGAGGCAACATCCGAGTAAACGATTACGCCGCAAGTATAGATTTGAAGGACGCGTATTTTCACATCATGATTCATCCGGCTTTTGGGAAATACCTCCGTTTCGCAGTTCAAGGAAAGGTATACCAGTTCAGAGCAATGTGTTTTGGCCTGAACCTTGCTCCGTGGGTGTTCACTCGGGTGATGAATGCGGTGATGAGCCATTTCAGAGCACACTCGGCTTCGATGACGTCGGCATATCTGGACGACATTCTTCAAAGGTACAAAAATTTTCATGCTCTTCAAAGTGACGTTCAGAGTCTGCTATCGCTGCTACGATGCCTAGGTTTTATTATCAATGTCGGCAAGTCGGATTTAATGCCGACGAGGTCGTTTGTTCATCTGGGAATGAGTTTCGATACTCAAAACAATCGGGGCAGTTTGCCGGTAGCAAGAGCAAAATTAGTTTCTCTTTACACAAAATACTGCATAAATGCACAAGTCATTACTGCAAGAGAGTTTATGCAGCTGTTAGGACTTTGCGGCATCGTCGCGGAGTTAATTCCGCTAGGTCGTTTGCGCACTCGACCACTTCAAATTTATCTAATTCAGAATTGGAGCGTAAAACGTCAGTTGTTGGACAGTCTGATTGTTTTAACACAGTCAGTAAAACATCATCTTCAAATTTGGGTGGATATCCAGTGGTTATCCCAGGGAATACCGCTTCAGATTCAGGAGCTGTCATTCATAATCATGACGGACGCCAGTCAAGAAGGTTGGGGTGCTTCTCTGATTCCGGGCGATCAAGTGTGTCACGGTTTATGGGAGAGTCAGTTTCTTGTGTCCCATATAAACTACAAAGAAATGAGGGCAATTTGGTTAGCTCTAAATCATTGGCTCAGTCAAGTAATAAACTCACATGTTCAAATTCTGTCGGACAATTCAACAGTAGTAGCCTATATTCGGAATCAGGGAGGTACTCATTCCATTCAGCTGTTGAATCTCACCGAAAAGATTCTTCTTTTCTCTCAAGAGAATCAGATTCTGATATCGATTCGTCATATTCCAGGTCGTCTCAATGTAATAGCAGACTCTCTATCGAGAAAGGATCGCCTGCTACCTTCAGAATGGATGTTAAAAAAATCTGTCTTCAATCAGATCTGCTTCCAGTGGGAATGTCCAGTGATCGATCTTTTTGCCACGAGTCTGAACAATCAGTTACAGATGTTTGTGTCTCCATGCCCGGACCCTCAGGTTTAGGCAGTAGATGCTCTGTCAATTTCATGGAACGGGATAATAGGGTATGCTTACTCTCCAGCTCCCCTCATTCAACAGATCTTGCTAAAGATAAAACAGTCTTCTTGCAAGATTCTTCTGGTTGCAAGTCTGTCGGCTCACAGACCGTGGATATATCTTCTCCGGGAACTTCTTTGGGACGTTCCACAGAAGTTACCACCTCTCCGGGATCTTCTGACACAGGGGAAACTCTGTCGGCTTCATCACAATCCGGAAGGCCTCAACCTTCACGTTTTTCCGTTGTGTCATCCTTCTTGCACGGAAAACAGTTTTCCAGACGAGCAATGGATGCAATTTCTAACTGTAGGAGGACCTCCTCTTCATTAAATTATGAAGCAAAGTGGAAGGTTTTTGTTCGTTGGTGTGAATCACAATTGATTGATTTTTTTAACCCAACTATTCCTCAATTAGCTAACTTTTTTATTTATCTTTTTGATGAAGTTAAGCTACAGCCAGTCACTATTAAGGGCTATAGGTCTATGCTTTCTGACACCTATGAACACCAAGGGAAATTAAACATTGGGTCAGATTTATCTTTAAATAAATTAATGAGGAACTTCTCTGTGAAAAGACCTCGTACCTTGAGACTAGTCCCTAAGTGGAATTTAGCTTGGGTTCTTCTGAAACTTCAGGAAGCACCTTTTGAACCGTTAAATACTGTTGAGTTTAAATTTCTTACTTATAAAACATTTTTTCTCTTAGCGTTTACATCAGCTAGAAGAGTTAGTGAGCTTCATGCTTTGTCTGTTGAAGACTCTCATTATCGTAGTTTTGGTAATTCTATTACTCTCACTACGAAAGTGGGATTCTTAGCTAAGAATCAGGTTCCGGACAAACGGCCTAGTCCTATTCTTATTAAAGCATTACCGTCTTCAGATGGTCAGAGACCTTTGTTGTGTCCAGTCCGAGCGCTTAGGATTTATAAGGAGCGTTCTAGTTTTATTAGAAGAGGTAGGAAGAGGTTATTTCTTTCTCTTCTTTCTGACAGAAATGATATTTCTGTTCATTCCATATCTAGATGGATTCAGTTAGCTATTCGGTCGGCTTATAATGCTTTGTCTGTGAATCAGAGAATAGCTTATAAGATTTCAGCTCACGAAGTTAGAGCTTTAGCTTCCTTTTGGGCTTATGCTAGTGGTACTTCTTTGAAGGATTTGATGCAAGCAGCTTACTGGACACAACAGACGACTTTTACCAAATTTTATCTTCAAGATTTAGAATCAATTTCGGATGATCTCAGATCTTTAGGACTGTTATCGGTAGCTCAGAATGTCGTCCATTCTAATTAGGATTTTCATTCTGCTCTAGCACTGTCTCCAGTCTGCTACCCTCTTCGTTTTGAAGTGCAGTTACTTTCAAAACAAGGGGAAGGGGGGGGGGATGGTATTTCCAAATAGTCATCTGGCTTTATAGTGAAAAGTATGGACACACCTCCTTCAGTGATGGTATCCTGGGGTCGGTGCTATGGTAGTTTTAATGTGTAGCTTGGTATGAAGCAATTTTCAATGTATTATATGCTTTTAACGTGTAGCTCGATGTGAAGCGTTATTGTATATGTCATGTGTCAAGACGAGCTTTACTATACAATACTCGGACATTTTTAATGATTTATAAAGAGTCTCATTTCTCTGGACTTCTTTATATTTTGGCTTCCTTTATCAAATTAGCATAATGGGTTACGCTAGGCCTTAAATAGAGTTACACATATTTTCATTGTTTTTTCTGTAATAAGAGCAATGAATATCAAGTACTGGGCCCGCCTGCCTGTTTACTATTCTCAGCTAGTCTGGGCCATTGGTATAGTGGAAAAATATGAAAAATTTATACCAATTTTAATATTTTTAATACTTACCAATGGCCCAGACGGGGATGGCCATCCCTGGAGTAGACACTCCTTCCTCCCCGCTGAGTTATATTACAGTTCTTAATAACATTTAACAGGCACAACAATAAAGAATGACAAGATAGCGGTAGCCTATTGTTGTCCTTGACAACAAGTTGCGCATTGCGCAAAAGTATAGAGGACCATACTGGTCTTCTCGTTTTTAAGTTTTTTGGCAAAGTTTGGGGGGTTTGGGGGATTCAAAATTTGTGTTTGGCCCTGGTAATAAATTGGGTTGCACCAGCTAGTCTGGGCCATTGGTAAGTATTAAAAATATTAAAACTGGTATAAATTTTTCATTTTGCTGTACATGAGTGGAGGCTACCACCGGTATGCTGTGGCTTTTATATTTCACATATGTGTTAAATGCATCAATATAAGATGACATTAATCCTTGGCCGGATATTTTTCGGAGATTTTGGACTTTTTTAATGCAATGTTAGACTTTTTTGTCATTGTGGACTAAGAAAATTTCTGACCTGTTTTGCTATACATGTCCATGACCGGACATTTTTTGCAGATTTATAATAAGCCTAGGTTTATTGCATGCTATGCATTGTTGAATGGGGATGGACAGAATTTTCGTCCTGCCCAAAATTTATATTTTCCAAATCGAGAGGCTGATTTGAACCAAATTTGATATGCTGGCTTATTGGGTCATAAGTACTTAATTTATGCCCCAAAATATTTTCCTGTCGCCACATGGGAACTGCAGGAGCTAGAATAAATTTAAAACACCCATATCTCCCAAACTACATGGCACTGAGAATTCTTATTTGGTGTGAAGCTTCCTTAGGACCAACAGAATGTAATGGTCAAAAAAAATTGCTATCGGTTTTATCATATGGTACTTTTTCGGGACTTTGAAAAAGTGCTGACTCAGCATTTTTTAACACTGTGGGTAATGGGAAAAACATTTAAGACCACTACTCCAAAAGCTTTCAAATTTCACATATAACATCTTTGGAAGATTGTTTCACATGTTTATTGAAATCAAATCCCTGGGTCCATATTTAGGCTCTCTATGGAATCCCAAATGTTTAAATTAGAACCGTATGAGGAGTATTCTTTACAAATCTTCTTCAGATCCACCAATCAGAATCTTTTGATATTTGGTATTTGGTATGGAGCATCCTTAGGGGGTTGAGATTCAAGTTTGTTCAAGCCAAGTCCCTGGGTTCATATTTGGATTCCTTGTCAGAACCCGAATTATAACTTAGTTCAATACGAGGAATATTCTTCAAAAATCTTATTTTCACATCCACCAGTCAGACTCTTTTGATATTTGGTATACAGTATCCTTATGGAAGTGAGATATAATTTTGTAAAAGCCAAGTCCCTGGGTTCTTATTTGGGCTTCCTGTGGGAGCCTGAATTGTACCAAAATTTCTATTTTCCGAACTGAGAGGCTGATTTGAACCAAATTTGATATGAGGGCCTATTGGGTCAGAAGTACCTAATATATGCCAAAAAAATTGTTCCCATCACTCCCGCAGGACCTAAAAATAGAAAAAATTTGAAACGCCCACATCTTCAAAACTACACGGCCCAGAGAATTTTTATTTTGTGTTAAGCTTCCTGAGGAACAGCAGAAGGAATTGTTAAAAAAAAAATTGACATCGGTTTTATTATAAGGTGCTTTTCCAGGACTTTGAAAAAGTGCTGAGTCTGCATTTTTTAACACTTGGTGAGTGATGGGAAAAACTTTAAAGAATCTTCTTCCCCCATACCACTGCTCCAAATGATTTCATTTTTCACACATAACATCTTTGGAAGATTCATTCACATGTTTGTTGAAATCAAATCCCTGGGTCCATATTTGGGCTCTCTATGGGAGCCAAAATGTTCAGATTGGTGCAATATGAGGAGTATTCTTTCAAAATCTTCTTCCAATCCACCAATCAGATTCTTTTGATATCTGGTATGCAGCATCCTTAGGGGTGGCGGTGGGGAGAGATTCAAGTTTGTTCAAGCCCACTCCCTGGGTTGATATTTGCGATCCCTGTGGGAGCTCAAATTATTACTTAGTTCAGTATGAGGAATTCCGGCTTCCTCCACCTGTAAAACTGTCACGGTCATGATTAGCCATTGTGCATAAGTATGTGACCTAAAACACCAATAAATAAATATAAATAGTATGAGGAATATTCTTTAAAAATCTTCTTTTTTTTAGATCCACTGATCAGAATCTGGATATTTGGTATAAGCTTTTCTTAGGGGGCAGATGCAACTTGTTGAAATCAATTCCCTGGATTGATATTTAGGCTACCATGTCAGGTGAGCACCATCAGACCCCCTGGGGCCTTTTGTTCTTGGATTTACCAAATGGAAAATATATCGCACCGGCAATTTAGTAGGAATCCTGTGAATCCACCTTCAATGTATTGTGGTTACTCTGGCACAAACTGTCTCAAACGCAGGGGGTACATGTTTTTAGCTCACCTGACTGCAAGTCAGTGAGAGCTATTGCCATCACTTTTTTCCGTCATCCGTTAACTTTTTGCAAACTTGATTTCTTCTTCGCAACCACTAGGCCAAATTCTAACATATATTGCACAGACCATCTATGGCATATACCCTTTCTATTTTGTTCAAATGAAGCAGCTGCCGTATTGAAGCTCTGATTTATGTCCCAAAAGCTGAAAAACCTTTAAAAATCTTCTTCTCATGAACCACTTGAGGGAATGCCTTGATATTTGGGATGGAACCTAGGGGGGTTTGATCGTCCCCTACTAGGCGGGTCTTCAGGTGACGGATAGAGGACGGCCTGCTCAATTGGGCAGGTTTGCTAATTTTTAATTGGCAGGTTTGCTCAATTGAGCCGGTTCGCTGCGAAATACACGAATACGCAGCCCCGGACCAAAATGATCAACCCTGCTAATACCATCTGGCAGGCACCTTGTTCTCCCGTGAGGTGCATTCCGAAGGCCCCGGAAGAAGGAATCCTGGCAGTTGAGGACTCGTGGCCCCGTTTAGGACAGTCTCCTAAGATGGAGATCAGGTCGTAAACCCTGTTTGGCCCTGGTCTCCATTTTTTCAGATAATGTCCAACACACTGCTTTGGCCCCAATTTCGGGAGTAGAAGGATGGTCGGATGGCCCATTCTGGCCAATCGGGAGCCCCCACCCCAAAAAGTACTGGATGTCATGTCGGGGGGGGGGGGGGGGGGGGGGGGGGGCGGGCATTTGGTGGTCATTCAATCAGTCATTTCTTTTAATCACATACCATGGTTGCCATTTGTATACTGTTTTTAAACATTCTATTTTTAACAATTATTAAGTTTTGCTGCATTGTCTGTTTCAGTACTACGTGACAATTATTATAATGCTTTGTAAAGTGATTGGTTGGATGATCGCCATCTGAAGACCTGGCACTTCCACACACGGGTCAATCACCCAGTGGCATACTTCGGTATCAACACTGGCTGAGTATATTGCTCCATACCAGGTATGTGGGAATACCGGCAACCCGGTGGGTTCACTGCATAGCAGTAACCCTACCCCTTGTTGGACTCTGTGGTGGGTGGGAGCCGGAGCAATGAACGACTAAAACAAAAACATGGATTACACACAAAACAAAAAACAGAAACGTGGTCGAGATTTTTCTCAGATCAGAACATTTCAAATTCCAACAACTGACCAAAATTTATTATCATTTACGCGGCTGACGAGAGCAAACATTAATCCCTTTACATTGGAGAAGGCTATCAAGGGAATCGCTGGCACCGTTAAAAATGTTAAAAAACTTAGGTCCGGTGCATTACTTGTAGAATGTCAGAAAGAAATACAAGCTAAAAATTTATTAAACACTCATAGATTGGCAGATATGGATGTGAATACGTTCCCACACAGAACCCTGAATATCAGCAAGGGTGTGGTTAGAACAAGGAAGTTAGCGGGCATGGATGTGCTCGAAATCAGGAAAGAACTTGAATCACAAGGTGTCAACGACGTTAAAAGAATTGAAATTAAAAAAGATGGGTCCACAATAGAAACAAACACATATATTCTTACATTTGATTCCTCTCAGCCGCCTAAGTCTATAAAAGTTGGTTTCATGAACATCAAAGTGGATTTGTATATCCCAAATCCACTTCGATGTTTCTTATCAACCTACCTCAATTGTTCACAACAGGCTTGCACTACAGTGGAAGAACCTAACTCGGATAAAATACTCTCTATTTTAATCTTTCCCAAGATTTGGGAAAGAAAAGTGGTGTAAAAACACCACGAAAAAATAAGCCAAAACTGGGCCGAGCGCCATCGCTCTTCCATAGTACAAATCCCTGACTTCCGTCACAGTGCGCAATGAATCAATTCGTCATTCTTTTTCTATCCGAAGCACGAGCAGGATGTGTTTCCGCCATATGCATTATGAAACAGTGATAATTCAACTCGTGGATAATGGTTTTCCTGTGACTGGAATTATGGATCTGAAGATCGTATAATAACAGGACTGTGTTTTATATATTCTCGTTTATATTTTCAACCACATTCTCATTGTTTATTAATTACTATTCCGTTTTCGCGAATGTTTTGCGACCTCGTGTCATCGCGATTCGACAATGAATTTTTTCGGTTGATAAAAAATCTTATTGGAGTCGGTGTCGGCCGTCTGGGTTCTGCCACCTTCTCTCGTAGTTGAGGGTGTTCTACTTTCTGTTTCTGTTGAGTTCACCTTTTTCTTCTACTGCTCTCACCTCTGTTCTTTCCAGTTCGGTTCCTTTAGGGCAATTCCTTTTGCCCTCGCCATTGGTGCGTTCTCGTGTCCGTTTCGTCCGCACACGCGGGTGGTGTGGAATGCAGTCGTTTCGGGAGCCTCCCGACTCGACCACGTCTGATGTGAGTTTACCCACTCCATGGGGGATATGCAGCTCCTCCCGCACCCGCAGAGGGGGGGGGGGCACTGTCATTTCGGGGCCCCCCGACTCGACCACGTCTGGTGTGAGTTTGACCCCCCTCCGTGGGGGATGTGCAGCTCCTCCTGCTCCCGCGCGGTGTGGTGAACGCTTTTGTTTCGGGTCGCCCGATTCGACCACGTCTGATGAGAATTGCTCCTCCTCCATGGGGGATGTGCAGCTCCTCCCGCACCAGCGGGGGGTGGGGACCGCTTTCGTTTCGGGGCTTCCCGATTCGACCATGTCTGGTGAGAGTTATTTCCCTTCCGTGGGGAATGTGCAGTGTTTTACCGTGGTGGATACTGCGGGAGCTGTTAGTTTTCTGGTGTAGAGATGCCTGGTTCCGGGACTATGCGCCCTCTCCAGTCGACATCTGAGGCTGTCACTAGGGTTGTGACTCCTCCTTTGGAGGCCGAGCTTGGTGGCTCTCTCCGCTTTTCCGCCAGTTCCAACAGCTCCCGTCGTATCTGCTGCTACTGCTGTTCCGTCTACAACGTCATTGGGCACCGTTTTTAGCCGGCCTCGGCTTCTCCCTGCCAGGGTCTGCAGGGATGTCTGTAGTGTGGTTGTGGGGTTTCGGCCTCAGCCTTCCCAGACTTCCACTCGGCGAAGTCCAATGGGGCTGCCGACTGAACCCCATACTGTGTCCTCTCAGCCATTGAGCACAGTAGTTTTATACCTGCAGTGGTCTGCTGCGGTGTCTGGTTGTGTAGACGTGGGGGTATCGGCCTCAGCCTTCCCTGACTTCAACTCGGCGAAGTTGGAAGTGGCTGCTGGCCGGACCCTCTCCTGTGGTCTCTGCGCCGTCGAGCACCACTGTTGTCATTGGATTCGGTTGTTCTTAGTGGGACACTATGAACTCCATGGCGTTTCTGTCCCTCATTCTGGCCACACGACCAGTTTTGGGGGTCCAACGTCTTTTGTGCAGCCTGGACCTTCTGCCCTGCAGAGGTCAGCGGTGACTCTCATGAGTTCCTGCTATGTTGATCCTCGGGGTGTGTCACACCCCTATACACGTCTGGCTTCAGACGTTTTCGGCTGCCGCCTGTCGTCCCATGTCGGGTCTTTTGGAGGATCGTGACCCTTCGCTGGTTCAGAGGGTCAGCGATGAAGCCACTTTGTCGGTTCGTTCCCCTGTCGAACCGGCCAGTACGGGCAGTGAGCTTAGGGAGGCCCTCTCCTTACTCACTCAGGTTCTGTCAACGAGCCTTCCTGTTGCTTCCAGCGAGGCAGCGAGTGGTTTCCAGGCGCCTCCTATGGCGCCGCCTCCCGGGATTAGAAACAGGCCGCTTTCTGATCCCCTGGTGTTCCGACACCATGGGAGGCGTCGGCTGGTTTGCCCATGATGGGCTATGTGTCTTCCGACTCAGGGGAAGAGTCAGACATGTTTGATGTCGAGAGCCAGCAGTCTTCGGACTTGGGGGGCAGCTCTTGATTTCGTGTTTGGGTTCCTTCCGGATCTCAAACCATCCAACCAGTCGACAGTGTCAGCCAGGCCGCGATCATCGGTCGCACGCCAACAGTCTATGGAGCAACCTGCTTCTGGGCGTCTTCGACCGTGCCCTTCGGTACAGTGGGTTGAAGCATTTTCAGCCTTGGACTCCAAGCTACGTTCCAAGGCTATGAAGGCTCCGTTCTTCAACAGGGTTGACACCTTTTTGCCTCAGGCGCGTTATCGTTCCTACGATTCCGCCAATCCGTCGGTCTACCAGACTTTGACGGTTTTGGATCAGGACTCCAATTCCCTCGGGCTTTCCAAGTCCAAGTCTGCCGTCATTTCGATGACGACTTTGGAGTCCACATTGGGCTTATCGAGAGAGATGCTTGGTATGCTTTCTCTCTCCGATCACGTCGTCTCAGCTTTTGCTGCTTATCTGCCTTCAGATAAGATTGACGAGGTACAGGCTCCTTTGCGTGTGCTGTCCAAGGCGCTCATGCATCTTACTCACGCGCATGCCTGTAACACGGCTAATCTGGAATTAGTTCGAAGGGACTCTGTGCGGGACACAGGCCGATCCCTTCCTGAGGAGCAGTACGCTGCTCTTCGATCTGCTTTTTTGACAGGTCCGCAACTTTTCCATGATTCTGTGTTGACGGTCCGGGATGACGTCCTACGTCATTCCAACGATCAGCTGCTGTTTCTTCAGCTTGATCAGCCTTCTAGGGTAGGCATAGACCGTTCCAAGCCTAACAAGTACCCTCTGCTTCCTCTGCGTAGCAAAAGGGGCTGATCCTTCTGCCACCGCTTATACTTCTTACTCAAGGGGTAAGGGTAAGCGTCGGCAGTCTTGAGGGAACTCCCAGGATTCTTCATTCAGTAGAGGTGTTTTCTCCTCTCGCGAGCCTCGTCGGGGTTCGCAATGAAGGTCCTCACCTCGACTCGTCCCAGGTTGGAGGAAGGATAGCAGAGTTCACAGACCGTGGGCCACCATCACATCCGATCCTTGGATGTTAGATGTTGTTTGGTCTGGGCTGCGAATATCCTTCCGACGGCACTCCACTCTGTCTGGGGTGCCTTTTCCACCCACAGTTCCTTCAGACATTTTACGTCTGGAACTTTTGTCCATGGAGATAGACAATCTCCTGACAAAGGGGGCGATTGAGGTCATCAAGAACATTAGGTCAGTGGGTTTCTATTCCCGCCTGTTCTTGGTGCCGAAGAAGGATGGCCGACTCCGACCGGTTCTCGATCTGAGTTTCCTGAACCAGTCTATCATTGCTCCCAAGTTCAGCATGGAGACTTTCAGGTCGGTCCTCCGTTCCATTCACCAGGGAGATTTCGCTTCCAGCTTCGACCTGCGAGACGCTTACTTTCACGTTCTGATTCATTGGGCGTTACGGAAGTATCTCAGGTTCATTTTTCTGGGGCGAGTTTACCAGTTCAAGGCCATGCCTTTTGGCCTCAACCTGGTTCCTTGGTCTTTCACCAGACTGATGTTGCATGTGATAGCTTTCCATCGCATACAGTCCAGGGTGACTACTTCGGCATTTCTGGACGATATCCTCCAGGGGCATTCCAATGCTGCCTTCCTGGAGTCGGATGTCGCCACTCTGTTGAGCTTGCTCACATCGCTACGTTTCAGAGTCAACGAGAAGTCGGACCTGGTCCCTTCTCAGTCGTTTTATCATCTGGGGATGGCTTTCCGCACACAATTCAATTTGGTGGCGGTTCCCCAGGCCAAGGCTGTGATTCTCTCAGCTTTTGCTCCGACTCTGTCCCAGTCCACATCCGCGACGGCTCGGAGTTTTCTCCGGCTAATCGGTCTCTGCTGTTCGGTGACGGATCTCATTCCTCTAGGTCGGCTGCGTGTCAGACCTCTCCAACACTTTCTGCTCAGTCGTTGGAGGCCGTATGTAGATTTTCTGGATCTGGTGCTTCAGTTTCCAGACTATCTTTATCCTCACCTTCTCCTCTGGGCGGATATCCAGTGGCTTTCGCAGGGTGTTCCATTGGACTTCCCCATGTCCGATCGCGTTCTGACGGCAGATGCCAGCGATCTCAGATGGGGTGCGATGTTGGATCCTCTAGGTCTTTCCATTCACGGGATGGTGGACCAGGATCATGCAGCTCTACACATCATCCAGAAGGAGCTTCTTGCTCTTCTTCTGCGTTTCAGGCAGTGGATCCCTCACCTATCGAATCGCCAGGTCCTTCTGTTGTCCGGCCATTCGACGGTGGTTGCTTACATTCGGAACCAGGGCGGCACGCACTCTGTTCCAATGTACGATTGGCTTGGGATCTTATACTACTCGCTCAGGATGTCTGTGCCGGGGTGGCTGTTCGTCACATTCCTGGTCGCCTGAACGTCCTAGCCGACTACCTGTCCCATCGGGCAGGGTCATTTCCACCAGGTGGATGCCCCACATGGCGGGTTCCATCGATCTCTTGTGACTAGTTGGAACCATCAGGTGGACACTTTCGTGTCCCCGTGTCCAGATGCTCTGGCTTTCGCCGTGGACGCTCCGGCCCTCCTTTGGGATGGTCTTGTCGGCTACACCTTCCTACTGGTTCCGATTCCGCCTCAGGTTCTCACCCAGATATGAACCTGCAGTTGTCGAATCCTTTCGATCACACCCGTCGCTTCGGTGGGTGTGGATCATTCTGCTCCTCTCTCTGTTAGCGGCGGTTCTGGCATGTCTCCCTCTACCTCGCGACGTTTTTTGCCAAAGTCGCCCGGGAGGTTTTCAAGTTGACCCGACTTCATTGTGCCTTCGCACATGTCTTTAATCGGGTCCTGTCTCCTCCGTAGTGGTTTTTCGAGACACGCAGTGGAGTTGCTTTTCTTCAAGGAGGCACTCACTCCACTGGTTTAGCCTCTGTGGCTAAGTGGAAGGTTCTTCTGTCGATGGTGTGTGATCACTCTGTTGCTTCTGTCACTCCTTCGATCACACTGCTTGCGGAGTTTTCTGGTATATGTTTGTTTCTGGGGGTCTCCAGCTATGTGTACTTGTCCATGCTTCGGAGACATTTTTTCCTATGTGATACCGCATTGTTTCGACACTCATCCTTGCCTCTCCAAGCTTGTTCAGCTCTTTTCCTTGAAAAGGCCTAGGACTTTGCAGTTTACTCCAAGATGGTCACTTTCTTGGGCGCTGCTCTGCTTGGGGGTGGGGGGCGTTCACGCCTTTATCCTGGATGAATATGCGTTTTCCCACATGCCAGATCTCTCCTGCATCCATTTCTTGATGGACTTGTCTTGCTATTCGTGCAGCTTCCGCTCGTCTAGCTACTGGTGATTGTATTACCAATTGTTTTTTCTGCCAGGAGGTGCGTGCATTGTCTTCCTCTTTTAATAACTCTGTCATGTTGTCGGATGACTGATGTTATACTGGCAGCCTTCTGGAGAAATGCTACATTCTCCTTTTCTCTGCGACAGTTGCAGGAGCCAACAGAGACCCTTGGGGCCCTCTTTCTTCGGCTCAGGATGTTGTCTATCCAAGCTTTTCAGCTTTTTTCAGGGTCGGTTCCAGCTTTGTGCTGTTACTGCCCTTTCTGTCTGGGCATCGCACTTCACCATACGCCTCATCTTTCATTGGCTTTTCTAATGTTTGTGATGCTATGGTTTGATAGGCCTTGGGATCTCTTCCTCAGTCCATGGTCCCAGTGCTATTGAGTTATGTGTGGGTTGGTTATGTGATTCCCTCCAGCCTTTTGTCTATTCAGCCTGTTGTGAACAATTGAGGTAGGTTGATAAGAAGTATAAATTTTACAGTACATTTCTTTTCTTATTATACCTACCGAAATTGTTTACATGGAGGCCCTCCCGTCTTCTTATTCGGGTAAGAATCCTTCCTCCCCGCTGATCACATAACTCCTGTGTTGTTCGGAATCAAAAGAATGACGAATTGATGCATTGCGCACTGTGACGGAAGTCAGGGATTTGTACTATGGAAGAGCGTCCCATACTGGGTGTGCGCCGATGGCGCTCGGCCCAGTTTTGGCTTATTTTTTCGTGGTGTTTTTACACCACTTTTCTTTCCCAAATCTTGGGAAAGATTAAAATAGAGAGTATTTTATCTGAGTTAGGTTCTTCCACTGTAGTGCAAGCCTGTTGTGAACAATTTCGGTAGGTATAATAAGAAAGGAAATTTACTATAAAATTTATACTTCAAATGCCAGAAGTTTAGTCACGGACAAAACAATTGTAGGGGGAAAACTATTTGCTTCAAATGTGGTCAAGAACACCAGGACCCTTGTACTAATGCCGTTGGATGTTGCAATTGTCAGGGTAGCCATGTAGCGGCTTCGAAGGACTGCCCCATTTGGAAAAAAGAGAAGCAAATACAAAAAATAAAATGCGAAAAGCAAATTAGTTTCAAAGAGGCAAGAGAAATTGTAGCATCAATGCCTGGTATGAATACTTCTTCGCCGTCATATGCTACAAAAGTATCACAAAAATTACCAACAAACTGAATACACGTGGCTCACAGGAACAATCCCATCCTTAGTGAAATCCTTCACAATAGACCAGACAGAACCATCATCCACACAAACAAATACAACTACACAAACATCTGAGAAAATCCCAAACGCCAGACAAAACCCAGACCAAACAAAAGACATGCATCAATTGGAACATAAAACACAACAAAACACAAAAGGGGAAAAGAATGATAAGTCAAACAAATCTAAACCAGACGCACAACAAAGATCCCAACAAAATCTGAGTCAGAGTCAGAGACGACAACAAGCAAAAGACACAAAGAAAAAAGAGAAACAGAAACAGGAGCCTGACAGACTACCTAAACGCCTTCAAAATGTTGTCACGAGCAACATGTTTGACGGCATTGAAGACATGTCAGTCGATGAGTGCATTGACGACACGTTTTCTTCCAAAGTGCACCAAAATAGTTCACGGGGTAGTAAGTCCCCCACGTAAAACATCACCAAAAAGAAACACTGGGGCAATTTTGCCCATATGTCCACCTTCAAAATCACCTCTCAAACATGGATAATACACCCAAAGAGAGTTTTATACAGTGGAATTGTCGAGGTTTTAGAGCAAATTTTAATGAACTGGGCCTTTTAAGCCAAAAATATAAACCTGCAGCTTTTTGCCTGCAGGAAACTCTTTTAAAGAAACCCGAGGCTCAGGATCATTCAGCTTTTAAGCATTATACTTCGTATAATGCCTGGGCAGATGATAATGACCTTCATATTCGTGGAACATCTGTTTTAGTTAGAGACAATATCATTCACAGATCTGTACCTTTGCATACAAATTTACAGGCTGTGGCGGTACGCCTAACTTTAGAGAAGACAGTTACACTTTGTTCTATTTATGTTTCACCAAGTAAAGCCCTACAACTGTATGATCTTGAGCTACTGGTCCAACAGCTCCCAACTCCATACATTTTGTTGGGTGATTTTAACGGTCATAACCCCCTTTGGGGTAATTCCTGCAGTCAAGAGGATGTAAAAGGAAAAACTGTGGAAGAGTTTATTACAAAATATGACTTGTGCTTGTTCAATGATGGGTCAGACACTTATCTGCACCCCCGCATCTGGTTCTTATACTTCAATTGATCTTTCGATTGCAAGCCCTTCCCTCTTTCTCGACTATTCTTGGAAGGTGGAAGACGACTTGTGCGGGAGTGACCACTTTCCAGTTGTGTTGGAGAGTGTGGTTCCGGCAGAGGATGGGAGGGTGCTCCAGTGGAGCTTTAAAAAGGCTGACTGGGAGACCTTCATCTTGCCCTGTTCTGAACGCCTCACATTGGAGAAATTTAGTGAAAGTGCTGACCAGATTGAACATTTTACAACAGAGTTACTTGACATTGCAAGCCAAGTCATTCCTAAAACCTCGACAAATCCTAAATGTTTCACTAAACCATGGTTTGATAACGAATGTAAACAGGCTATAAAGGATCACAAGAAAACTGAACGGGAATTCAACAAATCACCATCCACAATTAATTTAGATAAATTACGTCTAAATCGGGCAAAAACAAGACGACTAATTAAACAAAAAAAGAAAAGTTCATGGGAAACTTATGTTTCTAAACTTAACCAAAACACCCCCATCAACAAAATTTGGAAAATGATTAAAAAAATTAAAGGCAAAGAAACCAAATCAACTGTACAACATCTGAAAGACAACAACACGCTTATCACATAGCGGGGGAGGAATTCGTCACATACAGGTGAATTGTGCACTTGGTGATACCTTCTTGAAATTTGGCACACTGTTAGTGTAGGCTATGAGGTTCTCAAAAACGATCGGCTACAAGTTGACACCGACCGGTGGCGACCAGTAGCGGCACAATCCAAAATGGCCGCCAGCGGCTGAAGGGAACCTCCTTTTCGACGGTCTACCGACTATACATCCGATTGTAAGGGCGCGAAAGTGAACTCTGATCCACGCACGTGTTGGAAACAGACGTGGGAGATGATGTAGAATAAAACGAGATTCTCTATACGGACGCATCAATTTCTTGGAACTTGAAAAGAGCGTTGTTTCTCCGGGATCAGCGTCATTCAGGCAAACCTGAATGACGCTGATCCCGGAGAAACAACGCTCTTTATGAAGCAGTCTCTTTGCCATACAATCTCTTGTTTGGCGTAATTCCGCAAGCAATTCTGATTTGTCTGTCGAAATTAATTCGAGAACGCGATTGTTCACAAAAATCATTCACAGAATGAGTGAGAATCCTCTTCGTGTACGGACTAGTACTGACTGGGAACGTTGTTGCTTTTGCCAGCAAGACAGTTCCAAGAAATTGATGCGTCCGTATAGAGAATCTCGTTTTCATGACGCCTATAAAGCTATTGAGGAAGACATAACGCGCTTCCTAGATAATGGCGTTGAGCTTCCATATAATTTGACCATTGATTGTTTGATGAGAGAGAGTGATGAGTGTATGTCGATGTCACTGTTGACGAATAAGGCAATATATCATAGGACATGCCGTGACAGTATTCGGACTCACATCGTACAGCGCGTGCTACACAAGCGAGAGCGAAATGAGGCAGTGGCATCCTGCTCCACGCTGAGTCCTAAAAGAACACGGACAAGTTTTGAATCTGGCTGTGACAGGAAACTGCCCCAGTGTGTTTATTGTCACAAACGCGAAGGTGACAGCAGTGAGCCTATTTGCAGATCAATGTCTGATAACAATAAACTCAAAATTATGGCAAAGGAAGCCGAGAACTGGGTTGTTTTTTCTCGGGTCAATGCAGCATTTGATTCCGCTGCTAGTGATCTTTACTATCACAAAACCTGTTATTGTAAGCTTGCCAATGAAGCACGAGCGGCTAAATCTAAAAAGTCGAAGAACGCCGAACATTCCGCGTCAGGCCTGCCCTATGACCCTCTCGTTATGGCAGAGCTCATAACATTTGTTGAACACAACGATTCCGCGATGAAGCT
Source organism: Pictodentalium vernedei (assembly GCA_031216915.1). NCBI lineage: Eukaryota > Metazoa > Mollusca > Scaphopoda > Dentaliida > Dentaliidae > Pictodentalium > Pictodentalium vernedei. The sequence continues at coordinate 267,808,627 of CM062293.1, forward strand.
TGTCGATCTCAAGAATCTGTACAGTCGGAGGTTGAAGCAAGTCGGTTCTGATTGGCTTAGTGAAGAAATACATTCCACTCGATTCAAAGAACATTTGTTGCAGAAATTGGGCGATGGCTGGGACGCCTTCACACAGGGTAGAGATGTGTTTATTTCAAGTAGGTTTCGAGTTGGCTCCTTGTTGTCCGAATCTTTAACTCGTATAGTGTCTGAGGAAGAGGCAAAAAAGATAGTTGATGTGGGTCTTCTTCTGCGTAAACACATACTCATATCTCAAGCTCCTTTCACGGGATCATTTTCATCTTATTGCTTGAGCGAGCCTGTACCCAACTCACTCCTGACTCTTCTTAGAGTTCTACTTGAGGGCACATGTAGTATACAGAACTTAGGCGATGATGAGACTGTTAATGCCAAGACTCGAGTGGCTTGTACTATTTCACAGATGTTGATCAGCAATTCAGCGAAACGCTCCGAACATGCACAAAATGTTCACCAGAGACGTGACAGAGAAACTCCAATGCCTCTTTATGTGGGTTTGAAGTTGCATGCCCATGATCGTATGAAAAATCTTATCAGAGATTTTCATCAAATGGGACTCTCTGTCTCTTATGATCGCGTAATGGATGTTCGCAGGAGTTTCGCGAGAGCTGTTTCACTGCGGTTCAAGAACGAAGGTGTTGTAGTCCCAGCTAACTGCAAACGTAATGTTTTCTCGATAGGAACCACTGATAACATTGATGTATCTGGTAGATCTGATATGCATGGTACGTCCATCACACTCATTGGTCAACTGAGCAGGGACAATGTGGGTACTGATCCCCCACCACTGAGTTTAGATGTTCCAGAAGACACACAAATTGAACTCCCAGACGACTATGCATTTGTTCCTTTCGTTGAAGACTTTGGTGGGGACATCAGGCTTGAATCTCCAGATGAATGTAATGTACGGCCCAATGAATATGCAGATTTGAACGTGGGAGAGAATGACTGGTTGTCTCATGTGTCACAGATCAGCAATAAAGGGAAGGTTGATGGCAGCTGGCAGCTTGATGAAGTCCCTGTGACCTTTTCAGGCTTCTTTTCAAAACATGAAGATCAAGACAATGTCAAACCTCGTGCAGTTATTGGGGTATTCCCTGTTTTCAGTGAGCAGAAAGCGGACTCACTCAGTATGCAGAAGCATGCTATGTATGTGGTCAGGGAAGCTACTGCTTTCGTAAACCCCGGCCAGATACCTGTCATTGAAGGTGACTGTCCGTTGTATGCCAGGCAGAAAAAATGTCAATGGCTGTTCCCAGAGGAGATAGGTGAGGATCGAATGGTGTGTATGATTGGATTCCTGCATCTTGAAATGTGCACCCAAGAAGCTGGTGGTAAGCTTATGGGTGGTTCTGGTTGGGAGCGAATGTTTCACCTCGCAAAGATATTCACACCCGGTGTAGCATCATCCCTACTTGGTGGGAAACATGTCAAGAGGACGCGACAGGCATATCTTCTCACTCTAGCTTGGCTTGAGATCCTCAGAAAGAATGCTTATGAGATTTACTGTCAGCAGACTGGGCCCCATGAGTCATTTGAAATGTGGGAACAGAGGATTCTTTCACAATCTCCAACTGCGCGCTATTGGGGTGAAATCGTTCGGAACTTTCTCTTGACAAGCTGTCAATTCGTTCGGAACCAACGAATCGGTAACTGGCCTGGTACACTGTGTTCTATCGATGAGTTGTGCAGTTACTTTTTTGCCCTAGGACATACAAATTATTGTCGGTGGGTCCCCGTATTTCTGAGAGACATGTCTCAGCTACCCAGGCGGCATCCTTCAATCCACAACAAATTCATGGAAGGCCATTTTGTGGTCCAGCGTAGTGAGAGGAAGTTCAGTATGATGGGTTTAGATCAGAGCCAAGAACATAGTATCCAACTACTCAAAGAAGACAGTGGTCCAAAAGGTCTCTATGGCCAGGCTGAAGAGAAAGTCGTTATTGAGCTTTCAAGGTCAGAAGTTCTGCGTGTTATAGATGAGTATGAATATGCAAGTTTCCACACAACATCATCAGATAACACGGAACACCCGGAAAGTTCGGTATCAGAGCAGAAAAAATTTCTGAATCAATTGAAATCTCTCCTCGATCTGGTGAATCAGGGACTCATTATCAACCCTTATGATGAAACTAGTGGTCAGCTGGTGACATTAGATACTGGTGAATATATGGACCCCGAAGTTAGTAAGAGTTTACGGTCATTACCCGAAAGGGGCAAGCATTTATATTCCACTTTCTTGAAGGAAAGGCTTGTGGAATGCACCGTACCCCTGAATGATGTTATTCCCAAGGCAAATATATATACCTTCCTTAACCCACCCCCAGCCAACCTGGACAAAGGCCGAGACAAACTCATGTCAAGTAAAGCAACTGCCGCAATAGTTACCCAGATGTTCGTTTCACTGCAAGCCCGGCCTGATTCAAACATGGATGAGTTTTTCATGCACGAGAATGCACGTGATCCGCCAGCATTATCCGATAGAGGTAAGCTACGGAGTGGGACAAAATCTCAAATTCTCAATTGTTTACCAGCTATTCCTGCACAAGGGAAGAATTCAGCAGCTAGACAAGCTTCAGTTGTCATCTTGGATATGCCTGCTGTAGTCCATGTAATCAAACCACAGAAAGCGGATCTGTTTGGAGAATATGCTCGATTGCAATTATTGCCATACATCGAATCTCTGATTAACACGAACACCACAAGGGTTGATGCGATCTATGACTGTTACCCCGAAGGCAGTTTGAAGAATCAGACGCGAGCAAAACGCCTCGGTGAGACAGCAGTTAGGTTGATACGGGTGTCCGAGAACGTCCCTTTACCTAAAGGGAAGAATTGGCAGGCATTCTTGAAAGTTAGTGAGAATAAAGACGAATTTTTCAAGTTCCTGTCTGCTGAACTGCTGAAATTAACATCAACATCCGAGTACCAGTTGTTAACGACATCAGGAGAATATGTACTATGCAATAAGGATGTTAGCTTATGTGACATATCTCCATCGAACCACGAGGAAGCAGACACGCGCATGATGCTTCATCTCAACCATGCAGTCTCACAAGGTCACAAAATAGCTTTTCTTCGCACGGTTGATTCTGATGTCGTCATTCTGTCTTTGCACCATTTCGCAACATTCCGTGACCTTGGACTCAGTGAGCTGTGGATTGGGTTTGGAATTGGAAAGGCATATAAAGATATGCCAATTCATGAGATAGCTTCACAACTTGGACCTGATTACTGTAAGGCCCTGACTTTCTTCCACGCCTTCACAGGTTGTGATGTAACATCCAGCATGCTCGGCATTGGGAAGAAGACAGGATGGAATGCATGGATGAATTTTCCCGCATCAACTGAAATGATGATAGAATTGACTGAGAATCCGCAAGTCTTTTCAGAGGATTCCCCTCATATGCAGCATATCGAAAAACTCACCATACAGATGTACAGTAACAGTTGTGTCAGTACACGTGTCAATGATGCGAGACGGCATATGTTCACACATGGCCTTAAGTCTATGGAAAACATCCCGCCCACCAAAGCAGCTCTGTATCAACATGTAAAAAGGGTAATTCTTGTGTCATCTTTCATTTGGCATCGTGCTCTGCAGAAACACTTATGTGTGCCAGACCCATCACAGTACGGATGGGAGTGGAATCCACGTCTCAATATTCTGGTCCCATTTTGGACTCACCTAGGAGACGCAAGTGCTGCATGTGCACTGATGCTCCACTGTAGTTGTGCCAAGGCCTGCAAGGGCAATTGCAAATGCTTGAAAGCTGGATTAAGGTGCACACCTTTGTGTAAGTGTGAAGGTGGCTGTTGTAACAATATTGAGTAGTATACTGTCATGTTAGGACCAGTCATCTCCTATTCTGGTATTTTTTTTTCCATTTTCGGCCAGTTAACACATGTCATGTTTCTAGTTGAGTTGATTTTGCTAACAAATGTTCATCCCATGTGGCTTGCTACATTGTCCGGGGTATAGGAATACAGTTTTAGATTTCGGAAAATAGTCTGTTATTTACTGCACAAGACGGTGTTAATTCATGCATAGCATGATACAATATCCCCAACTATTTTGCCTCTGTACAACAGTTGATACCTTCGTTCACCCGTGTGTTCATCTATGGTATCCTTGTCTTTCTCTGGCCATAGGCCACATGTGACTAGTCAGTTCCTACTCCATAGCAAATCAACTTGGAAATCCTTCATCTTGTAGCGCACTCATGTCTCAATGAATCCATACCTGAGTTGATCTAATAAATCTAACGTAAGGTATCAAATTGCCATACCGGATCATATTTCGATAAGTTATTCGCTAAAACATTTCGACCACTCATCGACATCAAAGGTCATGTTTTGGCTCCCAGTGGTGGCTATATCTCTATATCCCTGGTAAAGTAGCATACCATGAGGGATGGGCATTAAGTGTCGGCAACATTAATCCTGACTTGGAACACACCACATCTTAACTGGCCGAAAATGAAGAATACTACTTGTAGTCAAAAAATATTCCTGTACCTCGAATGACTGCAAACATACACTCACCCCTTCTAGTCCCATTTTGCCAATGTTCTATACTGGCAAGATAACATTGTATAATTAACAACGGGAACTAATGCATCCCGAGTTCATTCCAGCACTGCCCTTGCTGGCAGACGTGTCGCTATGGTGTTGAGATTGAACCAGAACTCCTCTAGAAATTTGATAGTTTTATTTTCTTAGAAAATAAATCTATCGAAAATGCCGGAAGTTGAGAATAGACTGTCACTTTAATTGGATTATCAAATGTCCAAGTATCCCCACTGCTGCATACTATCGAGTACCCTTGTTCATGTGTTGACAGGAATCTCTCATACCATGTTCATTTGACCATTGCATTCCCGAGAAGCATTCATATCAACACTAATTTATCTACGGACGGACGATCATACTGACAGTCAGACACACAGACGCACACATCGACGGAAATTCTGATCCCATTATCCATTAATCTTCCCCCCAACTTGTTCCAAGGGCTTCACTCCATCATTCACATCAATTACAGCACATGTATGGTGTTAGGTTTGGAGCTTCAGTTGTGCGATCGGCGAAAATAGCTTTTTTTCGATCCGCTTGGCGGCCATTTTGGATTTCGCTGCTAGTGGTGGCTAGAGGATGGTGCCAACTTGTAGCCGATCGATTTTGAAATCTCTGATGCCTACCCTTACATCATGCCAAATTTCAGGAAGGTATCACCAAGTGCACAATTCTAGCGAATTCCTCCCCCGCTAACATCAAAAAAAGAAATTTCAAACAAATTGGCCTCCACATTTTCGAAACATTCGTCGTCTGAAAACTGTAATCCAGAATTTCTCAAAATTAAAAAAAAGCAAGAAAAACAAAAGCTCAAATTTACCTCCAACAATTTAGAAGATTATAATGAACCTTTCTCTATGGAAGAGTTAAATAACTCTTTACGTAGAGCAAAGGATACTGCCACCGGACCCGATGAAATACATTACAAAATTTTAAAGCATCTGCCACAACCATCACTTGAACTTTTACTGTCAGTTTTCAAGGACATATGGGTGACTGGCCAGTTTCCACCATCTTGGCATAATGCTACTGTAATTCCCATTCCAAAGCCTGATAAAGATCACAGCAACCCAAGTAATTATAGGCCTATCGCTTTAACAAGTTGTCTGTGTAAAACCATGGAAAGGATGATCAATGATCGACTTGTCTGGTTTCTGGAATCGAACAATCTACTTGCGAATGTTCAGTGTGGTTTCAGAAACCAGAGAAGTACAGTGGATCATTTGGTTAGACTAGAAACGTTTATAAGAAATGCCTTCGCCAGAAAAGAACATGTGGTCGCCATCTTCTTTGACCTGGAAAAGGCATATGACACAACGTGGACGTATGGGATTTTAAAAGATATTTTTAACATGGGGTTGAGAGGGCGTATGCCTCTTTTTATTGAAAACTTTTTAAAGGACCGCCAGTTTCAGGTTCGTGTTGGGTCAACGTTATCTGATCCTCAAGAGCAGGAATTGGGGGTCCCTCAGGGTAGTATTTTATCTGTTACCCTCTTTTCAATTAAAATTAATAGTATCATCGACGCAATTGAGAATATGGTAGATTCGTCATTGTATGTTGATGACTTTTTGATCTGCTATAGCAACAAAAAGATGAATGCTATAGAGCGCAAACTTCAGCTGTGTTTAAATAGGATTCAAAAATGGGCTATCGAAAATGGTTTTAAATTTTCAAAGACAAAAACGAATTGCGTTCATTTTTGCAAACTCTGGAAACATCACCTCGATCCGGAGCTGAAAATTGATGGTAGTCCTATTAAAGTTGTTAAGGAAGTGAAATTCTTAGGTTTGTTGTTTGGCAATAAACTGAATTTCACTTCCCACATAAAACAACTACAAGTTAAATGTAAGAGAGCACTGAACCTACTGAAAGTTGTTGGTAGCACTGATTGGGGTGCTGACCAAAAATCTTTGCTCCATCTGTATAGATCTCTTGTTCGATCAAAGTTAGATTACGGTTGTATAGTTTATGGTTCTGCAAGGAAATCATATCTCAAATCACTTGATGCAATTCATAATAGTGGTATTAGAATTAGTCTAGGGGCCTTTCTAACATCTCCAGTAGACTCGATGCTTGTTGAAGCAGAGGAGCCTTCTCTTGAGAAGCGTAGAATTAAATTATCTCTACAATATGTGTCTAAACTTTTGGCCAATCCTTCAAATCCTGCCTATAATTGTGTTTCAGACCGTCAAAATGCTGAATTTTATAACCGCCACCAGAAACACATTCCTCCATTGGGAATTAGAATTAAACCCCATATGGAGTCTGCCAAAATTGATTCTGATTCTATAAAAGCAAACCGTAAATCACATATTCCTCCTTGGCATCTTAAAAAACCTACAATTATTTTGGACCTTGCTTCTTCCAAAAAATCTGATACCAATTCCTTTCCCTTCAAACAAAAATATGCCGAAATAAAGTCCAGGTATAGTGCATATACAAGGATCTATACAGATGGATCTAAAGATGGTGACAGGGTTGCTGGTGATCATGTCGCCTCAATCAGAATACCGAATCAGAGTTCTATTTTCACAGCTGAAGTTAAAGCTATTCAACTCGCACTTGCGCACATCGAGAATGCACAGGAAAGAAAGTCGATCATCCTCTTCGACTCTCTTTCCTCTTTACTTGCTTTACTCAACCCCAAGTTGAAGAACCCTCTCATTTTGGAACTTCATGAGAAGTTAACAACTCTCATGTCTGACCAATATGATATCGTGTTTTGCTGGTTACCCAGACATGTAGGTATCGCTGGTAACACCAAAGCAGACAGTGCAGCAAAACAGGCTTTAGCCAAGCCTCTCACTGATTTTAACATCCCTTTCAGTGATTTCAAACCACATATTAGTAACTACATCAAATCTATGTGGCAGGCAGAATGGGATGTAGCGACAAATAACAAGCTTCATCGCTTCCGACCAACTGTTTCAGATCACTACCCGTCTAGTAACCTTTGTAGAAAGGATCTTGCAGTTTTGACGCGATGTCATATTGGTCATACACGACTTACACATTCCTTTTTGTTGGAGGGTAATTTGCGACCAGAATGTGTTCCCTGCCAGCAGGTGTTGTCAGTGGAACACATTCTTTTGAATTGTACTGATTTTAATCATGTTAGAGGGCAATATTTTACAGTCGGATCTTTTAGAGATTTATTTTATCATACGAGCCCGCAAAAAGTCATCTCATTCTTGAAAGTAATCAACCTTTTTAATAAATTTTAAATTGTTTTTACCATTTTAATTTTCATCTATTCATATTTATTTCACAGGTTGATTTACACAGTATTTTTTGTACTACTGGTCTCACTTTCTCATTATGTTTCAGACTCATCATTTTTAAACCTCTTATTCCATTTGTTTTATATTTTAATGAATGGTCTTTTTGAAATATACACTTTCATCGCCACGATATAGCCTAAGTTGCTGATGTGGCATAAAGCACCAATAAATAATAATAATAATTTGGGATGGAACATCCTTTGGTGTAGAAGATTGAAATTTGTTCAAGGGAAGTTGACATCAGTGTGTTTTCCAAAGATTTTATTTCATGTTGAACCCTTTCAGTGCTGTACACAACCCTGGAGTTGTCGGTTTTGCAGTTTATATTTAGTCTTTTTGGAATTTTCTCTCTTGTTTTTTATGTGTTCAGTTGGCTAAAAAAAATTGGTGATAATTAAAAATCAAGTCAAATTAAGTGTTGAGTGTTCATTTTCAATATTGATACATGAAAGTTATGTTCTATAGGAGTAGGGTTCCACGTTATGTCGAGAAACCGATACATATTGGTATTCAAACCAGTATTGATTGAATATCGGTGTAATTACCAAAATATCGGTTTATCATCATTATGCATTTACCACAATTTAATTTTTTTTCAGGTTTTCTTTAAATTTTAACTGTAGTCCCGAATGAATAATATTATCCTTTTACTCAGCCAATCGGCTGCACCTGCCCACGTAATATACATATTCATCAGTTGAAAAGACATTTTTCAAAAAAATTCAACAAAACTGTATTATGTGGCCCCAAATTGGAGCGAGCTGAATTCAGTAAATCAATATTTAAAATAATAAATTTTGATATTGTCTCTGTTGGGTAAAGGGTTATTAGAACTGCATCCTCAAGGCATGCTAATTCATTCCACTGTGATGGATCAAGTCCTGATTGTGGTATGTATGTTCAGATATCTGAACAGTAGTTTAATACTTGTATACCATTGTATTCAGTATAGAGTATCATGCATATATAAGAGTGTTTAGTAACAATTATGTATTGATTCGTGAAAAAGACTTGTGTCCCAACCAGTCTAGATTTTGAGGTGAGCTATCTCTCTTGTGCTCGAGCGCACATGCAATTTTTACTTGTTGTGAGTAGACAACAGCACACCTCTGTTCCCCCAGTGAGATATTAACTCTTTCCGTGCGAATTGGCTGCATCTGCTGTGTAATGTGAAGCACAAATTTAAAAAAAATAAAATTCAACAAAACATGTTGTGACCTACCTCATTCCAAATAAGCTCATCAGGCTCATTCCAATGAGGGGTCACATGATATGTTTTGGTTTAAATTTTTTAAGATTTGGGGGTGGAGGCGGGAATTAAAATAAATTTTGATATCATGTTTTTGGTAAAGGGTTAAAATCTCTTTGTGGGAAATATGTTAAATAAAACAATACATGCGTGAAAATGTGAACAATATACCATGAATTATAAGCTGTAGCATTGGAATACTTCAAACTAATCAGACTCCATTTTCCAAGAATTGGTATGTGAACAGCATAATTCTACAAACTTCAAAGGTCCGTAATGCTACTCACTCTCTTTTTGCTCATGTATTCAATGGGGAATCATCTGATTGACTTACAATTGCTTCATTGAAGTTGCATTTCATGTATTATTCCAAATTTATATAAATTTTATTATTGCTGTCAAAAGCTTATTTTAAAAATTGGGTAATATTTTTAGAATCCCTACTTATTGTGCACCATTGCAGAGAATGGTATGCCGATGTTTGTTCATGTTTTTCTTGAAAATATTTTCCTGGTGCTGGGTCTCAATAATAGCATGTATTAAATAGTAGCAAGCATTATACAGCACACCTCCCATTTTCAAAACTGAAAGACTGGTCCCAACTTCACAAATTTTCTCAAACAAAATGAAGTACACAAATGAGAGAAGGTTGCACACACAGGAATTGTAGGACACTTTTTAGCTCATCTTGACAAAGTCAAGCTGAGCTAATCTCATCGCTCTCTGGCCATCGTCTGTCCGTCGTCCGTCAACACCATGTTTTGATCTTCTCCTCCAAAGCCACTGGGCCAATTCAAGTGAAAGTTTGTGTGAGTGATGGGCCCAAAGGGGCATTTAACTTTTAGCTTCACTTGACATAGTCACGATAAGCTATTGCCATCACGCGTGCGGAAGTCTCAGTCTGTTAGTCTGTGATGTCTGTTCACATTTTCCTTCAGCACGGGCTACACCCCACAGTTCTTGTCTGATCGTCACAAAATTTCATATGCAGGTTTGGTGTCATGTCTAAATGAGAACGTCCCCTTTTGGTCACGATCGGGCAACCGGTATGGCTGCCCGAGCCCAAAGCCCGAAAACCATTAGCACAGTCTACAGGTCGTATTTATGAAGGGATTTCATTGTAACTTGGTAGGATGCCTCTGTATAATGCCTAGATGATAACATCCCCTTTTGGGTATGATCTAGCAACCGTGATGGCTGCCCAAGCCCGAAACCCCAAAACTTTTAGCACAGTCTGCAGGTCATGTTTAATGTGGAGGGATTTCATTGTAACTTGGTAGGATGACTCCTTATGATATCTAGATGAGAATTTCGCCATTTGGGCATGATCTGCCAGCCGTGACGAATGTTCGAGCCCAAAACCCGAAAACCTTTAGCACAGTCTACAGGTCATATTTATTGAGGAATTTCATTGTAACTTGGTGTGTTGACTTCATACAATGTCTAGATGAGAAAGTCCCCTTTTGGACGTGATTGGGCATCTGTGAAGGCTATAGGGGCCCAAAGCCCAAAAACCTTTAGCACAGTCTAGAGGTCATATTTATGAAGGGATTTCATTGTAACTTGGTAGGATGATTCCAAATAATGTCCAGATGAGAACGTCTCATTTTGATCGTGATCATGCAGCCTTGATGGGTGCCCGAGCCCAAAAACCTTTAGCATAGGCAAAAGGTAATATTTATTTAAGGATTTCATTGTAACCTGTTAGGTTGACTCCATATAATGCCTAGATGATGACATCCCCTTTTGGTCGTGATTGGTCAGCTGTGATGGCTACAAGTGCCCGAAGCCCGAAAACCTTGAGCACAGTCTACAGGTCATATTTATGAAGGGATTTCATTGTAACTTCGTAGGATCACTCCAGATGATGCCCAGATGAGATTGTCCCCTTTGGTTGCGATCATTCAACCATGATGGCTGCCCAAGCCCGAAAACCTTAAGCACAGTCTACAGGTCATATATATGAAGGGATTTCATTGTAATTTGGTAGGTTGACTTAATATAATGTCTAGATGAGAATGTCCCCTTTTGGACATGATTGGGCAACTTTGACGGCTAAAGGTGCCCGAAGCCCGAAAACCTTTAGCACAGTCTACAGGTCATATTTATGAAGGGATTTCAGTGTAACTTGGTAGGATGACTCCAAATAATGTCTACATGAGAACGTCCTATTTTGGTCGTGATCATTCAGCCTTGATGGGTGCCCGAGCCCAAAAACCATTAGCATAGGCAAAAGGTTATATTTATAGAAGGATTTCATTGTAACCTGTTAGGTTGACTCCATATAATGCCTAGATGATGACATCCCCTTGTGGTCGTGATTGGTCAACTGTGATGGCTACAAAAGCCCGAAGCACGAAAACCTTGAGCACAGTCTACAGGTCATATTTATGAAGGGATTTCATTGTGACTTCGCAGGATCGCTCCAGAGTGATGCCCAAATGAGATTGTCCCCTTTGGTTGCGTTCATTCAACCATGATGGCTGCCCGAGCCCGAAGCCCGAAAACCTTTAGCACAGTCAACAGGTCATATTTATGAAGGGATTTCATTGTAACTTGGTAGGTTGACTTCATATAATGTTTAGATGAGAACATCCCCTTTTGGACACGATTGGGCAACTGTGACGGCATCAGGGGCCCAAAGCCCAAAAACCTTTAGAACAGTCTACAGGTCATAATTATGAAGGGATTTCATTGTAGCTTGGTAGGATAACTCCAAATAGTGTCCAGATGAGAACGTCCCCTTTTGGTCACGATCATTCAGCCTTTATGGCTGCCCAAGCCCAAAAACCTTTAACATGTTTGTAGGTTGTATTTATGGAAGGATTTCATTGTAACTTATTAGGTTGACTCCATATAATGCCTAGATGATGACATCCCCTTTTGGTCGTGATTGGTCAACTGTGAAGTTTTAACATAGGGTAATATGGGGAATATTCTTTAAAAATCTTCTTCTTCAGAACCACCAGTCAGAATCTTTTAATGTTTGGTATACATCATTGTTATGAGGGTCAGATTCAAGATTGTTCAAACCAAGTCCCTAGGTTGATATTTGGGCTTCCTACAGAAGCCCAAATTTTAACTTTGTTCAGTATGGAGGGTAATTTAAAATAATCTTCTTCTTCAGATCCACCAGTCAGAATGCTTTGATATTTGGTATGCAACATCTCTATGGGGGCCAGATTCAAGTCTGTTCAAATCAGATCCCTAGGTATATATTTGGGCTCGCTATGGTAGCCCATATTTTTACTTAGTGCAATATGAGGAAATTTCTTTAAAAATCGTCTTCTTCAGATCCACCAGTTGGAATGCTTTCATATTTGGTATACAAGATCTCTAGGGGCGTGAGATTCCAGGTTGTTCAATTTGAGTACCTGGGTTAATATTTGGGCTCCATATGGGAACATGAAATTTAACTTAGTACAATATGAGGGAATTTCTTCAAAAATCTTTTTCTTCAGATCCACTTGTCAGAATGCTTTCATATTTGGTATACAACATCTCTATGGGGGTCACATTCAAGTTTGTTCAAATCGGATCCATAGGTTAATATTTGGGCTCGCTATGGTAGCCCAAATTTGAAGTTTGTGCAATTCGAAGAAATTTCTTTACAATTTCTCTTCTTCAAATCCAATAGACAGAATGCTTTCATATTTGGTACACAACATCTCTAGGGAAGTCAGATTCAACTGTGTTCAAAGCAAGAGCCTGGGTTAATATTTGGGCTCTCTATGGGAGCCGGAATTGGCCATTTTGCTGAAGAATTAAAAATTTTGTATTCAGTACCCTCTAGAGGTGTGTAACTAAGATTAATCCACATAGGTTGTATCAAGGAGTTTCATAGGGGAGCTCTACATTTTACTTTATGATTAACTGAAGAAAAGGCATGATGCCCGGATTATTTTTGTCACTCCTGTTTAAATTGTGTTCTGTTCAGGATGAGCGCTTCAGGCGCCGTGGGGCCTCTTGTTTGAAAATTGCAGTGGCCTGACATTTTTGCTGATAAATAAATAAATAAATATGAAAGAGTCATTCCCACTTATTCAACATCTACGCTGATTTTTATGTTTTTGAGTGGATACCAAAAATTATCTCAGGAGTGACTGAGACAAATGTTTATTTTGGCACTCATGAAAATAACCATTTATCTTGGTCACACGTGAGATAATTTTTGGTATTCACTCAAAAGCACTAGATTTTTTTTTTATTATGCGCTTTTTATAAGAATCTGATAATTCCACTTGTTCCAGTCTTGAATTAATGCATGAAAGTAAACAGCACATTGAATCATTGAAACCCAGAAGTGATTTGATTGATACTCCGAACAGATAGCTTCTTGCAATCTAATTCAGCTGGCGGGTTTCTAGTCCAAACATGGCCTGAAAGTCCGTAATATAAGTTTTGGTTTGGTATGTTCTTTGAAAGGATGTACCAAACCAAAAACTTATAGTGCAGACTTTCAGGGCTTGTCTGGATTAGCGGATTTCATGCATCAAGTCAAGATGAATATGTGTTGAATTATTGCTGGAAATGATTAGTATCCACTCAAAAACACACTAGATTTACTTTTTGTTTTTAGAACAAATTGATAATTTCCAGTGATAATTTGACTCGTTTTCACCTTGAAGTGATGCTTTGAAAGCCGCCATTTTTGATACCGTGAAAGTGAAAATTGCTATATCTTCACAGTGGGGGATACGATTCCTATATTTCCGCAATTTCTTCGATAATCTATTGTTTAACGTACAATAAAAAGGTTTAGCCACTCATTTTGGTTCTTAATTTTATAATTAAATATTTACTTACCTATTCAGCTATATTACTGATAGAGAAAGTCAGATAAATCCTGAAGAAATTTTTTAGATGTTGATGATAATGAAAGGCAAATTTAGTTTCAGCCCATAAGTGTATTGGAGCGCACTTAATAGTATATCTTTCAATTAAATAATTATGTTAATTAAATATAATTCTAAACACAAAACCTTTTACCATACCTTTAGTCCAGGAATATTTAATCTAATTCAGCTGGCAGGTTTCTAGTCCAAACATGGCCTGAAAGTCTGTAATATAAGTTTTGGTTTGGTATGTTCTTTGAAAGGATGTACCAAACCAAAAGCTTATAGTGCAGACTTTCAGGGCTTGTCTGGATTAGCGGATTTCATGCATCAAGTCAAGATGAATATGTGTTGAATTATTGCTGGAAATGATTGGTATCCACTCAAAAACACACTAGATTTACTTTTTGTTTTTAGAACAAATTGATAATTTCCAGTGATAATTTGACTCGTATTCACCTTGAAGTGATGCTTTGAAAGCCGCCATTTTTGATACCATGAAAGTGAAAATTGCTATATCTTCACAGTGGGGGATACGATTCCTATCTTTCCGCAATTTCTTCGATAATCTATTGTTTAACGTACAATAAAAAGGTTTAGCCACTCATTTTGGTTCTTAATTTTATAATTAAATATTTACTTACCTATTCAACTATATTACTGATAGAGAAAGTCAGATAAATCCTGAAGAAATTTTTTAGATGTTGATGATAATGAAAGGCAAATTTAGTTTCAGCCCATAAGTGTATTGGAGCCCACTTAATAGGATATCTTTCAATTAAATAATCATGTTAATTAAATATAATTCTAAACACAAAACCTTTTACCATACCTTTAGTCCAGGAATATTTAAAATTTTGGAAAATATTTAGCATTTTTCTCCACAACAAGGGATGTAAAAGCAGCTGCTTTCGGCAAATACTGATATTTCAAATTGAAAATGCATTTCAAAAACTTAGAACAAAAATGCAATGTGATACCAGTATAAAAATATTCCTGCCCTTTAGTACAAATTTGATGTATTAATTGCATATAGGTTATAGAATTAACTGTTACTCAAATAAAAAAAATCTTGTAATATGTTGAGAAATTCCCCCATGTTTTATAGACCTTTTTGGCCCCAGTACATCCAATTCAGTTATTTAATTTATTATATCTTGTGTGGCAAAGCTCCATGAGCTCTGTTAAACAAGATAAATAGAGAATATTCAAAATTTATCTTTAGAATACAGGAAAGTGACCTTATCCCTGCTGAGTATTCCTTTCAATTCAAAATTTTCACCGGCAAAGTGGCAAAAAACCTTAATTTGAAGTTGTAAAGCATTTGGGTATTTTTTCAAGGATATTCTTTACACATATTAGATAATAAATTACACATAAATATGATTTGGAAGAAAAATTGATTTTTTTCACTTAATTATGTAAAAAATCAATTTTTCTTCCAAATAATATGTTATGATTTACCCCCGTGGGAACCCCGGGAAGTGAAGCAGTGCTTGTTTACTGTGGTAAACAAGCTCTGTTTCACTGGTAAAATAGGACCCAGTCACTAATGCTTGGGTTGCGAGTCCTCTAAAATAGGCAACATGGGGGTATAAACGAATGACTGACCTTGACTTTATCTCCATGTTGTGGTCATGATTAGCCATTGTGCAGAAGTATGTGACCATAAACAACAATAAATAAATAAATGTTATGATTCAAAATTAAATTTGGGATCATTACACAACATTTGGAAGAAAAATTAATTTTTAGCACGGACTACACCCTGCAGTTCTGGTCTGATCGTAACAAAATTTCATATGCAGGTTTGGGGTCATGTCTAGATGAGAACGTCGTATTTATGAAGGGATTTCATTGTAACTTGGTAGGATGACTCTGTATAATGCCTAGATGAGAACGTCCCCTTTTGGGCATGATCTGTCAACCGTGATGGCCGCCCAAGCCTGAAACCCAAAAACTTTTAGCACAGTCTGCAGGTCATGTTTAATATGGAGGGATTTCATTGTAACTTGATAGGATGACTCCTTATGATGTCTAGATGAGAATTTCCCCATTTAGGCGTGATCTGCCAACCGTGATGACTGCCCGAGTCCAAAACAAAAAACCTTTAGCACAGTCTACAGATCATATTTATTGAGGAATTTCATTGTAACTTGGTGGGTTGACTTCATATAATGTCTAGATGAGAAAGTCCCCTTTTGGACGTGATTGGGCAACTGTGACAGCTACAGGGGCCCGAAGCCCAAAAACCTTTAGCACAGTTTAGAGGTCATATTTATGAAGGGATTTCATTGTAACTTGGTAGGATGACTCCAAATAACGTCTAGATGAGAACGTCCCATTTTCATCGCGATCATTCAGCCTTGATGGAAGCCCGAGCCCGAAAACCTTTAGCATAGGCAAAAGGTCATATTTATGGAAGGATTTAATTGTAATATGTTAGGCTGACTCTGTATAATGCCTAGATGATAACATCCTCTTTTGGTCGTGATTGGTCAACTGTGATGGCTACAGGTGCCGAAGCCCGAAAACCTTGAGCACAGTCTACAGGTCATATTTATGAAGGGATTTCATTGTAACTTCTTAGGATCACTCCAGATGATGCCCAGATGAGATTGTCCCCTTTGGTTGCGATCTTGCAACCATGATGGCTGCCCGAGCGCGAAGCCCGAAACCCTTTAGCACAGTCTACAGGTCATATTTATGAAGGGATTTCATTGTAACTTGGTAGGTTGACGTCATATAATGTCTAGATGAGAACGTCCCCTTTTGGACACGATTGGGCAACTGTGACGGCTACAGGGGCCCAAAACCCAAAAACCTTTAGAACAGTCTACAGATCATAATTATGAAGGGATTTCATTGTAGCTTGGTAGGATGACTCCAAATAATGTCTAGATGAGAACATCCCCTTTTGGTTGCCATCATTCAGCCTTTATGGCTGCACGAACCTAAAACCTTTAGCATAGTCTATAGGTCATATTTATGGAAGAATTTCATTGTAACATGTTAGTTTGACTCTATATAATGCCTAGATGATGACATCCCCTTTTGGTCATGATAGGTTAACTGTGACGGCTTCAGGGGCCTGAAGCCCGAAAAGCTTGAGCACAGTCTATAGGTCATATTTATGAAGGGATTTCATTGTAACTTCGTAGGATCACTCCAGATGATGTCCAGATGAGAATGTCCCCTTTTGATTGCAATCATTCAACCATGATGGCTGCCCAAGCCCAAAGCCCAAAAACCTTTAGCACAGTCTTCAGGTCATATTTATGAAGGGATTTCATTGTAACTTATCAAGTCAATAAACTTGTAGATTCTGGGGTGGTGGTGATACAGTTTGGCTAGTTGAGCATGCCACCCTTCAACATGATTGTTAGTTCTCTGGGCCTTGGTTGCCATAGTGATTCCACATGGCCCGGCCACCTTCTATCCACTGCTCAGTTACGTAATCTGCAAACCCAAGAAATTTAGGGTTTTGTAAGTCAGTGTCTTCTAGAGCATTTAGCAAAAAATTGTCTATATCACTCATTCTCATGAGAGGCAGTGCTCATGCTCGATGAACAAGTTTGGTAACACTGTCATCATTTCCAAATACACTTTGTAGCCCGTGTTTTTGTGCATTTCTCCAAATTGCTTGTCTAAAATGGAATAAGTAACCCTTTAATTCACAATTGAACACATTCCGAACAGCATTTTGAGCAGCAGTTTCAAAGTCGGTAACAATCCTGTTGTGCCCTAGAGGTGCATTTAGCCTTTGTTAATTTTCTTTTAACTGGTAGAGTGCTGGAAGCCCATATTTGGGCTTTATTCAGAAGTGCAGGTACCACAACTTGAAGGCTCATATTCAGTGCATGTGCTTTGTATTATCTTTGAAGTGATATTATTAAGTCTGTAAGGGTTTGCCTTGTTACAATTTATGGGAGAGTGCCCATAGGCACTCTCCCATAAATTGTAACAAGGCAAAGACATGTGTACAAGGTTTTATGGTCAAAAATAATTTAGCACTCTACCAGTTAATATATTAAAGAATGATTCGTAAGTTCTTTGAGTTTTGTTCGGGAGTATACACCAGTGGAAACATTTTATTGTCCACAAAAGAAGGAATTGTATAAATCTGTGTGAAGAGATTTGGACACATACTGAATGTCCTATCACAATAATAAGTGTCGGCATTTGACAGATGAAACAGATTCTTAATTGTTGTGAAAATTAACATTTTGTTGTCATCTTGACGCAATAAGAAACTATCCCCAGAGTTTGTTTTGGTATAAAGTTCAGGCAAGTCGATTTCTTCATGTGTTTTTGGCAGTCGAGGAATATTTTTGGCTCGAGCTCTATATAATTTTGAATGGCAGTTATATAGTGTTGGTACTGACTTAAGGTATCTTCTAATGGCGCTTACATTGGAGAGTACCTCTCTATATACTTGTGGAATTGGTGTGTATGAATGCACCGCACGATTTTTCAGTTCCGACACAATTTTATCCACACATATAGCAGTACTATTGGAAGAATGGTTGTGGTTGTCCCTGTAACTCCTAATTCTATTCTCTGAAGTGTTTATTGTAGATGGGCAGTTTGGTTGGTAACATTTCCAATGAACAATGCTATTTCTTTGAATCTTGATTTGGAACTTATGTCCTTGGTTTACAAGATTTGTCCTCTGCATCTGTTGGATAGAAACTCTACTTGTGCTTGTGAATTTGCCATTTTGGAATGCAACAGTTTGTGAGTTTCCGATAATATATTAGAAACTGCCTCATGTTTACTTAGTAGGTTTCAAAGGACTAAAAGAAAGACAATAAAATAAATAAATGTCCCAGGTGACTTGAAATAATTCATTTTACTTAGCCGACAAACAGAACACTCATTATTCAATCACAACTAACGCACTGTTTCTTGTAGGAGGGGGGGGAATTTTGTTGTGTGCGGAAACAAACTATACCTAATTAACAATGACATGTGCCAGCTTACAACAAATTTCAGTTTTATGATTACAGCATGCCGGCATTCCGAGAATAAACCAAATAAAACATGATACATTAAAGTAGGAAAGTGATGTTATGTTTAGAAGTAATCAGTAATGTAATTGGAGTGCATTTCCAAAGTAATTGGAATCACAATCATTACTTTTAAAAATGGAGTAAAAAATCTGTTTCCCAGGCCCTCCTGCATGGTCCTTTTGGCTGCCGCATGCTCTCTTTTTGTAACCAATACAAACTTTAAAAAATAACAAGAAAATGGTTTATGTCTGATATTTTACCCAAGTTAATAAAATTGATAAATTTGTCCCTTGAGTGCAACAAGGCTTTGCAGTGCTTCAGCATTGCAAAGCTTTGCACTCAAGGGACGAAATACACCACCACCCATGCTGTTTCTGTAAATTGTGAGACATAAAACATAAAACAAACCAAGAACATAAACTTTTGATGGTAAAGAAATAATTACAAAAATAAAAAATAAAATAAAAAAACCACCAGCCCACATGCAATTTTACAAAAATGACCTGAGAAACAGATCTATTTTGTGGGGCCTTACTGAAACATCTTGTTATCAGCATTAAATATTGGCAGAGGTGAGACAATATATTAGTGATTAGTTTTTTTAAGGTGTAACTGCCCTTGGAGAAGGTGTGACCGGGAAACCGAGGGTGCAAATCTCTGACTGAAGGTGCAACCACCTTCAACACATCCAACAAGGGCCGACACAGACAGTCAGCTTCCCTAACATAACTCCAAGGTGCGTCGAAGGTGGAATCTTATTCCAGAAGGTGCAAATCTCTGACTGAAAGAGTGAATGTGCAACACACGACCACGGTCAACACATCCATACAATTGGGTTCATATTCACTCAACCTAGTTGCTTTGAGTTACTTTTTAACCCAAGTTACTTTAGAGTGTATCCTTAACATTCATTTAATAAGTAACATATGATATCGAAAAGTTCAACTTTCGAACAACTGTCATCTACATTGTATATTATATGATTTATTATTGTTCTGATGTTGTTTGTCTATTTTCAACTGCATAACTTCCTCTACTGGTAGAAAGCTGGAAGCCCAGATTTGGGCTTTATTCTGAAGTGCAGGTGCCTCAGTTTCAATGCTTTGTATTCTGTGGATGTGTTTCATATCATCTGTGAAGTAAAATTATTTAGTCTATTTGGAGTTGTTAAATCCTGGCACTCTCCCAAAAATTGTAACAAGGCAAAAACATGTGAACAAATTTTCACCATCAGAAAAAAATCGGCCCTCTTCGACTACCAGTTAAAGTGTGTATTTGTATTGAGAGAAAAGGGGATATTGAAACGAAGGCATGTTTGCAGTTGTAGGAGCCTATGCTTTGCAGTAATAGGGAGCTTGATAGTCCCTTGGTGCCTTTTATGGACCACAGTGCCACCAACATGTAAACCTTCCACGGATCCCTACTCATTGTACGGAAAAGGACTGGTGTTTGTCCTAGCTTGTGGAATAGAAGAAAGTAATACAGTATATGTTCAATGAGTGATTGAAGCTCTGTGTCCTTAAGTGTGGACACTACTGCCACTTTAGAAGGTAAAATAAATGCCTGTAGTGATACGTTTTAGAGTCTTTTCATGAGGTGTCATATGCATTCCCACAGTACAGTCACTGTGGACTGGTCGTAATCCATGGGCAGTGATGTCCACACATGTGTTTGCCAGCAATAAAAATCAACATCAGCAAAATTTTAAATAATGAAACACCGGGTTGTACAAATCCTTCTTGCACACAAGGGACGATATACACTACTGCCAGTACTACTCTGTAGATGATGAGTCCTAAAACATAAAACAAACCAAGAACATGTACTTTTGATGGCAAAGAAATAATTACAAAAATAAAATAGAAAACTGCCCGGCGACATGCACTTTTACAAAAAAATGCCCTCAGCAATAGAAGATCTACTTTGTGAAGCCTAATTGTAATTGTAATGATTATATTTTTGAAATACTATCTGGTAATCAGTTGTTCTTATATAAATAGGTAAAGAAGCTGGTATATGTCTATTTGACAAGATATGCAGAGGAACAACAGGATTTAGCATTACTTTCCATCAGTACCTTCCAGAGAGCACTAAAGGTAAGATGTACAGTGATTAATTTTAGCTCACCTGACCGAAAGTCAGTGTGAATTATTGCCATGATTTGGTGTATGTCATCCGTTAACTTTGCTCATCAGTCTTCTATTTCAAAACCACTGGACTAAGCTCCAAAAAACTTGTCATAAAGTATCTTTGTGGGGAGGCCTTCCAAGTTTGTTCAATAGAAGTATACTCTCCCAAAAAAGAAAGTGTGCATGCTAAAAAATAACACTAAAAAAAGATATATATCATTTTCATTCATGGAAATTTTATTCAATCACAGATGAATCAATTTGTGATCAACACGAGAAATTTCATTACGCTACGACGAATACTCTTGGTGCCATGGAGAGTCAAAGACACTTGGGGTCAAACACAAAAGTCACACACTCAATATCTGGTATGACCTTCGTCTGCATCGACTACTGCTGTGCATCTACGCCTCATGGAAGCGAACAAGTTAGCATGGAAGTGGGTTAGGGTAGGGTTAGGTTAGGGTTAGGTTAGGTAGGGTTAGGGTTAGGTTAGGCTAACTCTAACCCTAACCCTACTCTACACCACTGCAGTCGAGCGCGACGATGACGTAACGTCAAAATCGGGACGAATTGCAGGTCTTCGAGGACGTAAGTCGTATTCTCTCAGCCGGTTGATTACTGTTTGAGGATGTATCCGTCTCAGGTTAGGGATGTTCCTGGCTGTTGTCGTTGCCGTTTGTTGCCGGTTCCGGAGATGGACGACATGAATATACCGATCTTGTTCAGGGGTGGTAACTCGGGGTCTCCCGGAGCGGGGTTGGTCTCGAACGTCATCATGTTGTGCATGTCGATGGACTAGCCTGTCTACAGTGTTAGGTGGCAGTTCAAATGCTGGGCAACTTCTCTGTGTGTTCTGCCAGCTCTAATCATACCCAGGGCAAGGAGACGTTGATTCATTGTCAATCTTGGCATGCTAATGTGGAATCATTTTAACATCAGCGCAAGTTTGAATGTGAACGATAGGAAGGCCTTACTTTAGTGTTTAAAATACCCAAGGATTCACACTGCTGCATGAATTTTCAGACTCTCCACGTGCAAAACATGCCTTTTTACAAACGTGCAGCACGTCATTTAACATTAATGCAATTTTAACGGGGAAGGCTGTTTTTGTGTTCAATATAACTTATTCATGAACAGGTTAACACTCTTTACACCTACGAAATTATTTTTTTGGAGTTTGATCAATTTCTGCAATGCACACTTTCTTTTTTGGGCGTGTATAGCTAAGCACAATGGACTTGGGGTTGTGTTAAAAAAATCTGAAATTTAAATCTACTATAAGCCACCAGTCACAAATCTTAAAAGTTGGTTTGCAGCTTCCTTGTATGCTCAAGATTCTAGTTTGTTTAAGGAAGTTTCTTGGGTAATATTTGGGCTTGTGCTGAGAGGGCAGTATTTTTGGCCTTGACCAAAATTTATATTTTCTGAAAAAGTGAGCCAATTTGGATCAAATTTGGTGTGCAGAAGTATTGGGCGACATGTACTTGATTTATGCCCAAAAAGAAGCAAAAAATAGAAATGTTTAAAATTCCAATGTTTCCCCAAACTGCTCAAAGAATTATAATTTCATATACATCATCCTTAGGACTAGTAGAATCGATGGGGCCCAAAAAGTCTCGATCATTTTCATCCTAGGATGCTATAAGGTGGGAGTTGGGGTGGGGGCTGTAATGAAAAAATGCTGAGTCCGCACTTTTCAAAGTGAAAACTTTTATCTAAAACTACTGATCAGAATTTTTCAATATTTGGTGTACAACAGCTTTGGGGATCCAATTCCAGATTGTACAAATCAAGTCCCTGAGTTCTTATTTGGGCTCCCTGTAAAAGCCTGAATTTTAATTTCTTGTACTATGAGGAAATTTCTTTAAAATTCCTCTTCTAGAGATCCACTAGTTAGAATTTTTTGATATGTGATATACATCATCCTTACGAAAGTAAAATTCAAGTTTGTTCAACTTAAGTCTATGGGTTCGTATTTGGGTTCCAAATGAGAGCCTGAATTTTAGCATGGTGCAAAATGAGGAATATTCTTTAAAAATCATCTATGTCAGATCTACCAGTCAGAATGTTTTCATATTTGGTATTCAGCACTGCGGTTGCACAGTGTACAGGTAAATACCAGTATTTAAAATGGATCCAAATGGATACTGGCATTGTTTTCAAATACTAGTATATTGTAAGTAATGGTACTGTATCAGACTACCGATTTTGAATTTGTGTTTTCTTGACAGTTTGACTTTCAGTGACCAGCATTAATACATTGTAGGTAGCTTACAGTTATCAGAATAATAAACAGCAGATGGCTATTATAATAACTTTGATCAAATCAATTTGAACCTTTTAGCTTAACTTGACAAAGTCAAGATAAGCTATTTCCATCACTCCTGTGGAAGTCTGCCACAGGGGTACTTTACCTAGATTCCTTTTGCACAGTTTACAGGTTGCATTTATGAAAGGATTTCATTGTAAATTGGTAGGATGACGCGGTATAATGTCTAGCTGAGAACGTCCTATTTTGACTGTGATTGGTCAACTGTGATGGCTGCACAGGCACTTGACCTAGATTTGTTTAGCACAGTCTACAGTTCATATTTATGAAGGGATTTCATTGTAACTTGGATAACTCAGTATGATATCCAGATGAGCATGTCCTATTTTGGTCACGATCAGTCAACTGTGACTGCTGGACTGGCACATGACCTAGATTCCTTTAGCAGGGTTTCTATTTCGAAGAGAATACGAGAATCAATTCACGCAGAGATTCTCGCAACAAAACCAACGAGAATCCATGTAGATTCTTGCTACACCTCTGCTAGGATTCACGTGAAAAGAATTGAGTTAATTTAACCCTTTACCTAACACACACACTGTTCAACCGTTTAAAGGATTCTCTGTGCAATCATTGGATTCACTGTTCATAAAAGATTCTCAGTGTAAATCATATTTTTGTTGACAAATGCAAATGAAGGCTTAGGCTTTTACAGAAATGAAAAACATATGGAAAAGTAGGTGCCAATAAATGTACCTTTATCCAGTAGTGTAACTATCCCTTGAAGTCTTGTTCGCAAACAGTACCTGTTACTTTCCATTAAATGAAAAAAATAGGCTGCACAAGATTGGAGGTTGTGCTGAATTTTGGGCTTTGCTCTTGTTCGAGTAGCTTTTTTTCTAAACTTCAGATTTTTCAAATTGACTTTTATGCTTATAATGATGGCAGAACATCTTCCCAATCCAGATGGTCAGGTTACATGCTTTTCACTGCTCCAAAATATCGAAAATTGTATGATGTCCCGGGGGGATGTAAAACAAGAATGACAATGCAGCATTGCTGTGAGTCACAACAAGGTTTCTGGGTGACGTGGGAATCATCACAGCAGCTGTAGCTACTCTGGTGAGGTGTATTCGTGCCATTTTATCCAATACTGCATACCTAAACAGCATATTTCAGTTCCTGATAATACATAGAATCCATAAACATATTTATTCAACATACCTAGGCTAGTATTATTTTCACAGTGGTATTTGGTATTATTAAAATCGTTCCAAAATTCCAAAATATTCACATATAAACTGTTCAAAATCATATTCACGGATTAAAAAAAATAGAACACATCGTTTATCAGTTTATGATCGTAAACCTTTTTCCGTTTGATTATTTCCTTATGTTAGTGAACAGAATGCTTCAAGTTTTAACCTGAAATGTTAATGAATGCATTCTGAGAAACTGAAACAAAGTGGCACTAGGAAAACCAAGCAGAAACAAGTTAAAGGCCACACACGTGTGATTTAAAAACAACTACAGTTAGTATAATACATAATTGTATGTCCATAAAGGTGTGCATGTAGGAATAAATATATATAAAATATACACAAAAAAGGAAAATCCCACATGCTTGACAAATAAGACCATGTTATTTATGTTAAGAAAACCAGATGAATTTGAAAACATTACATAGAAACCATAAGAATATGATATATAAAGTTTTTGGTAAGTATAATATAATGATTATAAATACAAGAAATGTATCAAATAAATAAATGAGTTCAGAATATACATAAATGGGCAGACAAATTATAACAAATCAATCTAGTCTAAATTGCTGATCATAATTTGTTGAAGATTGGGCCATCCCAAGAACACCCAAGGTTAGTTAGGAACATCACAATCAAACACAAATAGTTCTCTAAACCAAACAAACAATGCATATAACAATGCAGCATGCAAACAATTTGAAGAAGAGAAATTGCTAACGAAATAGAGTTCAGTGGCTAAAATGAAGTTCATTGTCATTGTGGCAATTAGCATGAAACAGTTGACAATTGAAATTCCTGTTTTGTCAAGCTCACTATGGAGAATGACATTTGATTACTCAGTGTGCTACTCAACACAGAAAATTCATTTATCACAGCTGGATGATACAGACATGATTATCAAGGGGTGAACTTTTACACTGGTCGGTCTGCCAGGTTATGGTATGTCATGGTAGAACTTTAGAACAGTTTACAGCTAAGTCGACCTCTCCCGGTTTTGCCCCATATGGTGACCAGGTAGAATAAGCCCAACACTCCACCGTGAGAGGTAAAGGGCTCCCTGACATGGCTCTGGTAACCAGGTTGCTAAAGTTTAGTGTTGCACCAGTCTGGCTGTCCACCTCTAGGGATCTGGCCCCCTGATATATCAGAATTTGCTACATGGCATATTCTGCTAGATCAGGATATACGGATCCTATGTTGGGTGAGCAGTGGGATAACAAATTCAAAATCACCCTTTTAGCTCATCTTGACAAAGTCAAGCTGAGCTAATCTCATCGCTCTCCATCTGTCCGTCTGCTTCCGTCAACACCATGTTTTGGTCTTCTCCTCCAAAACTACTGGGCCAATTCAAGTGAAAGTTTGTGTGGGTAATGGTCCAGAAGGGGCATTGCATTTTTGTTTAACTCAACATGCCCAGCCCCTATAGGGAAGGAGTGGGAAAAATGCTCCAAAATATACTACTCAAAGTTTTCTGAGCACCAAGTATATCCAACTACCTGTTTTATGTTTTTATACCCCGCGCAACGAAGTTGCAGGGGTATAATGTTTTTGACTGGTCCGTCCATCAGTCCGTCAGTCAGTCCAACTTGTTTTCCAGACTTTTTTTCTACACGCTTCCAGATATTGAGCTGATTTTTGGTATGTGAGTCTAACATGGTGGCCTACAGATCAAATTTGCATTTTTTTCCGCTCCACTGATTTTTACCGAAATTACGGCCCTTGGACTCTGAAAAATTCATCAAAATTACAGTTTTCCGGACTTTTTTTCTACACGCTTCCAGATATTGAGCTGATTTTTGGTATGTGAGTCTAATATGGTGGCCTCCAGATCAAGTTTGCATTTTTTTCTGCTCCACTGATTTTTACCGAAATTACGGCCCTTGGACTCTGAAAAATTCATCAAAATTACAGTTTTCCAGACTTTTTTTCTACACGCTTCCAGATATTGAGCTGATTTTTGTGTCGCCGCCCCACGAAGTGGGGAGCGACATATAGAGATTACTTTTGTCGTCTTGCGTCATCTGCGTCATCATCCGTGTCACACTTTCTCTTATCCGCCACTCCTCTTTAACCTATGAATGGATTTTGATGAAACTTTCAGTGATTCTTTATCACATAATGGCATTGTGCACCTCCTATTTTATTTTTTGATCCGCTGTATTTTTTCCAGAGTTATGCCCCGTCGTCTTGCATCGTCCACGTCACACTTTCTCTTATCGCCACCCCTCTTTAACCTATGAATGGATTTTGATGAAACTTTCAGTGATTCTTTATCACATAATGGCATTGTGCACCTACTATTTTATTTTTTGATCCGCTGTATTTTTTCCAGAGTTATGCCCCATTTCCACTTAGAATTCTGTCTGAAACGCCAGGCGACACACGTCTTCCATGGAAGACTCACATCTAAGTTGGTATGTTAATTTAACATGGTGGCCTACAGATCAAGTTTGCATTTTGTTCCGCTCCACTGATTTTTACCAAAATTACGGCCCTTGAACTTTGAAAAGTTCATCAAAATTACAGTTTTCCGGACTTTTTTTCTACACGCTTCCAGATATTGAGCTATTTTTTGGGTATGTTAGTCTAACATGGTGGCCTATAGATCAAGTTTGCATTTTGTTCTGCTCCACTGATTTTTACTGAAATTATGGCCCTTGAACTTTGAAAAGTTCATCAAAATTACAGTTTTGCAGACTTTTTTCCTACACACTTCCAGATATTGAGCTGATTTTTGGTATGTTAGTCTAACATGGTGGCCTACAGAACAAGTTTGCGTTTTGTTTCGCTCCACTGATTTTTACTGAAATTACGACCCTTGGACTCTGAAAAATGCATTAAAATTACAGTTTTCCGGACTTTTTTTCTACACGCTTCCAGATATTGAGCTGATGTTTGGTATGTTAGTCTGACATGGTGGCCTACAAATCAAGTTTGCATTTTGTTCCGCTCCACTGATTTTTACCAAAATTACGGCCCTTGAACTTTGAAGAGTTCATCAAAATTACAGTTTTCTGGACTTTTTTTCCTTCACGCTTCCAGATATTGAGCTGATTTTTGATATGTTAGTCTAACATGATGGCCTACAGAACAAGTTTGGGTTTTGTTCCACTCCACTGATTCTTACCAAAATTACGGCCCCCATAGACTTTGAAAAGTTCATCAAAAGTACAGTTTTCCAGGCTTTTTCTCTGCTTGAATTCTTTCAATAATGTTGAAACTACAGAACACTGTTTTCTGCAGTATTCCTAGAATCTATGTTTATTTTTAAAAAATGATTAGAGCTTGAAATATCGGGGCACGTGGGGTATGTGAGCGTGCTCACTAAGGTTCTATATTTTTGAAATGTTGTAATGAAAAGTGTATATATATTTTATTTAATTATATTTTTAATGATTGAAGTACAGAAATTAAGATTTTATTTGTGTTTGACATTATTTATTAGCTTTTGAATACGATAACCATCGAAAATGGATATTATTGGTAAAAGAAGAAATTTTTCAATTTGCCAAAAAGTTGATGGAGCGAACAGGTATGGGTTCTGTATCAAGTATGAGACCCATTACTGTTAATTACAGCTTGACAACGCCTTCCCATGCTCCCAATCAGGTTCCTGGTGGTCCTTTGTGGGATGTTGTTCCATTCTTGGACCAGCATGGCACCAAGCTCCTGGACACTTCTTGGCTGGACTGGAAGGGCTGAAATTGCAAGCTGCAACTCATTTCAGACATGTTCGAGTGAACTGAGGTCAGGGGACCTTGCTGGCCAATCCATATGCTCAATCCTCTCCCTCTGTCGGTACTCCCCGACAGCATGGGCAACACGAGAACGGGCATTATCATCCATCAGAATGAATCTATCACCCACTGCACCTGCATACAATCTAACGTGGACATCCAGGATCTCATCAGTATACCGCTGTGCAGTCAATGTACCACGTTCAAGGACACAGAGACCTGTACGTCCATCCTTGCTGATGCTGCCTGAGACCATGATTGACCCTCCACCATAGCGGTCATGCTTAGCAATGTTGGCTGCATGGAATTGCTCTCCTGGTCTTCTCCATACCATAGAACGCCTATCTTTGTGGTCTAGGCAGTACAAAAGGACAGGTCGCCAATCTTCTCTGAACCATCCAATGTGGTCCATGGCCCATTCATAGCGTGCCTGGCAGTGGTTCTGGGACAGCAGAATGCGAATACATGGTATTCTCGATCGGAGAGCACCTTCGCGCAACCTTGCCCGGATAGTTGGCGTCGAAACATTTTTACCGGATGCATTCTGAAGGTCACTGCGAAGCTGGGTTGCTGTGTCAAAGCGGTTCCTACGGGCATGAATGATCAAAAACTGGTCTTCAGCTGCAGATGTTGCCCTGTCTCTGCCACCACCATAAATCACAAGGGTTTGTGTTGAAATGAAGATTGAATACCCTACACATGTCATGTACATGTAGACAGTACACGAAAACATCATGAAAATCAAGGGCTATATGCTTTCAATGACTGTCACAAAAAGTCTGCCTGTCAAGAGAGCTAATGTAAACACTGGGGACCATCTCAATACATTCCTCAATCATATCCACCAAAAATATCGCAGATATGTCACAAGCAAATTTCACAATGATGTGTCAAATATTTGGTACTTACCAAACTTTGAGTAGTATATTTTAAAAATTTTCTTTTCATGAACCAGTGTGTACAATGTTTTTATATTTGTTATGGAGCTTCCTTTTGAGGTGTAGAATCAAGTTTGTTCAAACGAAGTTCGTGAAGCAATATTTGACTTTGTAAATGGGAGGGGTAAGAATTTTGGCCCCGCCCAAAATTTCTATTTTCTCAACCGATGGTCCGGTTTGAACCAAATTTGTTATGTGGTATTATTGGGTCATAAGTACTTGACTCATGCAAAAAAAAAAAAAAATTCCTGCATCCCCATGGGAACCCTGGGAGCTAAAAATAGAAATATTTTCCAACGCCCATATTTCCCAAACCACACAGAACAGAGAGCTGTTATTTGGTATGAGGCATCCTTAGTACCAGTAGAATTGAATGGTTAAAAAAATTGCCATCGGTTATGTTAGGATGTTCTGAAATAGGCATCGAAAAAATGCTTTTCTCCAGAATCAATCATCAGAATCTTTTGATATTCGGTAAACAGCATTCATAGGGGGGCAGGGGTGGGGGGGGGGGGGGGGGGGGGGGCAGATACAAGTTTGTCAAAGTAACGCCCATTGGTTCATATTTGGGCTCAATACAGGAGCCCATATTTTTAACTTACAGTAATATGGGGAATATTATTTAAAAATCTTCTTCTTCAGAACCACTAGTCAGAATCTAATAATGTTTGGTATACATCATTGTTACGAGGGTCAGATTCAAGATTGTTCAAACCAAGTCCCTAGATTAATATTTGGGCATCCTACGGAAGCCCAAATTTTATCTTTGTTCAATATGGGGATAATTTTTTAAAATCTTCTTCAGATCCACCAGTCAGAATGCTTTCATATTTGGTGGGTAACATATCTAGGGGGGTTAGATTCAAATTTGTTCAAATCGGATCCCTAGGTATATATTTGGGCTTGCCGCGAGCCCAAATTTTTACTTAGTGCGATATGAGGAAATTTCTTTAAAAATCTTCTTCTTCAGATCCACCAGACGGAATGCTTTCATATTTGGTATCCAACCCAACATCTCCGGGGGGAGGGGGGGGGGGGGGCAGATTCAAGTTTGTTCAATTCGAGTTAATATTTGAGCTCCATATGGGAATCTGAAATTTAACTTAGTACAATATGAAGGAATTTCTTCAAAAATCTTCTTCAAATCCACTAGTCAGGATGCTTTCATATTTGGTATACAACATCTCTAGGGGGGTCAGATTCAAGTTTGTTCAAATCAGATCTGTAGGTTAATATTTGGGCTCGCTATGGTAGCCCAAATTTTAACTTAGTGCAATAGGAAGAAATTTCTTTAAAATTTCTCTTCTCCCGATCCAACCGTCAGAATGCTTTCATATTTGGTACACATCATCTCTAAGGAAATCAGATTCAACTTTGTTCAAATCGAGAGCCTAGGTTATTATTTGGGCTTCCTATGGGAGCCAGAATTGACCATGTTGCTGAAGAATGAAAAATTTGGTATTCAGTACCCTCTGGAGGTGTGTAACTAAGATTAATCCATATAGGTTGTATCAAGGAGCTTCATAGGGGAGCTCTACATTTTACATTATGATCTACTGAAGAATGATGCCCAGATTATTTTTGTCAATCCCGAGGGACTCAAGGATTGACAGTGTATCCTGTGGAGATGGATTGCTTAATGTAGACTCATTTTTGGACTCTGTTTATATTGTGTTCTGTTCAAGATTAGCGCTTCAGGCCTCTTGTTTAAAGTTGATATCTGAAGCAAATGAAACTTCATGGTGAAGGTTTTGGTAGCAAACTGAGTTTTTCTGCATCACCAAGTCTTGGGGATAGCAATCTCAGATCCAATTACAGCTTTATGCAACTATAGGAATAAGCATTACCGAGGATTACCAATAAACACAGAGTATATATCACCGGGTGTGTGTGTTGGAGGAGGTTATAATGGCTGAGTTGATCTCTAATTACCCTGCTGCTATAGTAGTTAATTTTGGATCCCAAGCCTCAGCTCTACTTTATTTTAAACTTGTCACCCCATTGAGCAGGCAAAACTACACTGGGTTTCCTCAAAACTACTATACTGAGCCCATACAATACTGAAAAAGAGATATTAGTCTAGAATGGGGCATACTATCGCATCAGGGGTGTATATGAACGAGTAAGTGGAGTTCATTACAGGTACACATATATGCTTTCGTTAATAAGGCACACACTTGGATTTTGAATTTCATGAAAGGGGTGCTTATTAAAAATATTGATAAAACATGCGAATCCCATGGTTGCACAGAAAATCCTTTAAACGATTGAGCAGTGTGAACACTGTGCTAGCAAATTAACCAATACAAGGCTAACATAACCTGAAATATCCTGACACTTTATCAATAAAAATGTTTAAATACGGCTGTCATTGGAGCCGGCTCTATGAGCCAGTTCCATTGACAGCCATATTTATAAGGCTTTATTGGTGAATTTTGTTTATTAGCTCAACTTTGGCGAAGCCAAATTTGAGCTTCTGCCATGGCCAGTTGTCTGTCTGTCTGTCTGTCCGTCCGTCAACAATTCAATATGGCTCGGGCTAGAGGCCGTATTTATGAACCGATCTTTACGAAACTTCTTGGGTACCTTTGTTATGACTGTGGGACGAGAATGAGTGTTTTTGGGTCCGATCCGAAATTCAAGTTGGCCGCCAGCCACCATTTTGTACTGACGATGCAGAAATCTGTTTTTTGTACAGAACTTCCATATGAAAGCGCTGATTTGAATAATTTTTTGTATGAATGTTTAGTACCATGGGATACATCACATATAATACAGGTTTTTTCTCGTATGTAAATTATGCAAATTAGACTAACTTTGATGTATTTAGTGTTACTTTCAGCACTGTAAGTGCAAATGCCAATACGGCTCGGGCTAGAGACCATATTTATAAACTGATCTTTATGAAACTTCTTGGGTACCTTTGGTATCACTGTGGGACGAGAACGAGTGTTTTTGGGTGCGGCCCAAAATTCAAGATGGCCGATGGCAGCCATTTTGTACAAAATTAGGTGCAATCAGATTTTTGCACAGAACTTCCATATGAAAGTGCTGACTTGAATAATTTTGTGTGTGAATGTTTAGTACCATGGGATACATCACATACAATACAGGTTTTTTTCTCATGCAGAAATTATGCAAATTAGATGAACTTTGATTTTTTCCTTGCTACTTACACACAGTAAGTGCACATGTCAATACGGCTCAGGCTAGAGGCTGTATTTATCAACCGATCTTCACGAAACTTCTTGGGTACCTCTGTTATCACCTTGGGACGAGAACGAGTGTTTGTGAGTGCGGTGCAAAATTCAAGATGGCTGCCAGTGACCATTTCGTACCGAAATCAGGTCTAATCAGTTTTTTGTACACAACTTTTATACGGCTCAGGCTAGAGGCCATATTTATGAACCGATCTTTACGAAACATCTTGGGTACCTTTGTTATCACCGTGGGATGAGAACGAGTGTTTTTGGGTGTGGTCCAAAATTTAAGATGGCCACCAGCAACCATTGTGTACCAAAATTAGTGCAATCAGTCTTTTGTAGAGAACTTCTGTATGAAAGTTTTGATTTGAATAAATTTTTGTATGAATGTTTAGTAAAATGGAATACATCACATATAGTTCGGGTTTTTTTCTCGTGCAGAAATTATGCAAATTAGATGAATTTTGATTTATTTAGT
This sequence comes from Pictodentalium vernedei, assembly GCA_031216915.1. Classification (NCBI taxonomy): domain Eukaryota; kingdom Metazoa; phylum Mollusca; class Scaphopoda; order Dentaliida; family Dentaliidae; genus Pictodentalium; species Pictodentalium vernedei. The sequence continues at coordinate 267,841,643 of CM062293.1, forward strand.
GCTACTTATACACTGTAAGTGCACATGTCAATACGGCTCGGGCTAGAGGCTGTATTTATCAACCGATCTTCGCGAAACTTCTTGGGTACCTTTGTTATCACCTTGGGACGAGAACAAGTGTTTCTGAGTGCCGTCCAAAATTCAAGATGGCTGCCAGTGGCCATTTTGTAGCGAAATTAGGTCCAATCAGTTTTTTGTCACAACTTCTATACAGCTTGTATTTATGAACTGATCTTCACAAAACTTCTTGGGTACCTTTGTTTTCACCTTGGGACAGGAATGAGTTTGTTTTGGGGTGCCTTTGTTATCACTGTGCTATGAGAACAAATATTTTGGGGTTCAGTCAGACCCACTCTGGGACTCAAAGATTTCTTTTCTATTTAGCATCTGACTGTCACCCACCTTTACAATACTTTACCTATACATTTGTTACAGACTACAGCCATTATTTATGTACAGACCGTTACAATACATTATATGTACATTTGTTATCAGGTCATTACCTAGATGTTTGTCATTGCTGTGTCACATACTATACATGTACATGTCTTTACAAGTTGAGCCACAGTGTCATTAACACTTTCATTTTTTAAATTTAGTTTATGTTTTAAAATTTAAAATGCTGTGTTTGGGAAAGGGATAACATGTGTTATCAGTATACAACAGGGGTTCAACCATTGTGGCCTCATGGGATCCCGGGACACCCATAGCAGGTATGGATTCTCGCAACCATTATCGCGAGAATCCAAATGGATTCTCCCAAATTTAGATGAAATTTAAGCCCTGCTTAGCAAAGTCTACGAGTCATTTATAACAGATTTCATTGTAACTCCATAGGATGACTCATTTTGGAATAATTTTTCAATATTTTGGTAACTTTGTTTGACATACGTTAGCTTTGAGGGCCACATCGAACCAGGCTTCAGTTATCTAGTACAGTCTACACCTCAAATTATTCTTATTGAAAACATATCATGTAGGGAACAGAAATTTACATATTCTCAATTATCACAATTATTGTCTTATTTCATAATGCTTTCATAAACAGTGAAGATTATCCTTTTCATCAAACACTACACACAGTCAAGTTAAGCTACAGTGTCATTGACACTTTCATTCATGTTGTACCAACGGAATATAATTCAAGAGGAACAATACTTAAATGTCTTACAAACAGGATATTAACATAAAAATAAAAAAGTTCCATTGAGTGATTCACTGATTGCTTGATTGCTGTTTTGTTAATGTTTTACATGTGAGATTGACAATAAGTATAAGCTTTTGTGCCACGTGTCTATCTGTCCATCCATACATACATCTGTCCCTCCAGAATTCCTTTAGCACACCCTACAAGCCAAGCTTTCACCCGATCAGTTCCAGATTTCATTAAAAAACATGGCCACCAGTGGCCATTTGGATTAGGATATAAATTGTCCAACAATTCCTTTAGCACACCCTACAGGTCGCAGCACTCACCTGATCTGTCCCAAATTTCATATGTAGCTTTGAGGCAATGACTAGATGGGAGCTATCTATTTTTTCCGAATTTCGTTAAAAAACCTCTTATTTTTAGCTATAACTTGTCAACAATTTCATTAGCACACCCTACAGGTCACATCTCTACCCAGTTTTTTTTTCAAATGTCATATATAACTTTGGTGTGATGTCTAGATGGGAGCTATTGAATTTTTCTGAATTTTGTTGAAAAACATAGCTGTCAGTGACCATCTTCTGTTTGGATATAAATTGTCCAACAATTCCTTTATCACACCTTACAGGTCGCAGCTTTCACCCAATCAGTCTCAAATATCATATGTAGCTTTGGGTAATGTCTAGATGGGAGCTATCACATTTTTCTGAATTCATTGAAAAACATGGCCACCGGTGGCCATCTTAGATTTGGCATATAAATTGTCAAAAATTCCATTAGTACACCCTATACAGGCCACATCTCACACCCAATCTTTTTTCAAATTTATTATGTAGCCTTGGTGTGATGTCTAGATGGGAGCTATTGAATTTTATTAATTTTGTTGAAAAACATGGCTGCCAGCAGCCATCTTGGATTTGGATATAAATTGTCCAACAATTCTTTTAATATACCCTAGGGGCTGCAACTCTCACCTGATCAGTCCCAAATTTCATATGTGGCTTTGGGGTAATGTCTAGATGGGATCTATCAAATTTTTCTAAATTTCATTGAAAAACATGGCCATCAGTGGCCATCTTAGATTTGGCATATAAATCAAGTTCATGAGCTCATATTTTAGCTACCCATGAAGACCAAACTTGAACTTAGTACAATATGAGGAATGTTCCTCAAACATCTTCAGATCCACCAGACAGAGAATCATTTGATATTAGATAAGAAAGCAAATTTATTTCAGTCAAATGTTCTATTTTCATTAATGGTTACATCTGCTTGTGAGTGTGTAAGGACATACAATGAGAAAGCCCTAATCTGTCAAAAAAAACCCTGTCTCATTCATGTCCTTGTTGACTGCCATTGCTTCACAAGCTGATGACTTCGAGTAACACTGAATATTTCACCAAATCTCAACCCCCCAGATTTAACCAACCTAGGTGGTCTTATCAGATGGAAGTCCTTTTGTCATTTTTCTTCTTAATCTCAAGCCTAACATAGGATGTATGCTGGGAGTGGGATTTGTAAACAGACATCATATTTTTATACTATAACCCAATGGCCCAGACTTAGCTGGTGCAAACTCAAAGTTATCAAGGGCCAAACACAAATTTTGAACCCCCCAATCCCCAAAATTTGCTTGCAAAACTGAAATTTAAAAGTCCCATCTGGTCCTCCATACTTTTACTCTCCATGCATGTGCAGTCGCCAGGAAGTGACCGAAATTAACGCCAACATTATTCTTTGTTTGACCCCAAAGTCAGCAACAATGAACTGACATCTGTGCTTTAAAATCTCCTTTTTAGCTAAACTTGACAAAGTCATTTTCCTTTAGCACAGGCTACACCCCGCAGTTCTTGTCTGATAGTCACGAAATTTCATATGCAGGTATGGGGTCAAGTCTAGATGAGAACTTCCCCTTTTGGTTGTGATTGGTCAACCGGTATGGCTGCCTGAAAACTATTAGCACAGTCTACAGGTCATATATATGAAGGGATTTCATTGGAACTTGGTAGGGTGACTTCATATAATGTCTAGATGAGAACGTCCCCTTTTGGACTCAATTGGGAAACTGACGACTCCAGGGACCCGAAGCCCAAAAACCTTAGCACAGTCCACAGGCCATATTTATGAAGGTATTTCAATGTAACTTGATAGGATGACTCTTTTTGGAATAATTTCACTGTAACTTAGTAACTTTCGTTGATATGCGTTAACTGTGAGGGCCACATACATTAACTGTGAGGTCATATTAACCCACCCCTCAGCTCTTTATTACAGTGTACACCTCATATTATTTTTATCAAAAATATAGCATACAGGGAACAGAAATGAACATATTCCCAATTATCACAATTCTTGTCTTATTTCATAATCCTTTTATGAACATTGAACATTATCCTTTTCATCAAACACAACACACAAGTTAAGCTACAGCGACATTGACACTTTCATTTGAGGATGCCAGGCTCAAATCAATGAAAGAATTGGTGGATCCAATTATTGTTATTGGATGATGGAAGTGTTCAGTGGTGGTTTTAGACGTTCAGGACTGTAACTTTATAATAATTATAAAATTATTTTATGTTTCCCAATTTCGGGACATACGCCTGTCGTCATCATTTTTGTTAATGATTATACCACTGTTTGTTAAGTATTCCTTCCCTATCCTTCCATGAACCTTTCCTGTTAAACTCTTGTGGGTGTTAGGTCGTTTAGTCTTGCATCTTCTATCAGGGTTCGCACAGCTCTTGAAAAACCCTTGAAAATGAGTTTTTTCTTGAAAAACCCTGGAATTTGAAATTAGCCCTTGAGAAACCCTTGAACTTCCAGAAATCTCTTGAAAAACCCTTGAATACCAAGCTATTTCCTGGGCATTGTAAATATATGTGTACTCGCCTTTTACTTGTTTGTTGCGCTCGTGTCGCTCAGTTAAAAAAAATCATAAAAAAGTATGGAACGTTTTACCATAATTGGACCGAGCTGACTCTGGGGAATTAATAGCAGGTAGTTGTGTTTGTGATTTTTTTTTAGTGAAGAGCGAGAGAGTGAGCTCCCTTTAGTTTATTTACTGCAGCATATGTGTTCAATGGTGGGTTTTATTTTCGTCTTGACTTCTGTTGTTTGTTTTTTCCAAATATATATTCAAATGGGGCGTTGTGTTTTCAACAAGAGCTGGCTGACTAACAAACAATATGAAAATTGGATTCGTGAGTTGAAAAACGATAAGCATTCAGCTTTCTGTACTTTGTGTAATAAATCAATAAATTTGTCTGAAATGGGTGAATATGCCCTGTTGTCACATGCACGAGGAAAAAAACATAAGTCTCTTTTGGGGGACAGATCAGTCCACACTAGTGGTTTGCAAACCATCATGTCATTTCTAAAAAGCAATAGCCCGTCCACGATGAAAGCATTTGAAGGTGTCGGTGCCAGCCATGGAGACTTTATAAGATCGCAAAGTGATGATAGTGATACAGCTGTTGCTGGCCCCAGTAACGAAGTGAAACAGTCCACCCTGAACGTTTTTTCAAAAAATGATACACTGCGAGCTGAAATTATGGAAAAAGAATGTAAAGATGTTGAGGGAGAATTAACAAATAAAATCGATTCACTGAAACAGTAAGGGAAACATGATTCCTTTACAGAGAACAAACTTTCATTTTTTTTGGTGAGTGTGTTTTTTATTTTTTTATTAGACTGTGACTAGCTTAAATGTATACATTTACATGTGACATGCAGTGCAGATACATGTATTAGTAAGTGTTACAAGATGTTCAAGCATCAAGTCATGAAATCTCAAGATTACTGTAACACAGATCACACTTTGGGTACCAGTACTTCCTGACTTCCAAAGTCAGATCTGTGTCACATGAATCTTAGATTTTTAGAGCTCATACAACAAGCTGAACAGTATATGTAGCCCTTGAAAAAAGAAAGAAAGAAGCCCTTGAAAAACCCTTGAAAAACCCCTTGAACTTTGTAAGCAAATTTTTGTATGAACCCTGTAGACTATCTAATGTATTGTTTTTTCTTCATATGAAGTTCTAGCTTTGCATCTGGTTGCATTAATTTGTTTTCTGTCGTTTTTCTGTGCCTGATGTCTTGTTTACATTGACGTTGTTTACATTAACAATGTCCTCATATATAGGTAGTTTTTTATATTCTATTTCTGTAGAATTACTGTAGTAGACATGGATTATTATTCCGGTAGTGGAGCCCAAAAAATTTGGATTTTGTCCACACTTAGGCTCTATCGGGATGCCTTTGGCTCTTAATGTTGGTTCCCTTTTCAAAAAAAAAATTTCCAAAAAGTATTTTGAATTTAATTTTGATTGCTATTATTCATGTATCTTAATTATATATATTTTGTTGTGGAGTTTGGAGGTCTGATATCGACTTTAGTCAATGCTCTCCTGCGGACTCTTGTCATTCTTGTGTTCACTGGAATAACTAATGTTGGAGACGGGTGTTGCGGTACGTTGTTGGCGGTGAGGTTCTGAGGGCAGGCCTCTCACCATGTTATAATTCATTTTGTCAGTTTCTATTGCAAAGGAACATGAACATGGTGATGATATTCTGACATACATCCAAGTGTGCTACCGTCATCATGCTCCTTTGAGCATATAGAGCTAGCTAGCTGCAGTGCTCATGATTGCAAGAGTTAGGGCCTTTTCGTAAGGGTTTTAATCTCTTGCAAGCAGCTAGCTGGACTGGTGAAGTGGTACTCTGTCCATGGGTGCCGTGACGCCGGGTAAGTCCGTTGCAGTCGAAAGAAGTGGATTGGGTAGAGCGAGCACTTTAATATAAATAGCTCACCCAGCGTTGACGAAACTAGGGAAGAATTAGGGAGGAAGTCAGAAAGTTTCTTGTACTCGGCGAGGTCAATAGACCGCGAGAGAGAGCGACCCTCTCTAACCTAACAGACATTTGGGGCCAAATGTTGTTATGAGAAACATGAGCAGGAGCATATGTCCGCCCTCCACTTGGGACGCCATGTTTAGTCTGTAGTTGAGGTCGGCTTCAGTCACAGCCTCCTCCGCTACATTTCACAAGCTGAAATGAAGTTTTCTGGTTGGAAACTTGCACGAGACAGAGCATACGTCCGCCCACTGCACGGGATGCTCCGTCTAGTTCTGCAGCCAGGGTCGGCCTGTCATGGCTTCGTCCGCTACGTTATTAAAGCACACACGACCGCATCCTAGCTACCCGACTTCAGATATCCAGCCTGCAGCACGAAGAAGGAACTACTCTTCGCCCGTGAAGTCGGATCATCCGGTAGCTAGGGAGACGAGGCCTCGATCTATGGGACGTTCGGAGAAGAGATCCCTCTCCGACACACCATCCCAGGAGCAGCAAGCGGTTAGGAAACAGAAGACCGCTGCTCGTCCGGCCTCGATGACGGACTTGCTGTCACAAATTGCGCAGCTGATCGCAGCATCCCAGCAAGTGCAGATGCAGCCTCCCTCAGACTCAGAACCTGAGCTGTCGGATGGTGCTGGGTCGGTCCAGTCATATGTTCATGCAGATGCAATGGACCAAGATTCGCAACTGATTCTCGTGGATGGTGAAAGGGATAAAGAAGAGGATTACCCTTCCCTTTCGGAACAGCACAGGGTTGCGATGGATTTCATCCATCAATACTACCCTGAATTTGTTACGACGAATCAGAATGCTGCGATGATAAGTGAGAAACTGCTGGCGTCTTTGGACACTGACTTTAATCGGTTCAGGTTAGGTAGGTGTTGCTGGCCTTTGGCTATGCAGACAATGTCGTATTCACCTCTCGAGTGCGAGGAAAAGGTGGTTTCTTAACTACATCTTCTATAAACATACCGTTTCATGGACTACGTTCATCTAAAAATGGTTGGAGAAGATGTTCAGAGAGCTCCTCTGCATCTGAATGTGCAGGCCGGGAATCTAGATGTATCCTTGCCTGCATCATTCACTATTTGCTCAGACACAATTACAACAGCAATTTCATCAAGTAGAGTGAATTTGGAAGCAATGTCTTACGCAGATCACCTTACCAGAGCTATGGCACAACCTCTCAACGAGAAGGAATTTGAGGACATTTGTACCTCTCTTAGAGTTCTTTCCAGGGCAATTTGTATACCATGTATAACTCTTCCCTTACAGTGGCTAATCTGGAGTTAATCAGACGTGATGCAGCCCTTGCGTCATCATCACTTATAGATGACAAGGTGAAAAGTTCTCTCCGGGTCGCTCTGGTCTCCGGGCATATTATTTTGGACGACAAGCTTTCATCATCAGTAGAAAGCATCAACTGATCTGCTATGGAAGTCGACGTTTCATCAACCCGCTTCAGCAGACAAGAGTAAAGGAGGACGTTCCAGATCTAAACATCAAAAGGGAACTCCTCACGAGGGTACAAAAAGCCCTCTTACAATTACTTAGGAGGTCATCAATATAGCGACTTGGGAAAGATGCGTAGATCTGATCAGGACTATCGGTCAGATGCCCCAAGGCCGACGGGACAAGGTTCTTTGCAGGGGAGGAGGGGGGGAAAGGGGACATAGTTTCTCCTCCTGTAAGTCTTGCAGGTCATACATGTGATGTTCAAGACCTCTATTGCTTGCCAGTTGGCAGAAAGGTATCATCTTTGCGAGAAACTGGACAGAAGTCACGGAAGATCAGTGGGTGAGAAGTGTAGTCTCGGACAGCCTACGGCTATCATTCCGAACGACACCCCCACTAACAAGATGTCTGCGTTGAACAGATCTTCTGTCGGATCCTTTCAAAAGAGAGTCTCTCCTAGCAGAGGTACAGGCTCGATATTAAAGGAAGCAATAGGGGTCACCGAAATCAGGATTCTCAGGGTTTTTACAGTCACCTGTTCCTCATACTGAAGCCAGTCGGCTCGTTCTGACCAGTAATAGACTTGAGCTGGATAAACAAGCTTATATCGTGGCTCCAAAATTCTGTATGGAGACCATTCGGTTGGTAAGAGCAAGCATTCAAGTGAGCGACTATGCGGCAAGCATAGATCTAAATGATGCGTACTTCATGTCCTGGTATATCCGGCATTCAGAAAGTACTGCGGTTCGCCGTACAGGGGAAGGTGTATCAGTTCAGAGCAATGTGCTTTGGTCTGAACCTGGCTCACTGGGCATTCACTCGTATAATGAACTCGGTAATGTCATACTTCTGAGCTCATTCATCTGCGGTAACGTTGGCTTACATGGATGACATTCTTCAGAGATATGGCAACAGAATTATTCTTCAGAATGATGTTCAGAATCTGCTTCTTTTGTTCCAACATCTTGGTTTCATTGTAAATGAGAAAAATTTGGATATAGCGCCATCCAAGTCGTTCACTCACTTGGGAATGAGCTTTTAGACTCACAACAATCTCGTTCGTCAGCCTTTACCCAGAGCAAAATTTGTCAATTGTTATGCTCGCTTTTGTCTACACTCAGATGCATTAACAGTGAAGGAATTCATGTGACTGATGGGGCCATGCGGAGTGGCTGCGGATCTTATTCCGATGAGCCACCTGTGCACGCGTCCCCTCCAGATGTTCTTTACTCAGAACTGGAGTGTGAAGACGCATTCACTCGAAACCAGTATTGTTTTAACAGACCTAGTAAAACAAGGGTTCAGATTTGGGCAAATATTCAGTGGTTAACTCAGGGAGTTCCACTGCAACTGCCAGATCCGGCTTTCACATTTATGATGGATGCAAGTCAGGTGGGTTGGGACGCAACCCTATGTCCCGCAGACTTGAGGTCTCAGGGTCTTTGGGACCCTCGGTTCCTAGAGAAGCGCATAATCATCAAAGAGATGATGTAATATGGCTAGCAATACAACATTGGATTCACATAATAGCAGATGTCCATGTTTTAATTTTGTCGGACAATTTGACAGCAGTAGCTTACATCAGGAACCAAGGTGACACTCATTCAATGCCATTATGCAAATTAATGGAGAAGATTGTCCTATATGTCATGAATCATCATGTTCATCTTTCCGTCCATCATATACTGGGTCGTTTGAATGTACTAGCAGACTCGCTGTCTTGGAAAGGTCACCTGTTGCCATTGGACCAGATTCTCAACAAACGAATATTCAGGCAGATTTGCTACCAGTGAGATTGTTCCATGATAGATCTGTTTGCGACACACCGGAACAATCAGTTACCAACGTTCATGTCACCATGCCAAGATCATCGAGTGTATGCAGTAGACGCTCTGTTGATCTCATGGGACGGAATGATAGGATAGGCGTATCCTCCAACTCCGTTGATTTAGCAGATTCTGTTTAGTTCAAACAGTCTTGTTGCGAAATCCTGATAGTAGCACCTCTGTAGTCATAGAAACCTTGGATCAATTTTCTCAGGTGTCTGTTATGGGACGTTCCCTGGAAGCTTCCTCCACGAGAGGACCTTCTTTATCAGGGGAAGTATTTGTTCTTCATGTCCTTCTCCGTCCTTGGTGGCATTATGGAGTTGGTCAGACATGAGGGAGCCTTGCGGCTCCTATACTGTTTGATGACGAACACAAGAACGATTCAAGCAATGCAGGTGAAGTGGGTTCGATATGATTTCGAATCCCTCCAAACCACCAATGTGTTAAGAGGCGATTACCGGGCAAGACGTAGTTTTCGTCCGGTAAGCCTTGTATGCATTCAAGTACATACATGCATGTCATGAATTCTTGATTGGCGGCTGGGTCGTGTTCTATGGCGACCTCATGGGCACATCCACTTTCTAGTTGGTTGGTTTCCTGTGGTTATATGTCTATATGTCATATACGAGCATAGGATTTATCGTCAATAAATTGCTATCCTCTGGGTACCTGGGAGGCTGTCTAGTCAGTTAACTGATATTCAGATGATTACATGTAGGATTTCAATACTCACGTGCATTATAATCACATTATTAGGCAGATGCATTATTGTTTGTTAAGGACCTTAGAAACTATGAATTATTTTGGGGGCAGTCTGTGACGAGTCGGTTCATCATAGCTTGTTCCATTTCTAGATCCAGGTTTTTATTAATGGCAGTACCCAGTCGAATACATTTTGTCTTACACTCTCGTATATTTGCACGTTTCCAGGAACTTAGATATTGGATAGAACACGTTTGGGAGTGTTATTTACTGGAATTTATTGTATACCTTGAACAGGGTCACCTGTGGGTTACCTTGGAAGTGTGTTTACTCTCCAGAGATCATCCATTGTGATTCTATTGGACATGTGTATGTTGTATATTATATCACCGGTTTTCGTACCTATCTGCATATGCCAACTCCGGTATACATTACAAGCGGGCGATATTAATTACTGGGATCGCCGCTATAGCCTTAGCTCCTGAAGTGCCATTAAGCACCAATTTATTAATGATAATTAATACCTGGGTGTCTATTCGTCGAATATTTATATTGTTATTTGGTACCGCTTTTACTGATTCCAAAGCGCTCCCCTCTTCTTTTTTGAAGCTTTCTTCAGAAAGTGTGTGGGGGGGGGGGGGGATGATTTTTTTCCTCTCCTCCGGCTTGATAAGTATGTAACTATGAGTGAAGCTGTTTTGTCTGTAGATTATATCCTGGATACAGCTTGTGTTTTATTGTATATGGCATATGTTTGTGGAGGATAGCCTCTCATTCTCAAATACGCCATCCTAATTTCTGGGGCTTAGTCCGGACTAGTCTTAAAAAATTGGGAACTCGTTACATCCAGTTAGCATAGTCTTCATGATAAGAATATGGAATTACTTGAATTTGGCTTCTTGTTGACGATATGTCTTCTCAATTACTGTATAGAGAGACATACATGTAATTCCCTTTAAATTTAATTTCCTTTCACCTTGGATTACAGGCTATGGAACTATGTTGATTTTCTAATTTTGAAGTCCTAGGCCCTCCGCCTTTTTATGATTCAGCTAAGTCTGGGCCATTGGGTTATAGTATAAAAATATTATAAATTTAAAGTAATTTGTATATTTTTTATACTTAACCAATGGCCCAGACAGGTATGGCTCTCCCATGAGTGGGCACTCATACCTCCCGCTGAGTTATTATGTAGTACTCTTTTCTACAAAGAATGATGTTTGCGCTAATTTTGGTCACTTCCTGGCGACTGCGCATGTGCAGAGAGTAAAAATATGGAGGACCAGATAGAACTTCTAATTTTTGGTTTTGCAAGCAAATTTTGGGGATTGGGAGTTTCAAAATTTGTGTTTGGCCCTTGATAACTTAGAGTTTGCACCAGCTAAGTCTGGGCCATTGGTAAGTATAAAAAATATACAAATTACTTTAAATTTATAAATTTTTTAGAGCCTTTTTGTAAACAGACATCATTTTTGTATTGCAGTATGCACACATGTTTAAGGTGACACTTAACCAGCCAGCGCTATTCTAAAAATTCGCCAATTAATTTTCATTATTTTTTTGTGTTTTGTCTCAAAAACATAGGTTATGACCTCTCATTGGAATGAGCTTGTCGAGCTCATTCCAATGAGGGTCATAACCTATGTTTTTAAGACAAAAAATGAAAAAAAATTAGTTATTCAAGAATTTTGTATGCAAGTGTCATCTGCTTTTCATGTTAGGTAAAGGGTAAAGAGAACTTACTGAAGTCTCTGCATACTTGTAGTTAACTAGCGGATTCATTAATTTTTCATACCCTCATCAATTCCCCCAAAATATCTTTCATGTGTGAGATGACCCCTCAAATATATGGGGCGTTTATTGATGTTTTGAAAATTTATCATTCTAATTTAGTGAATCAAAAGCATTTTCATCATCTAACACTAACGATGGTTTGATTTTATTAACCCTTTACCTAACATGAAATGAAGAAAACACTTGCAAACAAAATTCTTGAATAAATATTTTTTTTCATTTTTTGCACCTGAAACATTGCTAAAAGTCAGAAGCTATGTTTTTGAGACAAAAAATGAAAAAATAATGAAAATTGAATCTTGATGTTTAGCTTAACTTGACAAAGTCTAGATAAACTATTGCCATCACGCGTGCGGAAGTCTGTTAGTCTGTGATTCTCTGAGTGAGTCTGTGAGTCTGTTCACATTTTCCTTTAGCAAGGGCTACACCCAGCAGTTCTTGTCTGATCATCACGAAATTTCATATGCAGGTTTGGGGTCATGTGTAGATGAGAACACCCCCTTTTGGTCGCGATCGGGCAACCAATATGGCCGCCCAAAACCCGAAAACCATTAGCACAGTCTACAGGTCATATTTATGAAGGGATTTCATTGTAACTTGGTAGGATGCCTCTGTATAATGCCTAGCTGAGAACGCCTCCATGTGGGCATGATCTGTCAAACGTGATGGCTGCCCAAGCCCGAAACCCAAAAACTTTTAGCACAGTCTGCAGGTCATGTTTAATATGGAGGGATTTCATTGTAACTTGGTAGGATGACTCCTCATGATGGCTAGATGAGAATTTCCCCCCATTTGGGCGTGATTTGCCAACCGTGACGACTGCCCGAGCCCAAAACGCGAAAACCTTTAGCACAGTCTACAGGCCATATTTATTGAGGAATTTCATTGTAACTTGGTGGGTTGACTTCATATAAGGTCTAGATGAGAAAGTCTCCTTTTGGAACGTGATTGGGCAACTGTGACGGCTACAGGGGCCCGAAGCCCAAAAACCTTCAGCACAGTCTGCAGGTCCTATTTATAAAGGGATTTCATTGTAACTTGGTAGGATGACTCCAAATAATGTCTAGATGAGAATGTCCCATTTTGATCGTGATCATTCAGCCTTGATGGGTGCCCGAGCCCAAAAACCTTTAGCATAGGCAAAAGGTCATATTTATGGAAGGATTTCATTGTAACCTGTTAGGTTGACTCCATATAATGCCTAGATGATGATATCCCTTTCGGTCATGATTGGTCAACTGTGATGGCTATAGGTGCCCGAAGCCCGAAAACCTTTAGCACAGTCTACTCATCATATTTATGAAGGGATTTCATTGTATCATTGTAACTTGGTAGGATGACTCCAGATGATGCCCAGATGAGATTGTCCCCTTTGGTTGAGATCATTCAACCATGATGGCTGCCCGAGCCCGAAGCCCGAAAACCTTTAGCACAGTCTACAGGTCATATTTATGAAGGGATTTCATTGTAACTTGGTAGGTTGACTTCATATAATGTCTAGATGAGAACATCCCCTTTTGGACACGATTTGGTAACTGTGACAGCTACAGGGGCCCGAAGCCTGAAAACCTTTAGAACAGTCTACAGGTCATAATTATGAAGGGATTTGATTGTAGCTTGATAGGATGACTCCAAATAATGTCTAGATAAGAACATCCCCTTTTGGTCGTGATCATTCAGCCTTTATGGCCGCCCGAGCCCAAAGACCTTTAGCATAGTCTATAGGTCATATTTATGGAAGGATTTCATTGTAACTTGTTAGGTTGACTCCATATAATGCCTAGATGATGACATCCCCTTTTGGTCGTGATTTGTCAACTGTGATGGCTACAGGTGCCCGACGCCCGAAGATCTTGAGCACAGTCTACAGGTCATATTTATGAAGGAATTTCATCATAACTTCTCATTATCACTCCAGATGATGCCCAGATGAGAATGTCCCCTTTTGGTTGCAATCATTCAACCATTATGGCTGCCCGGCCCGAAGCCCGAATACTTTAGCACAGTCTACAGGTCATATTTATGAAGGGATTTCATTGTAACTTGGTAGGCTTGACTTCATATAATGTCTAGATGAGAACATCCCCTTTTGGACACGATTGGGCAACTGTGACAGTTACAGAGGCCTGAAGCCCGAAAACCTTTAGAACAATCTACAGGTCATAATTATGAAGGGATTTCATTGTAGCTTGGTAGGATGACTCCAAATAATGTGTAGATGAGAACGTCCCCTTTTGGTCGCGATTATTCAGCCTTGATGGCTGCCCGAGACCAAAAACCTTTAGCATAGTCTATAGGGCGTATTTATGGAAGGATTTCATTGTAGGTTGACTCCATATAATGCCTAGATGATGACATCCCCTTTTGGTCGTGATTGGTCAACTGTGATGGCTAGAGGTGCCTGAAGCCCGAAAATCTTGAGCACAGTCTACAGGTCACATTTATGAAGGGATTTCATTGTAACTTCTTAGGATCACTCCAGATGATGCCCAGATGAGAATGTCCCCTTTTGGTTGTGATCATTCAACCATGATGGCTGCCCGAGCCCAAAGCCCGAAAACCTTTAGCACAGTCTTCAGTTCATATTTATGAAAGGATTTCATTTTAACTTGGTAGGTTGACTTCATATAATGTCTAGCTGAGAACAGCCCCTTTTGGACACTATTAGGCAACTGTGATGGCTACAGGGGCCTGAAGCCCGAAAAACCTTTAGCACAGTCTACAGGTAATATTTATGAAGGGATTTCATTGTACCTTGGTAGGATAACTCCAAATAATGTCTAGATGAGAACATCCCCTTTTGGTTGCGATCATTTGGCCTTGATGGCTGCCCGAGCCCAAAACCCGAAAACCTTTAGCACAGTCTACAGGTCATATTTATGAAGGGATTTCATTGTAACTTGGTAGGTTGACTTCATATAATGTCTAGATGAGAACGTCCCCTTTGGACACAATTGGGAAACTGACGGCTACAGGGGCCCCCAGCCCGAAAACCTTTAGCACAGTCTACAGGCCATATTTATGAAGGGATTTCAATGTAACTTGATAGGATGACTCATTTTGGAATAATTTCACTGTAACTTGGTAACTTTCATTGATATACGTTAACTGTTAGAGTCACATACATTAACTGTAAGGTCATTTTAACCCACCCCTCAGCTCTTCAGTACAGTGAACACCTCGTATTATTTTTATCAAAAACGCAGCATACATGGAACAGAAATGAACATATTCCCAATTATAACAATTCTTGTCTTATTTCATAATCCTTTCATAAACATTGAACATTATTCTTTTCATCAAACACAACACAAGTTAAGCTGCAGTGTCATTGACACTTTCATTCAAATAGTGATGACCATTTTACCCGTAACTTTGGGTAAAGGGTTAGCATTTTTTGCTTTTCAAATCATGAACATCTTGCTCCTTAATTTTTTAGAATGATGCTATTTCTGTTTTTTCTTTCATACTGGGGATCATACAGTTAGAGAAAAAAATTTGATTATGGTCAGTGGAGCCTAGCCTTTGGTTTCCTTTCCTCCAAACTTTCAGGTTAAAAAGTCCTCAAGTTACTTGTTTAACCTTCTACATAACATAATGGCTTATCCAGCCAGAACAACTTACAAAAATTGTTATTTCATTTTTTATGTGTATCCATACTATGTATGGTACACATAATGTCGGCATTCGGGGTGGCCATCTGTCGTTTGTCCATCCTTTGTCCGTCCGTCTGTCTGTCCGTCCGTCCATCTGTCCGTCCGGTGTCCGTATCCATTTCTTTGGCATTCGATAACTTGAAAAATTTTGCTTGGATTGTCAAGTTACTTTATATTTGTGTTCAGATTACTGATGTGCCGAGCTGTATAGTTTTTGGTGTAAATCTGATAATTTGATCCTAAGATATTAACTCTTTATCCTTCAAATTGAGAATTCTTCCAA
The DNA here is from genome assembly GCA_031216915.1 of Pictodentalium vernedei. Classification (NCBI taxonomy): domain Eukaryota; kingdom Metazoa; phylum Mollusca; class Scaphopoda; order Dentaliida; family Dentaliidae; genus Pictodentalium; species Pictodentalium vernedei. The sequence goes on from CM062293.1 coordinate 267,857,369, forward strand.
TCCCTTTGGCATGAGATAACTCAAAAAATATCAATCCAATTGTCATGTTACTTTATATATATCTTCAGGTTACTGATGTTCCAAGCTGTATAGTTTTTGGTGTAAATCTGTTATTTTGATCCTGAGATATTAACCCTTTATCCTTCAAATTGAAAATTCCTCCTATCCCTTGGGCATTCGATAACTTGGAAAATATTGCTTGGATTGTCAAATTACTTTATATTTGTGTTCAGGTTACTGATGTGCCGAGCTGAATAGTTTTTGGTGTAAATCTGTTATTTTGCTCCTGAGATATTAACCCTTTATCCTTCAAATTGAAAATTCCTCCAATCCCTTTGGCATTCGATAACTTGAAAAATATTGCTTGGATTGTCAAGTTACTTTATATTTGTGTTCAGGTTACTGATGTGCCGAGCTGTATAGTTTTTGGTGTCAATCTGATAATTTGATCCTGAGATATTAACCCTTTATCCTTCAAATTGAAAATTCCTCCAATCCCTTTGGCATTCGATAACTTGAAAAATATTGCTTGGATTGTCAATTTACTTTATATTTGTGTTCAGGTTACTGATGTGCCGAGCTGTATAGTTTTTGGTGTAAATCTGTTATTTTGATCCTGAGATATTAACCCTTTATCCTTCAGATTGAAAATTCCTCCAATCCCTTTGGCATTCGATATCTTAAAAAATATTGCTTGGATTGTCAAGTTACTTTATGTTTGTGTTCAGGTTACTGATGTGCCGAGCTGTATAGTTTTTGGTGTAAATCTGATAATTTGATCTTGAGATATTAACCCTTTATCCTTCAAATTGAAAATTCCTCCAATCCCTTTGGCATGAGATAACTCAAAAAATACCAATCCGTTTGTCATGTTACTTCATATATGTATTCAGTTTACTGATGTGTTGAGCTGTATAGTTTTTGGTGTAAATCTGATAATTTGATCATGTGATATTAACCCTTTATCCTTCAAATTGAGAACTCCTCCAATCCATTTCTTCGGCATGCGATAACTCAATAAATATTAATCCGATTATCAGTTTACATTATATATGTATTCAGGTTACTGATGTGCTGTGCTGTGTAGTTTTTTATGTAAATCTAATAATTTGATCCGGAGATATTAACCCTTTATCCATCAAATTAGGCACTCCTCCAATTCATTTCTATATGTACCCATACCATGTATGGTGTACATAATGTCGGCATCCAGGGTGGCCTCCGTCATACAGCTTTCTACTAGTTGCGCATATGGGTACACATCTGACTATTTCATCGGCCTATTTTTTTTTTTTTGAGTTTTGACTCCATAACATAATTTATGATCCCTCATTGGTAGGATATGCTTGTTTTTTTAACCAAAAATGGTAAAATGAAAGTTTTAGTTATTCAAGAAAAAGTTTTCTTAATTATACCCTCACTCCCAAAGAGATTGAGGGGTTATACTTGTTTATATATATCTATGTGCCTCTGCGGAAACTCGCGTTGGGGTTGTGGTACAGCCAAAAAAAATGACATTTTCTGTATGTTGGGTATTTTTTCTTTTGAATGGTTCTTTTTCATTCTTGAGTGGTTTAAGGTTGGGTTTGCAACTAAAGAAAAAATACTGAAATGGCCCATTTGTAGGGAATATGCCTGCCCATCCATAATAATAAACTTGCAACAACTTCAATAGCTGACAGAATGTGAATAAATTCAGTTTGTGTCTTCATTGCAATATTTGGATGCTGGAAAATTTCATGTATGAGTTAATGCCCCTTTAATGGAAACAAAAACTGGACTTCAATGATAACACAAATAAAAACAAATGGAAGAGATCAGTAATAATTTAATCTTGCCACAAATACAAATTAAATTTGCCCATTTTGCAGAAAATGAACCCTTCCGTAATTCAGGGAAAGATGGGTAAAAATAACAATCCAACCCCAACTTTTTAACTAAACTTGACAAAAGTTAAATCACATGACCTACATTCCTTTAGTGCTGTCTACAGGTTCTTTTTATGAAGGGATTTCATCGTAACTTGGCAGGATAACCGGGTATGATATCTAGATGAGACTGTCCTATTTTGGTCATGATCGGTCATCCGTGACTGCTCGACTGGCATGCGACCTAGATTCCTTTAGCAAAATCCATGAGTCATATTTATGAAGGGATTTCATTGTAACTTGGTTGGACGACTTGTTTTGGAATGATTTTACTACAACTTGGTAACTTTGGTTGACATACATTAACTGTGAGGGCCACATCAACCCAGGGCCCAATTCTTTAGTACAGACTACACCTCAAATTATCCTTTTGAAAAACATAGCATGTAAGGAACAGAAATTACCTTATTTTCAATTATCACAATTCTTGTCCTATTTCATAATCTTTTCATAAACATTGAAAATTATCCTTTGCATCAAACACTATGCACAGCCAAGTTAAGCTACAGAGTCACTGACACTTTCATCAAACCTATGGTGAAATTCAGTGTGTGTGTTCAATGCAATATTAGGTTGCTGGAAGATTTCACATATGAGTTATGCCCCTTTAATGGAAACAAAAACTGGACTTCAATGAAAACACAAATAGCAACAAATGGAAGAGATCAGTAATAATTTAATCTTGCCACAAATACAAATTAAATTTGCCCATTTGGCTAAAAATAAGCCCAGTCAACCAGTCTTGCTTTGCAATCTACATAAACATTTTCTCATTTTATCAGAAATAAATATGTCTAAAAATGAATGTGGAAACTGGCTAAGGTCCTGGTGTTGATAAAGCAACCTTCTTAGAGGTAATTTCATGACTCATAAAAATGTCTTTTGTAGGATCCCAACCAGCTGATAAGAGCAAGTGCACTGCGAGTTCTTTCTAGTATCCGTGTCCCAGTGATTGTACCAATAATGATGTTGGCCATAAAAGAAGGTGTTAATGACATGTCACCTTATGTAAGGAAAACTGCTGCCCATGGTATACCCAAACTATACAGGTTAGTTAGAGTTTATTTGACTGTATTATTATTTTACTCAGAAAATATACATATGGGTTATAGGTTATTACCACCATGTGGATTCCTGAGATGGTGCATTGCAGTAGAAACAAGGTCGAGACTCCAATACACCATATCGCAAACCCACTTGTTGGAATAAGCAATTTATCTTACAATATTCCACTCTTTCTTGACTTATTTGCCTATATTTTGACAAAAATTCAGCATCTGTGAATTGATTTTTTATGAATGAAGTGCATGATGTCATGGTTTTACATTTATGGACTGAGTTTTATTTTTCTGGTTTCATGCATGGTAGGTCTATACGGAAATATCATCATGTTACAAAAATGATCTAGTCAAATTTATTTCGCTGAGTTGGTGATTTATTATCAAAAACAGTATCTTCGACATGTGTAATCAGCATTCAGTGAGTGCAGGACTGCAGGTAAAAACGTTCTCTTTCTGAATTGAATGATCACACATTTGGTTGCTACCCTCAATACAGAATTTGTTTGTATTGACATTTTTATTTGTATTGGGGGACTTACGTTCTTGTGGTAAGATTTAAAGTCTTTATTTTCATCATACTACTTATTGGCAGTCAATGTGAAATTTGTTTCCTATTTTTTTCAGAACTCTTTGAATCTGAGAGGCCACATTTTCCTCCCAGGAACAGGATACATCATAATTTCATTAAGTAGGATGTGTGCTAAGTGAATGTGTGAAGGCTGCAGGTTGAAAATATTAATTTGTTTATCCCAAAATAATCAATATTGACTATTCCAACTGCTGCCATTGGACTGACATGGATGATGCCACCAGTTTTCAAAGGGTTAAAATCATAAATAATGTTTACAATTGCAGGGAGGTTCAAAGAGTTTATTTGATCTTAGTTTTAGTTCTCCACCAGTCAATATATACTTTTTGAAGCCACATTAATAAATTTACCAAAGAGGTTGCTGTCTGTCTTACTTGTATCTGCTGGCATGATTAGTTTTTCTTAATTTGGGCCAGATTTCTCTGTGTGGGCAACCACCTCTCAAGGGGCAATATGTTCATTCACATTTACTGCTATCTCTAGTTGGTGCTGTCAGCACTTTGAAAATGTCTTCGGACAATGTTCTGAAGACTCACTAACTTCATTGTCTCACTGATGGTCATGCAAAATATATGTAAAAAGGAAAACAGGAAAATAATATTGTTACAATATTTTCCTGCCTCTCTTTTTATACATATGCACCATGCTTCCGATGCTCCAGTAATCGCCCTCAAGTGCATGAGTGTTTCTCATTAATAAAATTTTTGTCTGCCCTCTTATTAAAAGATTTTATACTGGACTAAACATATCTAAATTAGAGGCTGTTCAATTGGATCTGTCTTAAAGGAATAACCCTGTTAATTGAATATGACTTCCAGACAAAACCATTTTCCACATCAATACAAATTTGACATGTTAATTGCATGTCAGTGTAAGAGTAAACTGTTGTTAATTAAATAAAAATTCCCCGTTTATGGACCCAGTTGGCTTCTGTATATCCAATATAGATCTATTTATCCTCCTCTATGAAACAAGATATAATAGGTTAAATGTCCAGTTTATTTCTATAATACAGGAAAGTGTACAAATCCCTATGAATTGAATACTCCTGCTAATTGAATAATTTTCATTGGCAGAGTGACAATTCAGTAAACAGGGCTCCAATGGTTAAAGATAGGATTTATTTTTGTTGGACTGTTCAACTGATGATTGCTTTTTGCTGCATTTACTCCATAGCTATAAAAGTGCCAGTTAGGAATTAGGCCTTGTAAATGTGTAGGTGCCAGATAACTTCAACAGTTGAAACAAAGACTATTCTTTCTTTTCCTTTAATTATCAAAGTATTATTTGACAAACTGTAAATGCCTGTTCATTTTTTTCAACTGTTCCTATTTGTAAATCACTTTGGTGCATGCAGACAATTTAGTAGGTAAAGAAAGGGTTAATGCTTCTTTGTTATGGGATTGACAGAGTCACCTAACTTTGTGTTAACTTTGCATCCAAATTCTCCTGCAGTCTTGACCTCTCGAAAATAAGTCCACCCATATACTTTTGCCCACTTTTACTTCACATACGCCCCAGGGCTTATTCCTGGGTCAGTACAGTAATCATCTTTTATAAATTCACAGAGGGAACAATGGAATGTGGAGCAATGTTCATGAACTGTGATAAACTAGTTCAGTTCTGATATATTATAATCACCTTGGATGTGAATCCTCTAAAGTGGGCAGCATTGACTAAATTTGACTTCATACTTGTGTTGTAGCCATACTGGCCATGAATGAATGAATGAATGAATTTTATTTAGCGGTATACAGCAATATAGATATGTACATTTATACAATACAAACAAGAGATCAACTATGCATGTATACCACAGGGAGACGACATAGCCAGATTGGCTGTCTACCTGTCGTCTCCCAGGGATTATACTGTGCAGCATTGGAATCGGACTATCAGACAACAGTTCATTTGTACTTGGATGCTGGTGGCTTGGTGCAGCTAGCTTGTCTACCTGCCAAGAGACGAGAATATGTCCAGACATATACAGCACCAGCGGAGATGGGTCACTGGATAACCACGACACAATTCCTGTCATACTTCTCCCCCACTGACAGCCACAAATCACGACGTCATTCCGTGCGAAGCTCCCACAGAGAGCTCCCCACTGAATGATGCAAAACGTTGGGAGTCCTCAGCTAAGTAAGACCCTACCCGCGGTGTTTACCACTAGATTTATCGGTATAGTTGACTACAGGGTTGGAGCTGTATCTGAAGGATACCGACAAAAACAACTACAAGATTTCACTGTAGTCATTCAGTAACCCAGTCCGCCGGTACTGTTCTTGGAAAGCGCTAAGTTAGTATAATCTTGAAAATTCATAGCCACATAATTATCTAAAAATATTCTGCCTGTTCTAAATAGAGCATTCGTTACAGTATGGATTATTACAGTCGATGTTATCGGAGTATTGGGACAGTAATTTTACGGTTAATTGTTTTTTGAAAATGTTTCTATTGCTGCTGTTACGTAAATCGAGCTCTAAGTCATTCCATAGTTTAGGGTATATATGTGTTGGAAAGTTCTCAAGAGCCCTTGTTCTTGTTCTGCCAATTTGGAGAAGATCTCTCCTTCTACTAGCTCTGCCCGTAGTATTGACTACAGGGTGGAAGTAGTGTCTGAAGGATACCGGCAAGTTATCATGATACCAATCAAATACAAACAGGCACGCATGGAGTTTAAAGAGGTCGTTTACTTTAAGAATCTTATTTTCTCGGAAGAGAGGATCAGTGTGTGCTCTGTATCGCGTGTTGTTTATTATGCGGATGGAGCGTTTTTGAAGAAGCAGTATCTTTTTAATTGTTCTAGCATTGCCCCAAACATTTATCCCATACACTAAATGTGTGTGTATCAGGGCATAATAAAGTGTTTTCATCGCCTCTCTGGGAAGTGTAGTTTTCACTTTATTTAGTGCGAAATTCGCCCGAGCAATCTTGGAAGAAAGTTGAGATATATGGTGCTTATACGATAGACTATCATCAATATGTATCCCTAAGAATTTAAGAGATTTCTCTGTATCATTAGTACCTACTTTGCTTATAATTTGGCCGTTTATTAGAATGTCGTAATGAATTGTTGTTCTTTTGCCGGAGGGGTTGATTAAAATGTATTTAGTTTTAGTAGCATTTAACACAAGTTGATTCGCACAACACCATTCAAATATTTTTTCCAACCTCTGTGTTTATAAGTGCGGTTAATTGATTTGGATCAGGGCCCGAAGAATGTCCCGAAGTGTCGTCAGCAAAAGATAGAAGATTCAGGGACGTAGCGCGATAAATGTCATTGACATATATTAAGAATAGTGTCGGACCGAGTACCGAGCCTTGCGGAACACCATGCGTTATTTTTACTCTGTCAGATATATGCTCGCCATATGCAACGTACTGTGATCTAGCAGATAGATAGCTTTTAAACCAGTCATTGCCCAATCCTCTAATACCGTATCTATATAATTTATTTATTAAAATGTCATGGTCTATGGTATCAAATGCTTTCGAAAGGTCCAAAAATAGTGCCAATGTACTGTCCTTACTTCTTTTATTATTTGCATCTGATATAGTTTTCAGCAGCTGCATGACAGGATGCACCGTACTATGATTTTTCCTGAAACCGTATTGATTTGGATGTAAGATGCTGAAGTGATCTAGGTATTTTACAAGCCTAACTGACATAAGTTTTTCCAAAAGTTTTGAGAATGTCGGTAGTATGCTGATGGGTCTGTAATTTGTAAAATTGTGTTGGTCACCTGCTTTAAATATAGGAATAACTTTAGCAGTTTTCATTTTATCTGGAACAGTACCGTGTATAAACGAACAATTAAAGATATGTGTTAGAGGGGTAACAATGGGGTCAATGGCTTGTTTAAGTAGTTTTGAACTAATATCATCACAATCTTTGCTTCCTTTCGACTTTAGAGATTTTACGATATTCATAACTTCAAAATCACATGTTGGGCTTATATAAAAATTATTAGTAGAGTTTGCATCCATGAAGTCGTGAAATGATTTGTTGGAGGCGGGTATTTTTTCACTCGTTTGTTTTCCTATACTTGCGAAATAAGCATTGAATTCGTTAGCTATTTCCGTCGGGTCATTTACTTCTTTATCATTATGGATAAAAAATTTAGGCAAGTTAACAGCTCCGTTTGACCTATTGATGGCATCATTTAGTATTTGCCATGTTTTACGCATGTTATATCTATGTTCACTCAGAACATGTTTGAAATAATTTGCTTTGCATTGCTTTTTTACTTTATTAAATATTTTACAGTAGTTTTTATAGTTGGTTACATTGGATTCGGTTGGGTTTTTTAACTTCTTATTATAAAATTTGCTTTTATTATTCGATGATACTATTAGCCCCCTTGTCATCCAAGGTTTTCTCTTTATAAATTTTTTTTTCGTACAAACACGTATCCGGGGGAAAGCTACATCAAATAATTCCAGGTATATATCTAAAAAGTTGTTGTATGCTGTGTTTGGATTATCCGAACCCATGACTGTCGAAAAATCACATTGTGAGAGAAGTAATTTAAAAGTTTCCATAGTTTCAGCATTTACCTTCCGTATCCATGAATAAGATTCTTTGTCAGATTTTGGCGGAATAATTTCTACGTGAAAAGTACCGAAATGATCGGAAACATCAGTTATTATTATCCCAGATATTGAAGTGGAAAGAATATTGTTTGAAAATATGTGATCAATGAGAGTGGCTGAATGTGTAGTCAAACGGGTGGGTTTTGTTATGACAGGTAAAAATCCATTGATTCTAACAATAAACTTGAACACCAACAAACATAACTTTCTGAATGATGTAGAGCTTGGGTATTCTGAATTAGTCTTGGTACTAAAACAGCTGATAGTTAATGAAAACAATGTAACACTGATATATACATATATATACTAGTATATACATAGGGGAATTGCTTTCTGATTCATTAATAAACAGTATATTCTTCTCTCTTTAGCCTGGATCCCGAAATGAAGGAACAGCTGGTTGAAGTAATTGAAAAATTGTTGAGTGACAAAACAACTGTGAGTAGATAATTATCAAAATAAAAATTTCGGTAATTTGTGGGGCATGCCTGCCTCTCTGCCTGCCATATAGAATATTAATTTAGAAAATTTTCTTTCATTATGTGTGAGTTTGTCCTCTTCAAATTTGTGTATTTTTTAATCTTTATTCAACCTCCTAAAAATTTTAAAATGTATTTTGTTACAATTTATTAGTAGCCAATCATAGGCCAACTCCAATGAACTGAAAGCAGATTATTGTTTTTGATTGGAAGCACATTGTATTTTAGTAAATGTGATATATAGGTTTTAGCTCAACTTTGATGTAAGTCAAATTGGAGGTTATGCCATGCCCCGTCGTCTGTCCATCTGTCCATCAACAATTCAATACGGCTCGGGCTAGAGGCCGTGTTTATGAATCGATCTTCACGAAACTTCTTGAGTACTTTTATTATGACTGTGGGACGAGAACGAGTGTTTTGAGGTGAGGTCCGAAATTCAAGATGGCTACCAACAGCCATTTTGTACCTTAGTTAGTGTAATCAGTTTTTTGTACAGAACTTCTGTATGAAAGTTCTGATTCAAATAAATTTTTGTCTGGATGTTTAGTAACGTGGAATACATCACATATAATACAGGTTTTTTTCTCATGCAGAAAGTCTGCAAATTAGATGGACTTAGATTTATTCAATGCTACTGATACACAGTATGTACACATGTCAATACGGCTCGGGCTAGGGGCTGTATTTATGAAACGAGTGTTTCTGGCTGCGGTCCAAAATTTAAGATGGCTGCCAGTGGCCATTTTGTACAGAAATCAGGTCAATAAGTTTTTAGCTCACCTGAGCGAAGCTCAAGGGGAGCTTTACTAATCACTTTCCGTCCGTCGTCCGCCCAGTGTTAACTTTACATTATCGACTTCTTCTCACAAACTTCTTATCAAAATTGAACCAAATCTGGTGTGCATGTTCCCTATTATATGTCAATTCAAGTTTGTTCAAATCTAGTTGACCTGCCCTTTGTAGGGCCACTCCCAAAAAGTGAGCCTAAATCTTAAAAAATCTTCTTCTCATGAACCAGAAGTAGCAGAGACTTGATATTAGGTGTGCAGCTTCCTTTTGAGGTGTAGACTCAGATTTGTTCAAGCGAAGTTCCAGGGGCTATATTTGCCATCGTTATGGGAGGGGCAAGAATTTTTGCCCTGCCCAAAATTTCTATTTTCCAAACCGAGAGGCTGATTTGAACCAAATTTGATATGAGGTTTTATTGGGACATAAGTAGTTAATTTATGCAAAAAAAATTTTCCCGTCGCCCCATGAGAACCACAGAAGCTAAAAATAGAAAAAATTTAAAATGCCCATATCTCCAAAACTGCACTGCACTGAGAATTTTTATATGGTGTGAAGCTTCCTTAGGACCAACAGAATGGAATGGTAGAAAAAATTGCTATCGGTTTTATCATAGGGTACTTTTTGGGACTTTGAAAAAGTGCAGAGTCAGCATTTTTTAACACTGTGGGTAATGGGGAAAACATTAAAAAATCTTCTTCTTCCAAGCCACTGGTCCAAAGGCTTTCATATTTCACATATAACATTATTGGAAGATTGATTCACATGTTTCTTGAAATCAATTCCCTGGGTCCATATTTGGGCTCTCTTTGGGAGCCCAAATATTCAAATTAGTGCAATATGAGGAATATTCTTTAAAAATCTTCTTCTTCAGATCCACCAATCAGTATCTTTTGATATTTGGTATGCTGCATCCTTGGGGGGGGGGGGGGGGGATTTTAAGTTTGTTCAAACCAAGTCCCTGGGTTCATATTGGCTCACTGTGGGAGCCCGAATTATAACTTAGTTCAGTATGAGGAATATTCTTCAAAAATCTTCTTCTTCAGATTCACCAGTCAGAATCTTTTGATATTTGGTATACAGTATCCTTAGGGAGGTGAGATATAAGTTTGTTAAAGCCAAGTCCCTGGGTTCATATTTGGGCTTCCTGTGGGAGCACGAATTATACCGAAATTTCTATTTTCCAAACTGAGAGGCCAATTTGAACCAAATTTGATATGAGGGCTTATTGGGTCATAAGTACCTAATTTATGCCAAAAACATTTTTCCTGTCATCCCATTGGAACTGCAGGAGCTAAAAATAGAAAAAAGATTAAAACGCCCATATCTCCAAAACTACATGGCACTGAGAATTTTTATTTTGTGTGAAGCTTCCTTAGGAACAGCAGAAAGGAATGGTCAAAAAAAAAATCAACATTGTTTTTTTTCATAGGGTACTTTTCCAGGACTGGTGTAAGCTTCCTTAGGACCAACAGAATGGAATGGTAGAAAAAAATTGCTATCGGTTTTATCATAGGGTACTTTTTCGGGACTTTGAAAAAATGCTGAGTCATCATTCTTTAACACTGTGATTAATGGGAAAAAGATTAAAGAGTCTTCTTCTCCCATACCACTGCTCCAAAGGCTTTTATATTTCACATATAACATCTTTGGAAGATTCATTCACATGTTTATTGAAATCAAATCCCTGGGTCCATATTTGGGCTCTCTTTGGGAGCCCAAATGTTCAGATTAGTGCAATATGAGGAATATTCTTTAAAAATCTTCTTCTTCCAATCCACCAATCAGAAGCTTTTGATATTTGGTATGCAGCATCCATAAGGGGGTGAGATTCAAGTTTGTACAACTTGAGTCCCCGGCTTAATATTGGGGCTTTTTGTGGGTGGGGTGAGGGCATGGCAGGGGGGTGTATGCTAGGTTCAGGTTCGTTCAAATCCATTCCTTAGTGTTTTTCCATAAAATTTGCCTTTCATGACTTCATTCCTTTGTACTCTTGATGAACCATGTCTAACAGAATGTGACCTTAAATACTTCTTTGAATCACTTTGGCAGGTGAGCGATTAAGGCCACTTGGGGTCTCTTGTTTGTACACAACTTCTATATGGCTCAGGCTAGAGGCTGTATTTATGAACCGATCTTTATGAAACTTCATGGGTACCTTTGTTATCACCTTGGGACGAGAACAAGTGTTTTTGGGTGCGGTCCAAAATTCACAATGTCTGCCGTGGCCATTTTGTACCGAAATTAGGTACAATCAGTTTTTTGTACAGATCTTCTATATGAAGGTTCTGATTTGAATAAATTCTTGAATGAATGTTTAGTAACATGGAATACATCACATATAATGCGGGGTTTTTTCTCGTGCAGAAATTATGCAAATTAGTTCAACTTTGATTTATTCAGTGCTACTTATACACAGAAAGTGCACATGTCAATACGGCTCGAGCTAGATGCTCTATTTATGAACCGATCTTCACGAAACTTCTTGGGTACCTTTGTTATCACCTTGGGACAAGAACGAGTGTTTTTGGATGCGGTCCAAAGTTCAAGATGGCTCTCGGAGGCCATTTTGTACCAAAATTAGGTACAATCAGTTTTTGGTTCAGAACTTCTATATGAAGGTTCTGATTTGAATAAATTTTTGAATGAATGTATAGTAATATGGAATACATCACATATAATACAGGTTTTTTTCTCGTGCAAAAATTATGCAAATTAGATGAACTTTGATTTATTCAGTGCTACTTATACATAGTACGTGCACATGTCAATATTCAGTGCTACTTATACATAGTAAGTGCACATGTCAATATGTGCACATATCTCGGGCTTGAGGCTGTATTTATGAACCGATCTTCATGAAACTTCTTGGGTACCTTTGTTATCACCTTGGGACAGGAACGAGTGTTTTCGGGTGTCTTTGTTATCACTGTGCTATGAGAACAAATATTTTGGGGTTCAATGTGATTATTGCATAACTTTTGGAATGTACCAGAGTTGTTAAAGTCTCAAACATATCTGAGTCAAATTGTTATTTAGCTTTTAATCCATTGGAACTTTTTTGAAACATTTTCATCAAATCTTTTTGATAACAAATTCATGACAGTTCACCGCCAGATACATTGTTCAAAAACTTGATTCACTTATACAGAAAAAAAATTGAATAGAAGTGCCCAAATTTATATACATAGTAAGAGTTGTAGTGAGAGATTGGTTGTCCATAGTAGGGCTGTCATGATTAATCGATTGTCGATCGGTCACACCAACATCGATTTGTATTTTTAGCTCAACTTGCCGAAGTGAAGCTGAGCTATTGCCATCACTTCTTGTCCGTCGATGTACGTGCATACGTACTTTAGTACGTACGTCCACAATTTCCTTTGGCACACCTCACAGGTCGCATTTATGATCATATTGCTTTGAAACTTGGTATGCTTGTTTGGGGTGACCTCTAGATGGGAGCTATCAATATTTTTATACTGTACCATTGACCCAGACTTAGGTGATGCTAACTCTAAAATATGTAGGGCCAAATGCAAATTTTACCCCCCAATCCCCCAAATTTGCATCTAAAACCGAAAATTACATGCCCTATATGGTCCTCCATACCTTTACTCCACTGCACATGCGCAGTGTCAAGGAGGTCTCGAAATTGCCGCCAAAAGTCATTCTTTGTTTGGCCCTCAATACAGTTACACTTCACTGTTATTTGTGCTTGTAAATCTCAGTTTTAAGATGCCAGATGCATAATTATGAGCGAATTGGTGGATATATGGTGGAAATAGAAGGTGGAGAGGAAAAAACAGTGGATACAAATGTTAAGGGCTGTAACTTATAATTTTTTTTACGAAATTATTCGACTGTGACTGTTTACTGAATGAATCTTTCGGTTGGTACTAGAACATCAAGTTCTCTTATCGGTCCGTCATTTTCCGGGTCGTTTGAACGTATTAGCAGACTCCCTTCACGGAGGGGCCGTTTGTTTCCGCCAAAATGGGCTTTCAACAAACGAGTATTCAATCAGATTGCTACCAAGGAGAGCGTTCTATGATCGACTTATTCGCGACGTATCTCAGCAATCAGTTGCAGACGTATGTGTCAATGTTTGAATCTTTGAGCGTTTGCAGTAAGTGCTCTATCGATCTTGTGAGACGGAATAATAAGATATGCATATCATTCAGCGCTGTTGATTCAGCAGATATTGCTCTAGTGTAATTTTTTCAATGCAAATTCTGTTGGTAGCTTCTTTAGCTCTACAAAGACTGTGGACACATTTACTTAGGCGTCTGATGTGGGACATGCCGTGGTAGCTTCCTCCACATTTCGGTCCATTCTGTGGCCAGATGGATTCAATTTACTATCAGTACTGCTTATGATATATCTTCAATCAGCAGTCTGTGCTTTAGTTTTAAGCTCATGAAGTAAGAGTTCTTCTACATCATGGGCTTACGCTAATAATGTTGCTATTACAGATCTAATGAGGGCTGCATTTTGGTCTTAGCCCTCCATTTTACGATTTTGTATCTGAGAATATTGAGTCCTTTTCTGCAGATCTTCATTGTTTAGGTCCGTTATTTTTTACTCGAAATGTCGTCTACTAAACAGTGGCAACTATGTGCGTATAGGCTTTCGGTTCCGGCAGTGACTCTGTCCTGCTGCCCTCTTTGCTCTGGAGTATTTGATCAAGGGAAATGGGGGGGGGGGGGGGTGTTCCCTTAGATCACCTGCTTTATAGTGTAAAGCAAGGGAATACCTCCCTTGGAGTCAGTAATTCTGAGTCGGTTCCGAGATGATTTTTGGGGGTAAAGCCTATGTTTACTCATCTGTGTAATTTTTAAGTATTGATTGGTGTGAAACATTTGTTTATATCACGTGATTAATTGGACGTTAATATACAATCCTTGAATACTTTAAATGAGTATATAGAGTCTCATTTATCTAGACTCCCGTATTTATTGGCTTTCCTTAAAAAATATTAGAATAAAGGGTTATACTGGATGTTTATAGAGATCATTGATGTTATTGTGCTCAATTACAGAATAGTGTTGTGTCTTTCTTTTTTGATACAAATAAGAAAGATACATGTAAACCTATCTCTCCTTTTCTCCTTGCGGGAATAGGTCTGTTATGGGTAATTGAGTCTATTGGATTTTCCTTATGTCCTAGGCCCTCCAACCTTTTTACTATTCAGCTAAGTCTGGGTCATTGGTACAGTGTAAAACTGTTAACAAATTTATAGTAATTTATATATTTTTTATACTTACCAATGACCCAGACAGGGATGGCCCTCCCATGAGTTGGGAACTCATACCTCCCCACTGAGTACATAATGCTTAATGAAAGAAGAATTTCGAGACCTCCTTGACACTGCGCATGCGCAGTGGAGTAAAGGTATGGAGGATCATCTAGGACATGTAATTTTCGGTTTTAGATGCAAATTTTGGGGATTGGGAGGTAAGATTTGCGTTTGGCCCTAGATATTTTAAAGTTAGCACCAGCTAAGTCTGGGTCATTGGTAAGTATAAAAAATATATAAATTTCAAAAAATGTTGTTGCGGCCAACATTCTTAGAACTTCGTTTAGTCAGAAGACCTCAATATTTCCCTTTGACACACCCTGCAGGGCACATTTATAATTGGATTGCTTTGAAACCTGGTATGCTTGTTTGGTGTGACCTCCAGATGGGAGCGATCGATTTTCTTTCATTTCCATCAAAAAATGTTGCCACGGCCAATATTCTTAGAACTTAGTTTAGTCAGACCTCAATATTTCCCTTTGGCACACCCTACAGGGTACATTTCTGATTCGATTGCTTTGAAACCTGGCATGCTTGTTTTGGGTAACCTCTAGATGGGAGTTGTCAATTTTCTTCCATTTCCGTCAAAAAAAGTTGCCGCGGCCAACGTTCTTAGAACTTAGTTTAGTCAGACCTCAATATTTCCCTTTGACACACCCTACAGGGCACATTTATGATCGGATTGCTTTGAAACCTGGAATGCTTGTTTGGGGTGACATCTAGATGGGAGCTATCAATTTTCTTCCATTTCCGTCCGTCAAATATGTTGCCGCTGACAACGATCTTTGAACTTAGTTTAGTCAGGCATCAATATATTCCTTTGGCATGCCATAAAGGGCACATTTATGATCAGATCGGTTTGAAACTTTGTATGCTTGTTTGGGGTTACCTCTAGATTGGAGCTATCGATTTTCATAAAAAAATGTTGTCACTGGCAATGACCTTCGATGAACTTAGTAAAAACTTAGTGCAGTTAAGCATCAATATTTCCCTTTGACACACCCTGCATTGCACATTTATTATTGGATCGCTTGCAAACTCGGTGTGCTTGTGTGGGGTGACATCTATATGGGAGCTGTCGATTTTCTTCCATTTCTGTCAAAAAATGTTGCCGCTGACCTTTAAACTTAGTTTAGTCCGACCTCAATATTTCCCTTCAACACACCCTTTAGGGCACATTTATGATCGGATCACTTTGAAACTTGGTATGTGTGTTCGAGGTGACCTCTATATGTGAGCTATTGCTCTTTTTTCATTTCCATAAAAGATTATTGTCGTTATCACCAGCCTTTGAACTTACTGCATTTGTGCATCAACTTATCCCTTTTGCACTCTCTGCAGGGTATATTTATGAATTTCCATAAGAAAAACCCCAAAAACCATTGCCACAAGCAATAACCTTCTACTTAGTGCATTTGTGCATTAACATCTTCCTTTGGCATGCCTCCGAGGGCACATTCATTATCAGGTTGTTTTGAAACTTTGTAAGCTTATGCTGGGTGACAAAGATAGGAGCTATTGATTTTCTTTTCATTTCCATCAAAAACTGTTGCTGTTAGCAACGATCTTTGAATTTATTACATTTGTACATCAACATTCTTTGACATGGCCTGCAGGTCACATTTATCATAGGATTGTTTTTGAACGTGGTGTGCTCATTAGGCAAGACCTTTAGATAAGAGCTATTGATTAGCCTTCATTTCTGTGAAAAAAGTTGCCATTTACAATAACCTCTGAACATACTGCATTTGTGTATCTTGTATTCTTCCTTTAGCCAGTCTCACAGTTTACATTTAAAAATGCATGGATTACTCTGACGTTGTGCACACACAATGCTGTTATGTTGAAATTTCATCAAATAACATTGGTACCAAGGATCTTCAATTTTGCCATTTCGTTTATTTTATTTATAGATTCAAGTTTGTTCAAATCAAGTTCCTGGGTTAAGATTTGGGCTCTCTATTGGAGCCCGAATTTTAACTTAGTGCAATATGTGGAATATTTTTTAAAAATCTTCTTCTGCACAACATCTCTGGGGGGTGGGGGTCAGATTCAAATTTATTCAAATCGGGTCCCTGAGTTAGTATTTGGGCTCTCCATTGGAGCCCAAAGTCTAACTTGGTGCAACTTGAGGAAATTTCTTTAAAAATCTTCTTCTTCAGATCCACCAGTAAGAAACCTTTCATGTTTGGTATACAACATCTGTAGGTGGGGGACAGAATCAAGTTTGTTCAAATCGAGTCCCTGAGTTAATAATTGGGCTCCCTGTAGAAGCCCAAATTTTAATTTAGTAAAATATGAGGAAATTTCTTTTAAAATCTTCTTCAGATCCACCAGTCAGAATCCTTTCATGTTTGGTATACAACATCTATAGGGGGGTCAGATTCAAATTTGTTCAAATCGAGTCACTGGGTCCCTATGAGAGCCCAAATTTTAACTTTGTGTAATACATGGAATATTCTTTAAAAATCTTCTTCAGATTAACCAGTCAGAATCCTCTCATATTTGGTATACATCACCTCTGGGGAGCCAGATTCAAGTTTGTTCAAATTTAATTCCCCGGTTAATATTTGGGCCCCTTATGGGAGCCTGCATTTTAACTTGGAGCAGTATGAGGAAATTTCTTTAAAAATCTTCTTCTTCAGATTCACCAGTCAGAATCCTCTCATATTTGGTATACATCATCTCCAGGGGGTAAGATTCAAATATGTTCAAATCAAGTTCCTCGGTTAATATTTGGGCTCTCTATGGGAGCCCGAATTTTAACTTAGTGCAATATGAGGAAATTTCTTTAAAAATCTTCTTCTTCATATCCACCAGTCAGAATCGTTTGACATTTGGTATACATCATCTCTAGGGAGATCAGATTCAAATTTGTTCAAATCGGGTCCCTGGGTTGAATATTTTGGGTCTGGTTCAGACTTAGAAATTTTGGACCAATTTTTTTTCATTTTTTATGCGTTTTTTTCAATTTTGAGACCAAAAAAAAAAAATGTTAGCGGGAAAATTTTGGGGCCGGTTCAGACTCCAAAATTTTGGACCAAAATTTGAAAAAAAAATTCATTTTTTATGTGTTTTGTTCAATTTGATGCAAAAAAAAAAAAATTTCTAGCCTGAAAATTTGGGGTCTGGCTGGTTCTGACTTCAAATTTTGGACCAAAATTCGGAATATTTGGGGGGGATTCTTTTCAAAATCTTGTTCCTAAATGAATTAGAGTGGTTTTATTGTGAAAATGTCCTCCCCTCCCTTCCTTGTTGGCAGGGGGGGGGGGGGAGGAGTGTTGGGGTGAGAAGCAGTTTGATGTAACAAAAGGTTTGGCGACTAAATATATTTTGAAAGATTTAGAGTGATAAACCGCCCAGCCCTCCCAATTTTAACTTAGTGGAATATGAGGGAATTTCTTTTAAAATCTTCTTCATATCCACCAGTCAGAATCCTTTCATATTTTGTATACAACATATCTAGGTGGGCCAGATTCAAGTTTGTTCAAATCGGGTCCCTGGGTTAATTTTTTGGCTCCCTATTTGAGCCCAAAGTTTAACTTAGTGCAATGTGAGGGCATTTCTTTAAAAACCTTCTTCAGATCCAGCAGTCACAATTCTTTTGTATTTGTAATATAACACTTCAAGGGGGATCAGATTCAAGTTTATTCAATTTGAATTCCTGGCTTAATATTTGGGCTCTATAGATGTGGTGTGGTGTGGTGGTTGGGGGAGGGGTGTTAGGTTCAGGTTTGTTCAAATCCATTCCTTAGTGTTTTTCCATAACATTTGTCTTTCATGACTTCATTCCTTTGAAGTGTTGATGAACCATGTCTAACTTAATTTGACCCCAAATACTTCTTTTAACCACTTCAGCAGGTGAGCGATTAAGGCCTCTTTGGGCCTCTTGTTATCTCAAAGAATGGCCCATATACTTCCAGTATGACGTATAACATCTTTGTAAAAATAATTCATATGTGTGTTCTAATAATGCCTTTTCAAAAGCAGGTTGATACCAACCTGTCTTAATTTTAAGTCTTAGAAGCCGGTTATTGAGTTTTCTTGCCTGTGGTGTAATAAGGCAGGTAATCTGGTAGTGACGGTTCAGCTATCTTTTGACTTTGGGTTTAATTAATTGGGAGAATTAAATGCTGAGCAGATGCTTCTAGTCAAGCGTCGTCTGCTTGAATATGCAGACAACACTTGACTAGAAGCATCTGCTTTACTGTAAGTTTTTTGCTGTATGTCATGTTCAATAAATTCATTCTGATTCCCCGGCTTCTAAGAGTTAAAAAGGACCATGAGACTAAAATAGTTAGCTAAGTTTGTATTTATTTCAGCTTGTAGCAGGAAGTGCTATACAGGCTTTCGAGGAAGTCTGTCCAGAGAGGATAGATCTAATTCACAAAAATTTTCGTAAGCTATGTAATCTGTTGGTGGATGTGGAAGAGTGGGGTCAAGTTGTCATTATAAACATGCTGACGAGATACTGCCGAACACAGTTTTTAAACCCAAATGAAAATGTAAGTACCCTTATTCAAAGTGTTTAATCCTTACAGGTCTTCAGATTTTTATACATTTTTGCTGGACTTCAAAAATCCACATCCTTTGGCTTTGCAGTTGTTTCTAGGCAAGTTTTGGCTACCTGTTTAGATAGGAAAGACTTCAGAGGCTGGATGTTGGGGTACCTGTTTTACTATAGTAAACATGAATAATGTTGGAAATAAGCTTTTAAGAGTCAATGCAAATTATGTGAATAAAATTATTTCAAACTGGTAACTCTTTACCTAACATGAGTAACAGATGATGAAGGCCAGAAAAACAAATTTTGATTAACTTAAATAATTTCTTCAGTTTTTACATCAAAAGCATAGCTTATGACCACTCTTTGAAATGAACTCAACAATCTCATTATAATGAGAAGGTCATAAGTTTTTTGGGGATGACAAAACTTTCAAAAATATTTTAATTTGAATGAGGATTTTTTAACAAGAGCTGGCTGGATATGGTAGTTATGTTAGGTAAAGGATTAATTCAAGAGGAATACTGTCAGCAGAAAAATTCTCAGATAGCATGTACATGTATAACATACTATCCAGTATAATTTTCTTGCTGATGATTGATTAAAAATTGTATAAAATTATTTTGCATGTCAGAACTCAAGTGGGTATTGAACTGTCATAAATTCAGTGGGCAATTCATTCATATTGAATGCATAAACTTGTTGTCTTGGTTGTTCTATCCAGCTTTCCCGAACCATCACATGATTCTGGCTTCTGAAAGTATTGTAAAATACCAATGAACAAACATTCATAATAATGCCTAATGGTATTGTCTCTCTCTATAATTATTTTATATATATAACATATAAAGGTTAGGTAAGGCCAAAAAAAAAAGGGTTTTGGTTCTCAGGCACCGCTGCGTTGGAAAAATACCCCCCGCATTGAATTTTTTTATGGAGCTTCGAGATTTCCCAAAAGTAAATAATGCACTGCCGATCTCAGACCTCATTGCAGTATAACAAAAATAGGTAAAATGAACATTAAAAACCCTCCCGACTTGCTATAACACGCCAGGTACGATTACGTTAATATGTCGATGCACAACTGAACTTAATCTGTACCGGTATTTATATAAATGTTCAAACAATTTGGACTTGGCATAAACAAACAACGCAATTGATCAGTGGTGGCCGAGCAGTGATGAGCTTCCCCCCCTGGACTTTTTAGGGTAAAGAGCCCCTGACATACCGGGCCGACTCTGATGGGAGAAAAACTTTGAATTTTATGTTTGAAGAAGCCATTTCCTTGTATCTAGGGACGGAATTGGCAATTCATTCACATCCACACGAAAGGGGCCCTGGTAGCTTCCCACATTTGCCCCCCCCCCCCCCCCCCCCCCCCCCCGGACCAGGGTCCCCTGGGCTTGTCCATTGTACTCCAAACGGGGTGAGCCGCCTCTGCAATTGACATACATTAAATAGTTGCCTTATGCATTGAAACAACTATTAAATGGTCTATCAATGACGTTACAATCACATTATTTTACCACAAGGGCGAATCCAGTCATCTGCACACTTGTTATGTGCCTTATCACCATAGGACGAGAACGAGTGTTTTGGGGTCCGGTCCGAAATTCAAGATGGCCGCAGCCAGCCATTTTATAAAAAATTAGATGCAATCAGATTTTTGCGCAGAACTTCCATATGAAAGTTCTGATTTGAATAATTTTTGTATGGATGTTTAGTACCATGGGATACATCACATATAATACGGGTTTTTTTATCGTGCGTAAATTATGCAAATTAGACGGACTTTGATTTATTTAGTGTTACTTTCAGCACTGTAAGTGCAAATGCCAATACGGCTCGGGCTAGAGGCCATATTTATGAACCGATCTTTACGAAACTTCTTGGGTACCTTTGTTATCACCGTGTGATTAGAACAAGTGTTTTGGGGTGCGGCCCGAAATTCAAGATGGCTGCTGGCAGCCATTTTGTACAAAATTAGGTGCAATCAGATTTTTGCACAGAACTTACACATGAAAGTTCTGATTTGAATAATTTTTTGTATGAATGTTTAGTACCATGGGATACATCACGTATAGTACAGGTTTTTTTCTCATGTATAAATTATGCCGATTAGACTAACTTTGATCTATTTAGTGTTACTTTCAGCACTGTAACTGCAAATGCCAATACGGCTCGGGCTAGAGGCCCTATTTATGAACCAATCTTTATGAAACTTCTTGGGTACCTTTGTTATCATCGTGGGATGAGAACGAGTGTTTTTGGATGTGGTCTGAAATTCAAGATGGGCGCCAGCAGCCATTTTGTACCGAAATTAGTGCAATCGGTTTTTTGTACAGAACTTCTGTATGAAAGTTTTGATATGAACAAATTTTTGAATGAATGTTTAGTAACATGGAATACATCACATGTAACACGGGTTTTTTTCTCATGCAAAAATTATGCAAATTATATGAACTTTGATTTATTCAGTGCTACTTATACACAATAAGTGCACATGCCAAACGGCTCGGGCTAGAGTCTGCATTTATGAACCGATCTTCGCGAAACTTCTTGGGTACCTTTGTTATCACCTTGGGACGAGAACGAGTGTTTCTGGGTGCGGTCCAAAATTCGAGATGGCTGCCAGTGGCCATTTTGTGCCCAAATTAGTGCAATCAGTTCTTAGGGAGCTCAACTTATAACTTGCCGTCCATCGTCGTCCGTCGTCGTGAACATTTTTCAAACGACTTCTCTGAAAC
The DNA here is from genome assembly GCA_031216915.1 of Pictodentalium vernedei. Lineage (NCBI taxonomy): Eukaryota > Metazoa > Mollusca > Scaphopoda > Dentaliida > Dentaliidae > Pictodentalium > Pictodentalium vernedei. The sequence continues at coordinate 267,879,355 of CM062293.1, forward strand.
CACTGGCCCGATTTTCACGAAACTTCATGTGGATGTTCATTACTATATGGCAATTCATGTTTGTTCAAATGAAATGGCCACGTCCCTTGGGGGTTTTGTATGGGGCATAACTCTGACAGCACCGTATGAATTATAAAAAATTATTAAAAATTATTAAAAATTCTTCTTCTCCAGAACCAGTGGGCAGAACCTTTTGATACTTGGTATGCAGCATCTTCGTATGGGTCTGATTCAAGTTTGTTCAAATCGAGTCCCTCAACCAATATTGGGGCTCACTTTGGGGGTGTGAATTTTTACTTAGTGCAATTTAAGAAAAATTCTTTAAAAATCTTCTTCTCCTGAACCAATGGGCAGAATCTTTTGATATTTGGTATGCAGTATCTTGGTATGGGTCTGATTCAGGTTTGTTCAAATCGAGTCCCTTGATCAATATTGGGGCTCCCTGTAGGGACATGAATTTTTCCTTAGTGCAATTTAAGGAAAAATCTTCTTCTCCAGAACCAGTGGGCAGAATCATTTGGTATACAGCATCTTGGTATGGGTCTGATTCAAGTTTGTTCAAATGGAGTCCTTTGATCAATTTTGGGGCTCACTATGGGGACCTGAATTTTTACTTAGTGCAATTTAAGAAAAAAAAATTTAAAATCTTCTTCTCCAGAACCAATGGACATCTTCTTTTCTGGAACCGATTGGCAGAATCTTTTGATATTTGGTATACAGCATCTTGGTATGGGTCTGATTCAAGTTTGTTCAAATTGAATCCCTCGTTCAATATTGGGGATCACTATGGGGCGTGTGAATTTTTACTTAGTGCAATTTAAGAACAAATCTTTAACAATCTTCTTCACCAGAACCAGTGAGCAGAATCTTTAGATATTTGGTATGCAGCATCTTGGTATGGGTTGGATTCACGTTTGTTCAAATTGAGTCTTTTGATCAATATTGGGGCTCATTATGGGGTCGTGAATTTTTAGCTCACCTGACTGAAAGTCAGGGTGAGCTTTTCTTATCACTCTTCGTCCGTCGTCCATTGTCCTGCGTGAAGGTGGTGTTTGAGCCTCTTTCTCCTAAACCACTGGCCACATTTTAATTAAATTTCATGTAAGTAGTGGTTATATAGGGGCATTTTGATTTTTAAGCAAATTAAGTTTCGGCTCATATTGAGCAGAGGTGTGGGGAAAAAATGGCCAAATTTTTTGAAAATCTTCTTTCAATGAGCCACCAGTAGCAGAGACTTGATATGTGGTATAGAGAGTCCTTTTGAGGTTTAGAATCAAGTTTGTTCAAGAGAAGTTTGTCGGGCATTATTTGCCTTCATTATGGGAGGGGCAAGAATTTTTGCCCAAGTTTTTTTTCCTGTCGCCCCATGGGAACCGCAGGAGCTAAAAATAGAAAAAAATTAAAACTGCCATATCTCCAAAACTACACGGCACTGAGAATTCTTATTTAGTGTGAGGCTTCCTTTGGACCAACAGAATGGAATGGTCCAAAAAAATTGCTATTGGTTTTATCATGGGGTACTTTTTGGGGACTTTGAAAAAGTGCTGAGTCAGCATTTTTTAACACTGTGAGTGATGGGAAAAACATGTAAGACTACTTTTCTCTCAAACCACTGCTCCAAAAGCTTTCAAATTTCACATATGACATCTTTGGAAGATTGTTTCTCACGTTTATTAAAATCAATACCCTGGGTTGATATTTGGGCTCTCTATTGGAGCCCAAATGTTTAAATTAGTGCAGTATGAGGAATATTCTTAAAAAATCTTCTTCTTCAGATCTACCAATAAGAATCTTTTGATATTTGGTATGCAGCATCCTTAGGGGGGATGAGATTCAAGTTTGTTCAAGCCAAGTCCCTGGGTTCATATTTAGGCTGAAAATTTGGGGCCCCGTTCCAGACTAGCATATTTTGGACCAAAATCCTGAAATTTTTTTTTTGTTTTTTATGCGTTTCGGTCAATTTTAAGGCCAAAAAAATTTTTTTTTTACACTGAAAATTTGGGGACGTGGTGGGACTTAGATAATTTTGGACCAAAATCCAGAATTTTGTTTTGTTTTTTTTGTTTTTTATGCGTTTTGGTCAATTTTAAGGCAAAAAATTTTTATTTTTACACTGAAAATTTGGGGACCTGGTGGGACTTAGAAATTTTGAACCAAAATCCAGAAATTAGTTTTTTATGCGTTTTGGTCAATTTTAAGACAAAATGTTTTTTTTTTGGTTTTTTTTACACTGAAAATTTGGGGTCCGTGTGGGACTAAGAAAATTTTGGACCAAAATCCGGAAATTTTTTTTTGTTTTTTATGCGTTTCAGTCAATTTTAAGACAAAAAAAAATTTTCTTTTTACACTCAAAATTTGGGGTCCCCGGTGGGACTTAGAAATTTTGAACCAAAATCCAGAAATTAGTTTTTTATGCGTTTTGGCCAATTTTAAGACAAAAATTTTTTTTTTTTTTTTCACTGAAAATTTGGAGTCCGGGTGGGACTAAGAAAATTTTGGACCAAAATCCGGAATTTTTTTTGTTTTTTTTATGCATTTCGGTCAATTTTAAGACAAAAAATTTTTTTTTTTTTTTACACTGAAAATTTGGGGTCCAGGTGGGCCTTAGAAAAGTTTGGACCAAAATCCGGAAATTAGTTTTTTGGTTTTTTATGTGTTTAAAGAAGAAGAAAAAAATTTAGGCTGAAAATATTTTGTTTGGGAAAAAATCTGTTTTTTATGCATTTATCTCAATTTTGGGACGTAAAAGTGCAGGAACTGAAAATAGAAGGAAAATCCTGTGTATTGCTTCATCTAGTTGGTATATGCTTTTCTTAGGAGGGGCGTATGCAGCTTATTCAAGTCAAGCCCCTGGTTTGATATTTAGACTACCATGTCAGGTGAGCGCCCTCAGGCCCTCTGGGGCCTCTTGTAACTTAGTGCAGTTCAAGAAAAATTCTTTAAAAATCTTCTCCAGAACCAGTGAGCAGAATCTTTGGATATTTGGTAGTATGGGTCTGATTCAAGTTTGTTTAAATTGAGTCCCCCACCCCCAATATTGGGGCTCCCTATGGGCGGTGAATTTTAACTTAGTGCAATTTATGAAAAATTTCTTAAAAAATCTTCTTCTCCCGAACTAGTGGGCAAAATCTTTTGATATTTGGTATGTAGCATCTTAGTAAGGTTCTGATTCAAGTTTGTTCAAATTGAGTCCCTCGATCAATATTGGGCCTCACTATGGGGGCGTGAACGTTTACTTTGTGCAATTCAAAGAAAATTCTTTAAAAATCTTCTTCTGAACCATTATGCAGAATCTTTTGATATTTGATCAGCCGCATTGTCCCATTCAGTCCTGTTGATGTTTTAGCTCCACAGAGAGTATAGATTTACTCTGTAGAACCTTAAGAATAGCTTTTGATGAAATTTGTGTCTTAACAGTATGGAACATTCAGTCAGCGCCTAAGGCCCCCTGGGGTCTCTTGTTTGTACAGAACTTCTATACGGCTCAGGCTAGAGGCTGTATTTATGAACCGATCTTACCTTTGTTATTACCGTGGGACGAGAACGAGTGTTTTTGGATGCAGTCCACAATTCAAGATGGCCACCAGCAGCCATTTTGTACCAAAATTAGTGCACTCAGTTTTTTGTACAGAACTTCTGTATGAAAGCTCTGATTTGAATAAATTTTTGTATGAATGTTTAGTAACATGGAGTACATCACATATAATATGTTTTTTTTTTCTCGTGCAGAAATTATGCAAATTAGATGAACTTTGATTTGTTCAGTGCTACTTATACACAATAAGTTCACATGTCAATACGGCTCAGGCTAGAGTCTGTATTTATGAACTGATCTTCACGAAACTTCTTGGGGTACCTTTGTTATCACCTTGTGACAGGAACGAGTGTATTTGGATGCCTTTGTTATCACTGTGCTATGAGAACAAATATTTTTGGGTTCAGTCAGACCCACTCTTGGACCCAAAGATTTCTTTTCTAGTTTAGCATCTAACTGTCCCCCACCTTTACAGTACTTTACCCATATATGTGTTACAGGCTACGGTCAGCATTTACGTACAGACCATTACAATACTTTGCATGTACTTTTGGTATCAGGGCATTACTTCGATGTTTGTCATTGCTGTGTCACATACTATACATGTACATGTCTTAAACAAGTTGAGCTACAGTGTCACTGACACTTTTCATTTTTTTTGGCCTAAAGGATTAATGCAAGAGGAATACTGTCAGCAGAAAAATACTAAGATAACATGTACATGTATAACAAACAATCCAGTATAATTTTCTAACTAATGATAGATTAAAAATTATATAATATTTATTTTGTTTGTCAGAACTCAAGTGGATATTAAACTGTCGTGAATTCAGTAGGCAATTCATTCATATTGAATACAGAAACTTGTTGTCTTGGTTGTTCTATCCAGGTATGCCAGCTTAAATCTTTCGTATTAAAGATTACAGCTCTGCAAAATACCATTCTGATGCTTCACAAAATGTCTGCGGAACATTACCCCTTAAAGTGAATAGATGTGGTACATGCAAACTTATTAGTGACAAGAAAATAACTACAGCAGACGGTAACATCTTCACCCCTAGAGGACCATTTAACTTCCGTAGTAGCGATATTCAGTATCTTATAAATTGTGCATGGTGCACCGTGCACACTATATCAGCGAAACATCACAGGTGCTATGCAGGCGATTCATGGGACATCGACAAAGCATTAACAATCACGATAATTTACCGGTAGCTAATCACTTCACGTCAGACAACCATTCAGCAAAAGACTTTAGGGTTCAAGTATTAGAAGGCCATCTATAAGATACTTGCCGGAGGAGAATAATTAAACAAAAATATGCTTCATCTTTTGATAGCTTTAATACCAGACTTAACAGAGATGCAGGATTCATTTAGTAGTAGTAATAAAGTTCCCTCCTCCTGTGCCGATCCTTCCAGTGTATGTAAATGTCTTGTCCCTACATATATATATGCCCCCCACCCCCACCACTGACCTGTATGCAGCCCCTGCTATAATGCCTGCACTGCCAATTGTAGGCTAGGGTGTCCATACACCCCCATCCAACCCGCCTGCCCCATACACATGATGTAAGCACCACATATACACAATGATCATAATCTCACAACATAGACACGCCATGTTCAACACCAACGAGCCTTTAGGTGTAATTGCCCTTCACAATTTATAACTGCTCCCCCCCCACCACCCCCCCCCCCCCCACCCCCCCATCAGCAAGTTTAGGAATGAGAATATCTGGAATCATTCTTGTCTATTGAGCTGATTGGGTTCTAGTGTTTGAAGTTTGTTAATCCAAAAATGCTTCATGACTCCGCCTGTAAGCTGGATTTTGTTGATTAATTTGTTCATTCCCAATAATCTTAAAATTGTTTATATTGTGGTGTTCGATCAGAAAATGATGCTGTATTGGTTCACTCATAAACGTCAAGTTTTATTCTACTCAGATGGTTTTACATTTTCTCATACAATTTTGTCCCCATCTCTCCCATGTACACTAGAGTTCAGACGATTAGTCTCCCCGCGGGAACCCCGGGAAGTGAAGCAGTGCCTGTTCATTGCGGTAAACAGGCTCTGTTTTACTGGTAAAATAGGACCCAGTCACCAATGCTTGGGAGGTGCAAACCCTCTTTAAAATGGGCAACATGGCTTATTAACACTCACCTCTGGTCTTGAGTTGATACTCATGTTGTGGTCATGATTAGCCATTGTGCAAAAATATGTGACCTTAAACACCAATAAATAAATAAATCAAACTATTAGTCAACTAGTCGTTGTCAATGCTGGTATAGCCTGAAGTCGACTCTGGATTTCAGGGTCGGCTAGTCGGAACAATAGTATTTTCAATAATAACATTGCAATGAAACAAAATTCAGATGCAAGGTCTACTGTGGGGGAGTTAAAATGGTTGTCAGTTGAGCTGTTCATAGATGTGAAAGTTAACTGTGTTGAATTGGTTCTTTCGAATTCACAGACTGTGGATGGATCAATGCTCGAAGCTTCTATCAGGCCTTTCAAAAAAGTGAGGGTCTCAGAACAAAAGCCAACATTTTCCTTGCTCATGTTTCATATTCAACCAACTGCAAATAATATTTTGCTCATATAAATTTGTTTTATTACAAATTATAGGTGAGTGCCTATAGGCACTGTCCAATAATTTGTAATAAAATAAATCTTCATGACCAAATTCAGACCACAAAAAATAATCTAGCCTTCAACCAGTTAATAATGTTAACAGCGTAGTTATTTGAACAGATTCCCATGCCTTTTAATTTATTACATATGTGATCGATGCAGTGCTATTGCTATGTAATTCTTGGTGCCGACTAGTCGACTTTGATTCGACTTTTGGGTGTCGACTGATTGACTCCAGAATTCCAGAGTCTTTTCAACACTAATGTACACAACTTCATTGCACTTGTCGCAGAGAATCCCATATTCCACATTCTTGGACATGCAGGTGATTTTCTTGCCTATGTAGTGTGCCGTTTTGTTCTTGTCTGCGTGTTGTTTTGTTTGGAGCATAAACCCACAGATTGCACAGTTTCTCTCGCGTCTATCAGATCCCATCCCTTGATTGTTGAACATTTTATTATGCTTGCTATGGACGATAATATCTCCCAAATTTTTCAGTCTTTTGTACAAAATCAGAAGCGTTTTGAACTGTGTTAAAGCCGTTCCCGTGTTCTTTTCCCGATGTCGGGGAGGCACCGCCAGTAAGTGACCACAAACAGGACTCTTTCGCCAGTGTCATATATATATAACAACCGACACTTAATCACTATGCTAATTTAATGCTACTGACCGGTGCTATTACAATCCAGACATAATGTAATGGCTGTAGTTGAAAGCTTTAGATTGGTGGTGGTTGTGGGGTGGGCACCCAAGGCTTTCAAATTATGCGCTATTTTATTATTATTATAGTCTTAACTTTGAGGGGCAGAATCAATCCCTTTTAAATCTTTTGGGGTGGCTCTTTTTATAATAGTAATTACCAACACCTGCTTGCTTTTATAAGGCTTTTTTGCGGTGTTCACTTAGGAGGGGGGACTTCCTTGGTTGAGACTGAGGATGAGTTTAAGTAATGTAATATAATGGGGATGATTGTAAGCATTAGTTTGGTGTATTTGGGGGGAGGGGTGAGAGGGGCAATGGGGGGGGGGGGGAGGGTGAGGGAGTTGGATGACCAGCTCATTAAGAATTATTAATTTGTTCAGACTTATAATTCCCATTTTAATTCTTTATCTAATCAAACTATTTTTTTCTTATTACAGGAGTGGCATCAACAGGACACATAATGGGTATGGATTCTGGGAGGTGGGGTCAAACTGTGGTGTTATAAAAGTATAGCCTCCCTATGGATAACTTGAATTTATTTATCAGAAGATCATGCTTGACTCCATTTGCATCAAATTAGTTCTCTGTATAAGAACGCTTGCACCGAGTCCAGCTTGACTCCATGAGAGAAGTAAACAATCTCGTGGTGTCGAGCTGGAGTCTGAGAAAGACCCTCACAGCCATAAATTTAAATTATGCGGAAATGTTGGTATCGTAAAGATAACTATAAACAGATGGTTAACATAGGAAACATTCGTGGAAAAACACATATATTCAGAGTTCATAAATTTTACTTCTAGTATGTAGGCAACATCATAGTTTTATATGTTATGTTTCATAGAAATAACACGATCGGCACAGTGTGTCTTTGTGTATTGACCCCAGCCAACTGTATAAATTGTTTCATAGAAATAACACGATCGGCACAGTCAGACCTGTTAACTCTCCCCGAGTGCCCGGGAAAATCCCGGACTTTCAGTATAGTTCCTGGCCTCCTGGGTGGGAATCAGTTTTGGACCAAAAATCCTGGAAAACAACAGTCAAATATTTTGTTCCCGTTGTAACTTATGAAAAACGTTCCGAGTCAAATCTCATGCATTTCAAACTCTGGTAAACACTCACAAAGCAGTAAAATATGGATTTAAGTTAAATTTATTTAAGAAAAGGGTATCTTATGATATATATTTCAACTGTGTTCATATTTATTTGTGGGTTTTTTCTTCGGAGATTCGTGATCAATGTGCTAGTGTCCAAGTGAAAATAGGTGACTTACTTTCAAAAAATTGAAAACTCCACCTTCATTTAAATGCAGTTTTTGGAAAATAAAATATATAAAAAGGAATTAAATAATATATATTTATTTATTCCTTCATAGAATAGCTTTAATTCTCATCCTTTTTCCAAAATCAAAACATAATCAACAACTATTTAACACAGTTTAAAAGTAGGTTAAAGTTGCTTAGAATGCCGAAAAATTATGACTGCATATTTAAACACAATGGAGTTATTTTCTAACACTACATTTATTCTGTTGTGCTGACTACAGAACTGTTAACTGTTGGCCATCTGTACCCAGAAAATTTTAGAAAATTTTGAATGGAATTAAAAACAAAATGCTTCAATGATGAAAAGAAAAGTTTTGTGTAGGGCACCAACGTTCCACATGCATGAAGTTTGATAAAGATACTTTCTAAGTACTAATGTTCTGTGGGACAGAGTGGGTGGGTGGTGGTGGGGTGGGGGCTCATGAAGAAGAGGATCCTGGGGGGTGGGGGGGGGAATCAACAGTTATTTTATGATTTTTAGCTCAACTTTGACGAAGTCAAATTTGAGCTATTGTCATGGCCCGTCGTCCGTCTGTCCGTACGTCAACAATTGGCTATGGCTCGGGCTAGAGATCGTATTTATGGACCGTTCTTTACGAAACTTCTTGTGTACCTTTGTTATGACCCTGGGACGGGAACGAGTGTTTTTAGGTGTGGTCCGAAATTCAAGATGGCTGCCAGCGGCCATTTTGTACCAATGATGCAAAAATCAGTTTTTTGTACAGAACTTCTGTATGAAAGTTCTGATTTGAATAAAGTTTTGTATAAATGTTTAGTACCATGGGATACATCACATATAATACGGGTTTTTTTCTCGTGCGTAAATTATGCAAATTAGACTGACTTTGATTTATTTAGTGTTACTTTCAGAGCTGTAAGTGCCAAGCTGCTATGGCTCGGGCTAGAGGCCGTATTTATGAACCAATCTTTACGAAACTTTTTGGGTACCTTTGTTATGACCCTGGGACGGGAACGAGTGTTTTTGGGTGTGGTCCAAAATTCAAGATGGCTGCCAGTGGCCATTTTGTACCGATGATGCAAAAATCAGTTTTTTGTACAGAACTTCTGTATGAAAGTTCTGATTTGAATAAAGTTTTGTATAAATGTATAGTACAATGGGATACATCACATATAATACGGGTTTTTTTCTCGTGCGTAAATTATGCAAATTAGAGTAACTTTGATTTATTTAGTGTTACTTTCAGAGCTGTAAGTGCCCAGCTGCTATGGCTCGGGCTAGAGGCTGTATTTATGAACCAATCTTTACGAAACTTCTTGGGTACCTTTGTTATGACCGTGGGACGAGAACGAGTGTTTTTGGCTGCAGTCCCAAATTCCAGATGGCTGCCAGCAGCCATTTTGTACCGACGATGCCGAAATCTGTTTTTTGTACAGAACTTCCATATGAAAGCTCTGATTTGAATAATTTTTTGTATGAATGTTTAGTACCATGGGATACATTACATATATTACAGGTTTTTTTCTTGTGCATAAATTATGCAAATTAGGCTAACTTTGATTTATTTAGTGTTACTTTCAGCACTGTGAGTGCAAATCCCAATACGGCTCGGGCTAGAGGCCGTATTTATGAACTGATCTTCACGAAACTTCTTGGGTACCTTTGTTATCACTGTGGGACGAGAAGGAGTGTTTTTGGGTCCAGTCTGAAATTCAAGATGGCCGCTAGCAGCCATTTTGTTCAAAATTAAGTGCAATCAGATTTTTGCGCAGAACTTCCAAATGAAAGATCTGATTTGAATAATTTTTTGTATAAATGTTTAGTACCATGGGATACATTACATATAATACAGAGTTTTTCTCGTGAATAAATTATGCAAATTAGGGGTCCGGGTGGGACTTAGAAAATTTTGGACCAAAATCCAGAAATTAGCTTTTTGGTTTTTTATGCATTTTGGTCAATTTTAAGACAAAAAAAAAAATTTTTTCTTACACTGAAAATTTGGGGTCCGGGTGGGACTTAGAAAATTTTGGACCAAAATCCGGAAATTTGTTTTTTGTGTTTTGATGCATTTTGGTCAATTTTAAGAAGAAGAAGAAAAAATTTTAGTCTGAAAATATTTTGTTTGGGACTGAAAATTTCCACACAAAAATAATAATCTACAATGATTGGTCTTAATCTGTAGTCCATTACAGTCACCTTGTAATTCTTTTATTATTGTTGACTGGGCCAAAACAAATACTAATTCCTGTCATATTCATTATTCAGTTGTCTTGGTCACAGCAAGTACTAATTCCTGTCATATCCAAGTTGAGCTACAGAGTCATTGACTCTTTCATTTAACTGGTAGAGTGCTAAGTTATTTTTGGTTATCAAAATTTGTTCCTGTGTCTTTGCCTTGTTACAATTTATGGGAGAGTGCCAAGAGGCACTCTACCATAAATTGTAACAAGGCAAACCCACATAGACTAAGTAATTTCGCTTCCAAGATAATATGAAGCACATCCACAGAATATGACACCTTCAGGCTGGGGTACCTGCTCTTCATATTAAAGCCCTGATAGTGGCTTCTAGCACTCTACCAGTTAACATAGCATAAATGCATCAGCATAGTTGACAACTTGTTCTGGATATAACTTGGTGTTAATAGTGGTCCATGAGCTGAAAATTCACAAGTTTTTTCTTTTATTTTGTCCCTGCGTGAACTTTTCCCTGAAATCCATCCCATTTCCCTGAAAATTACCCTCAGGTTCCCTGAAAAGTTATTCTGGAGGTTAACATGTCTGGGCACAGTGAGTTTTTGTGTATAGCCCCCTACTTACCCAACCTTTTCTTCACCCTCAGCCAGAGAGTTATATATAATATAACGCTTGCCCTGAGTCTGGCTCGACTCCGCGAGAGAAACAAACACTCTCAAGGGTTCGAGCTGGAGTCGGAGTAAGGAGTTCACTCCCAAACATTATGCAGTAATATGGGTATTATCAACATAGAAATATATAGAGAGTTAGCGTGGGACGCATATGTGGGAAACAAATATACCGGGTTTTTTCAGAGCCCACAACCTTTATAACTTAATTTCTTGGATAAAAGAAACATCATTATTTTACATGTTATGTTAATTTCTTTATAATTTCTTTGGATAAAGGATCAACACGCCACTGTTCAAATGTATAAAATAATTCTTGTATATGCAGTTTCTAGAACAACGTCTCCAAAATCTATCTACACCACCCCCAGTGGTTTAAGTCATAACATTATTTTGTAAATATTTGTATAACATATTTTATAAAAGTAAAAATGCCTGAAGATCTGCAGAGAGAGTGGTGAAAGCATGAGCAGGAATATATTCAATAATTTCGTTGTATTTGTTTTAAACTTTAATGATTTTTTTCTTGTATATAACAATATATAAATCTGTGGTGCTCGAACAGTTAACTGGCAGAGTGGTAGGTTCTTTTTAGTGGTCTTGCTTTATTTATCAATAATTGCTTGTTTTAATTTTTTAGAGAGTCCCTATAGGAACTCTCCAATAAATTATAACCAAACAAAATGTTATTAAAAATATTACTTGTCTTCTAGCTGTATGTGAAGTATATGCTACGAGTATGAAAACTTTATATTGGCATTAGGACTTTCTGTCAAAGCCCAAGTATGGATTTTCACCATTGAAGCACTTAATAGGAATAATCAGATAGCCAGTATCCATTTAGGTGGAGTACATAAAATTAGTTTGCTTGAACAAGCCAATTCTATGCAGAGTTAAAGTTTCTAGTTTCTTTCATCAAGCCACTGTTTTATAACTCATCTCTAAAGGCCTAACTCTAACTAAGACAAATTTGAAGCTTTCAGAAGAGGTTCTCTGACATGGTCTCCAGAAGTCTTGCTGCAAGGAGTCCAACTACTCTGGAAGTGGTTTCTAGTCAGTTTTTGGCTCTCTCGAGACACAGCCAATACATGTCAAGAAATCATTGTTAGCCACTTGACTCATGTGCTGTGATGTTCTGGAAAGTTATTCCAGCCCTAATGGTTTTTTCTTACAATATTTCATAACCACAAAGCTGTGCCAAATTAATTTCCACATTGTAGAATAGGCTAAAATCACAGCACAAAAATAATACAAAATGGCAATTGGCAATCCAGTTTTCCAACCGTTCAAATATAACACATTTACCCTCAAGTCCTGAGATTAATTTTCTTAAATAACTACCATACATACATTTACACAGCTGCAGATAACTTAATAGTGTTTCTACATTATTGTTGGCTGACTGTACAGGCAGCCAACAATGATGAAAAACACTGTCAAATGCATCCTACCAGTAGAGTTCTCAGAAGGAATACACTTGGGGAAAACTTATGCAGAGCAATATGAAAGTTAAAAATTTTATAGTAATTTATATATTTTTATACTTACCAATGACCCAGACTTAGCTGGTGCTAACTCTAAAATATCTAGGGCCAAACGCAAATTTTACCCCCCAATCCCCAAAATTTTCATCTAAAACCGAAAAATACATGTCCTATATGGTCCTCCATACTTTTACTCCACTGCACATGCGCAGTGTCAAGGAGGTCTCGAAATTGGCGCAATTATCATTTTACAACCAGTGCCTGGTAAGCATTATGTACTCAGCGGGGAGGTATGAGTTCCCAACTCATGGGAGGGCCATCCCGGTCTGGGTCATTGGTAAGTATAAAAAATATATAAATTACTATAAATTTTTTAACATTTTTATACTGTACCAATGACCCAGACTTAGCTGAATAGTAAAAAGGTTGGAGGGCCTAGGACATAAATGAAAATCCAATAAACTCAATTACATATAACAGAACTATCCCCTGAAGGAGAAAATGAGAGATAGGCTTTACATGTATCTTTCTTATTGTATCAAAAAGAAAGACACAACACCATTCTGTAATTGAGCGCAATAACATCAATGATCTCTATTAACATTCAATATAACCCTTTATACTAATATTTTTAAAGGAAAGCCAATAAATAAGGAAGTACCGCAAAATGAGACTTTATATACTCATATAAAAGTGTCAGAGGATTGTATATTAACGCCCGATTAATACGTGATATATACAAATGTCTCCTGCCGAGCAACACTTATAAAATATTACATAGATGAGTAAACCTTAGCTTTACTTTAAAACCATCCCGTTGTCGACTCGGAATTACTGACTCCAAGGGAAGTATTCCCTTTCTTTCTTTCTTTACACTATAAAGCAGGTGACCTAAGGGAACACCCTCCCCCCCCCCCCCCCCCCCAGAGCGAAGAGGGCAGCAGGACAGAGTCACTGCCGGAACCAAAAGCCTACATATATATAGTTGCCACTGTTTAGTGGATGGCATTCTAAGTGAAAAATAACGGACCTAAACAATGCATATCTGCAGAAAAGGACTCAATATTTCTCATATACAAATTCGAGAAAGTGGAGGCTAAGAACAATATGCAGCCCTCACTAGATCTGTAATAGCAACATTATTAGCGTAAGCCCATGATGTAGAAGAGCTCTTACTTCATGAGCTTAAAACTAAAGCACAGACTGCTGATTGAAGATATTATCAATCATAAGCAGTACTAATAGTAAATTGAATCCATCTAACCATAGAATGGACCGAAATGTGGAGGAAGCTTCCACGGCATGTCCCACAACAGACGTCTGAGTAGATTAAACCACGGTCTTGTGGAGGTAGAAATGCTACCAACAGAATTTTGCATTGAGATATATAACTTGAGCAATATCTGCTGAATCAACGGTGCTGGAAGATACGCATATCCTATTATTCAGTCTCACGAGATCGATAGAGTGTCTACTGCAAACACTCGAAGATCCAAACATTGTGACACATACTTTTGCAACTGATTGTAGAGATGCGTCATGAAAAAGTTGATCATATGTCGCTCTCCTTGGTAGCAAATCTGATTGAATACTCGTTTGTTGAAAGTCCATTCTGGCGTCAACAAGCGGCCCGTCCATGAAGTGAGTCTGCTAATACATTCAGACGACCCGTAATATGACGGACCGATAGGAGAACTTGATGTTCTAGTACAAACAGAAAGATTCCTTCCGTTAACATGAAAAACAGAATGGAATGATTGTCTCCCTAGTTCCAAAAATACGCTAATACCATTGAATTGTCGGACAGAATTAGCACATGAGCATACTGAATAACATTATCCGATAACGTAGCGCAAGCCAAAATGACATCATTCTTGATGTTAATGTGCTTTATTAGGAACTATGGATCCCAAAGACGCTGGCCCTTCAAATCAGTTGGGCTCAATGATACGACCCAACCTATTTGACTGGCATCCGTCAAGACTGTAAAACTCAGATCCGGCAATTGCAGTGGAACTCTCTGAGTTGACCACTGAAAACCTGCCCAAGTCTGAATCTCTTATTCACTTTGTTGACAAGAAGATGTCTGTATCGAGTGAAAAAATCTTCACCCTTCAATTCTGGATCAGAAGAAATTGGAGAGGACAAGTGCATAACCGCCCCATCGGAATAAAATCACGGTAGCTCCGCACAAACGTATTAGTATCATGAGATCTCTCGCTAAGACCTTGTCTGAGCGAAGACAATAGTGAGCTTAACAACTGATTAATTTCGCTCTGGGTAACGGCAGACGAACGAAAATGTTGTGCGTTTCGAAGCTCATCCCCCAGTGGGTGAATGACTTGGATGATACCAGATCCGACTTCTCCTCGTTTACTTATGAAACCGAGATGTCGGAGCAATAGAAGCAGATTCTGCATATCGTTCTGAAGCGTTAACTCATTGCCGTACCTCTAAAGAATGTCATACAGGTAGGCCGACGTTATCGCAGACGACTGAGCTCGGAAATGAGTCATTACCGAGTTCGTTATTCGAGTGAAAGCCCAGGGGGCTAGATTCAGACCGAAGCACATTGCTCGGAACTGATGCATGACTCCTATGATGAGGAAACGAAGATACTTTCTGAACGTCTGATGTACCATTGACGTGAAAGTACGCATCTTGAGATCTATGCATGTAGCATAGTCGTACACCCGAAAACTCGCTCTGACCGATCGGATGGACTCCATATATAAACCATGATCAGCTTGTTTATCCAGCTCAGAATAATGAGTGAATGAAACGAGCCGTCTGTTTTTTTGGAACCAGAAAAGGATGGTTGTAGAAACCTGGAAATTCCTGGATTTCTATGAACTCTATCGCGATCATTCCAGAAGATACTGGACTTCTGATGGAAGCGAGCCTCTTTCCTGCTGACTTGACGGAAGCCGAGTCCATCTTGGACTCCGAGTTAACAGATGATTTTGTTTGAAGGACAATTTAGTCCTTCCGAAATCACCCCTCGAATCCAAGGGATGTCCGTAATCTATTCCCAATTAATTGAGAAACTCATTCCCAATGAATTGAGAAACTCGACAGTCTTCCGTTAACTAGTACACGATAGAGGTTAAAACCATTACCTCCTGGTCCTGCGAGGCTTGCGGAAGGAGAAGCCATGTCCTCCACGACCCGCACCTCGCCCCGTCGACCTAGTGGCGTCTGTCTGGATGACTCGGCTAGAATTACAGCCCCTACCTGAGTCGCTACCCTGACGGTCTCTAGAGTAAGACCTAGAGGATGCATAGGAACCTCTATAGGAACTTCCTTTGGACGTATTCGTCTCAGAAGTGCCTGTCCTACTCTTCTCTGCTGAATCCGACTATATGGAAGCGGATTTGAATAGCAGAGAGTCTGAAGCTTTCTTAGTTATCTGATCATAGACTGCGGAAAGCTTGCCGTCGAAGAAAACTCTCCGGAGACCGGAGCGACTCTGAGAGAGTTTTTTCACCTTACTATCCACATGCGTGGATGTTTCCAGGGCCGCGTCAGTCTAACCAACTCCATATTGCCACTAAAAGGACGGAGTTTTACGTGAGGCCCTTGAAAGAACTCTTAAGGAGGTTGTACATCCTAGAATTCTTTTTCCTTTGAGACGTTATGATAACGTTCTGGTAAGGTGATCTGCGTACGATGATGCGTCTAAGCTGACCCTGCTAGACGATATTGTCGTTTCCAACATCGTGGTTGGAATTGACGTAGACGACAGTATAAACAATACTAGGTCCTGACCTGATCGTCTAGACGCAGAGAACTCTCAGAATACTCTGTCCTGCCGTTTCAAATTATTCCTTGAATTGATGAAAGACAGATGTAGAGCATTTGCAGATAAGAAACCTGACCTGCCCATTTAGGTAGCAAGTTATATAAATATAGCGTCATTCAACAGATTATATGTCTGTGAGACATATCTGGACTATGTCGGAAACTGAGGGATGATGTCCCTAAACCAATTAAGAATTCTGTCTCCAGTGGCGCTATCAGTCTCTTATCCGGCAACGCAGCATTTTGGTCCGGAGGAACAACGTCAGATGATAATGCCGGATGTACTTTACGGCAATTATGTTGTTCCGAAAGGGAAAATACAACTGAACCTGCAGAGGAACGTACCAACCCAGCTTCGTTGGAATATTCCTGATCCGACAGAGTTACTGTCGGTTGCTGGAATGCTTCGATAATTTGTGCTATCTGCAATAGCATGTCCGTAACAGAGGCCTGTGGAGCTGCGGTCTTACAGGATTTAGCCGCTGGAAGCTCCTTGGACGTTAACTCCTGCATACTTCTTATATGCGAACATCTGGAGTATGAAGGCCTCGTATCCTTGGCTACCGGATGGTGTGACCTGATCGCCGTAGAATCCCTGGTCGACGATGTTGGTTGAATATCACTGGTCACGTAGCCAAGGTGCGGTCGCGTGTGCTGCCGTGAGGATGAGGAAGCCAAAAGAGCAGCCTCTCTGGACTGTCTATATAACGGAGTGTCCTGAGCGGTGGATGTATGCTCCGACTGAGGAACGTTTTGTACCACAACATCTGGGCCCAGATGTTGTAGTACGAGAGAGGGACCTCTCTCGCTCGCAGCCCGGATGGACCTGGACGAGCTAGGAACCAGACTAATAGGCTTCCTCCGTACCATCCTTGTATCCGTCATCACTGGGTGTGCACATTGTATTTTATAGTGCTCGCAACACCCAAATCTCCTTCCTGGACCGCAACGAACGAACCCGGGTGCTGAGCCATTCAGTGAATGGTCGCGACACCGCGCGAGCTAGCGGACGCCAATGCCGTCGATCCTACTTGGGACCTCTTAGGCAATTGACGTATCTGCATGAGCACTTTTACCGCTAGCTCTTCATTTGACTGTGATGACGGAAGCACACTTTACGAAGACATCACGGTAACATCATCTTGTTTATGTTATTCAATGAGACCTGTGGAGCCGTGGTCCTACATAACTATCCGCTGGAAGCTCCAGGGACGTTCATTCCTGCAATTATATAATATGCGAACGTCCCAACTGGAAAGGCCTCGTGTCCGTGGCTAGCAGATGGAGTGACCTGGTCGACGTGTAGTCCGTGGTAGGCGAAGCAGGAGCACCAGGGACGGTCAATCCTGCATTTATATAATATGCGAACGTCCCCTGGAATCTGTGGTCACGTAACCAAGGTGCAGTCATGTGTGTGTCGTGAGGATGAGGAAGCCAATATAACAGCCGCGTCAGACTGTGTGTTCAACGGAGCGTCCTGAGCAGGAGGAGTGGACGTAAGCTCCGACTAACGAACAAATATACAACAACATCGCGGGGCAGATGTTGATGTAAGAGAGAGGGGGCCTCTCTCGCTCGCGGTCCAGGTGGACCTGGACGAGCTGGCTACCGGAATGACAGGCTTCCTCTGTACTATCCTCGGATCCGTCGTTGCTGGGTGTGCACATTCGATGTTTTATAGTGCTCGCATCACTCAATCTGCTTCCCTGGACCGCAACAGACCAACCTGGATGCCGATCCATTCAACACCGGGCGGACTAGCGGACGATCAATTGCTTTCGATCCTACTAGGGAACTCTTCAGCAATTGTCGTAATACTTTGAGCATTTTCCGCAAGCCCTAATATTGCAACGACGGAGACACACTTGTTGAAGACATCATGGAAACATCACTCTGAATTATGAAAAAGAAACTGATAATATAGAGTGACCCTACGGAGAGAGGACCGTAATGGACCCCTCACCGCTAACAAAATACTGTGACACACGTCTCCAACGTTGTCATATCCATCAACACACACAGAGCAAGAATTAGTGCGACTACAATGACCATAAGAAACACAATGAACCTGTGAATTAGAGGAAGATATCCTCGCATCACAATTGAAGAATATTTTTTCAACATGAAAAAATATACCCAGTCATATTACTCGCACTAACCCTTGAAATAAATATACATAATATATTATTATCCATTATAACATTTCAAAAGAAAATAATTTCAAAAAAAAAAATTTTTTTGGAAAAAATTTTCAGAAGAGCCCAAGTTCCCAATGGGAACAATGAGCCCAAATGGATCCCAAAAAAGCCTAAGTGTGGACAAAAATTTTAAATCATTTCAAAAAATTAATGTAACACTTACGGACAATATTAATGTTTCTTACTATGAACTGAACTAAGCAGAGGACAAGTAATCATTATAAGAAGTAACCGTTGTCAACATAGACAAAAAGTGTAAACAAACCGGATACATGACTCCAGGCACTGATAAACCTGGCCTGAAATCAGTTACCAATTTAAACACTATCTGATGCAAAACAGATACTTCCAGAGAAAAAACTGCAGAACATCAGATGGTAGATGCAGACCAAAACGCCTAACTACCCAAAGGTGAGGATGTAAACATGGGGAAAACAACAGAAAATAATTCTGTTTCCCAGCCAAAACTCAAAAAAAAATTTAGTAATAAACATTACAAAAAATAAGCCAAAAGCATGGGAGAATAGCTAGGGGGGAATAAAGGAAAGGGAGAGAGGAAACACTGATTAAGCAATGGAACATTCATAGCAAGAATGACCACAACAAGGTCATGCCTCGAAAATAGGTAACATGAATAATTTCGTAAAATAATTATAAGTTACAGCCCTGAACATTTGTTTCCACTGTTTTTTCCTCTCCTCCTTCTATTTCCGCCTTATATCCACCATTTCTCTCATAATTATGCGTCTGGCATCCTTAAAACTGAGATTTACAAGCACAAATAACAGTGAAGTGTATCTGTATTGAGGGCCAAACAAAGAATGATAATTGCGCCAATTTTGAGACCTCCTTGACACTGCACATGTGCAGTGGAGTAAAAGTATGGAGGAGCGTATAGGACATGTAATTTTCGGTTTTAGATGCAAATTTTGGGGATTGGGGGGTAAAATTTGCGTTTGGCCCTAGATATTTTAGAGTTAGCACCAGCTAAGTCTGGGTCATTGGTACAGTATAAAAATGTGACAGTTTGTAGATGTATGGGGACTTACAGGTTAAAACCCTGTTCTTTGGATATAACTTTTGACACTAAAAAATATTCATTTAATAGGAATGTTCAGTTAACTAGAATTTAGTCAATTTCCTGTACCCTGCTGATAAATAAAGTATTTAATTCAGTTTATTTTGATTGACAAAGCTTATAGAAACAATACATGGTATATTAAATAAAAACATTAAATAACAACATTGAATATTTTGAGGTAAAAATATATAAACATACTCCAAATTCTGCACATATTTCCAACAGATCACAATGTGTTGTATCTTTTATCCTTACCAAAGGCTATTACTTTTTAATCCATTTGAAATTAACATCCCCATAGGTGTTTGACTCAAGTTGACTTTATCTCTATCTTGCTGTCATGATTAGCCATTGTGTAGAAATTTGTGACCTTAAACACCAATAAATAAATAGATTTGAAATTAACAGAGTAAATTTATACTGACAGGCCCCAGGGAGCAGAGGAAAACTTCTTTTACTATTTTTAACAGGATATAAAAATCATACTGATAGTGTGGAAAATGGTATGGCATTTGATAAAAATATGCAGCCAGCAACAGCATTATTCTAATAAGAAATAAATGATTAATTAGGCTGTCTACATTAAAAATCTAGTTAACAGCATTTCCAGACCCCTCTTCTCCCCCTCCCCCACTCCAATACCTGGCTGGTGACAATTTAAGTTGTCACTTGTAATGTTCTTATGGCTTTTGACATCTTCATTTTTAAGATTGAATTAAAATGAGCTGAGAGTATCATCATCTCTAGTTTCAGACTGTGTGGATGACCATTCTGATCTAGAACCTTTTTCCCTGTTTTTCCCTCTGCCACAGTTATTCTACAAATATCAAAATTAACCATGAGAATTAGAAAGAAGGGCCAAGAACCAAATCACTGTTATGTAGAAACCTAGCAACTGTTGAAAAAAAATTTATAGACTTCATCTAGCAAGTTACACAAACTTGTGCCAAAATTCTGGAGGATAATTTTAAAATGGTGGTAGGGCTGCATGGTATGCCAGTAAACTGGTAATTACCAGTATTGAGAATGATACCGGATAAATACCAGTATTGTTTTAAGAAATGGTATTCGATCGAAGTTGAAGTCAGTATATTATTAAGGAAAAAACAGTCAATGTATTCTATCATGTCTGTCATCCCACAAATGTCAGTCATACAAAACAGATGATATACTACTTGAAACTCCTCCCAGACTGACAACTCCTGTAATTTACAAGTAAGTATACACGTACCAGTAATTTGAAACTGAAACTGAAAGTTTAATATTTCGCGAGTGCGTCGAATTCAGGGAATGAATACTTTAACACATTTGTGTATGTAATCTCACGTTTTCCTGTGTGGATAATAAAATTACTCACAAAATCATTATAGGGAGTGTTTGTTTTATTTATTCTATTCCTCTCAAAAACAAGATAAAACGTGAAGCCATGTTGATCAACATTTCCATCAACACTGTCATTGTTAATTTTGAACTTATGAATATTAATAAGCTGTTCAATGGCAAGGAAGGAGTGGTTTGGATGCCACTGTCACTTTTCAGCCCAGTTTTAAAATATATTTTTTTTGCAGATGTTATCTCAGAAATTAATAATGAATTCAAATAAACCTAGTATTTATATCTTAACCCTTTAAGAACTGTGCTAACCACGCATCATATCAGGTGAAGTTTTGGGAGTGTGAACATAAACGGAAAAGTCATGGCACTTTATTGTTTTCCCTGATGTCTGAGCGGTCTTTGTGATGTGATTTTAAAAAAAAAATAACGCTGTGTATGTTTGTAAAAACAAATGCTTTCTTGAAGATATTGGTTGCAGCTGAACATAAGGTACCGAGTACAGTAAATTTTATTAAATTGTTAACCGCCAAAAATATAAACGTGTTGTCAACTGTTTATGAACTCAGTTCCCCAGAACATCACTCAAGTTTTTCAGCCGCTAAATTAGTCTACGATATACCGGTATATCGCTGTGTTTTTTCAATATCGATACCATTATTGAAATTTGAATACCGTGCAGCCCTAAATGATGGTGATCACAGAAAATAGAGGATTTGTATTTGAGATGGTGAAAAGTGAGTACCGGTAATTGTCTTACAGTACATTAAGAGTTAAAATACAAAAGGCATTTCATTTTTCTTAGTCTTTCATTCCAGAATCCTTCTTGTAACAACATTCAGAGTCAGTGCATATTGAGGATTGCAAATGTTTTAGTGAAAATTTGTTAAATCCCTATGTTTTTACAGCCAACAGCCTTCATACTGACCAAATGTATTCTGTTTTCCAGGATATTCAAGATGAAAATGAGAAGCCATTTTATGAAGATTCTGATGCAGATGATGAACAAAAAGCAGAAGTCAAAAAAACAATTTTTTCTATGGATTCAGATCACAGGTTGCTACTGCGGCAAACGAAACCACTTTTAAATAGTAGAAATGCTTCAGTAAGTTAACGTTTTATCATATAAATTATCTTCACCTGTAAAATATGTAATTTTTCATACTATGCTGAAAAGTAGAGAATTTCCAGTGAACAATGGACAATATAGCAAATTTACTTTGAATATCAGAAGCATTTCATTGGTAATGAGATGAACATTAAACATTAGCAACAATTCTTGGGGTATCACTAGTGTGCTGAACGTAATTTCAGTACACTATCCTCATGGCATTAACTTCTCATGCTGAGTATGAACCTTCTATTCTGCATTTACAGCACCAACACCATTTGTATCGGCATGCAAATATTGATTTTCACCTTAAATAAAACTCAAGTTGATAAAATTGGAACTAAATCTTGAATCATGTTATATAAACCTGTGGTATTGCTACTCCATAGCTGATATATAGGAGTACTGGCATGTTTGAGACTGTTTTGTATAGTGTGACTGAAAAAATTTGAAATTGCTGAAATTGGTGATTGTTGCAAGTGTTTCTACTTAACCCCTCAGGGCTTGGAGATATTTTTTACATTTTTGTTACTGTTTTACTGTTTATTTTCTGTGGCTTTGCAGTTGTTTCTTGGCAGGATTTGGCTACCAATATAGGTACTATACCAGGCTACACCACTTTCACCATTACTACCATCCTCTTTGTGCTGTAAATGTTAACTGTAAAATAATAATGCATAACCAAATGTGCAGTCTGTTTTAGTGAAAACTGTTAAATCAAGCCAATCTGGTATGTCAACAGTGCGAAAATAGGAGATAAATAAACGAGGCAGAATATATACTAACCAAGAAAACTGTAAAAGTGCTGAAGGATATTTCAAAAATATGAAAATTTCTAGATTATAACTCAATGACTCAAAGATGGAAAACAAAAATACATCAGCCTTTCTTGTCATGTGACTTCACACCCAAAACTATGAAAACCTGTATGGCAAACTACACAATCTGTCAACAACCACTGCTTTCAACTACTGCATGGGGCTCCTAAACAATCAGAATAAAATACAATTATATGCTGATTTTTAAACAAAAGAAAGATAAAATCACTTCTGCTACATTTGTATTACATCAAGGAACCAAAACAGAACCTTCAGCAACAGATAACAAGTACATGTACAGGCCAAGAAGAGACTTTACAAACTTGTTTTGATGGTTTCATGGTTCAAATGAGTAGAACAGATGATGTATTAGGGAACTCTATTGAAAAAGATACAACTATTTTGGCAAGATGTAGCAGGTTCTTATGCCATTTTAAAATTCCAATTATTGAATATAGATGGAAATTTATGTCTGAAAAGTACAGAAAAACATCATTTAAAGGGATAATAAACCACTCATTTGAATAATATTGACTCTTAGATTTTCATATATGTGAAGGAACATGTGAAAAAGACCACTGTATGCAAAATCTAAGACATCAGAAGCAATGTGAAATTACTTAAATAATTAACCCTTTGGACCCTGGTGGTATCTTCCATGTCAGTTCAATGACAACAATTGGAAGAGTCCACATTTATTATTTGGGGTTAGACTAATTAATATTTTCAACGTGCAGCCTTAGAGCTGCGGGTTGAAAATATTGATTGTTCTACACCACACATTTACCTTGTAGCCATCCCACTTAATGACATTATGACATAGCTTGTAGCACGGCTGGAAAAAATGCCTCTGGGGTTCAAAGGGTTAAAAAGCTTTAATGCAGCCGAAATTTCAGAAAACATAACATTGCAAAGATATAAATGAAGTTATTGGATGCTTTCGTATGAAGGATATATAAAACATGAAGGTACTCTTCCATAAGAGAAATTGTGGTTTTGTTAAATTGTCATCTTATTTTTTTCAAAATCGCTATTCCTTGTCCCTTTACGACAAGCTACTGGACATCTGTCCATTAACTACCATTAAAGTGGACATTAAAAGCTTCAGTTTTTTTCCATTAAAAAAGATTACAAGTCCATTAAAAATTAACAGCAATATCCCATTAATGAGTGCCCTTTCAGCGTTTATGAACCCATTGAATTTCCTGTTAAAAATGTCATTTAATGGCCATTAATGATATGTGATGATACCCATTAAACATTATTGAGGGATTTTGGTTTTTTGCCAATCAAAGCGTCATTAGTTTATGAATATAATTTAATGGGATATGCAGCCTCATTTTAATGGCCACTGAACATTTGTCTATTCCATTTAATGGCCCTAAAAGGGTCACTTGTTAATGGATATTAACATTATTTAATTCATTAAATTCACTCACAAAGGGCACATGGAAGTCCTTAAAATATTCTGTATCCTTTCTAATGGCAGAAACAAAAATCATACCCTCACCATTAAAATATATTAATGAGTTTTGTCATTAAGTGGGGAGGTTATAAATTATCAGTTGTATTGAAACTTAAAAGTGATTTTTAGCTCAACTTGACAAAGTCAAGCTGAGCTATTGCCATCACTTCTCCTCCGTCGGCGTACGTATGTACGTACGTACGTTAGTATGTTAGTACGTTAGTACGAACATCCACAATTTCCTTTGGCACACCTCACAGGTCGCATTTATGATCAGATTACTTTGAAACTTCTTATGCTTGTTTGTGGTGACCTCTAGATGGGAGCTATCGATTTTCTTCAATTTCCGTCAAACAATGTTGCCGCGGCCAACGTTCTTAGAACTTAGGTTAGTCAAACCACAATATTTCCCTTTGGCACACCCTACAGGGCACATTTATGATTTGATTGCTTTGAAACCTGATACGCTTATTTAGGGTGACCTCTAGATGGGAGCTATCGATTGTCTTCAATTTCCGGCAAAAAATGTTGCCACGGCCAACGTTCGTAGAACTTAGTTCAGTCAGACCTCAATATTTCCCTTTGGCACACCCTACAGGGCCCACTTATGACCAAGTTCAAGTTTGTCAAGTTGAGCTACAGTGTCATTGACACTTTCATTAGAGTGTAGCTGCATACATATTTGAATCAGTTACATGACTTACGGTGTAGGTTTGAAGTTTCAAATGGAGTGTCCATTCACTAACATCCCTGGTACTGAAATGATGCAGGTGGAAATGTCCATGATGAAACGAGAGACTCTATCGTGCTCATACATGTAAACATTTGCTGAAAAGTATATGTGTATGTCATTTTAATGAAGGTTTGATGCTAAAATTATCTTGCTAATATTAGTGGACACTATGATGTTGAGAAATTCACAATGTTATCAAGAAACAAGAGCAACAATGAAAAGAGCAAACAACTTTTTTTCCAGTATTGCGATTAGTCAGTATTGATCTTAGGCTCTGCCATCAGACTTCATTTAATGGTCATTACAATCATGTTTAGTCAGTTTTGAACCTGAGCAGTTGTTGTTAATGGCCATTAAATTTTCTTGAGTTTACTCAGGTAATCCATGTTAACTTTAACCCTTTACCTAACGTGAAAAGCAGAAGACACTTGCAAAAAAAATTCTTGAATAACTAATTTTTTTCATTTTTTGTCTCAAAAACATAGGTTATGATCCCTCATTGGAACGAGCTCGGCGATTTTTGAAAATAGCGCTAGACGGTTTTGGCCATTATGTTGGGTAAAGAGTTAATTCATTTCCTTTAATGTCCAGCAACTTCACACCATTAAACTTGCTGTCAATTTCTTTTTCAGCAAATTGTAATGGACATTAATGGCCATGAAATTAATACAGAAAAAGGTTAATTATTTTGAACAGCCTTAACCCTTTGCCCAACTAATCAGCCACATCTGCCTGCATAATATGCAAATTCAGCAGCTGAAAACTAGATCGAGTTATTTGTGTGTAAAGCACACAATGGTGTATCCCCGCATTTCCTTAGCAACACCTTAGCATAGTTTTAACGTTTTCGAATTAATGCCCAAGGAGCCTTTCGATGAAAACTGATTTTCTAACGATAAAACTGGTTCCACTGGAACCAAATGGGGACAAATCAAAATTCTGAAACCTTCAAGCACTTCTAGTGATGCTACCTGAACACTTTAGCATAGTTTAAAAGTTTCAAATTAAATACCCTAGGAGCCTTTCGAAGAAAACTATTTTCCAACGATAAAAGTGGTTCCACTGGAACCACCTGGGGCCAAATCAAAATTTCGAAACCTTCATGCACATATAGAGATGTTACCTGAACACATTAGCATTGTTTAAGCATTTCGAATTAAATACCCTAGGAGCCTTTCGATGAAAACTGATTTTCTAACGATAAAAGTGGTTCCACTGGAACCACCTGGGGCCAAATCAAAATTTCAAAACCTTCATGCACATCTAGAGTTGACACCTGAACACACTAGCATAGTTTAAACATTTCAAATTAAATACCCTAGGAGCCTTTCAATGAAAACTAATATTTTTATACTGTACCAATGACCCAGACATAGCTGGTGCTAACTCTTAAAATATAGGGCCAAACACAAATTTTGCCCCCCAATCCCCAAAATTTGCATCTAAAACAAAAGAAAACATGTCCTGAAAGGCCCTCCACACTTCGCCCCTACTGCGCATGCGCAGTGTCAAGGACGTTCCGAAATTGGCGCCATTAATCATTCTAAGTTTGGCCCTTCATCAGTTAACATCTGACTGATCTTTGTGCTTATAAATCTCAGTTTAAATGATGCCAGACACATAAATATTAGTGAAATGGTGATTCTAAGGAGGATAGAGAAGGAGGAGAGGAAAAAAATGTGTGACAGAATATTATCAGGGCTGTAACTTAAAATTTTTTAATGAAATTATGTTAAGTTACCTATTTTCGAGGCAGCAGCCATTTTGTTGTCATTCTGATTATTTAGTTACACTGTTTTTTAAGTGTTTTCCTCTCTCCCTGTCCTTTAAGTCCCCCCTTGCTATTCTCCCATGCTTTTGGCATAGTTTTTGTAATTATTATTACTAAATTTTCTTGGGAGTTTTAGCTGAATAACAGAATGAATTCTGTTCTTTTCCCCATGTTTACGTCTTCACCTACGGGTGGTTAGGCGTTGTGTTCTGCATCTACCATCTGATGTTCTGCAGTTTCTTCCCTGGAAGTCTCTGTTTTGCATCAGATAGTGTATTTTTGGTAACTGATTTCGGGCCTGGGTGCCTGGAGTCTTATTTTAGTGTTTTTACACTTATTGTTTACATTTACAACAGCCCTCTGTGTGAGGGGGGGATTTCTAAAAAATAATATCTTGATGTTATTTTAATCATAACTAGATACATTATTATTGTTCGTAAGTGTTGAATAAATTGTTTAAAATATTTTTAAAATTTTTGTCCACACTTAGGCTTGGGATCCATTGGGGCTCAACGTTACTTTTCAGAAACTCGGGCTGTTCTGAAAAAATATTTTTTCAAAATATTTTGATTTCAATTATTTTTTCTATATTAATGGATCATATTATTATTATGTATTTTGATTGCCAGGGGTTAGTGCAAGTACCAGGACTTGTTTTCTTTTCACATTGAAAGGATATTGATCAATTGTTTTAAGAGGAAGTCTTCCTCTGACTTTATTATCATTCTATATGTGGTCAGTGTACTCGCATTAACTCCTGTTCTGTATCGTATGATTTCGATGACAATATGGGAAGCGTATGTCATGGTATGTTATTGGGGATTTGGACACTCCGGTCCTTTCCCCGCAGGGTCACTCTACTTTATCAATTTCTATTTCAGACGATCAAGATTAGGGTGATGTATCTGTGATGTCTTCCAACAGTGTGCCTCCGTCGTCACAATTAATGAAGGGCTAGCGGAAAAGTGCTCATGTAAATACGCCAATTGCCTAAGAGGACCCTAGTAGGTTCGACGGCCTTTGACGTCCGCTAGCTCGCCCGGTGTAGCATCCATTCACCGAATGGCTCGGCAGCCGGGTTCGTCCGTTGCGGTCTAGAAGGAATTTTGGGGTGATGCGAGCACTATAAATTAACCTAATGCACACCCAGTGACGGCAGATCGGAGGGAGAACGGAGGAAGCCTTTTAGTCCGGTTCATAGCTCGTTCCGGTCCATCCGGACGGCAAGCGAGAGAGGCCCCTCTCTCGTTCAACAACATCTGGCCCCAGATGTTGTGGTACAAAATGTGTCGCAAGCGGAGCATACGTCCGTCGCTCGGGACGCTCCGTTGTATAGGCAGTCCGCGGAGACTGCTAAGGCTTCCTCTTCTCGTCAGCGCACACGACCGCACCTTGGCTGCGTGACCGCCGATATATTACCAGCTTCGCCGATCAAGGATTCTTCGGCGACCAGGTCACACCATCCGGTAGCCAGGGACACGAGGCCTGCAGACTCCGGACGTTCGCATAGGAAGTGTGCGGGAGTCAACGTACACGGAGCTTCCGGCGGCAATTCATCGTAAGACCGCTACTGCACAGGCCTCGGGAACGGACGTGCTTTCCTTAATAGCACAGTTTATCGCAGCATCCCAGCATCAACTGAATCTGTCGCATATATTTTATCCGACGGTGCTGGGTCGGGACGCTCCGCGGAAGCGGGTACGGACGTCCGAAAGTTTCATCCGGTCCGACGGGATACCGAAAGGGATTCGGAGGATTTCGAGCTTTCCCTTTCGGAACAACATATGCTGTTGTGTATGTCATCTGACTTGGTCTTCTACAGCTTCTTTCGTCGGACCAGAATGCTGCGATGCCGGATAAGAAACTGATAGCGTCGGTGGACTTAGAAATTTTTGGTTCAGTTCAGGGACATCGTCCCTCAGTTCCGACATAGTCCAATAATGTCACACAAACTTTCGAATTATTGAACGACGCTATATATATTATTATTTTATGCTTGCTAACCAAGCATTTCTGGTTTCTTGTTCGAAGAGTTATGGAGATGTCTTTTAAAAGTGTGCCTCTGTCGTCATAGTTAATGAAGAGCTAGCGGCAATAAGTGCTCATGGAATATGTCTATCACCTACGGAGTGACATTCGCTAGCTCACCCGGTGTAGCGTACATTCATCGAATGGTTCGGCTGCCGGGTTCGTCCGTTGCGGTCTAGGAAGGAGATTTGGGTGATGCGAGCACTTTAATTACTTTAGTACTCACCCAGTGACGGCAGATTGAGGACAGATCGGAGGAAGCCTGTTAGTCCGGTTCCTGGCTTGTCCAGGTCCGTCCGGGCTGTGAGCGAGAGAGGTCCCTCTCTCGTCCAACAACATTGGGGACCGCATGTTGTGGTTCAGATATTTTACATTCGGAGCATATGTCCGTCGGTCGGGATGCTCCGTTATATTGACAGTCCGAGAGACTGTCCTTAATGCTTCCTCATCCTCACAGCAGGGCACACGACCGCACATTGGCTACGTGACCTCGAGTATCCCATCAGTTTCGGCATTCAGTGATTCCACGGCGAATAGGTCGCGCCATCCGGTAGCCAAGGGACACGAGGCCTATACACTCCGTTCGCTCGCATATTGGTAGTATGCACGGGGTAACGATCACGGAGCTTCCAGCGGCAATGCATCGTAAGACCGCTTCTCCTCAGGCCTCAGTGACGGACGTGCTATCCGAGTTAGCACAGTTGTTTCGCAGCATCCCAGCAATTGACAGTTTCTCGGTCGAATCAGGAATTATCCGACGGCGCTGGGTCGGTGCGGTCCGCGGTTGCATCAGGTACGGACGACCGAACGCTTTATAGGGTCCGACAGGATGGCGAAAGGGATTCGAAAGATTTCGAGTTTTCCCTTTAGTAGTATCGGAAGATGCCTTTCATATCTTCTGGCATTATCTTCCAGTGATTGTTATTTCGGACTTCATTGCTGCGATCTTGGATAAGAGACTTATAGCGTCATTGGACTCAGATTTTTCGATCGGTTCAGGGACATTGTCCCTGACTTACCGACGCAGTCCAATATTGTCATTACAACATGTGTTTTATTTTTCGACGCTATATTTATATATATCTACAAGCCTGCTACCAAGCATGATAGTTTAGTTTCTTGTCCGCGTTGCTCATTTCTGCCATTTTATCATTTATACGAATAGTTTATTTTGGCAGAGCAGGGCATACCGAGAGTTCATATGCGTCTAGACGGTGTGATTAAAGACTGCATATATTCTTTTTCGCCGTTTATGTCTTTTCCAATTTCAATGTTGGGAACGACATGATGTATAGTAGACTTAACTTAGACGCTTTATCATACGTAATCCGCCTTACTGAGGCATTATCATTACGTCTTCAAGAAAAGATTTACGGGATATTATTCTCAATGTAATTTCTTTTGAGGGCAGTAGTTTGTTCACGTATAACTCCGCCCTTCAGTGGCTGATTGGAGTTGGTTAGACGTGACGCAGCCCTAGCTACATCCACACGCGTGGATAGTAAGGTTAAGAACTCTCTCAGAGTCGCTTCGTTCTCGGAGGAGCTTCTCTTCGACGGCAACTTTTCGGCAATCCATGAATTGCTCGATTTACACGTTCTCTTGTCTATCTAGTGTTACAAGAGATTCAGACTGGGGCAAACATTCGGTGGTTGACTCAGAGAGTGCCACCGCAGTTGCCGGACCCGAGTGTGGCTGTTATGACGGTTGCCAGTCAAACAGATTGGGATATAATACTGATCTCTACGGATTCGAAGTGCCAGGGTCTTTGGGTTCCGCAGTCTCTTAGCAATCAGTTTTCTTCCGCGGAATAATGTTTTTTAGGCTTGCTTTATGTCATTGCATGAACATTATTCAGAAACGCATGCCCAAATTCCTGTCCTTTAATTCGACAGTAGTGGCGTATCTCCGGAACCAGGGAGGCACTCTTTCGTTTCCGTTATTCAATTTAATGGAAAGAATCCGTCTGTTGGTTATAGTACACCAAGTTCAGTTTTGGTCCGTCATATTCCGGGTCGTCTGATTGTTTTATCGGACTCCCGTACTCTTACGGGTCGCTTGTTGCTGTCAGAATGGACTCTCAACAAACAAGTATTCAATCAGATTTGCTATCTATGGGAGCGCCCAATGATGATTTATTTATGACACAGCTTGCTAATCAATTGCAGATGTATGTGTTGGCTTGTCCAGATCTCTGAGCTAATGTTGTTAACGCTCTATTGATCTATAGGACGGAATGATAGGATACGCGTATCCTCCGGCGCTGTTGTTTCAGCAGGTATTGCTAAGATAAACAACCACAATACATTTCTGTTGATAGCATCTCTATCTTCACAGAGATCATGGGTAATTTACTCTCTTGTCTACTGTGGGTCTTAACGTGAAATCTTCCTCTATGTGAGGATCTTTTTTCACTGGGTAAATCGTGTCATCTTTATCACAACCCGCAAGGTCGCAACCTTCATGTATTCCGTTGTGTGGTCCGTATTGCATTGTAAGCACTGTACTGGACGAGCTTTGGACGCGATTTCTTACTATAGGAGATCCTCTTTTTCGCTATTCTATGCGGCTAAAGTGGAGGCTCTTCCGTCGTGGTGTAGGGATCATTATGTTCATATTGTTGATCCGACCATACTACTCATTGCTATTTTTTAGTATACTTGTTTCACAAGATCTACTGAAGCCTGTTATTATTTAGGTTATAGGTTTATGTTACCTCATACCTATGCACTCTACGATAGTTTACAATTGAGTCTTTGGTCTCTTTATCTAAGTCAGTTAGTAACTTTTTGATAAATAGACTTAGAATCTTTAGATTAAATTCCTATATGGATTTTAACTTCGGTTCGTATTTAGCTAAGTAATCATTTGAGCTTCTGGAAACAGTAGTTTTCAAATTCCGACCTTTTAGACAGTAATTCTGTTGGTTTCTCTTTTACTGTAGAGTCAGTGAGTTTCATGCACTATCGATGAATGATTTTCACTTTCGTAGTTTCGGAATCACTACTTCCGTTACTATTTAGGTTGGATTGTTGCATAAGAGTTAGGCTCCTATTATCCGGAACCTATTATTTTAAGGTCCTTCCGTCTTCGTATGGGCATAGGCCTTTACTCTTTCCGGGTACAGTTTATGTATTTATAAACAGATATCTGTTTATTACTATGGGCGTAAGCTTCTTCTGTCTTTGATGTCTAGTAGAAGGACGTTACGCTCCATTTTTTTTGTTAATGGATTCTATTAACTATCGGTACTGCTTATGGTATATCATTGACTTAGCAGTTGTGCTTAAGATTTCGGCTCATGAAGTAAGAGTTCTTCTACTTCTTGGGCTTACATTAATAGTGTCGCTATTATAGATTTTTGAAGGCCGCTCATTGCGCTCAGCCATCCACATTCATGAATTTTATTTCAGAAATATCGAGTCCATTTCTGGAGGCCTCTATTGTTAGGTCTATTATCTACTGCTCAGAATGTCATTCACTTAACAGTTGCTACTATAGCTAGGTAGGCTGTCTGTTTCGGCAGTGTCTCCGTTCGGCTGCCCTCTTCGCTCTGGGCTATTTGACCCAGGGCAAGAAAAAGGGGGGGGGGGGGGGGGGGAGGGTGTTCCCTTGGGTCACCTGTTTTACTATGAAAACAAGGGGATACCTCCTCCGGAGTTAGTAATTCTGAGCTGTTATTGGGATGGTTGTTTAGTGAGAAGTTTAGGTTTTTAAAATTCATTCAAGTCTTAGTTTTTAAAGTATAGCTTTTGAATATTGCATATGTCAACGGACATGATTATGCAATCCTCAGACACTTTTAGGAGTATAAGAGTCTCTGTTCTCTAGACTTACTTTATTTATTGGCTTACTTTAAAAATTATTAGTATAAGGATTATATTGGATATTAATAGAGTACATGGATGTATGAAGCTCAATTTTGGAAGGTGTTGTATCTTTCTAATTTATCATAAATAAGAAAGATACATGTAAGGCCTATTACTTCTTTTTCCCTACAGGGGATGACTCTATTTTATTTTATTGAGCGTATTCCATTTTGCTCTATGTCCTTGGCCCTCCAGCCTTTTTACTATTCAGCTATGTCTGGGTCATTGGTACAGTATAAAAATGTTAAAAAATTTATAGTAATTTATATATTTTTTATACTTACCAATGACCCAGACGGGGATGGCCCTCCCAGGAGTTGGGAACTCTTGCCTCCCCGCTGTGTACATAGCGCTTACCAGGCACTGGTTATTAGAATGATTAATGGCGCCAATTTCGGAACGTCCTTGACACTGCGCATGCGCAGTAGGGGCGAAGTGTGGAGGGCCTTTCAGGACATGTTTTCTTTTGTTTTAGATGCAAATTTTGGGGATTGGGGGGCAAAATTTGTGTTTGGCACTATATTTTAAGAGTTAGCACCAGCTATGTCTGGGTCATTGGTAAGTATAAAAAATATATAAATTACTATAAATTTTTTAACTTTCTAACGATAAAAGTTGTTCCACTGGAACCACCTGGGGCCAAATCAAAATTTCGAAACCGTCATGCACAACTATAGATGTTACCTGAACACATTAGCATAGTTTAAACGTTTCAAATTAAATACCCTAGGAGCCTTTCGATGAAAACAGATTTTCTAACGATAAAAGTGGTTCCACTGGAACCAATTGGGGCAAAATCAAAATTCCGAAACCTTTATGCACATCTAGAGATGTTACCTGAACACATTAGCATGGTTTAAACGTTTCGAAGTAAATACCCTAGGAGCCTTTCGATGAAAACTGATTTTCTAACGATAAAAGTGGTTCCACTGGTACCACTGGGGGCAAAATCAAAATTCTGAAACCTTCATGCACAACTAGAGATGTTACCTGAACACATTAGCATAGTTTAAAGATTTCAAATTAAATACCCTAGGAGCCTTTCGAAGAAAACTGATATTTTTTTACTGTATCAATAACCCAGACTTAGCTGGTGCTAACTCTTTAAATTTCAGGGCCAAACACAAATTTTGCCCCCCCCCCCCCCCCTTCCCCCCCAATCCCCAAAATTTGCATCAAAATCCCAAAATAGATGTCCTATGTGTTCCTCCATACTTTTGTCCACTGCGCATGCGCAGTGTCAAGGAAGTACCAAAATTGGCACCAAATATTCATTCTTTCTTTGGCCCTTCAATAAGTAACATCTCACTGATATCTGTGCTTATAATCTCAGTTAAAATGATGCCAGACACGAAATCATGAAAGAAATGGTGGATCTAAGGATGAAATAAGAGGATGAGAGGAAGAAACAGGGGAAGGATGTGTTCAGGGCTGTAACTTATAAATTTTTATACTGTACCAATGACCCAGACATAGCTGGTGCTAGCTCTTAAAATCTAGGGCCAAACACAAATTTTGCCCCCAATCCCCAAAATTTGCATCTAAAACCAAAAGAAATCATGTCCTGAAGGACCTCCATACTTTGCCCCTACTGCGCATGCGCAGTGTCAAGGACATTCCGAAATTGGCGCCAATTACCATTCTTTGTTTGGCCCTTCATCAGTCAACATCTCACTGATCTTTGTGCTTGTAAATCTCAGTTTAAAGGATGCCAGACACATAATTATTGGAGAAATGGTGATTCTAAGGAGGATATAGAAGGAGGAGAGGAAAAAGGAGTGACAGAAAATAATCAGGGCTGTAACTTAAAATTTTTTAATGAAATTATGTTAAGTTGCCTATTTTCGAGGCATGGGCCTGTTGTTGTCATTCTTGCTATAAAGTTGCACTGCTTATTCAGTGTTTCCTCTCCCCTGGTCTTCTAAGTCCCCCCTTGCTATTCTCCCATGCTTTTGGCATATTTTTGAGAAAGATCATTTCTAAATTCTCTTGGGAGAATTAGCTTGGTTACAGAATGAATTCTGTTATTTTCCCCATGTTTACGTTTTCACCCATGGGTGTTTAAACGTTGTGTTCTGCATCTACCATCTGATGTTCTGCAGATTCTCCCCTGGGAGTCTCTGTTTTGCATCAGATAGTGTGTAATTTTGATAACTGGTTTCGGGCCAGTATTGTCAGTGCCTGGAGTCATGTTTTCTGGTGTTTTTACACTGTTTGTTTACATTGGCAACAGTCTCTTTTGAGGGGGGCTGTTTGCCTTTGGAGTAGTTTATCTCACTATAAGATGCATTATTATTATCCGTAAGTGTTGCATTAATTATTTAATATAATTTTAAAATTTTTGACCCCACTTAGCCTTGGGATCCATTGGGGCTCAACGTTACTTTTCAGAAACTTGGGCTTCGCTGAAAAAATATTTTTCAAAAATTATTTTGATTTTCAATTGTTTTTTCAATATTAATGGATCATGTTATTATGTATCTTTGTGTTTAGGGGTTTGTGCGAGTACTAGGACTTGTTATTGACTTTTCACAATGAAAGGATTTTGTTCAAATTGTAATAGGAAGAAATCTTCCTCTGACTTTCATGATCATTGTATTAATTGTAGTCAGTGTACTCGCACTAACTCCTGTTCAATATGTCAATATTGGGATGACAAACATTGGAAACGTGTGTCACGGTATGTTGTTAGTGGAGAGAGGGCTATGCCGGCCCTTTCTCCACAGGGTCACTCTACTCTATCAGTTTCTATTTCAGAGGAACAAGAACAGGGTGATGTTTCCATGTTATCTTCCGCAAGTGCGCTTCCGTCGTCACAATTAAATGCAGAGCTAGCGGCAAAAGTGCTCATGGAGATACGACAGTTGCCTAAGAGGTCCCTAGTAGAATCGACGGCGCTGTTGTCCGCTAGCTCGCCCGATGTAGCATCCATTCACCGAATGGTTCGGCAGCCGGGTTCGTCCGATGCGGTCCAGGAGGAAATGTTGGGTGATGAGAGCACTATAAACATTCAAGGTGCACACCCAGTGACGACGGATAGTAGGAGAGATCGGAGGAAGCCTTCTAGTCCGGTTCCTAGCTCGTCCAGGTCCAGCCGGGCCGCGAGCGAGAGAGGCCCCTCTCTCGTACAACAACATCTGGGACCAGATGTTGTGGTACAAAATGTGTCGCAAGCGGTGCACACGTCCGTTGCTCGGGACGCTCCGTTGTATAGGCAGTCCACTGAGACTGCTCAGGCTTCTTCTTCCTCTCACCAGCGCACACGACCGCACCTTGGCTACGTGACCGGCGATATTCTACCAGCTTCGCCGATCAGGGATTCTTCGGCGACCAGGTCACGCCATCCGGTAGCCAGGGACACGAGGCCGGTTGACTCCGGACGTTCGCATAGGAAGAGTATGCGGGAGTCACTAGATGCGGAGCTGCCCTCGGCGAAGCAGCGAAAGACTGCGCCTCCGCAGGCCTCGGTATCGGGCGTGCTTGCTCAAATAGCACAACTTATCGCAGCATCCCAGCAACCGACAGAAACGGTGTCGGATCGGGAATTATCCGACGGCGCTGGGTCGGTACGCTCCGCCGAAGCATCGGGTGCGGACGACCGGGAGCATCATGAGGTCCGACCGGATGGTGAAAGGGATACGGATGACTTGGAGCTATCCCTTTCGGAACAACATAAAGCTGCCATGGACTTCATCCGGCACTTTCTTCCGACTGCTGCGGTACCGGACAAGAGAATTATAGCGTCATTGGACACTGATTTCTTCGAGCGGTTCAGGGACATCGCTCCTGAGTTTCCGTCTCAGTCCAATAATGTCACAAGGACATTTGAATTATTGAACGACGCTAT
The DNA here is from genome assembly GCA_031216915.1 of Pictodentalium vernedei. Lineage (NCBI taxonomy): Eukaryota > Metazoa > Mollusca > Scaphopoda > Dentaliida > Dentaliidae > Pictodentalium > Pictodentalium vernedei. Next base: position 267,915,914 of record CM062293.1, read on the forward strand.
ATTCAAGCTTGCTTCCAAAACAGGAAAAGCGGGTTTCTTGTCCGCCAATGCTCTTAACCTGCCTTTCATTAATGCAAGGAATAAATTCGATACGGCAGGACAGGGTATCCCGAGAGTTCCTCTGCGTATGGACGACGAGGCGGAAGACTTAGAATTATCATTACCGGCGTCTACGTCTATCCCAACCGCGGTGTTGGATACGACTATTTCGTCTAACAGAGCCAGTTTAGACGCTTTATCTTGCACAGACCACCTTACAAAGGCGTTATCACTGCGTCTTCAAGGGAAAGAATTCCAGGATATTCAATCCTCTTTAAGACTTCTTTCAAGGGCAGTAGCTTATTCCACGTATAGCTCCGCCCTTTCAGTGGCAAACCTGGAGTTGGTTAGACGTGACGCAGCCCTAGCTACATCCACACTCGTGGATAGTAAGGTGAAGAACTCTCTCAGAGTCGCTTCGGTCTCCGGAGAACTTCTCTTCGACGGCAAGCTTTCTGCAATTTACGATAAAATTACTAAGAAAGCTTCGGATTCTCTGCTGTTTAAATCCGCTTCTAAGAAGTCGGACACGGCAGATAAGAGTAAGACAGGCACTTCTGGGTCTAATGCGCCCAAGAGAGGTTCCTATAGAGGTTCCGGTGCGTCCTCTTGGTCTTATTCAAGAGACCGTCAAGGCAGCGACTCACGTGCGGGACGTCCTTGGGGCCGGGACAATCGGTCGGATGCCCCGAGGTCGATGGGACGAGGTGCGGGTCATGGAGGACGTGGTTTCTCCTTCCGCAGGCCTCGCAGGTCCAGGAGGTGATGGCTTCAACCTCTATCACGTTCCGGTTGGCGGAAGGTTGTCGAGTTTTTCAGAAGAGTGGGCGTCGATTACGGACGACCCTTGGGTGAGAGGGGTGATTTCGGAAGGTCTAAGAATATCCTTCAAACGAAAGCCTCCATTAACTCGAAGTCCAAAATGGACTCGACTTCCCTCAAATCCGCAGAAAAGAGACGCTCTGTTATCAGAGGTGCAGTCTCTTTTAATGAAGAATGCGGTAGAGGTCGTAGAAAACCAGGAAACACCGGGATTCTACAGCCATCTGTTTCTGGTTCCGAAACCAGACGGCTCGTTCCATCCAGTGATAGATTTGAGCCGGATAAACAAGCTGATCGTCGCTCCAAAGTTTTATATGGAGACGATTTGATCGGTCAGAGCGAGTATTCGGGTGAACGATTATGCTACAAGCATAGATCTCAATGATGCATACTTTCATGTCATGGTACATCCGACATTCAGAAAGTATCTACGCTTCGCAGTCCTAGGAGTGGTGTATCAATTCCGGGCGATGTGCTTCGGATTGAACCTAGCACCCTGGGCTTTCACTCGGGTAATGAACTTGGTAATGATGTATTTCCAAGCTCATTCGTCTGCGGTAACGTCGGCCTACCTGGACGACATTCTTCAGAGGTACGGCAACGAGTTAACGCTTCAGAACGATGTGCAGAATCTGTTTCTATTGCTCCGACGTCTCGGTTTTATAATAAACGAGGAGAAGTCGGATCTGGTGCCGTCCAAGTCATTCACACATCTGGGAATGAGCTTCGAGACGCACAACAATCTTGTTCGTCTGCCATTAACCAGAGCAAAATTAGTCAGTTGTTACGCTCGCAATTGTCTTCACGCAGACAAAGTCACAGCGAGGGAGTTCATGAGACTGATAGGTCTGTGCGGAGCCGCTGCGGATCTCATTCCGATGGGGCGGTTACGCACTCGTCCTCTCCAAATTTTCTTGACTCAGAATTGGAGTGTGAAAATTCATTCGCTCGACATAGACGTTCTCTTGTCAGATCAAGTGAAACGAGAGATTCAGACTTTTTTGGGCAAACATTCAGTGGTTAACTCAGGGAGTTCCGCTGCAGTTGCCGGATCCGAGTTTTACGATTATGACGGATGCCAGTCAAACAGGTTGGGGTGCATCATTGATCCCAACGGATTCGAGATGCCAGGGTCTTTGGGATCCGCAATTCCTAGGCAAGCACTTAAACATCAAGGAAATGATGTCAATTTGGCTTGCGTTACGTCATTGGATGGACGTTATTCACAATGCTCATGTCCAAATCCTGTCCGACAATACGACAGTAGTGGCGTATATACGGAACCAGGGAGGCACTCATTCAGTTCCGTTATTCAATCTAACGGAAAGAATCCTTCTATTTGCTCTAGAACATCAAGTTCTACTTTCGGTCCGTCATATACCGGGTCGTCTGAATGTACTAGCAGACTCCCTTTCACGAAAGGGTCGCTTGTTGCCGTCGGAGTGGACTCTCAACAAACAAGTATTCAATCAGATTTGCTACCAATGGGAACGGCCAATGATAGACTTATTTGCGACACATCTCAACAATCAGTTGCAGACGTTGCAGATCCAAGAGCATTTGCAGTAGACGCTCTGTCGATCCCTTGGGACGGAATGATAGGATATGCGTATCCTCCAACGCCGTTGATTCGGCAAGTATTGCTAAAAATAAAACAATCTCAATGCAAGATTCTGTTGGTAGCATCTCTGTCTCCACAGAGACCGTGGATAAATCTACTCAGGTGTCTGTTGTGGGACCTACTGCGAAAGCTTCCTCCACGGGAGGATCTTCTTTCGCAGGGGAAACCGCGTCAACTTCATCACAACCCGCAAGGTCTCAACCTTCACGTTTTTCCGTTGTGCGGTTCTTCTTGCATGGCAAGCACTTTACAGGATGAGCAGTGGACGCGATTTCTAACTGTAGGAGGACCTCCTCTTCGCCAAACTATGCGGCTAAGTGGAAGGTTTTTCGTCGTTGGTGTAGGGATCATTCTGTTGATATTTTCGATCCCTCCATACCAGACATTGCAAACTTTCTAGTATACTTGTTTGACGAAATCAAACTGCAGCCTGTTACTATTAAGGGTTATAGGTCTATGCTATCTGATACCTATGCACATCATGATAGTTTACAAATTGGATCTAATGTCTCTTTATCTAAGTTAGTTAGAAACTTCTCGATAAACAGACCCAGAACTCTTATGTTAATTCCTAAGTGGAATTTAGCTTGGGTTCTTCTTAAACTGAAGGAAAAGCCATTTGAACCTCTTGGGACAGTAGATTTCAAATTCTTGTCTTATAAAACAGCTTTTCTCTTAGGTTTCACTTCTGCTAGAAGAGTCAGTGAGCTTCATGCACTGTCGGTGGATGATTCTCACTATCGTAGTGTCGGGAACACTATCACCTTCACTACTAATGTGGGATTTTTAGCTAAGAATCAGGCTCCTAATAAATATCCGGAACCTATTGTTATTAAGGCCCCTCTGTCTTCAGATGGGCGTAGGCCTTTACTCTGTCCTGTTACGAGTGTTACGTATTTATAAACAGAGATCTCAGTTTATCAGAAAGGGACGAAAACGTTTCTTTCTGTCTCTGATGCCTAATAGAAAGGACATTTCGGTCCATTCTATTGCTAGATGGATTCAATTAACTATCCGTACTGCTTATGAAAATTTATCTTCTTCTCAGCAGTCTGTGCTTAAGATTTCGGCTCATGAAGTAAGAGCTCTTTCTACATCTTGGGCTTACGCAAATAGTATTGCTATTACAGATTTAATGAAGGCTGCTTATTGGTCTCAGCCATCCACATTCACAAATTTTTATCTCAGAAATATTGAGTCCATTTCTGGAGACCTGCATTGTTTAGGTCCGTTATCTGTTGCTCTGAATGTCGTCCACTAAACAGTTGCAACTATAGTTATGCAGGCTTTCTGTTCCGGCAGTGACTCCGTCTGGCTGCCCTCTTCACTCTGGGCTATTTGACCCAGGGCAAGGGGAAGGGGGGGGGGGTGTTCCCTTAGGTCACCTGCTTTATAGTGAAAAGCAAGGGAATTCCTCCTCCGAAGTCAGTATTTCTGAGTCGTTTCCGGGATGGTTTTAAAGTGTAATATTAATATTAAAAATTCATTCATGTCATGTTTTTAAAGTGTAGCTCGGTGTGAAGCATTTGTATATGTCAAGTGTCAAACGGGCGTTAATATACAATCCTCGGACACTTTTAAAGAATATAAAGAGTCTCAATTCTCTGGACTAACTTTATTTATTGGCTTACTTTAAAAATAATTAGTATAAAGGGTTATACTGGATGTTAATTGAGAACATGAATGTTATTGTGCTCAATTATGAAGGGTATTGTATCTTTCTAATTTATCATAAAATAAGAAAGATACATGTAAAGCCTAATACCCCTTTTCTCCTTGAGGGGTTGACTCTATATTATATAGTTGAGCTTATTGGATTTTCCTCTATGTCCTAGGCCCTCCAGCCTTTTTACTATTCAGCTATGTCTGGGTCATTGGTACAGTATAAAAATGTTAAAAAATTTACAGTAATTTATATATTTTTTATACTTACCAATGACCCAGACGGGGATGGCCCTCCCAGGAGTTGGGAACTCATACCTCCCCGCTGAGTACATAGCACTGACCAGGCACTGCTTGCAAGAATGGTAATTGGCGCCAATTTCGGAACGTCCTTGACACTGCGCATGCGCAGTTGGGGCAAAGTATGGAGGTCCTTCAGGACATGATTTCTTTTGGTTTTAGATGCACATTTTGGGGATTGGGGGGCAAAATTTGTGTTTGGCCCTAGATTTTAAGAGTTAGCACCAGCTATGTCTGGGTCATTGGTAAGTATTAAAAATATATAAATTACTATAAATCTTTTAACTTTTTATGCAAAATTATTTCATGTTTCCTAATTTTGGGGCATGGGCCTGATGTTTTCATTCTTGCTATGAAATTTCCACTGTTTGTTCAGTGTTTCCTCTGTCCCTTTTCTTGATACCCCCCTTGCTGTTCTGCCATGCTTTTGGCATAATTCTTGTAATTTTTTTTACTGAAATTTCTTGGGAGGTTTTGGCATAGTAACAGAATGTTTATTCTGTTTTTCCCCATGGTTACGTCCTCACCCTAGGGGTGGTTAGGCATTTTGGTCATGCATCTACCATCTGATGTACTGCAGTTTCTTCTGTGGAAGTTTCTGTTTTACATCGGATAGTGTTTAAATTGGTTACTGATTTTGGGCCATATTTTCAGTGCCTGTTTCCGGTTTTTATTCACTTTTGTTTATGTTGACAACGGTTACTTCTGACAGTGATTCCTTGTCTTCTATTAGGTTCTGTTCATAGCCAGATACGTTAATATTGTCCGTAAGTGTAGCATTAATTTTTAGATATGTTTTAAAATTTTTGTCCACACTTAGGCTTTTTTGGGATCCATTTGGGCTCATCGTGCCCTTTGGGAACTTGGGCTCATCTTGAAATTTTTTCGAAAAAAATTTTCTTTTGAATTATTTTTCAAAATTTTTTGTAATGGATTATATTATTATGTATCTTTGTTTTTCAAGGGTTAGTGCGAGTTCAAATATGAAAGAATATTGTTCAAATTGTAAATCAAGGAAGTCTTCCTCTGATTCTCATGTTCATTGTATTTGCTGTAGGTAGTGTACTCGCACTAATTTTTGCTCAGTGTGTGCCAATTGGGATGACAAACGTTGGAGACGTGTGTCACGGTATATTGTTAGTGGTGAGAGGTCCATGCCGGTCCTCTCGCCACAGGGTCACTCTAGTTTTTCAGTCTCTTTTTCAGAGGAACAAGAACAGGGTGATGTTTCCGTGATGTCTTCAAGAAGTGTGCTTCCATCGTTGCAATTAAGTGAAGAGCTAGCGGCAAAAGTGCTCAACGAAATTCGACAAGTGCCTAGATCCCTAGTAGGATCAACGTCCTTGTCGCCCGCTAGCTCGCCAGGTGAAGCAATCCCTCGAGAAATGGGTGTTGTGATGCCGGGTTCATCCATTGCAGTCCAGGAGAGGAGATCAGGTGTTACAAGCACTATAAACTTGGATCGTGCACACCCGGCGACGACGGATCGGAGGATGGAACGGAGGAAGCCAGTCAGTCCGGTAGCTAGCTCATCCAGGTCTAATCAGACCGCGAATGAGAGAGGTCTCTCTCTCTTACAGCAACATCTGGGCCCAGATGTTGTTGTACGTAACGTTCGTCAGTCGGAGCAAACATCCACTCCTCCTGCTCGGGACGCTCCGTCGCATAGACAGTCCAGCGTGGCTAGTCTACTGGCTTCCTCATCCACACGTCAGCACACACGACTGCACCTTGGCTACGTGACCGCAGATAACCAGCCTGCTTCGCTGACCAGGGATTCCACGTCAACCAGGTCACGCCATCTGGTAGCCAAGGACATGAGGCCTTACCAGTCTGGACGTTCGCATAAGAGAAGTATGCAGGAATTACCGTCCCAGGAGCTTCCAGCGGCTAAACTACGTAACACTGCGGAATAAGAATATTGCACCTGAGTTTCCAACCCAGTCCAGAAATGTCAAGTGGACATTTGAACTTCTTAATGACGCTATATTCAAGCTAGCCTCTAAGACTGGCAAATCCAGTTTCTTATCGCCTCATGCTCTACATCTGCCGTTCATCAACAGTAGAAATAGATTTGAAACAGCAGGAGAGGGTGTGCCGAGAGTTCCTCTGCATTTAGACGACCAGGCATAAGACTTGGAGTTGTCATTGCCGGCGTCTATGTCAATGCTCTCCAGTATGTTGGAGACGACAATCGCGTCTAGCAGAGCCAGTTTAGACGCCTTATCTTTCGCAGATCACCTCACCAGAGCGTTATCACTACATCTAGATGGAAAAGAATTCCAAGAGGTTTAAACTTCCTTGAGAGTTCTTTTGAGGGCCATAGCATTTTCCAGGTATAACTCCGCCCTTTCAGTGGCAAATTTGGAGTTAGTTAGACGTGATGCTGCCCTGGCTTCATCCACAAGAGTGGATACTATGGTGAAAAACTCTCTTCGAGTCGCTCCGGTTTCAGGAGAGCTTCTCTTCGATGGTAAGCTTTCGCTAATCTATGATCAGATTAAGAAAGCTTCGGACTCTCTGCTTTTTAAGTCCGCTTCGAAAAAAACGGACTCAGCAGAGAGGAGTAAGGCGGGGACTTCTGGGGCGAGTATGTCCAAGGGAAGTTCCTATAGAGGATCTAAGAAAGCCTCTACATCTTACTATAGAGACCGTAGCGGTCAGAGTAGCGACTCAGGTAGGGGTTGTAATGCTGGCCGAGACAACCGGTCAGATGCCCCTAGGTCGACTGGTCGAGGTGCAGGTCGGGAGGACGAAGTTTCTCCTCCCGCAAGCCTCGCAGATCCAGGAGGTGATGGTCAAAACCTCTATTGTGCTCCAGTGGGTGGAAGGCTGTCAAGATTCTAAACCAATTGGTTGTCAATTACAGACGACCCATGGGTGCAAGGGGTTATTTTAGAAGGTCTAAAACTGTCCTTCAAGGAAAAACCTCTGTTAACACGAAGTCCACGTTGGACTCAGCTTCCGACAAACCTTCAGAAGAGAGATTTGCTTCTATCAGAAGTCTAATCTCTTATGGAGAAGAACGCATTAGAGGTAATAGAAAACCAGGAATCTCCAGGTTTCTACAGTCACCTGTTCCTGGTTCCTAAACCAGAGGCCTCGTTCCGTTCAGTTATAGATCTAAGCTGGATAAACAATCTGGTCGTGGCTCCGAAATTTTATACCATCCGATCGGTCAGAGCGAGCATTCGAGTGAACGATTATGCTGCGAGCATAGATCTCAAGGATGCGTACTTTCATGTCATGGTACATCCGGCGTTCAGAAAGTACCTTCGCTTTGCTGTCCTAGGGGTTGTTTATCAGTTCCGAGCAATGTGCTTCGGTCTGAATCTAGCGCCCTGGGCCTTCACTCGATTAATGAACTCGGTAATGACTCATTTCCGAGCTCATTCGTCTGCGGTAACATCGGCCTATTTGGACGACATTCTTCAGAGGTACGGCAACAGGTTAACGCTTCATAACGATGTTCAGAGTCTGCTTCAACTGCTCCGACGTCTCGGTTTCATAGTAAACGAAAAGAAGTCGGATCTAGTTCCGTCCAAGTCATTCATCCACTTGGGAATGAGATTTGAGACTCACAACAATCTGGTTCATCTGCCATTACCCAGAGCAAAATTAGTCAGTTGTTACGCTCGCTTTTGTCTTTACTCAGATGTAGTAACAGCGAGAGAATTCATACGACTGATAGGTTTGTGCAGTGCCGCCGCGGATCTTATTCCGATGGGGCGACTATGCACTCGTCCACTCCAAATATTTTTCATTGGAGTGTGAAGATTCATCCGCTCGAAACGAACATCGTCTTGTCAAAACAAGTAAAACAAGAGATTCAGACTTGGGCAGATATTTAGTGGTTAACACAGGGAGTGCCACTGCAACTGCCGGATCCGATTTTTACGATTATGACGGATGCGAGTCAAAACAGGTTGGGGCGCAACTTTGAGCCCAACAGATTCGAGGTGTCAGGGTCTTTGGGATCTGCAGTTCCTAAACAAGCACATAAACATCAAAGAGATGATGTCAATTTGGCTTGCGCTACGTCATTGGATGAACATTATTCAGAATTCACATGTTCAAATTCTGTCCGACAATTCGACAGTAGTAGCGTATATTCGGAACCTGGGAGGCACTCATTCCATTCCGTTGTTCAATTTAACGGAAAGAATCCTTCTGTTTGTCCTAGAGCATCAGGTTCTTCTGTTGGCCCGTCATATTCCAGGTCGTTTTAACATTCTAGCGGACTCCTTTTCTCGGAAAGGTTGTATGTTGCCATCAGAATGGACTCTCAACAAACGATTATTCAATCAGATTTGCTACCAATGGGATCGTCCTATCATAGACTTGTTTACGATGCATCTCAACAATCAGTTGCAGATGTATGTGTCGCCTTGCCCAGATCCTCGAGCGTTCGCAGTAGACACTCTCTCGATCTCTTGGGACGGAATGATAGGATACGCGTATCCTCCAGCTCCGTTGATTTAACAGATATTGCTAAAAATCAAGCAATCTCACTGCAAGATTCTGTTGGTAGCATCTCTGTCACCCCAGAGACCATGGATAAATCTACTCAGGTGTCTGTTATGGGACATTCCTCGGAAGCTTCCTCCATTGGAGGACTTTCTTTCGCAGGGGAAATAGCGCACACTGCATCACAACCCCAAGGTCTCAACCTTCATGTATTTCCATTGTGCGGTCCTTCTTGCACGGCAAGCATTTTACAGGATGAGCAGTGGACGCAATTTCTAACTGTAGGAGGACCTCCTCTTCACTAAATTATGCTGCTAAGTGGAAGGTTTTCTCTCTGTGTGGGGATCATTTTAGTGATGTTTATGATCCCTCCATTGCAGACATTTCTAATTTTTTGGTCTACTTGTTTGACGAGATCAAACTGCAGCCAATAACTATTAAGGGTTATAGGTCTATGCTATCGGATACTTATGCTCATCATGATAGCTTACAAATTGGATCTAATGTCTCTTTATCTAAGTTAGTTAAAAACTTTTCGATAAATAGACCTAGAACCCTTAGGTTAATTCATAAGTGGAATTTAGCTTGGGTTCTTCTGAAGCTAAAAGAAGCGCCATTTAAACCCCTTGACACAGTAGATTTAAAATACTTATCTTATAAGACAGCTTTTCTCTTAGCCTTCTCTTCTGCTAGAAGAGTTAGCGAGTTTCATGCACTATCTGTTGATGATTCTCACTATCGTAGTGTTGGTAACACTATTACTTTGACTACTAATGTTGGATTTTTGGCTATGAATCAGACTCCTAATAAGTACTCTGAACCTGTTGTTATTAAGGCTCTTCTGTCTTCAGACGGTCATAGGCCTTTGCTATGTCCAGTTAGAGCTATGCATATTTACAAACGTAGATCTGAGTTTATCAGAAAGGGACGTAAACGTTTCTTTCTGCCTCTGCTGCCTAATAGAAGGGACATTACGGTCCATTCTATTTCAAGGGTGGATTCAATTAACTATTCGTATAGCTTATGAAAAATTATCTTCTACTCAGCAGTCTGTGCTTAAGATTTCGGCGCATGAAGTGAGGGCGCTGTCTACATGTTGGGCTTATGCAAATAGTATTGCTATTACCGATTTGATGAAGGCTGCATGCTGGTCTCAGCCTTCTACATTTACAAATTTTGACCTTAGAAATATTGAGTCTATTTCTGGCGACCTGCGTTGTTTAGGTCCGTTATCTGTTGCTCAGAATGTCGTCCACTAAACAGCTGCAACTATAGTTATGCAGGCTTTCTGTTCCAGCAGTGACTCTGTCCTGCTGCCCTCTTCGTTCTGGGGTGATTAACCCAGAGCAAGGGGAAGGGAGGGGGGGGGGGGGGGGGGGGGGGGTATGGTGTTCCTTTTTTTCACCTGCTTTATAGTGAAAAGCAAGGGAATACCTCCTCTGGAGCCAGTAATTCCGAGTCAGTGTTGGGATGATTTTAAAGTGTAAAACTAATGTCTATCTCATTTTGTAATATTTTTTAAAGTGTAGCTCGGTGTGAAGCATTTGTATATGTCACGTGTCATACGAGCGTTAATATACAATCCTGGGACTCTTTTAAATGAGTATAAAGAGTCTCATTCTCTGGACTATCTTTATTTATTGGCTTTCCTTTAAAAAATTAGTATAATGGGTTATACTGGATGTTAATAGAGATCATTGATGTTATTGTGCTCAATTACGGAATGGTATTATGTCTTTCTTTTTTGGTATGAACAAGAAAGATACATGTAAATCCTGTTTCTCCTTGAGGGGATAATTCTGTTTACATGTAATTGAGCTTATTGGATTTTCCTTTATGTCTTAGGCCCTCCAGGCTTTTTTCTATTCAGCTAAGTCTGGGTCATTGTTACAGTATAAAATGTTAAAAAATTTATAGTAATTTATATATTTTTTATACTTACCAATGACCCAGACGGGGATGGCCCTCCCATGAGTTGGGAACTCATACCTCCCCACTGATTACATAACACTTACCAGGCACTGGTTGTGAGAATGAAGATTTGGCGCCAATTTCGGTACTTCCTTGACACTGCGCATGCGCAGTGGACAAAAGTATGGAGGACCACATAGGACATGCATTTTTTGTATTTTGATTCAAATTTTGGGTATTGAGGAGGGGGGGGGGGGGGGGGGCAAAATTTGTGTCTGACCCTGAAATTTAAGGAGTTAGCACCAGCTAAGTCTGGGTCATTGGTAAGTATAAAAAATATATAAATTACTATAAATTTTTTAACTTTCCAATGATAAAAGTGGTTCCACTGGAACCACCTGGGGCCAAATCAAAATTCCGAAACCTTCATGCACATCTAGACATGTTACCTGAAAACCTTAGCATAGTTTTAACGTTTCGAATAAATACCCTAAGAGCCTTTCGATGAAAACTGATTTTCTAACGATAAAAGTGGTTCCACTGGAACCACCTGGGGCCAAATCAAAATTCCAAAACCTTCATGCACATCTAGAGATGTTACCTGAACACATTAGCATAGTTTAAACGTTTCAAATTAAATACCCTAGGAGCCTTTCGATGAAAACAGATTTTCTAACGATAAAAGTGGTTCCACTGGAACCAATTGGGGCCAAATTAAAATTTCGAAACTTTCATGCACATCTAGAGGTGTTACCTGAACACATTAGCATAGTTTGAGCGTTACAAATTAAATACCCAAGGATCCTTTCGATGAAAACTGATTTTCTAACGATAAAAGTTGTTCCACTGGAACCAATGGGGGCAAAATAAAAATTCCAAAAGCTTTATGCACATCTAGAGATGTTACCTGAACACATTAGCATAGTTTAAACGTTTTGAATTAAATACCATAGGAGCCTTTTGATGAAAACAGATTTTCTAACGATAAAAGTGGTTCCACTGGAACAACCTGGGGCCAAATCAAAATTTCGAAACCTTCATGCACATCTAGAGATGTTACCTGAACGCATTAGCATAGTTTTAGCATTTCGAATTAAATACCCTAGGAGCCTTTCGATGAAAACTGATTTTCTAACGATAAAAGTGGTTCCACTTGAACCACCTAGGGCCAAATCAAAATTCTGAAACCTTCATGCACATCTAGATTTGCTACCTGAACACATTAGCATTGTTTAAACGTTTCGAATTGAATACTCTAGGAGCCTTTCAGGGTGTGACGTACGGGTGGACGGTTGGACATATGGACGGACGTAGAGACAGAGATCACGACTATATCCCCGCATTTTTGAAAATGCAGGGATAAAAAATACTATTTCTCATAAAATTTCAGCAAAACCATATCATTTGACTCCTCTTTGGGATAATCTCGTCGAGCTCATTCAAATGAGGGGATCACAGCATATGGTTTTTAGCTCACCTGACTTTCAGTCAGGAGAACTGCAGTGATCACTCACCGTCCGTCGTCCGTGAACATGGTGTTTGCATCTTCTCCTCCCAAACTGCTGAACCAATTTAATTGATATTTGAGATAATAGTTTGTTATGACATCGCAATTTGATTTTGTTCAAATCAAGTTGCCTCGCCTCTTGGTAGGGCCACTCCCAAAAAGTGTGCCTAAATCTTAAAAAATCTTCTTCTCATGAACTAGCTTTAGCAGAGACTTGATATTAGGTGTGCAGCTTCCTTTTGATGTGTAGACTCAGATTTGTTCAAGTGAAGTTTGTGGGGCTCTATTTGCCGTCGTTATGGGAGGGGCAAGAATTTTGGCCCCTCCCGAAATCTCTATATTTTTATACTGTACCAATGACCCAGACTTAGCTGGTGCTAACTCTAACAAAACCAGGGCCAAACACAAATTTTGCCCCCCAATCCCCAAAATTTGCATCCAAAACAAAAAGAAATCATGTCCTAAGGACCTCCATACTACGCCTCTACTGCGCATGCGCAGTGACGCAGTCGTCCCGAAATTGGCGCCAATTATCATTCTCTGTTTGTCCCTTCATCAGTCAACATCTCACTGATCTTTGTGCTTGTAAATCTCAGTTTAAAGGATGCCAGACACGTAATTTTTGGAGAAAATGTGATTCTAAGGAGGATAGAAGGAGGAGAGGAAAAAGAAGTGGCAAAAAATAATCAGGGCTGTACTTAAAATTTTTTGATGAAATTATGTTAAGTTGCCTATTTTCGAGGCATGGGCCTCTTGTTGTCATTCTTGCTAATTGTTGCACTGCTTATTCAGTGTTTCCTCTCCCCTAGCCTCCCCTGGCAATTCTCCCATGCTTTTGGCATATTTTTGAGAAATTTCATTTCTAAAATTTCCTGGGAGAGTTGCTTGGTTACAGAATGTTTTCTGTTATTTTCCCCATTGTTACGTTTTCACCCATGGGTGTATAACGTTTGTGTTCTGCATCTTCCATCTGATGTTCTACAGATTCTCCCCTGGGAGTCTCTGTTTTGCATCATATAGAGTGTAATTGATGACTGATTCCGGGCCAGTTTTTTCAGTGCCTGGAGTCATGTTTTCTAGTGTGTTTACACTGTTTGTTTTCATTGGCAACAGCCTTTTTTGAGGGGGGCTGTTTGCCTTTGTGGTAGTTTATCTCATTATAAGATACATTTATATTATCCGAAAGTGTCTCATTAATTATTTTATATAAATTTAAAATTTTTGACCACACTTTGCCATCGGATCCATCGGGGCTCAATGTTACTTTTCAGCAACTTGGGCTTCTCTGAAAAAATATTTTTTCAAAATTATTTTGTTTTGCAATTGTTTTTTCATTTATTAATGGATCATGTTATTATGTATCTTTGTGTCAGGGGTTTTTGCGAGTAACTAGGACTTGTTGTTGTTCTTTCACAATGAAGGGACATTGTTCAAATTGTAATAGGAAGAAATCTTCCTCTGACTTTCATGATCATTGTATTAATTGTAGTCAGTGTTCTCGCATTAATCCCTGTCCTATATGTGAACATTGGGATGAGAAACATTGGAAACGTGTGTCACGATATGTTGTTTCTGGAGAAAGCGCGATGCCGGCTCTTTCTCCGCAAGGTCACTCTACTCTCTCAGTTTCTATTTCAGAGGAACCAGAACAGGGTGATGTTTCCATGTTATCTTCTTCAAGTGTGCGTCCGTCGTCACAAATGAATTCAGAGTTAGCGGCAAAAGTGCTCATGGAGATTAGACAAATGTCGTCCGCTAGCTCGCCCGGTGTAGCGTCCATTCACCGAATGGATCGGCAGCCGGGTTCGTCCGATGCGGTCCAAGAGGAAATTTTGGGTGATGCGAGCACTATAAACATAATAGATGTACACCCAGTGACGGCGGATAGTAAGCGAGAACGGAGGAAGCCTTTTAGTCCGGTTCATAGCTCGTCCAGGTCCAGCCGGGCCGTGAGCGAGAGAGGTCCCTCTCTCGTACAACAACATCTGGGACCAGATGTTGTGGTACAAAATGCGTCTTTAGCGGAGCATACGTCCGTCGCTCGGGACGCTCCGTTGTATAAGCAGTCCGCAGAGACTGTTAAGGCTTCCTCTTCTCATCAGCGCACACGACCGCACCTTGGCTGCGTGACCGCCGATATATTACCAGCTTCGCCGATGAAGGATTCTTCGTCGACCAGGTCACACCATCCGGCAGCCAGGGATTCGAGACCGATGGACTCCGAACGTTCGCATAGGAAAAGTATGCGGGAGCCATCTGATGCGGAGCTGCCCTCGGCGAAGCAGCGAAAGACTGCGCCTCCGCAGGTCTCGACGCCGGACATTCTTGTGCAGATAGCACAGCTTATCGCAGCATCCCAGCAGCCGACAGAAACGGTGTCGGATCGAGAATTATCCGAAGGCGCTGGGTCGGTACGTTCCGCCGAAGCATCGGGGGCGGACGACCGGGAACATCGTGAGGTCCGACCGGATGGTGAAAGGGATACGGATGACTTGGAGCTATCCCTTTCGGAACAACATAAAGCTGCCGTGGACTTCATCCGGCACTTTCTCCCTCAAGTTGTTCCGTCGGGCCAGACTGCTGCGCTTCCGGACAAGAGAATTATAGCGTCATTGGACTCTGAATTTTTTGAGCGGTTCAGGGACATCGCTCCCGAGTTTCCGTCGCAGTCCAATAATGTTGCTAGAACATTTGAATTATTGAACGACGCTATATTTAAACTTGCTTCCAGGACGGGGAAAGCAGGTTTCTTGTCCGCTAATACTCTCAACCTGCCTTTCATTAATGCAAGGAATAAATTCGATACGGCAGGACAGGGTATACCGAGAGTTCCTCTGCGTATGGACGACGAGGCGGAAGACTTAGAGCTATCATTACCGTCGTCAGCTTCTATTCCAACCGCGGTGTTGGAAACAGCTATTGCGTCTAACAGAGCCAATTTAGATGCCTTATCTTACGCAGATCACCTTACTAAGGCGTTATCACTGCGCCTTCAAGGGGAAGAGTTTCAGGATATTCAATTCTCTTTAAGACTTCTTTCAAGGGCAGTAGCTTATTCCACGTGTAACTCCGCCCTTTCAGTGGCAAATCTGGAGTTGGTTAGACGTGACGCAGCCCTAGCTACATCCACACTAGTGGATTCTAAGGTGAAGAACTCTCTTAGAGTCGCTTCGGTCTCAGGAGAACTTCTCTTTGACGGCAAGCTTTCCGCTATTTATGATAAAATTAAAAAGAAAGCTAATGATTCTCTGTTGTTCAGATCGGCTCCTAAGAAGTCGGATACAGCAGACACGAATAAGACAGGCACTTCTGGGTCTAATGCGCCCAAGAGAGGTTCCTATAGAGGTTCCGGTGCGTCCTCTTGGTCTTATTCGAGAGACCGTCAGGATAGCGACTCTCGTTTGGGACGTCCTTCAGGCCGGGACAATCGGTCGGACGCCCCAAGGTCGACGAGGCGAGGTGCGGGTCGTGGAAGACGTGGTTTCTCCTACCGCAGGCCTCGCAGGTCCAGGAGGTGATGGCTTAAACCTCTATCGCGTTCCGGTTGGCGGAAGGTTGTCGAGTTTTTCACAAGAGTGGGCGTCGATTACGGACGACCCTTGGGTGAGAGGAGTGACTTCGGAAGGTCTAAAGATATCCTTCAAACGAAAGCCTCCATTAACTCGAAGTCCAAAGTGGACTCATCTTCCATCAAATCCACAGAAAAGAGACGCTCTGTTATCAGAGGTGCAGTCTCTTTTAATGAAGAACGCGGTAGAGGTCGTAGAAAACCAGGAATCTCTGGGATTCTACAGCCATCTGTTTCTGGTTCCGAAACCAGACGGCTCGTTCCGTCCAGTCATAGATTTGAGCTGGATAAACAAGCTGATCGTCGCTCCGAAGTTTTATATGGAGACGATTCGATCGGTCAGAGCGAGTATTCGGGTGAACGATTATGCAACGAGCATAGATCTCAAAGATGCGTACTTTCACGTCATGGTACATCCGACATTCCGAAAGTATCTACGCTTTGCAGTCCTGGGAGTGGTGTATCAATTCCGGGCGATGTGCTTCGGATTGAATCTAGCACCCTGGGCTTTCACTCGGGTAATGAACTCGGTAATGATCTACTTCCGAGCTCATTCGTCTGCGGTAACGTCGGCCTACCTGGACGACATTCTTCAGAGGTACGGCAACGAGTTAACGCTTCAGAACGATGTTCAGAATCTTCTTCTATTGCTCCGACGTCTCGGTTTTATAGTAAACGAGGAGAAGTCGGATCTGGTGCCGTCCAAGTCATTCACTCATCTGGGAATGAGCTTCGAGACGCACAACAATCTCGTTCGTCTGCCGTTAACCAGAGCGAAATTAGTCAGTTGTTACGCTCGCTATTGTCTGCACGCAGACAAAGTCACGGCGAGAGAATTTATGAGACTGATAGGTCTGTGCGGAGCCGCCGCGGATCTCATTCCGATGGGGTGGCTACGCACACGTCCTCTTCAAATTTTCCTGACTCAGAATTGGAGTGTGAAAATTCATTCGCTCGATGTAGACGTTCTCTTGTCAGATCAAGTGAAACAAGAGATTCAGACTTGGGCAAACATTCAGTGGTTAACTCAAGGAGTTCCGCTGCAGTTGCCGGATCCGAGTTTTACCGTTATGACGGATGCCAGTCAAACAGGTTGGGGTGCATCATTAATCCCAACGGATTCGAGATGCCAGGGTCTTTGGGATCCGCAATTCCTGTGCAAGCACATAAACATCAAGGAAATGATGTCAATTTGGCTTGCGTTACGTCACTGGATGGACATTATTCACGATGCTCATGTCCAAATCCTATCCGACAATATGACAGTAGTGGCGTATATACGGAATCAGGGAGGCACTCATTCAGTTCCGTTGTTCAATCTAACGGAAAGAATCCTTCTGTTTGCGTTAGAACATCACGTTCTTCTTTCGGTCCGTCACATACCGGGTCGTCTGAATGTGCTAGCAGACTCCCTTTCACGAAAGGGTCGCTTGTTGCCGTCGGAGTGGACTCTCAACAAACAAGTATTCAATCAGATTTGCTACCAATGGGAACGGCCAATGATAGACTTATTTGCGACACATCTCAACAATCAGTTGCAGACGTATGTGTCTTCGTGTCCGGATCCAAGAGCATTTGCAGTAGACGCTCTGTCGATCCCTTGTGACGGAATGATAGGATATGCGTATCCTCCAGCGCCGTTAATTCAACAAGTATTGCTAAACATAAAACAATCTCAATGCAAGATTCTGTTGGTAGCATCTCTGTCGCCACAGAGACCGTGGATAAATCTACTCAGGTGTCTGTTGTGGGACCTACCGCGGAAGCTTCCTCCACGAGAGGATCTTCTTTCGCAGGGGAAATCGCGCCAACTCCATCACAACCCGCAAGGTCTCAACCTTCACGTTTTTCCGTTGTGCGGTCCTTCTTGCATGGCAAGCACTTTACAGGACGAGCAGTGGACGCGATTTCTAACTGTAGGAGGACCTCCTCTTCGCTAAACTATGCGGCTAAGTGGAAGGTTTTTCGTCGTTGGTGTAGGGATCATTCTGTAGATATATTTGATCCCTCTATACCAGACATTGCAAACTTTCTAGTATACTTGTTTGACGAAATCAAACTGCAGCCTGTTACTATAAAGGGTTATAGATCTATGTTATCTGATACCTATGCACATCATGATAGTTTACAAATTGGATCTAATGTCTCTTTATCGAAGTTGGTTAGAAACTTTTCGATAAATAGACCCAGAACTCTTAGATTAATTCCTAAGTGGAATTTAGCTTGGGTTCTCCTTAAATTGAAGGAAAAGCCATTTGAACCTCTTGGGACAGTAGATTTCAAATTCTTATCTTATAAGACAGCTTTTCTCTTAGCTTTCTCTTCTGCCAGAAGAGTCAGTGAGCTTCATGCACTATCGGTGGATGATTCTCATTATCGTAGTGTTGGGAACACTATCACCTTCACTACTAATGTGGGTTTTTTAGCTAAGAATCAGGCTCCTAATAAATATCCGGAACCTATTGTTATTAAGGCTCTTCCGTCTTCAGATGGGCGTAGGCCTTTACTCTGTCCTGTTAGAGCACTACGTATCTATAAACAGAGATCTCAGTTTATCAGAAAGGGACGGAAACGTTTCTTTCTGTCTTTGATGCCTAATAGAAAGGACATTTCAGTCCATTCTATTGCTAGATGGATTCAGTTAACTATCCGTACTGCTTATGAAGATTTATCTTCTTCTCAGCAGTCTGTGCTTAAGATTTCTGCTCATGAAGTAAGAGCTCTTTCTACTTCCTGGGCTTATGCTAATAGTGTTGCTATTACAGATTTAATGAAGGCTGCTTATTGGTCTCAGCCATCCACATTTACGAATTTTTATCTCAGAAATATTGAGTCCATTTCTGGAGACCTGCATTGTTTAGGTCCGTTATCTGTTGCTCAGAATGTCGTCCACTAAACAGTTGCAACTATAGTTATGCAGGCTTTCTGTTCTGGCAGTGACTCCGTCCGGCTGCCCTCTTCGCTCTGGGCTATGTGACCCAGGGCAAGGGGAAGGGGGGGGGGGGGGGGTGTTCCCTTAGGTCACCTGCTTTATAGTGAAAAGCAAGGGAATGCCTCCTCCAATCAGTATTTCTGAGTCGCTTCCGGGATGGTTTTAAAGTGTAATATTAATGTTTAAATTCATTCATGTCTTATTTTTAAAGTGTAGCTCGGTGTGAAGCATTTGTATATGTCAAGTGTCAAACGGGCTTTAAAATACAATACTCGGACACTTTTAAATGATTATAAAGAGTCTCAATTCTCTGGACTACTTTATTTATTGGCTTGCTTTAAAAATAATTAGTATAAGGGTTATACTGGATGTTAATAGAGAACATGAATGTTATTGTGCTCAATTATTAAGGGTAGTGTATCTTTCTAATTTAATATTAAATAAGAAAGATACATGTAAAGCCTAATACTCCTTTTCTCCTTAAGGGGTTACCTCTTTACTATATAGTTGAGCTTATTGGATTTTCCTCTATGTCCTAGGCCCTCCAGCCTGTTTACTATTCAGCTAAGTCTGGGTCATTGGTACAGTATAAAAATGTTAAAAAATTTATAGTAATTTATATATTTTTTATACTTACCAATGACCCAGACGGGGATGGCCCTCCCTGGAGTTGGGAACTCTTGCCTCCCCGCTGAGTACATAGCGCTGACCAGGCACTGCCAGTAAGAATGATAATTGGCACCAATTTCGGGACGACTGCGTCACTGCGCATGCGCAGTAGAGGCGTAGTATGGAGGTCCTTAGGACATGATTTCTTTTTGTTTTGGATGCAAATTTTGGGGATTGGGGGGCAAAATTTGTGTTTGGCCCTGGTTTTGTTAGAGTTAGCACCAGCTAAGTCTGGGTCATTGGTAAGTATAAAAAATATATAAATTACTATAAATTTTTTAACTTTCCAAACCAAGAAGCAGATTTGAACCAAATTTGACATGAGGGCTTATTGGGTCATAAGTACTTAATTTATGCCCCAATTTTTTTTTCCCGGCGCCCCATGGGAACCGCAGGAGCTAAAAATAGAAAAAAATTAAAACGCCCATATCTCCAAAATTACACGGCACTGAGAATTCTTATTTGGTGTGAATCTTCCTTAGGACCAACAGAATGGAATGGTAAAAAAAAATTGCTATCAGTTTTATCATGGGGTACTTTTTGGGGACTGAATAAGTGCTGAGTCAGCATTTTTTAACACTGTGGGTAATGGGAAAAACATTTAAGACTTCTTTTCTTCCAAACCACTGCTCCAAAAGCTTTCAAATTTCACATATAACATCTTTGGAAGATTGTTTCATATGTTTATTGAAATCAATTGCCTGGGTCGATATTTGGGCTCTCTATGGGAGCCCAGATGTTTAAATTAGTGCAGTATGAGGAATATTCTTTAAAAATCTTCTTCTTCAAATCTACCAATAAGAATCTTTTGATATTTGGTATGCAGCATCCTTAGGGGGGGTGAGATTCAAGTTTGTTCAAGCCATGTCCCTGGGTTCATATTTAGGCTGAAAATTTGGGGTCCTGTTCCAGAGTCAGAAATTTTGGACCAAAATCTGGAAATGAGTTCTTTGTTTTTTTATGTGTTTCGGTCAATTTTAAGACAAAAAAAAAATTTCTTTTTACACTGAAAATTTGGGGTCCCGGTGGGACTTGGAAATTTTGGACCAAAATCCGGAAATGAGTTTTTTTGTTTTTATGTATTTTGGTCAATTTTAAGACAAAAAAAAATAATTTTTTTTACACTGAAAATTTGGGGTCCAGGTGGGACTTAAAAAATTTGGGCCAAAATCCGGAAATTAGTTTTTTGGTTTTTTATGCGTTTTGGTAAATTTTAAGAAGAAGAAAACAAATTTTTAGTCTGAAAATATTTTGTTTGGGACTTCGAAAATTTCCGAACAAAAATAAAAAAAAATCTTTTTTTTATGTGTTTATGTCAATTTAGGATACAAAAGTGCAGGAACTGAAAATAGAAGGAAAATTCTGTGAATTGTGTGGGCACAATTGCTTCATCTAGTTGGTATATGCTTTTCTTAGGAGGGGCTTATGCAGCTTATTCAAGTCGAGTCCCTGTTTTGATATTTAGACTACCATGTCAAGTGAGCGCCCTCAGGACCCCTGGGGCCTCTTGTGTTGAAATTTTTTTTTAATTTTAAAAAATGATATTTAAAATAATAAATTTTGATATCGTCTGCGATGGTAAAGGGTTAAACAGTCTTTCAGTTTTGAAAATCAGAAGTGAGCTGTACTCTGCTCACCTCCATTTGAAGTGAGACACACTGTTGTTGGACCAATTTTTGTCCCCGATGTTGGTAAAAGTTTGGAAAGAAAATCATCCTGTAATATGATTACCTAACATAGTAGTGTGCTGTTTATATTAATTAAAGGGCACATTCATGTTGATAATTAGCACAAAATGAGTCTTTTCAGTGTGTCACAAGTGGAGGATTACTGTGGGATTTCAAGTGCACGATTCATTACATTATTCATGTTTGTTTCCACATCATGGGAAGATGCTCTAAAACATTTGGTCTGCACAATCAGTTAATAACGACTGAAAATCAGTGTCAGCCAATCAAAAGCAGGGATGAAAATAGATACAATTTCATTAGTGACTTCATGTTGAATTGTGTACTAACAGTGAGTGTTACTTTGCAATTTATTCTTCCTGTTCTATTAATGAAATGTCTTTAAATTGTATTTTCAGCCAATAATACATGTTAGAATAGGCCGTCCTGTGTCACATATTGTAACCTTTAATATTTTACCCTTTCAGGAAGCATACTATTACTGCTCACTTGGTTGAACTGACAGGGGCTTGACTTTCAATAGATAAGCATTGCAGGGGTGATGGTGGACAAGAGCGATTGTGCACCTCAAAATTGAAAGACTGGCATTAAAAGACAAAATTAATTGGAAAACTCATTAAATATCAGATTTTAATGTCTAAATGGGTATTTATGGAACCCATTACTTACTTTTCCTACAAAATTAATGGTAGAAAATAGTTGTATTGATAGCTTTTTGATGACATTTTAAAGAATTTTAATGGACTGAACTTGCAGTAATGACTTTGAGGGTATTGAAAAATATGAAAATTAATTTTGTTAACAAACTTTAAATCACATGAAATAAAAAAAACAACATTAAAATTATGAATAATTTAATAGTCTTTGTCTACTAGAACAAGCAGCTGAATCATCTGAGAATTAAGAAATGAATTGATTTGCTTTACTTTGACGTGCTTGGATCGGTATGGAAAATGTTAGAACTTGTTGGTATCTGGCACATGAATAACTCTACAATAATTTGTTATACATGGAGGCGTACATCGCCCAGAAAACAAGCTCGTTTGGATTTTTAGCTCAACTTTGGCGAAGCTAAATTTGAGCTTTTGTCATGGCCCGTTGTCCGTCTGGCCATCTGTCAACCATTGGATACGGCTCAGGCTAGAGGCCGTATTTATGAACCGATCTTTACGAAACTTCTTGGGTACCTTTGTTATGACCGTGGGACGAGAACGAGTGTTTTTGGGTGCGGTCCAAAATTCAAGATGGCTGCCAGCCGCCATTTTGTACCGACGATGCAGAAATCTGTTATTTGTACAGAACTTCCATATGAATGCTCTGATTTGAATAATTTTTTGTATGAATGTTTAGTACCATGGGATACATCACATATAATACAGGTTTTTTTCTCGTGCATAAATTGTGCAAATTAGACTAATTTTGATGTTTTTTGGGGTTACTTTCAGCACTGTAAGTGCAAATGCCAATACGGCTCGGACTAGAGGCCGTATTTATGAACCGATCTTTACGAAACTTCTTGGGTACCTTTGGTATCTCCGTGGGACGAGAACGAGTGTTTTTGGGTCCGGTCCAAAATTCAAGATGGCCGATGGCAGCCATTTTGTACAAAATTAGGTGCAATCAGATTTTTGCACAGAACTTCCATATGAAAGCGCTGATTTGAATAATTTTTTGTGTGAATGTTTAGTATCATTGGATACATCACATATAATACGGGTTTTTTTCTCATGCAGAAATTATGCAAATTAGATGAACTTTGATTTTTTCAGTGCGACTTACACACAGTAAGTACACATGTCAATACGGCTCGGTCTAGAGTCTGTATTTATGAACTGATCTTCACAAAATGTCTTGGGTACCTTTGTTATCACCTTGGGATGAGAACGAGTGTTTCTGGGTGCGGTCTAAAATTCAAGATGGCTGCCAGTGGCCATTTTGTACCGAAATTAGGTCTAATAGTTTTTTGTACACAACTTCTATACAGCTCAGACTAGAGGCCATATTTATGAACCAATCTTTACGAAACTTCTTGGGTATCTTTGTTACCACCGTGGGATGAGAGCGAGTGTTTTTGGGTGTGGTCCGAAATTCAAGATGGCCACCAGCAGCCATTTTGTACCCAAATTAGTGCAATCAGTCTTTTGTACAGAACTTCTGTATGAAAGTTCTGATTTGAATAAATTTTTGTATGAATGTTTAGTAACATGGAATACATCACATATTGTAAGGGTTTTTTTTCGTGCACAAATTATGCAAATTAGATGAAGTTTGATTTATTCAGTGCTACTTACACAATGTAAGCACACATGTCAATACGGCTCAGGGTAGAGGCTGTATTTATGAACCGATCTTCACAAAACTTCTTGTGTACCTTTGTTATCACCTTGGGATGAGAATGAGTGTTTCTGGGTACGGTCCAAAATTCAAGATGGTTGCCAGTGGCCATTTTGTACCGAAATTAGGTCCAATCAGTTTTTTGTCACAAGTTCTATACAGCTCGTATTTATGAACTGATCTTCACAAAACTTCTTGGGTACTTTTGTTTTCACCTTGGGACAGGAACGAGTGTGTTTTGGGGTGCCTTTGTTATCACTGTGCTATGAGAACAAATATTTTGGGGTTCAGTCAGACCCACTCTGGGACTCAAAGATTTCTTTTCTAGTTTAGCATCTGACTGTCACACACCTTTACAATACTTTACCTATACATTTGTTACAGGCAGCGGTCAGTATTTATGTACAGACCGTTACAATACTTTATATGTACCTTTGTTATCAGGTCATTACCTAGGTGTTTGTCATTGCTGTGTCACATACTATACGTGTACATGTCTTTGTCTTGACAAGTTGAGCTACAGTGTCATTGACACTTTCATTTTCTTATATCCGAACACATTACTGGTCCAGTTGATAAATGCTACATTGAACCTGGATGCAGAACCGATCACTCATCCATCTCTCTACATTTACAGTTTGATAACTTTGTACGTGGAAACACGCTTTGGAAATTCAAATTTCATATTAAAAAGACCTAGATATGTTGAAACGATGAACGCAAAAATAAAAGAAATTTGTAATCAATATATGGCTGGGAGGGATGGGGGTAGAGATGGGGCAAACAGTGTTCCTATATTTAATATTAATGATCTGCTCTTCTTTGAGACTCTTTTAATGGAGTTAAGGGGTTCTATTATATCTTTTGCATCTGAACTGAAAAAGAAAGAAACAAAACAGAACTTAAGTTGATCAAACAGATAAGAGAAATGGAAGAAAGTCAAACAGCTGAGCTGGAGGACAGATTAGAACTTTTAAAAATAGAGTTGGAGGAAATTTGAAAACTAAAATTAGAGGGTAGTTTTATTAGGTCAAGAGCACGATAGTTAGAAAACGCTGAAAAACCCACAAAATATTTTCTAAACTTAGCAAAGAGGAATTTTGTTGATAAAACTGTACGTAAAAAGGATAATGGTGAGGTTTTGACTGGACAAAAAGAAATATTAGAAGAACTCACAAGTTTTGCGAAAGATTATACGAATATCGGGAAAGCAATTGGGGTGGTCTGAGGGACTCTAGCATCGGAAATGGAGGCAAAGGAATGAAAGAGGGCATTAGTATTAGTGGGAATAGTAGTAGTAGTATTAGCATGGATAGAAACAGATTGCACGACTATTTAGAGGAACAGAATATTTTAAATAAACTTCCAAAACTGAATGAATATACATCACATCAACTGGAGGGCGAAATAACTTATCATGAAGCACTCAGTTATCTCGAAACAATGAAAAATAACAGAAGTCTTGGGTCAGACGGCTTTACAGTAGAATTTTAAAAATTTTTTTTGATCGATCTTGGACATTACCTTGTACGGTCACTGAACTATGGCCTAAACAATAAACACTTATCTATAACACAGAAGCAAGGAGTAATAACTCTGCTTCCAAAACACGGCAGACCTAGACAATTTATAAAGAACTGGCGCCCTATCTCACTTTTAAACGTTACGTATAAAATATTATCTGGATGTCTCGCTGAAAGAATGAAACATGTTCTGCCAACAATTATTCATGAGGATCAAAATGGGTTTATGAAGAGGAGATATATAGGCGAAAATCTACGTTCAGTGTCTTATGTTTTGCATATAAGTCACGAGAAAAATATCCCAGGTCTTCCTTTCTTGATCAATTTTGAAAAAGCATTCGATTCTGTATCCTGGACATTTATCAACGAGGTACTTAAAGTCTTCCACTTTGGACCAAATTTCATCACTAATATTGGCTCATTGTATAATGATATTACGTTGTGTCTACAAGTAAATGGTAGTATTTCTAAATTTATTGGATTGGGGCGTGGCTGTAGACAAGGCGATCCAGTTTCACTGTACTTATTTCTGATAAATGCAGAAATATTAGGTGCAATGATACGGAGTTCACCTGATATAAAATGAATCAATATTGGTGGTATCGAGATAAAGATCTCCCAGTATGCGGACATCACTTCACTCTTCCTTGATGGCACTCACCAATCCCTTGCCAGTACTATGAAAATACTAGGAATTTTTGAAAGTATGTGAGGCCTAAAAATTAACTACGATAAGACGGTGGCTGTGTGGATTGGAAGCAAGAGGGACTATACTGAACAGATATTCGATAAATGGAAACTCCATTGGAACCCCACCCACTTTAAAATTTTAGGTATAGATTTTTACCATAATATTGACATTATGACCGAACAGAACTATAAGACTAAGTTAATGGAAATAAAAAGTTTATTAAACGTTTGGTCAAAGAGAAGTCTAACTCCCTTGGATAGAGTAACTATTGTCAAATCTCTAGCCATTTCTAAGCTGGTTTACTTATTTCTCATGCTTCCAAATCCCTCGGATCAATTTATAAGAGATTTAATGACTTTACTCTACAATTTTGTTTGGCAGGGAAAAGATAAAATAAAAAGACGACTTTTTATTCAAAATTATTTAAAAGGTGGGGTGAAAATGATTGAAATAGACTCTTTTATTCATGATTTGAAAATTTCCTGGATACGTAGATATCTAATTAATTCATCAGTATGGCAAAAAATTGCAAGTACACTGTTCCGGTTCTTTAGTAAACGTTGGTATTTGGCACACTCTAACCTTCTAAGAAAAATACAAACAAAAATTTCATCTCCTTTTTGGAAAAATGTTCTAAATTCATGGGCGAAGTATTCGGACAAACTAATACCAAGTTTCAAAGTCGATGCATATAGAACATCCCTATGGATCAATAAAAATATTACAATAAACAGGAAAGAAGTGAGTTATAAAACTTGGGAAAATTCGGGCGTATTGTTTCTTAATGATTTGTTGGACTCCGACGGAAAATTATTAACGTTTGACATGTTCAAAAGGAAATTCTGTACAGAAACTGATTTTATCACATTCTCTGGCATTCAGAAATCTCTCTCCGCTTATCTAAAAACAATCCAAGGAATACACGCCCCCCTCCAAAACCCAATACTCTCACACCAAATATCTGAGTTAATTCTCCATCAAAAAACATATACAAAACTTTAATCGAAATAACCGAAGATTCCATTTTCAAAAAGCGGTGGGAATCTGATTTGGGGCAGCCACCTGAACTATCCAGATGGCAAGTGGCCTCAGTTATACCCTTTCAGTGTAGTTTTGAGACAAAATACAAGTGGTTTCAGTATCGAAATACTTACTAGGATCTTGGGCACAAACTGTTTGCTAGAAAAAATAGGAAAATCAACAAGCGATCAATGCAATTTCTGTAAACTCCAGAAAGAAACGATAACCCACATTTTTGGGAAATGTCCAGTGATAAGGCCTTTTTGAGATACTTTTAAGCAGTTGGTTGCCGAGTTATTAAACTACTCCTTAGACATTTCAAAGGAAATAGTTACACTTGGTCTCCCAATTCACGACAAAGAAACTGAACTTATAAATTTCCACATAATTTTTACGAAATTCCACATTTACAGAGCTAAAATGAGAAACACTTTACCGTCTTTAGCTTCTCTTAAGAATGATATTTCGTCTCGGTACTACACAGAGAGGGTGGCTTTATACCAAACTTGCCATAGAGAAAGTTTTTTGTGGCGATGGTCCGACTGGAAAAGTACAAGAGAAACCAATAGATAAATTTATATATGAACTCACTAGTATTTCACCCTTCACCTTGCTTCCAATCCACAAATGAGTCAATATGACATTTGTGCCTACTCATTATTGCACTCGTTTATACACGCTTGGGTGGGTTGGGTTGAGGGGTGGCCCGGGTCGGCTGGATGGAGTGAATGCAAGCCCAATTGGTTTCGTATCTGCTCGGCCCATTTGATTTGGGTTGATTTTTGGCCCAACTGATTTTGGAGTGTATATATATATATAGTATATATATTTATATGCTGAACACAAATAGTCATCAAAGACAATTTAAATATAAATGTAAGCATGTTTGTGTTTCATATGTGTTTGTATGTCATGCTTGTGTATCATATAGGCCTTACATCAAAGCACTATAAGTGTTTTCATGTGTTTGGATCCATTTTTTCATCATACATCTGCTGTACTAGGAAATCTACCCCGAAATCCTTCTCTTTTCTCTTTCTCTTCTTCTGTCTCCTTTTCTCCCGGTCTCTATCTTTCTTCTTACATGCATTTTTGGCTACATTAAAATGTGATATATTGTTATTGTATATTTGCATGTATGTATATGTATTATATCTTCTCTTTTATTATTAATTTTAAAAAAAAAAAAAAAGAAAAAAAAAGAAAAAATGTTTGTGACATGTCTGGAAAAAGGATGGAAAAAAATATGTAACTTGTTTTTTCCTGGCAAGTGTAACCCACATGTTGTCTATTGCAGTGATTCAAAAGTTTGCAGTTCACAATCTTTTGGATCATATTAAATAAACTAGGTGGATTTGATTGAGGGTTTTTTCAAACGTCAGATGAAGATTGCCCATGTGAATGTTACTGAATTATTTATTCATGTGTGTGCATATGACTTAATGGCATGCTCGTTGCTTGCTATAAATACCTGGTCATATGAGCATAACTGTGTTAACAACTAATCCCCTGCCCACTGATGTCAAAATTTTAACCCAAAATTTATTCCCATGATGGAACTAGGAATTTAGCTTATTCAAACTTGTTTGGCAGAGCTCATGAAGTTTACAGAGATATATATTTGCTAATCAGAGGTAGGATTATACCTTTTCTGTTGACAAAAGTGTTGCTGTCCTGGTGGGAATATCTGTAGCAACATGCAAAGAGTTACAAAAGAGATGTCCATAATAGAATACTTGAGATTTAACCCTTTACCCAACGTAATGAGAAAAACCGGCCAGTGCTATTCTAAAAAATCGCCACTTAATTTTCATTACATTTTCAAATTTTGTCTCAAAAACATAGGTTATGACCCCTCTTTGGAACAAGCTCGTTCCAATGAGGGGTCATAACCTATGTTTTTGAGACAAAAAAATGAAAAAAAAATTAGTTATTCAAGAATTTTGTTTGCAAGTGTTGTCTGCTTTTCATGTTAGGTAAAGAGTTAATAAAAGAATGTTCACGGTTTAAATGACTGAAATGAGAAACATAACAAACTAGGGAAATGCACCACAACAGACCCAACTAATTTGGGAAGATGTTGGCTACTGTCATCATTCAAATTTATCTGAATCAACATCTCCAATCAATTTGAATAAAATCAGCTAAGAAATTCACAATTAAATTGGATCTCGAATATTTGCATGACTCCACATTCAGAGTATACTGTGATGTTTACTATCAGTTCCTTATTCATATACTTTCTTGTTTGGGGAAATTAATACTATTTAATCATTATGGAATAACTACTCCATGATATCTTTTAAATGTCTTGTTTGTTCGTGTTCTGCACCTCATTACCATTACTCCACTCTCTCAACATTCAGATTTTGATCATATATTAGATACATTCTTAAAATACTGTTATATTGTTATATTTTTGACAGGTTGTCATGGCAGTAGCACAGTTATATTTTCATTGTGCACCAAGGGGTGAAATAGGTTTGGTGGCCAGATCACTAATACGATTGCTGAGAAGTCATAAGTGAGTCCCAGATTCATTTTTAACTCTTTACCTAACTTAATAAGTAAACGATAATTGACAAAAATATCTTTATAAGACCTCACAAAGTACATCTTCTGTTTCTCAGGCCATTGTAAAATTGCTTGTAGGTGGGCATTTTTTTTTATTTTATTTTTTATTTTTGCAATTAATTGTTTGTCATCAAAAGTTCATGTTCTTGGTTTGTTTTATGTTTTAGGCCTTATAATCTACAGAATAGCAAGGGTGGTGGTGTATTTTGTCCTTTGAGTGCAAGAAGTCGTTGCAATCCTAAAGCAATGCAAAGCCCTGTTGCGCACAATGGACAAATTTATCAATTTTATATATTTGGGTGAAATATCAAGACATAAACCATTAAATTTTTATTTTTTGAAATTTGCATTGGTTATAAAAACAGAGCAAGTGGCAGCCAAAAGGACCATGCGGAAAGGCATGAGAAACAGATTTTCAAGTTTTTTAGGCATAACTAATAACTAAAAAAAATTTTTTTGCCTCCAAAACATAGCTTATTACCCCTCATAGGAACAATCTCAATGACCTCATTCCAGTGATTGGTCAGAAATTGTGTTTTGGTGGCAAATATTGAATAAATCTAAAATTGGAATAACAGTTTTTGTAAATTACTTTGACCAGATGATGTTAAATTAGATGAAAGGTTAACTAACTTGATAAGATAATTCACCCACACCTTACCTATTAATCCTTCATCTAACAATTCTCTTTATCATTAATGTCTTGCTCATTTTACGTAATTCTTATCATACTAAGACAAAATAAATTCTTGGTCTTTGCTGTCGTTTCTAGTAAAGTCTAGCAGCCAAGCCCCTGACTAGAAAGCATTGTTAGGTTAGTATACTTTGATTGGATCTCCTTTCAATAAAGAGGCATGTGCTGAGGGGGTCTTCCCGTTTCGCCGATGTGATTCTAATGGGGTAGGTGTCAGTAATCCGCAGATCAAAGAAGTGCCGCGATAATTTGTTAATTTGGATGTTGGGAGATAATTTTTATCAATTTAACCCATGTACCACAGGGAAACTCACAAGTAACGACGAATTGATTGAATGTAATGTAATTTTTTTATTGATTTATCAACGCAATAAACGAACAAGTATAATATAATAATATGAACATTTAAAGACATAAAGCACATTTTTTAAAAACCCGAATTTCGACTGAATGTAATGTAATTTTTTTATTGATTTATCAACGCAATAAACGAGCAAGTATAATATAATAATATGAACATTTAAAGACATAAAGCACATTTTTTAAAAACCCGAATTTCGACTGAATGTAATGTAATTTTTTTATTGATTTATCAACGCAATAAACGAGCAAGTATAATATAATAATATGAACATTTAAAGGCATAAAGCATATTTTTTAAAAACCCGAATTTCGACTGACTCTGTCTAAAAATAACAATAAACGAGCAAGTATAATATAATAATATGAACATTTA
Source organism: Pictodentalium vernedei (assembly GCA_031216915.1). Taxonomy (NCBI): domain Eukaryota; kingdom Metazoa; phylum Mollusca; class Scaphopoda; order Dentaliida; family Dentaliidae; genus Pictodentalium; species Pictodentalium vernedei. Next base: position 267,946,672 of record CM062293.1, read on the forward strand.
AAGGCATAAAGCACATTTTTTAAAAACCCGAATTTCGACTGACTCTGTCTAAAAATAACAATAAACGAGCAAGTATAATATAATAATATGAACATTTAAAGGCATAAAGCACATTTTTTAAAAACCCGAATTTCGACTGACTCTGTCTAAAAATGACAGTGCGTCAATCTGACCTTCCCTAAAGAGTCTTTTATAATAAGATAAAGCATTGTCGATGGCACGATACTTTTTTCTTCGTGGGGCCACCTTCCCACCATGTCTCAACTGCAGAATTGTTGATTCTGTGAATGCTTGTTCTTTCTTAATGAAATCAACTAAGAAGAACAAGTTAGGATGGGTTCCGGCAATTGCCTTCTTCAACTTGCTGTGCCATCCTTCTACATGATTTGTGGTGCGAGGGCCGACAGTCTCGTGATGGTTCCACACATTGAGGTTGCTACTCTCAACCCAGTTCGTCGTGACGTAGTCTGTGAACTTGGTAACTCTTGGGTCGACGTCTCTCTCCTCCAACGCTTCTTCCCATGCCTCTAATACAAGAAGCCATACGTCGCTGACCATATGTGGTGGTACAAATGGAAGGCCGATAGCACGTCGAACGACCGCATGAATGTTGTCATCTTGCTTGTAATCGTCTCTGAGGCTGCACTTTTCTGTTGCATACTTGTACACTGCTTGGGCGTAGTGGAAGTGACAGCCTTTGATGGTCGCAGAAGAGAAAACTTGTCGTAAAGCATTTTGTGCAGCAGTTTCGAAATCAGTAAAGATTGTTGCTGGTTGTAGGTGAATGTCTAAAGATGAAGCCTTCTGGCGTATGGTGCTGAAGAATTTTATATAAGTTGACTTGGTTTTATTAGGCAGCAAGCCATAGACTAATGGCAACATCTTATTGTCGACGAAAGCATGGATGGTATACAGCTGATAAAAGAGTTTCGGTGATTTCTCAAATGTCCCATCACAGAAAAACGAAGTCGCTTCGTCGAGGAGGTGTAAGTTTGACGCTGTGCTGAAAATGAGGCAGTTGACGTCGCTTGGATCTGACAGTAAAAACTGATCTCCTGCAGTTGTTTCCATGTAACTATCAGGTAAGCTGATTGCTGAGCGAGTTTTCGGAAGAGCCGGTGTGGTTTTCGCACGAGACCTGTATAATGCTGATTTGATGCTATAGAATGTAGGAACTTTAGCAATGATGAGTGGGTCGGTATCCGATCTGAGAGAACCAAGCTCCTCTTGGTAAAGTGCGCTCACTGATTTGCTGTCGTGTCGAACGGTTTTCTTTAAATCTGCTAGGAAAGCATCGGCTACAATCTGCTCCATATCTGGTGGATGATTATGCTGCCCCATCGGCGAACTGATAAAATCGTTTTTCGTGTTGATAGTTGACCGACATCCTAAAGAATCTTTTTTAACGCAGTTCCAATGTATATTTGGTTGATTCTGAGACTTCACACGAAATTTATAACCACCATAAACTAAGTGTCTACCACCTCTCTTATTAGGGATGAAAGAAACATTTACTTGTTCACTTGCCATGATGAATTGAAGGAAATGTTGTTGATGTACAGCATGAAGGGTCATATTATATACTATTGAGATGTTTGAAGTTGTTTAGTTGTTTACAGTTGATCAATGTTAACTGATTGTTAATCACTTTGGGACCATGAACTCAGCCGGTGAAGAAGAGTTAATATCAATCAGTGGGATTAACAACTTGTTCACACCTCCACCGGCGATTAGTTTTGGTTTGTTTATTTAACCTCATCGGCGAAACGGGAATACCGTGCTGAGGTGTGGTAGAAAATGATAAAAAAATTTAATTGTTCTGGCTAAAATGTTGATATAGTGAAGCCCACTTAATTAGATATCTCTTAACTGAATAACCCTGTTAATTGAATATAATTTCTCAACACAAAACCATTTACCATTCCTCCAATACAAATTTGACCTGTTAATTGAATATAGGTTTTAGAGTAAACTCCTCCTGTTAATTGAATAAAAAATCTTGTAACCTGTCAAGAAATTACCCTGACTCTCCCCAGTTTTCCTTTGTTTATAGACCTGTTTGACCTCAGTACATTCAATACTGGCATTTAATCTAGTATTTTGTTTGACAGAGCTCATGGAGCTCTGTCAAACAGGATATAATAGAATAAATGCTAAGTTTATCTCTAGAATACAGGGAAGTGACACAATCCAGGTTAATTGAATATTCCTGTTAATTGAATAATTTTTAGCTCAACTTGACAAAGTCAAGCTGAGCTATTGCCATCACTTCTCGTCTGTCGGCATATGTACATACGTACGTACGTACGTACGTCCACAATTTCCTTTGGCACACCTCACAGGTCGCATTTATGATCAGATCGCTTTGAAATTTGGTATGCTTGTTTGGGGTGACCTGGAGCTATCGATTTTCTTTAATTTCCGTCAAAAAATGTTGCCGTGGCCAACGTTCTTAGAACTTAGTTTAGTCAGACCTCAATATTTCCCTTTGGCACACCCTACAGGGCACATTTATGATTGGATTGCTTTGAAACCTGGCATGCTTGTTTGGGCTGACCTCCAGATGGGAGCTATTGATTTTCTTCCACTTCCGTCAAAAAATGCTGCCGCGGCCAATGTTCTTAGAACTTAGTTTAGTCAGACCTCAATATTTCACTTTGGCACACCCTCAGGGCACATTTATGAGCGGATTGCTTTGAAACCTGGCATACTTGTTTGGGGTGACCTCTAGATGGGAGTTATCGATTTTCTTCCATTTCCATCACAACATGTTGCCACAGCCAACGTTCTTAGACCTTACTTGAGTCAGACCTCAATATTTCACTTTGGCACGCCCTACAGGGCACATTTATGATCGGATTGCTTTAAAACCTGGCATGCTTGGTTGGGGAGACATCTAGATGGGAGCTATCGATTTTCTTTCATTTCCGTCAAAAAATGTTGCCGCGGCCAACGTTCTTAGAACTTAGTTTAGTCAGATCTCTATATTTCCCTTTGGCACACCCTACAGGGTGCATTTATGATCGGATTGCTTTGAAACCTGGCATGCTTGTTTGGGGTGACCTCTAGATGGGAGCTATCGATTTTCTTCCATTTCAGTCCGTCAAAAAATGTTGCCGCTGGCAACGATCTTTGAACTTAGTTTAGTCAGGCATCAATATATTCCTTTGGCATGCCCTACAGGGCACATTTATGATCAGATCGGTTTGAAACTTTGTATGCTTGTTTGGGGTTACCTCTAGATGGGAGCTATTGATTTTCTTCCATTTCCGTCAAAACATGTTGCCACTGGCAATGACCTTCGATGAACGTAGTAAAAACTTAGTGCAGTTAAGCATCAATATTTCCCTTTGACACACCCTGCAGGTCACATTTATGATTGGATCGCTTGCAAACATGCTGTGCTTTTGTGGGGTGACATCTATATGGGAGCTGTCGATTTTCTTCCATTTCTGTCAAAAAATGTTGCCACTGATCTTTGAACTTAGTTTAGTCCGACCTCAATATTTCCCTTTAACACACCCTTCAGGGCACATTTATGATCGGATCACTTTGAAACTTGGTATGTGTGTTCAGGGTGACCTCTAGATGTGAGCTATTGCTTTTTTTCATTTCCATAAAAAGTTATTGTCCTTATCACCAGCCTTTGAACTTACTGCATTTGTGCATCAACTTATCCCTTTTGCACTCTCTGCAGGGTATATTTTTGAATTTCCATACCCCCCCCCCCCCCCCCCAAAAAAAAAAATAAAAAAAACAAAACCATTGTCACAAGCAATGACCTTCTACTTCGTGCATTTGTGCATTAACATCTTCCTTTGGCATGCCTCAGAGGGCACATTATCAGGTTGTTTTGAAACTTTGTATGCTTATGTAGGGTGACAAAGATAGGAGCTATTGATTTTCTTTTCATTTCCATCAAAAACTGTTGCTGTTAGCAACAATCTTTGAATTTATTGCATTTGTGCATCAACATTCTTTGACATGGCCAACAGGCCACATTTATCATAGGATTGTTTTTGAACTTGGTGTGCTCATTAGGCAAGACCTTTAGATAAGAGCTATTGATTAGCATTCATTTCTGTGAAAAAAGTTGCCATTTACAATAACCTCTGAACATACTGCATTTGTGTATCAGCATTCTTCCTTTAGCCAGTCTTAGAGTTTACATTTAAAAATGCATGGATTACTCTGACGTTGTACACACACAATGCTGTTATGTTGAAATTTCATCAAATAACATTGGTACCAATGATCTTCAATTTTGCCATTTCATTTATAACTTACCAAATTCAAGTTTGTAAAGTTGAGCTACAGTGGGGGCACGGTGGCTCAGTAGGTAGAGGTGCAGGCTGCAAGCCGAGAGGTCCTCGGTTCGAATCCCACCTGCGGCCACCGCGTTGTGTCCTTGGGCAAGACACTTCACCCCCACTGCCCATGTGGGAGCATGGTGGCGCTGTGTACTAAGGCGTACTGCACATCGATGGTGCACTTGTCTTCAACCAATGCTAACCCTGTATGTGTGGAGTTAGTATGTTGGGGTGCTGACAGTTGCTTGCCGTTGCTCGGTGGTTCACTTCGGGTACTCCGGCTTCCTCCACCCGTAAAACTGTCTTGGTCATGATTAGCCATTATGCAGAAGTATGTGACCTTAAGCACCAATAAATAAATAAATAAGTTGAGCTACAGTGTCATTGACACTTTCATTATTGGCAAAGTGGCTATTCAATTAACAGGGTTCCACCCTACTCTATCATTTGAAAGTTGCATCAGATAACAGTTTGAATGTATTATAGATGAATATGTAAAAAGACTTATTGTCAAAGAAATTGATTAATTGAACAGACTGAGAATACTAATTAAAACTTTCACAGTTAAGCACAGTTTGCGGATATGAATAGAGAATTTTATTGCACTGGAACCAACCGCGCAGTCATATTTAAAATTATAACCTGTTGTGTTTGGTTTTGTCTCAGTTGGTCTAGAATAGGTTTGACTAAGATGCAAATGAGAATGTTTTTGTAAATAAATATAGCTTATTACCACCTTGGGGGGAGGGGGGGGGGTCTTATTTTATGTACTGAAGTTCCAACCCAACTCGACCATTGATATATGGCCCACAGGTGAGGTTGATACTTCAGTGCACCATATTGGAAGATCACAGGGTTGTAATGATTAAATGATTCAGCAATGTATCCCCTTAAAATTGACTGCCTCATCTCGAGCTGAAATGATTAAA